>JALPQD010000006.1:14108584-14846084 GCA_023101885.1 Typhlomys cinereus | reverse complement strand
TTGGTATTGTCTTGGGCTATTTATAAGAACTATTTACAATAGTAGTTTATGTCACTGCTATGAGCTGTAAGAAACAATCTTTTGAGTCATATTATTTAAAATGTCCAATGGAAACCACCAAACAGCCTTTGGAAATAAATTAGACTGCTTTGCTTTTTTTTTTTTTTTCTCCCCATGACAATGCACAAATCTGGCATTTTCTGATTTGGAAAAGTTCTGAGTCTGGAAATTAAACTGTCAGAGTTGAAAAGTATGGGAATGTGAGGAACAACAACTGTTTAATCAAAGTGCTGGATACTTTTTCAAAAGGGGTAGGAAATAGATTGTCCAATAACAATGTAACTATGGGAAATGCATCTTCTGAGGGAGGAGAAATGAGGAGGAGGAAAGGGCCAGAGAAACAGAAAATTGCCTTCCCAGTGTGGTAAAATGGAAGTGAAATAATTGGCTTCTCTCTTTGTCTTCCATTATGCTAAACACAATATCAAGCATTATCTATGTCTTTGCTTTCAAGCCTCTCAAATTCTTTATTAAACTACAGATCCAAATAACTAATTTCAAAACATTTGTTTTTAAAAACATGAAATAGAAATCTAGCTGGCATTGGTAGATTTTCTTGAGCGTTTTTTTGACTACAAGTTGGAACTTGCTGTGACTACAGGGGTAACAAAGTGACAACAAACAATTGGCTTATCTTTTATTGTCTGAACTATTAGTGGGAATTTGGCCCTGGATTGTAAAATCCAGTTTCTAGTATCCATAAGTTCATTAGTGCTCAGCCATTTAATTGACACACCAAAACAAACCTGGCATCTTCTGCACTCTGTTGTATTCACACTTGGGGACAAGCAATTAACGAAGAAACGTGAGATTTTTTAGTTTCTCTCTGTTGGATATCCATGCTGTATCTCAAATGGCTAATCTGGCTTCCCCCTTCTTCATTTTTGCTTTTATTTATTCCTATATTGATTGCCAATTATGTGTCCAGCCGTGTTTTTCTTCTAGGATTACGGCAATGAATAAAACACCAAACTTTCATTATAAAAAGAATTCTCGTCTGTTCTTCCACATATTAAATTCATATACATTACAATAAAAAGTCCTAGAGCTCCTGAGAAGTTAGTGGATAACACCTTTACATTTTGATAGTGTTTTTTGAACTAATGCTCCTAATGCTCTTTCTCTCCTTTTGCTCATTTCTTCCACTGTTTGTTTGTGTTTATTGAAGATGGTAAAGACTTTGTTCTTTACTATCATGAGAGGGGGAAAGAAACATATCTTTTAGCATGGCCAATAGAAATAAGCCAGTTTTCATGATACATAGCATTGATACTAGGAGCAGCTAGGTGCTTTCCATCCTATCCCAGACCCTCTCAGTATTATTGTTACTATCTTCCTTGGGAGTTTCCAAATGCTCTTAAGCCCAGGTTTGAAGTTCTGTATCCTTACTGCATTTTCAACTATATAGCTCAAGCTAAAGGAAAAAAATAAAAACAGTGTGGCAAGTCTTCGTAGCAAATTCAAAATATGTATGTATTCAGTTCCTATAGTTATTCTCATCTTTAGCAGAAGTTAGACACAATGATTAGCATATAAGAACTTAAGAATGTTTAACTAGAGAATAGAATATGAAAGGAAAGTCATAAAGTAGTAAAATTGCTTAAATATAGCTTTTACTTCTTACAAGTTCTATATGGTGCATTATTGACTCTTGTAGATCAGAATATGGAAGATCGACATGTAGACATCCAGCTGTAATCACTGTGAGATCAGAGGGCATATCTTCTCCAGTCACTGTCCTCTAGTCAGTGACTTACTCAATGATTCACGTGCCAGCGCATCTCCATGCATGCAGTGAAAAGGCTCAGGGAAGCATGTGACAGAGCTTCCATCTTGACTGTAGTACATGGCTAGATGTATGACTACGTGCACTAGCCCAAACTAAAGACAGTGTGCAGCAAAATAATGTTTTCACTTTCTATCAAAGAATATTCACACATTCTCATTCTCTCTTCCCTTTATCCATCAATGATTTCTGAGTAATTATAACCACATTAAGTGCTATGGTGAGCCCCAAAAAGAAATGGGAGAATCAGGAACCAATCCCCAGCTGTTTTTCCCTTCTTCCCTTTTGCTGTTTCATTCCCTTACCAGGGTCCAGGATTAATGTTCCTTAGAGAAGAGATAAGCCTGTAGGTTCTAGTGTCTTTAGGTTCAGAGATGACTCCAAAGTCGAAATCCTACCTTCATGAAAGTCTCAGGTCACAATAAGTTGTGTAAAAAATGGCAGTAGTAATATTATTTGTTGCCAAAAGATTTCATTTCAAATTCATAAATAAAAAAATTCAAACACAAGTAAGGTTCATCTACTCTTCTGTCATTTGATATGATTTGTACAGAAAAACAAAGGGATAATATTGTGAAATTAAGAGTAATTGTGTTAAGAGTCCAGAGATCAGACCTGCTGCCTTCTTAATATAACTCAGTTTCCTTCAGTGGTTTCCATCCTCCAGCTGAGTCAACTAAATGTGATTCTATATTAAGTTACCATATTCTAATTAATTCAAATCAAGATAATTGATAGTAAGCATTTTAAGTTTTCTGCAATTTTCTTCCTTTTTATTTATGATTGAAAAGGTCCAAATTAAATTTTATCTGTTTGCAGCTATGTTCCATACACCCATGCTTTTGTTGTCCCATCCCATTAATTTTTAGTGCTGCAATAGCTAAGCACCATAGTAAGGCGAACAAATACAACAGGCGGATTAACAGTTATCAAGAGAACTGGCTTGAGGATTGTGGTTGATGATAGATGAGGTTTAATCCCCTTCATCATGAGTTGCTGTGGGCCCTGATAGAGAATCATCAGTGTCGCTGCCCATGGTGTTTATACCTGGGATAAGAGGCAGGAGCTTCCTTCTTACTCATCCACATTTGTTTTGAAAGTACACAGGATGGAAGGCATTAAAAATGAATGAGTACAGTTTCACAGGACTCACTGTCAGTAATCAATGGCTTGCATGGGGAGAAAAATAAATTAGATTTTAAGAATCTTTTCAGCTGAAAACTTCAGTGATTCTTCTAGTCCTACAGAGAATGATATAGGTTGGAAAAAATAGAGTTGTCTTTGGAGTATGTGCTTTTAAGTGATGAGAAGACTTTTAAAATGAATCTAATTTTTGGAGGACTGGTCTCCTAAACAATGATGGCTCTCTCCTTTAAGAATGGAGATTGTGCTGTGGGAATGGATTGGCCCCAGTTTTCCTAGCCACAAGCATAAAGGCTGAATGCTACTCATGGATACTTCTGTCATGCGGCCAGGCAGGATAGGGGAAGGCTATGAATGGAAGGGGATGCACCTGGGAAACTTGTCTTAGTTTGCCATTTGCTCAACTCTAATCTAAGCCTGTGTCTCCCATTTTATTTTCTGGTCAGAATGTAAAATGAAACAAGTTTTCAGGAATACCATTTCTATGGTCAAATCCACTAAAGACACTTTAGGAAAAAAATAGCTTTAAGTTTTAGCGACTCTTGATTTTCATTTTTCTCATCTGCAGATCCTAAGACCTAAGTATAGGAAATAAAGTTATTTGATAATAAAATCATTTTAAAGACTCCTACTTCTATGATCTCAATATAATATCCATTATTTTATAAGGAATAGCAATAATACAGCAGAGCTACACTCCATGTGTTAAAAATACATAGCAAATGAAAGTATGTTTTGGAGTAATTTATTTGAAAAACATTACCTCTTGTTATGTAGTCCACAAGGACTCCTAGGTCTCCTCTAAGCATCAGTCACAAATGGATTCATAGGCACCAATAGGGGAGATATTCAGATCATTGAAGTTTTCCTGTCTTCTATCAACATAGGCCATACCACAAAGCAAATACATGCTGTAAGTCCAGGGGTGTTGCAGTGTGCCAAGACTCTATTAAAGGCTCACTGTTCAGAATTGTGTAGAGCAAAGCAGAAGTAGATAATTTCCTCCCCAAGACTTTTGGGGGACATGCTTAGAGGTTGTAAACATCAAAATAATCTCATTAAAATTTTACATCTTATCTCTGGGATGAATTTCTATCAAAGGACAACTTGGCAGTGGTGTCAGGGGGCGGATTGATTGAAACACAACTGACAAGGAAATGATGGTGTTTTTTCTCAACCATTTCAAATGTAAATGAAGGTTCTTTGATTCTCAGGAAATTCATTCATATTTTTACCTCCCATTATGGCCCAGGGAGATGCCCCTCCAAGGATAAGTTTCAGGACTGGCAACACATGGGTCAGTAAGAAATAGAGACATTCAGGGTGTCTTTCCCAATACAAACATCACTGTGATAAGCTAAAACAGTTTCCTGCATGTCTTTAAAAAAGGAATAGTTTAAACAACTTATGCACTACAATAGTCCCTGAAATGAATTTTATCCCAGGAACATAGGCACAGTCTGCTAATAATGTTATTATGATATTGTCCCTCCTTTGATGCTGTCTTCAGCAGGTCCTGCACTTACATCTCCTGGCTTTCTCTTTGCCCTTCTCCTCTCACTGATCCTGCAACCCTAGCGTTCCTCATGGTGATGGTTGCACATGTCCGTTCCTGCTTTGGTCTTTACATTCACACGTGGATTTCCTTCTGCCATTTCATGGGGTGACTATGCCCAGTCATTTCATATGTGAGGATAAAGGCCAGAGAATATTGAGAACAGTGTGTCAGAATGTGTCTCCATGGTGACAAGGACAGCATGCACCTTGGCCACTGCTTACCTACCCTGCTTATTTCTCTTTGTCAGTGATAAGTCCACAGCAGCCTTTCTAGATGGTTGGGCAGATGAGATAATGGATTGACATGTGGAGAGACAAAGAGACATGGTGCAAAACTGAACATTCTTTTTTTTTAATTTTTTAAATTATTTATTCAATTGTGTGTGTGTGCGTATGTATGTGTGTGTGTGCACGCGTATGTCTGTGTGTGTAGAACCACGGACGAATTCGGGAACCACCATGGACGCCTCCACCTCCTTCTGCCCTGGGATTCACAGGCTCCGCCCTACCAGGACCAGAAGCACAGGCCGCCCCCGCTTCCGCCTGGTGTCTATACGTGGGATCTGGGATCCGAACTCAGGACCTTCAGCCTGCAAGGCAGAGGCTTAACCCCTGAGCCACCTCTCCAGCCCCAAACTGAACATTCTTTATGAGTTCCTGGTTCCTTTCTAATTTTTTTTTTTACCATCATGTGTTTGCACATGCATTGGGGCTTCCACTATACTTTTTAGTTTAAACAAAAGTGTGTGTGTGTGTGTGTGTGTGTGTGTGTGTGTGTGTGTGTATTCAATGATCTGAATATCTCCCCTATTGGTGCCTATGAATCCATTAGTGACTGATGCTTAGAGGAGACCTAGGAGTCCTTGTGGACTACATAACAGGAGGTAATGTTTTTCAAACATGTCACAGCATACTGTGGAAGTCAAAGGACAGTTTTTGGGATGGGCTCTCTCTTTCCCATTGTTGATGCAACCTCTCCATTGTAGTTTATGACCTTATGTTCTCTAGCTTATCTAGCCAGTAAGCTTCCTGCCAATTCTCCTATAGTTGTCCCCATCTTGCTCTAAAAGCGTTAGGATTACAAGTGTGCACCAGTACTTCTGGCTTTGTGAGTGAGCTCCAAGGATCAAGCTCAGGTCACTGGGTTTTCAAGACAAGGAGTTTTAGCTGCTGAGTCAATTTACTGCTGTACTTTCAGGACATTTGTGTAATAACTTTTGAGCCCAATACAATGATGAAGAAATATGTTTCTACTCATGTGTAATACAATTGCATATATTGTTTAAATACTATGCAAAATTAATTCAGTGCTGTTACCTGAAGTTATAGCACTCCAAAAATGGACTCTAAATTTCTATAGCAGTTATCATTTTTTTCTGATTGTAAAGACTATGTATTCTTGAAGACCATGGTCCAATATAATGACAAAAGATGCAAATGCTGCATAGACAGTCATGTGGCCATGGCGTCCTATTCGTAATGAATCTCTCTGCTTGCTTAGGGCAATCCTACAGTGAGAGTCAGCACAGTACCGCTACTAGTGAACAGACTGAGGAGCTAAACAGCTAGTTCCAAGTACTGATTCACTACTCTTAACTTTGTGATCATGGATAAGTCACTGGATATCTCTTTACCTTCATTTCTTTGCCTTAAAATAAAAAATAACAGTACTCTCTTCCTAATTTTTTGTAAGCATTAACTTTGGTCAGTATACTATTACCAAGAACAGTTCATAACACGTGGCAAGTCCTTTGAGAGGGCAGCTGTGACAGGACAAACTGAGCATTGTTCGAACTACTGAGACCACAGAAAGTTTGTTTGCTTGCCTCTGTTTACTACCAGCTCAATACATATTCATTCACTAATTCAAAAAGTCACTGAGCAATGGCACGTGATAGTCTCTGGAGCTGAAAACAGAATAAAATAAAATGATTCTCTGCTGTAATAGTTACTCTTAACTGTTGCTGTGAGAAACCATTTAAAGTCAAGCAACTTAGGGAGAAAGGGAGATTTATTCAGCTTATGGTTCTAGAAGGGAGAAACATCTTTCATGGTGGAGGTGACATGGCTGTTGGCTGAAGCTGGAGGCAGGCTGAGTCACTGCAGACATCCTGGAGTCTCTCTCATCAAAGTCTTCTGTTCTCTGTTTCCTTTTATCTGGTCTGCTACTGGGAGTTTCCAATCAGATCTAGGGCTGGTCTTTGTATTGTAATGTATCGATCAGGATAATCTCTTCAGGTAGTCTGACAGCTGATCTTAATTAATGCCAGATGTGGTCAAGTTGAAACCCAAGATTAACTATCACACCTAGCTCCATCGAATTTACCTTCCATGATGACAAATACAAGGCAAGGTAATATTATTGGTAAATATTATTACATCCACTTCAATATAGTCAACAATATCTTGAGGTGATTTTAAGATCTAAAGAGATTGTCCAATGGAGCTAAAAGGATTAGGAGAGCCTTAGTAGAGTAAAAAGAGAGCCAAGGTTTCAAAGACAAGAAGCTCTCAATTCCCGGCACCTGGAGAAGATGGTCCAGGGATCAGCAGTGCAATCCTCCTGGTGACAGTGACTGCAGCGTACTCAGAATACGAGCAAGGACAGATGATCACAGAGCAGATGAGACAGGGTAGAATGGAACCAGTTCACTTGCTTGCTCTGGTCATATCTCTCTCAAAAGTAAGCAGAGCTGATCTAGGCCATCTTAATTTGAAAAGCATATAGAAACCTGTTTATGTTTCATTTCTTTAATTATCATCTCTTTAGCTGGTTTCTGGAAAAAATTATATGTATACAAAAGACATCTATCTGTCTTTAGTCGCGCTTCTGATTAATCCAGTTTTAATCCAGCTATCTAATTGTGCTTTGTTATTTTCTCTTTCTTTATCTTCCAATTGCTCCACTGGGTGGGGGGTCTAGAGGGCAAACACATTCATTATGTTGCCAGCAAACAAGATAGGAATTGCACTGCAGGGGACAAAATTAAATTTACAGCTTCTCCTTGTACATGTCATAAACTATTGATTTAACACAAGAAGTGAAAGCTGTAATGATGGGACCCAACTGCAAAGCTGAGCTGGGCTCTGGCTGTGGAGAGGCCAGAAGTGAATGCAGACAAACCTGATGCAGGCGGCTGAGCCAGCCCCTGTGTCAGCCAAAGAATGAAGGGGTAGACGTCATTTCACACAGTACAGGGAGAATTTCAAACAAGGACCATCCCCTGCTAGGATAGACTGATTTTGTGCATAGACAGCGCATTGAGACCCATATATCAAAGGATGATTCAGTGGGAGTTTATATCTAATATCACAGAGCTATAGAGTTACGAGGAATCCTTCTTGCAGTAGCAAGTGGGAAATCAGTTTCAGAGAGGTATGCTGATCTAGGATTTAAGTGATAAGATTGGTTCTTTTCCCTACAGCGAGCTCCCTGTTACCTGATTACTAGTTAGGGGTAGCCCATTACGTATTCCCCAAACACACAAGGTACTGGGCACACACAGTGTTTATTGGTTATTACCCCTAATAAAGTGAATGATACTTGAGCACAAAGAATGCCTTATGCTCATCAGCGTAGCAGAAGTGAGAAAAAGTTCTCCATAGACACTGGTTGAATTAGTGACCCCCCCCCATGTGTTTTCACATGAAACAAGATTGGCTACACAAATACCTTCTCCACAATCAAATCTTGGCCTTCAAACAAGTTCTTAGTCCTTGGTTATATTAATTTAATATCTTATAAGAATGACATATATGTAAGGGAGTCTAGAATTGAAAATAAGGAGAATGGAATGTTTTCAAAGGCTTAAAGACTCTGTTTTTCTATCCATCCTCTTTTTCTTTCTTTTTCTTAACATAAGAAATGTTCCAGTTATCAATTGTTCATAGTGGGAACGAAGAGTTTAGAGACGGGAAAATCTAGACTGAACATCAATCCAGAGCACCATAAGAGGGAATATAAATCCTAGAATTCTTTCTCAGAACTAGAGGCCATATGGCTTTGTTGAGGCTGTCATATCTAGAAAAAAATTACAGCCTTGGAAACATATACACAGACACACACACACTCACACACTGTAGGAATACAAATGTGAATTTGTACATAAAAGAGTAGCATGTAAATCAGAAAAGGCCAATCGTGTTATTTCTATTAACTAAATTAGTGAACCTCTCTCGAGAAATTCTTTGCAAACATGGACACTGTCATAGTTAGAGGAAGGTATGGACTTGATGGTTAAGGATTTGAATCCTGAATACATTTGTAGAGAATTACTAGTTAAGCTCAGAGCGAACCCGCAAGGGATTGTCTAGTTGATGGGAAAGGCACAACCCATGGTGGGTAGGACCAAATCTTGGAAAGGTGAATAAGACAGAAGGAGATGGAGGACAAAGTGAGCATTCTCCTGTACACTTGATCAGTCATGCTGGTCTGGCAAGTGAGAACTGTCCCTCTTGCAGCTGTTATGTGGTTATTGTGTGGGCTCTCCTCCCAAACTAGACAAACAACAGTAACTGGATTATCGTAAGAGAAAATAAAATCCCTTGTTCCCTTAAGCTGTTTTGTCATTATTTTATCAGCAATCATGCAGGCAAACTGCAACAGGTAAAAAAGGTGTGGAGTAATGGGGAATTACATAAATTGTCTGGGATTAATTATTAGAAAAGCCAGAACTGTGATTCCCAAATATCATTGGTTTGTTTTATGAGTTTAGCTGAAAGAGTTCTTACTTTCGTGTCAATAAAATTGTGACAACCTGAAAATTTGCATCCACCAAGATTTATATACAAAGTAAAGTTACAGATGGAATATTATTATAGAGAATATTTCTCTAATTCTGATTTAAAAGTAAGTCTTAAAAAACAAAGTTATGAACTGACTGAGCCCTCTCTATTTGCTAATCCAAAAGCATCCAATGATGTCGGCTCCAAAAACCCTCCCTCCTGCTGTTTTCTAGTCAGGAACAGTTTTCCAGGAGAGGTTCTCCCAGGAACCAGGCAACTTTACCAAGCTGCACGGGTCATGGAATAGCACCAGTCCCAATGCATGCAGCCAATCTCAGAATCTCTAAAACAATTCTTTAATATCATGAGACTGTCTAAGATACTAGCTAGGAGAGCTGTAATTTATTATAGACAGCACTCCAATTCATTTTCATATGCCAAAATGCTAATGTGAATGTTCAGAAAGAACTTTTGTCTCTAGGAGCAAAGGAGGCAGTGGATCCATTAGCGTTCCTTCTTCTCTGCCCCACTTCCCTTTCATTTTCTTTCCTGCTGGGGAGGGTGAGTGATTGTGACATGATTATGCACTCCCATTTTTCCATCCAAATCCGCAATTCTCAACCTTTACCTACCAATTTCCATCAATTTTATAATCTCTCTCTCTCTCTCTGTCTCTGTGTGTGTGTGTGTGTTACTTTGGATGCCTAAATGCTTTTCAAAGTAGACCCAATAACAAATAAGGCTTTGTATCCCTGTTAATCCTGACTATGGGAATGTAAGTATTTTTTTGACAGAGATCTTCTTTATCATCTCATTTTGGTGCACAGACACTATGCAATTAGATTCTTTGCCTTAGAAACATTTTTGGTTGCTACCTCCATCCTTGAGATAATTTGAAGTCAACGTGCATAATGTTTCCTGTTCCCTCACTCTAGTTATGCAATACAGAACAAAACTTTGGGGTTCTCCTTGTCCCCAAACAACATAAATTCCATAGTGAATATGCTAACGTGGCAACCATTAGACACACATGACTTTTAACAGTTAATGCAATTGAAGTTAAATAAAATTACAAATTGTAAAAATTCAATTCCTTATTGGAAGTTGTTACTTGTCAGGTATGTAGTAGTCAGATGTGACTAATGATTATTTTTTAGCCTCATTTTTGTATATATGCTAATTTATATAAACTTGTAAATATATGCTATTTATTGCATTTATATATATTAATTTTTATATTCTTTATTATAAATAAATACCATTTATTTGTGCATTTGTATATATATATATAATTTATATATAAATTTACAAATATATACTATTAATTTGTGTGTATGAAAGAGAGAGACAGAGAAAGATTGAGAGCATATGTGCCCTGTCATATGTGTGTGTGGAGGTCCAAGGACAATTTTCAGAACTTCATTATACCTTTCCTTTCCTTGTTTTCACCCCATTCATGACTTCCTTTTGAAGCAATGATTCCATTTCTAGCAGTTTGTAGTTTGATTATTATCATTTTAAAGGTCCATTGAGACTGACTTGTTTTCTCTACATAAAAGCTGTCTCAGTTCATACTATTTGGTAGCAGTGTCTCCAAGCATCACACTTCCTCCCCTAGCCCCAGCCCCAGCCACTATGTATACTGCTGCTCACCATGCCATCCGTCCTGAATCCCAGAGGTATTTTTGATATTTTCTATGTGAATTATTTATATCAATAAGTTTCAAATGGGGATAATCAGCTCCCTTCCTCCAACCCCACCTCAAATTGAAAAGGTTTTATATAACTTTCTGCATTCTCTTATTCAGCTTTCAAGACTTCAACAGTGACAGCTGTTTCTTTCTGTGACAAGTAGTACAAACGGAGCTGATCAGCTCGAATGCATGTCAGTCGTAGAGGTCTCTTTTCCCTTCTTACATTTTCTTTCCCACAGCGTGGGATTATAGCTTTGCCATCCGCTGCCTGGGGATTCTGAATGAGGCCTAAAGAGAACTGGAATTTTCACCAGTGTCCTAAATCACCATTATTAAGTCCAAAGAGCACATCCTGTACAGGAAAATTGCGGCAGCATATGGGCAGCCCTCTGCACTTCATATGCTATCCATCACATTACTGAGCCCTGCCACATGTTCCTGAAGCGACCAGGGAAGCACTTGGCTCAGTGCTTGCTGAGCGCGCCTCTTAATCTGTTTTACAGCAAACAGTTTTGCAATTACTGTGGGCATCATGGACCCAGCTGATATTCGAGCTCTGTCCTGACAAGTCTGTAGCAAATAAACATATGACTAAAGACAGTTGACAAAAAAAAATCAATGGGAAAGGAGCTGAAGAAATGAAGAGTTTATCTGTTACAAATATGGGGGAGGGGGAGTAGAGCTCTCCATTTGGGAGGCTTTATCCTGACTAATTTATAGATGCAAATATACACAGGCATGCACATATATTTATATACATATATACATTAAAAGAACTAGATAAACAGGTATATACATTTATCAACATGTGGGTGATGTGTGTGTGTATGCGTGTGTGTTTGTGGGGGGTTATGTGTATTGTATGTGTGGAAGACAACCTTCAGGGTCATTCCTTACCTTTCCACATTCTTGAGACCAGGTATCATTATCATGCTTCATGTGTCAGACTGATTGGATTGTGAACTTCTCATAATTCTCAGATCTTCCAAATTCCTATAGGCAATCAGGGATTATAGAAGGTTACCCATTGTATTCTGGGGGGTCCGCACTCATATTCTTATGCTTGCAAGACATTTTACCCAATGAGCCATCTCACCATCACATAAAGTACTTATTACTAAGTCATGCATGTTATTAGGCTTTATGAAGGAAAAAAGATGACAAAAAATAAGTTTCAATGTCAGCCCTCATGAGGTTCTAGTGAATGACAAGACACCAATCAAAAAATTTCAGAATGTGAAATTATATCTCCAATAATGCATCACAGAAGTACAAGGTGGTCAGCAGTGTTTTTGGTTTTGTCCTATTGATAACACATTTATAAAGAAGTGACAGTTGGATGCCTGCCCCTCATGACACTCCACATCTGGAGTCCATGAGTTTTTTCATAGCTCAATACCTCTCACGGATTCCTTGCCTGGAGTCCATGAGTCATCCAGGGCACCTGCCTCTCATGGTACTCCATGTCTGAAGTCCACGAGTTCCATTCCTTCTCTCCTTAATAAAATCTACCTTAGTCGAAGAAGAAAAGAAGAAGAAGAAGAAGAAGAAGAAGAAGAAGAAGAAGAAGAAGAAGAAGAAGAAGAAGAAGAAGAAGAAGAAGAAGAAGAAGAAAACAGTTGAGCTAAAATTGGAGGCAGTCAGTGGGCTGCAAGAATTTCTGTATAACAGACTATTGTGCATGCATTTGTGTATAAATTTTCTGTGCATATTCATTCTGATAGTTATTTCAACATTTTTAAAGTATGAATTACTTCGAGGTTCAAATGCAAGCAGTAGAAATCAAAGCTCTATGTCCCCTCCCCCGTACATACACTACAAGCAATGTCTTCAATTCCTTACCGGGGATTATTTTGGAGTCCATTTTGAGGATGTGCGGGGTTGAGCAAAAATGATAGGGATAGGAAAATGTTGTGTGTCGATGTCTTCAGGAGGAGAGGGTAAAGTATGTCTAGGAGGTGAGAGGAACCAGTGGCGCTGAGCTGAGCATAGGAGAGGATGGCCAGTGAGATCAAGAAGCTTAGATGCCACACCTGTCAGGGCACCGTGAAGCCCAGTGAAATCTTTAGCCTGGACTAATGGAAAGCTGTGAAAAGCTGAACTGGTGACTGAGAACTTTCTTTCTGACTTTCTTTAAAATCATTTTAGCTATCTGTAGAGAACAGATGCCTAGAGTACACGTTAAACATGGGGCGACTGATTTGGGCAACACATAGTTTGTGTAAGATAAAGGTTATAAAAATATTTTTTGTGTTCCAAGCTTCATTTTTAAAAATACATTTCTTTTTTCATGTAGGTTTATATGGTGTGTGTGTGTGTGTGTGTTTTGTTTGTGGATGTGTATATGTGTACATGGGAGTGGGTATAGAAGGGACTCAAAGGTACATGCCTATGGAAGCCCAAGTGTGACATTAAGAATCATCTTGAATTGTTCTACCTCCTTATTTATTACTTTGTTCTGGGATTTCCCAGGCTCCAACTTCTAGGGCCAGAATTATAGGCTGCTGCCATATCTGCCTATCATTTTTACATGGGCTCTGGGGATCCAAACTCAGTCCCATTTGCTTGTGAGACAAAGGCTTTAACCACTGAACTAACTCCCCAGTCCTAAAAATACATTTTTAACTTAGACAAAGTACATAATGTACTAAATAGCTTAATAAGCATAATTGAATCCTCTAAATAAGTCAAGATGTAATTGTGATTGACAGCCTGACAGTACTCATTGGCATCATTCTGAATCACTGTTCTTGCACACTTCTTCATTGTTAGACCCAACTTGCAATAGCTCTGTTATTCTTAGAAAACCCCTAGGATGTTTGTGTCACAGGTATCTTGACCATGAGGTACACTGGGTCAGATGAACTCTAAAGTTTGCTTATGAATTACAATGCATTGTTACAGTTCTTCCATATATGCAATTCTGGGACAATTGTCTCTTTTTTTTCAGTAAGTAAACATAGGCCTAGGATTCTAGGATGCTAATTAGAGTTCATTTACTCAGTTTGTTTTGATGTTTCTTTCTTTCATTCTTAATACAAATTTTATAACAATTTTATCTAGTCTTATTTTCCTTTCTTTTCTCTTGTTCACATAGCAAATATACCAGGTATTATTAGTTTGGGAAATATTTTTATAGTTGCTAAGCACTGTAGATGCACTACTACCATTCAAATTAGGTTTAAGTTATGAATAGTTAAACCTAATATTTAAAGAAATTTGGCATGGTTGAATTAAGAGGTTTCAAGGTAGGATGTTCTTTTACTTCTAAAGCTAGTTTTCAGCTACATGCAGGAGCTAAGAGACAGACAATCTAATTGACCCATTACTGATACTTCTTGAAAGAACATTACAGCATGCACGTAGCTTCCTACCTATTGATAAACACATGCTTTCAAAGTTCTTATTGTTCTGAATTAAATCCATTTTTAGTTTTTATATATAATCTTCAGCTTATATGAAAATGACAAAGTAATAACAGAAACCGCTGCACTGAAGTGGGAAAATGCACTCCAGTGTTAGGGAAAATGGGACAAGCAGGGGGTTCCAGGTTGATCTCCTTCTTTCTCTATAATCACTGGGATCACTCTTGGGAGATGTACGTGGCTTCTTCCAGCACCAAAGCTATTTTCATCCTTGTAGAGTTCTTCTGCCTAGTCAATTTAGTGAAGACATAGCACAGTTTGATAAGTCATCTTTTCTGAGAAAAAAGCAAGCTCTCCATAGCATGTGGCATAATTTACAGCCATTATTCAGGAGACACCCTGCGGCGCTGCACTCCTAAGCGTGGAATCTCTCTCATTTTCCTATGGCTGCATCGAGTCATTAGCTCAGGCATGGAGGCATGGTCTCTGCGCTACTCACATGGTCGGGAGTGGCTGGAAGTTAACAGAGGGACTTCAGCCTTGGAGGGACTGGTACTGAGCAAGGGCTCAAAGTTAGCAGGCAGGCTTCAGCTTGAGCAACTCAAGCAGAGCAGGAACTGAGACCTCTAAGGATTTTAAAAGAGCCTCTTAAAAGGTTCTAAACCTTCAGTGTTGTTTTCTATCTTCCAGGTGATTAACTGGTAATGATACAAATTAACCCTTACACTTCCTGTATACAAGGCCACTGCTCTACTACTAACTTACACTTCTGTGACTTTGTTGAAGAAATGATTATTTTGCAGTTTAATTTTTTTTCTGATTATTAATGCTTTACTAGTGTAGATCCTTTCTAGAATGGGAAAGAAGGCAAAACAACTTAAGCAATATTAGTTTTCATTTTTTGACCTATGTGTTTTAGATAAGTTATACATATGCATGTGTGAACATTTAATGAATTTTACTGGGCACTAATTTTCCTGTTTTGTTAAATGAGCATTTGGACTTGGTCTCTCACAGGCTTCCATTCATATGCTCTTCCACCAGTTTCAGTTGCCACTATTAGGGACTTCATTTCCCGCGTATCCACATCCCTGGCCTGATATGTGGTGTTAAATATTTGTTAATCAATTTGTAGTTACAATAAAGGACCTAGGCAGTGACTCAGTTGACAGCCTTTATAAATGATGTCAGCTTGGTTGAGTTCAACTGAATCACAGTATAACACAGTAGTTGAGGTATTGCCAGGATGTATAAGGATGGACGCAAGTGTGCCAGATATGCACCAGCTCCATCAGTCATTGACTACAGGATTGTCTGTATTCATTTTTAGCTTTAAATAGATCTCTTTTAATCTTCAGGATACAAGCATCCATTTTAATCAAATGACAGGGTGATTGTAAGAATTTATATAAGGCAATACTTAGAAGAGCCCCTGGTACATATTAGTTACCAGATTGTACTTCTTTCACCTTGTAGTGTATATTCCAAAAATCTAAAGACTGAGAATTCTCCCCAGAGGCCAGTTCATATTGAATAATTGAAATAACTTTGCAACAAAAGTGTATGTCATATATGTCTAAGGAAGGAACTAATCCTCTGTAAGGAAAAACAAAGTCAATAATGTTCTCGATTGGAGGCCACAGATAAGATAGGTAGACCTAAAGTTACATCTATGGAAGTCAGATAAACTAAAAAGATAAGAGGAAAATATTGAATAGAAATATAAGTAAATGCTGATTTTTTAGTCTTTTGTTTCTCAACTAACAGCTTATCTTCATGTATCATTTTATAGTGCTTCACTTTAAGGCAGATGTATTTATTCAACCCTCTGCATGCATCTAGTAACAAGCAGTTGTATGAGGAGGCAAATGGGATTCTCTGGATTTCATTGAATCAGACAGAGATGAGGGTCCTGCTTTTTTGAAGAAGTATTGACCTGCCTTTGTTATAGTTTGCTGGCATGTTGCAATAAATTCTTTTTAAAACAGCTTATAGAAACAAGGGACTTTAAATTGGCTTACAATATCTGGTTACAATTTTCAGTCTAACTTGGCAGGAGAGTTCCTATCAAAACCAGGAATGGAGGGAGCTGATCACATTAAATCCACTACTGAGAAAGGGGAAAACCTCACTTATCAGACAATATGTTTGTCCAGTTATACAAAGAATATCAATACACTGAACCAGTTATAAAAGTATAGAAATGGGCTCATGCTCATAGAGCTCTCTGGTCTTACCAAGTTTCCCCCATCTTATCCAACAGCCCAAGAAATAGTCCCACCCACCATGGGCTGGGTCTTTCCATCAATCAGGCAATCTCTTGCAAATTCACTTAGAGCTTGCTTTCTCTGTCAGTTCTTCAAGTGGTTCAGAGATTTGCCCAAAGCTCAGCCTGCAACTTTCAAGGTAATACCTGTATCTAACTCTCACAGACTTCATAGGGAAATTTTGGAACATATTATATGTCATGTATTCTGCAGTCAACTCACATGTAGGACCAACAAGTTGTTTAAGTGGGTAAAAGCATTTGTGTATAGCCCGACAACCTGAATTTGACCTCTATAGCTCATTTAAAGATAACTGACTGTATAAGTCTGTCCTCTGACCTACACACACACACACACACACACACACACACACACACACACACACTTACTCACACTTACACATACAAACACACATCAAAAATAAAAGATTTTTTTAAAAAGAATGAAAACAAAACATAGATTTACCTTCTCTTCTCCATCTCCACCTGCTCCCAAATTTTAAGCAACTTGAGAGAAGAGAATGAGCTAACATATAGAGAAATAATGAATATTTTTATATTTAATGCATAGTATTTAAAGAAGATAACAGTCTTCCTTATTTCAATTCATACTGAATTCCATATGGTATTTAAACATAGCAATCTCTCTCAGGTCTCTAGGCCTTTGAACACAACTGTTTCTTTAGTTTTAATATGTGTAATCCTACTCAGTTCACATGTTATTCAGTTCACATCTTTTGGGAAATCCTTCCCACTTTACCTCTGCACCTCTACTCAGATTGAGATTAATATGTGCATATTTTTGTAGCCACAGCAGTCTGTGCATATTTCCCTTAAGGCAACGTACTATCTACCTCACTAGTCTGTGAGATTTTTGATGCCAATGAGTTTTACTTTCATCTCTGTACCCCCTGAATCCTACCTTTACTTAATGTGAGGAGAAATTTTTAAATAATCAGCTTCAGAATGGATTGTGCTAAACCATCCATAAATATACTAGCGAAGAGTTAAAACTGAGCATTGGTCATGCCCCTTCCCTACCTGAAATTCTCATCCACTCCTAAAAGCATATCTAGAAGACTTCTATCCCAAGATAGGCTTGCTATATGTAAATATAAGAATTAAACTTACATTTCTTTATGTATTTTGAAAATTTGAGCTTTATACATTTAGCAGGCTTCTGTTCCTTCCAAATGACTTTCGAATGTACCATTCTATTTTCATATATTTTTCTTCCTGTTTTGAAACTTGAGTCTACCATTCTTGGGACCAACTATACCTGCTTGCCATCTCTCTGAGAGCACCTCATAACCCTTCAGATAAAGTTATCTTGTTCCATTCCTTCTTCACTGATCCTTAATTCTGTTACTCTCTATCAATTAGGAAATTCCTGCCCATGGTTCTCAGCCCATGAAATTCCCATTTTTTCTATTTGTAGACATGCTTTATCCAGTCTTTTTCATTGATAATAGAAATATCATTGGCATGTTCTATTCTGCTACTCTGGGGTTGATATTTGAATTATTTCATCTGAAACATACATTCATGATAAAGATGCTCTATCAGTCATGTCCATAAGTGACTTCTATTATGAAACATTAAAACATTTTTTAAAAACCAAATGTCTAAGCAAGTTAAAATCAACACGTACAGATATTGTCATCCATTATTTAGCAATAGGTTCTATTACATGACAATAATTAACTATTTTATGAGTTACAGAAATGAAAGCTAAAATAATTTGCTGATTTATATAACTCTAGGCCTTGATTTCTTAGCTTAAAGGAGAATGGTAACTAAACTGAAACCCTGCCATGAAAAGTGTGTGATACCCCCACATTCCTGAGTTTACAAGAGTGTAATTTACTAATTAAAGCACAATAATTGGCTTTAATGAAGTCTGCATACTTTTGAATCTGTCATGTACCTTATCAGCATTTTCTAAGTTATCTAAGAATTGAAGATGTTAATTGAAATCAAATTAATGAAAGTAGTTATTGTTTTTTACTTACATAACCTGAAGCGATGGTCAGTGCTAAGTTAGGAGTACGTTTGTTGCTTCATATATTTCTGAAGCGTGTATGTGTGTGTGTGTGTGTGTGTGTGTGTGTGTGTGTGTGTGTGTAGCAAGAGAGATTAAGAGAGAGTAGAAGGAGTTTTCATATATCCTTCAACTGTTGAGGTCTATATAAGAAATGCTTCCAGTCATTTCAAGAGCTCTTTTTAAGGATGTTTATTCAAGAGCCCCATCAAAGCAGAAGTGCATCACCATTAAAGCAAAGTCTCCTTCCTGAGATCTTGCCAAGTCACAGTACATATTCAGATAAATGAACCATTGAATGCTGTCTGTAACAGCAACAGCTGGCACCTCTCCGATAACGTGGAGCTGCCCAGCCCCTGTAGATCAGAAAATAGGCAACAACTAAGTAGAATTTTTATAGATCTGAAATCTCCTGAATAGCCATTGAAAGCGAGCAAAATGTGTATTAGGCCTTGCTGACAAATGCCCAAGGTTCAATCTCTCAAATGGTATTGCGGACCTACAAAAAGAAAAGTGAAAGGGATAATCTCCATCCGCAAAATTTCAGCGCGGTCAAAGGGACTGTAAAACCCTCGTGTGAGCAAGCCAGGTTTAATGGTCAGGAACAAATGCTTCTTTAGTCATAGGCAAGCCTTCTGGATTTGTTGCAATTTCCTGTTAGGGACAGCAAAGGCAGAAGGCACCCACCGCTCAGCCTACACTGCTTTCCAACTTCCTCCCCCAAGAGGCTTTCCCTACTTCTCTTTCTGTTTTCTTCTGGCTAAAATCTCACACTGCTTCAGCATCTCCTGGGGTCTGTACATGGAGGGAATGAGGCCCATACAGGGATGTGTTTGCCACAGTTCTGTACAGGAACCCACACTCTAAAGAATCAAATATGTACTTGAACTTATAGTTGTACATGTAATTGGAGCCTAGTGGAATGCTGGACTGAGGGAGCATAACAACAGCTCATTAAGGGCTGAATAGATAGTCTTATGCAATCACTTTTTCTGTGACTGTGCCCCAGCATGGCAGTGGGCTGCCCATTATAACTAGTCTTTTCATAGCCTGTGTGATTTTCTCTATTGACATATGTGATTGCACATAGCAGATAGGTGCTGTTGTCCAAATCAGTGGTTTGCTATACATTCTTTGGAAACATGGTGAGTACTATTATCCAATACTGCTACTCATTTTTTTTTTCTGAATCTGGAATAGACCCCTTTCTGTTTACCAATCACATGTTAAATTACTATAAAAGATGCATTTTTTAAAAGCAAGTGAATTTCGTTATTGAAATTGCATGAAACAAAGATGCAAAATGACTTATCCTTACCTTCTGGTATCATTAACTCCCTAGGACATGAATGTTCCACAGGGTCAGAAAACTGACTGGAGTTTATTAAGGGTTCAATATCTGTTTGTTTGATCACTGGTTTGTTCCCTAAACAACTTCTTTTGTTTGGAATTTGTTATGGCTTCAAAGTTAATATGACCAATGTCCTTTATATGTAGCAACATGTAGAGTTATTGCTGAAAAAGAGTAAAAGGGGCACTAAAGTAAATATTTGTAGAGCACCACCCTTCATTAATTTGAACAATTTTCTAGCGATTACGATCTTGAGAATGTGAACCAGAGTCATCTGTGTGATGCTCAAAATTTAGATCTATAAGGGGACTTCTTGTTCCACTCCAGAGGACATTCAGGGATTTGTGTAAATGCTCAAAACACAATTTTATTTGTGACTTTAAAAAATAAGACTTGAAGACACAAACTCCTCACAAATTGAAGAATACATGTTAGAGGAAAAATTAGAATTGATATAATAAAAAACATTTTAGTATAGCAGAACTTCCCAGATAAAATATGTTAATCTGAAAATCCAGAATTCTGTAAACTTTTGGAAAATTTCTAAGGATAAGAACTATGTATCGATTATAATCAATGTGTAGGAAAGAATAAAGAAGACCTAGATTCAGATAATAATGTAGAAATAGAACCTCTTTTGTTCCTAATTTTAAATTATTCCTTGGATAAAGAAAAAAACTACCCCATTGGAAAAGATAATGTTCCAACCATAAAGAACTAGTGCAAACATGTCTTTTATGAGTTCAGTTACTCTTGGTCAAAAAAAATATGTCCCATAGTCCACTGAGATAATCACGGAGATTTACCTGGGATTTTTGAAAACTCAAAGATAATTAATAAGAAGATAGGAATAACTAAGCTATAGTTTTAGCAAAATAGTAAGACGCTGGATGCTATAATTATATATTATAGATTCAATCATTAGTTATTGACAATTTTATAGACAAATTGCTGACTTAATTATCAGAAGAGAAAGTTGTAATCAGTGTGACCCAAAACAGAGTCATTAAATTAATCTAGGTCAGATCTAACCAGTACTTATGAAGCTATTGACTAGAATGGAGCACAAATCCTGTGACTGGATAGTGAGAAACCATTAGAGAATGTAGATCATGATACCACTGGTAATAAAATTAACAAACATGGAATGGAATTTTAAGGAAGTTTAGTTCCTGGGGGAATCTCATTTTCTATTTTTTCATGTATATGTGCATATGTGTGAGGGTGCATGTGCATGCATGCAGTACGTGGAGGCCAGGCCAGAGGTTAAAGTTGCATATCTTTTTCATTAATTCTCTACCTTATTTTTTGAGGCAAATATCTCTCTAAATATGGAGTTTTTAAAAATACATTGAGAGAAAGAGAGAGAGAGAACAGACACCCACATGAAACAGCACACATATAGATAACAGAGGAAATTTTTCTGAAGTTAGCTCTTTCTTCCTCCATGAGGACTCTGGACATCTAACTCAGGTCATCGGGTCTGTGCAGGTTCCTTTACCAATTGAGCTACTTGCCAACCCTAAAATTTCTTAAGGAATATTATCAGAGTCAATATTTCTGTCTATGGATTATATGAGGACCAATGCATAAAGATACATTAAGAAATTGGAATGTTTGTGAATATATAACATACTAAATAGCTGACCTGAAATTTTCAATTGAGAGGAGTCCCTAATAATGATGACAGTCTGAGAAAACAGAAAAGGAAGACCATGTACGTTAACATTTAAGTGTGTGTAAAAGACTTTGTGAGCTGAGTAGACATAAGGTTGCCTTCAGTCAATAGCCAGACATAGTTAAATTAAAAGAAACACAAAAGGATTCTTGAGGTGAAGCTGAGAGATTTAATGATCCAAGTTCATCCTTCTTGACCATGAAACACTAGATTTACATTAAGTAAAGCCTAGGAGATGAATTTATACGCAGACCTCTTTTGTGATTCACGTGACCAACAACACTATCAGACTCTTGACTGCCTCAAGACTAGGACATTCTATATTTTCATATTGAAAATTTAGCCAAATAGCTTCATTCATATGAAATGGATTTTCCTGTAAATTTTATTAAATGGATATGATTTTTGCTCTCTAATCATGCAGAAAACTCTTCATCTATCTTCTATTTTTACAATTTTCTGAGTATCTGAAAGCTACCTTCATGACCATTATCAGATATGATTTTGTTGAGAAATACATACTCTTATGTCAACACTTCTTTTCCTTAATGTTATTCATGCAACACAGAGTTTCAACAGACATACTGGTATCAGTAATAGCAAAAAAAAAAATAATACCTTTTCCCCTGTGTGCAAGGAGCAGCTTTGTCCAAAAGGGAAAACCAGATTTATTAACTTATATTGGGTTTCATGTCAAGTAAAATCTCTAAGGCTCTTTCACTTTTGCAATAAATATTAGTTTTTAAGCCTGGCTGTACCTGTTTTAGCCATACAACTGAATAAATTCTAAGCCCAATTTTGGTAGAAATAAATTGTTGATCAAAAGAAAGAAATGAAAATCTTCAGATGGGAGCAATGAGAAAAACCTTCAATGTCTAAGAATAACTTGAGCTCAGGCCATGATGTGACAAGGAAAGCTTGATAAAAAAATGTGTAGTCTACAAGGAGTTCAGGATACATCAGGCTCCGTGGGATGATGTAAGTCAGAAAGCAGGAAATATCATTAATAAACAAAGCTAGGACTAAAAACAGCGTGCTCCCAGTGAAAAAGGGCCATGAAACCTCTATTAATTGGATGGAAAATCAGTCTTCAGTGGTCAGTTTTCAATAAATAAAATAAAAGAAATCCCTGCTGTGAACAATCACAGCCCAAACTGAACCAAATTAAAATCATAATGAAGATTAGAGACACTGCTATAGCAAACACCAAGATCATTATTTTTTTCAATGATTATGATGATATGAAAGAATATAAAGATTAATAAAAATAATAACTGGGGAGATGTCTCAGTGGTTAAGACCACTTATAGAACAAGCACTGGAACCTGTTTGTATCCCAGCAACCACATGGAAAAAAATTAGGTGCAGATGTGTGCAACTCTAAGCTCACCTCTGAGGGAAAGGAGGATCATGGGATTTGCTGGTCTGCAGCCTGGTGCCTGATTCAGTCAGAGGCCCTGTCACGAACAAATAAGGTGCAAAGTGATAAAGCAGGACACCCAGTGTATTTCTCTGGTCTCCATACATGTGGTTTGATGTACATACACAAGACATAAAAAGAGAGAAAACAAAAGAAAAAGTGATTATTTTTAAAAGTAATAATTACAATTTCTGGAAATAAAACAATTGTCAATACAGTTGAAAAAATCAACTCACAGATTAAACTACAAATTGGACAAACACCATTAAGGATATAATTTATGAACTGGAATTTATACTTTGGAAAATTATCCACAATTAAGCAAGTTACAATATATTGATATTAAACATTGATTTTAATATATAACATAAACAATAGAACCTGTGATTATTGATTTATGGGTTTTTCCCTCTTATTTCCAAATTCTTATTTCTATCCTCCAAATTCACACTAGTTACTTTCTTCATGATTTTGGGCCACCTTCTAAGAATTTTACTCTCTGCCTCTCTCTGCCTCTCTATGCCTCTCTCTTCTCCCTCTTTCTCTGTCCTTTCCCTATATCCCCATCTCATATTTTGTTCTTTTCCCTCTTCCCTCTTTTCCTTCTTCCTTTTCCTCTTTGTCTCTCTCACTCATTGGGGAACCTTGACTAATACAAATGATATTTGATTCCAAAATTGTTTTAAAGCTGTTTAGCAAGAGAGAAAAAATGGTGAGGAAGATATATTATAAGGGATAATGGCCAGCAAACTCTTCAAGCGATCAAAAGTAAACTTGTATAGGATTCCGTGTGCTACATCTGAAGGACTCAAAAGGGAAAAATCACCATTAACCAGAATAAGTCAGCACCCAAAACAAACATCAGTTCATTTGAAACAGAGCTCTTAAACATAATAAGAGAGATCAAAAGTCAGTGGATTATCATCTTTATAATGGTATGAGAGAAAATAATCAGTTTTGAATAATTCTATGCCCAACTCTACTAGTATCACACACAATGTGTTCCATTGGATGTAAGCATAAGAGTGTATGTATGGATATAGATAATGATAGTTAAATACATTTATAGCATAGAAATTCTGCAAACAAAACAATGGACAAATGAGTAGATGCAAATTTAAGTAAAAGGAAATATGACACACTAACAGCAGCATGTGACTAACCAAAAGAATGTTATAAACCTGAACTTGTATGTTGCCAAATGAAACTCAAATTATCCAGACATATTTATCATATTACTAAAAATAATTAGCTAATACAAATGTAGTGGTAAATTAAATATACACTCTGTAAAACTTGTCTATATAAAACAGCAAAATATTGATGATATAATGAATGCAAACATCACAATCAATGGAAGTACAAGAAAGAATAGAACCCTTAACAGAGAAAATTGAAAATATATATTGCTTTCAAGCATGAATAGTTCGTTTTAAATACTGACCAAATAATGTCTCCAAAGTGTTTCTGATAACAACCCAGTGACTTCCCCACTTCAAAATTTGATATTCATGGAAACTAGAAAACACACTTTGGGATACATAATACATCAGAGCAGAGTTCATAATAAAAATTCCAGCATATTTAGAACTTTGAGAAAATACTGCATATCAAGTGTTTTAAAATTGCTAAAGTTGTTTTTTAGAAAAGTTTTAGAATGCATTATGCATAAGCATATTTTAAAGAAATAAAGATGATCAATAGGTCTAACAAAATAGAAAACCTTTGCAATGGTTAATCAAAGGCTGCAATGATATAAGTAAGTTAAAAAGACCACATTTAAAGCATAGCAGAAAGCTTGCATAATGCATAAGTATTAAATAAATAGTTTTATTCCAATGAATTTCAAACTCATTGGAATGAGAAAAATTAAATGAGAAAAGTTACTTTAGACAAAATGGGAAATTATTTTTATTTCCTTTAATATACATATAACTCCATGTACTAAGCAGGGCCATACCTGTGTGTAGTTCACAGTTTATTAAAGGGATATAATGAACAGGTAGAACAGAGACAGTGCTGTCAGGTCTGCATGCTCTAGTGTCATCCATGCTGAAGAAACAGTAGATAAACTTCATGGACTACAATCATATAATGTGAAACTTTAAAACTCAATGAACATATCAGGTAATTCTTATTCTAAGGTGATAGCGAAGGGTAGGATTGAGGAAACACACTGTGCGAGGAATGGAGCACAGCCCATCATGAGGTAGCAGCCCCAAGACCAGGACCCCTTCAAGCTGCCTTAATGAAAGAAAAGCACAGAATCTGAATTTGATGCCATTCGAGTGGAACCTGGTGCTTTTAGTCTATTGTGAATATTGCTGTTCAATAAGGTCCTTGTCAAAACAGAATGTGCTTATAATGGAATGACTATGGATGGCAGTGAGAATTTAAACAGTGTGAGAAGGCATGAGTCGTCTTGACTTATAGAAGGGAGAATAGACACTAAAATTCAAAGAAGATATTGGAGCTAATATCAACACATAAGCTAATTTGGTGGATAGATAGACTCTTCATAGTAAAAGAAGGTTCTGGCATTCAGATCTGGCTTATTACTTGGAATGAGGACATTTGCATTACTGGAAGTAGAAATGGCACAGGCTGGATGCACTTCCCATGTGGCAGAGATGACAAGGGCATCTGGGGTTTAACATTATGAAGGTAAAGTCTGTATATAATTTCTGGTTTTTCCCAAGTGGGACATTCCTGGGACTGGTTCTCACTTATCAAGGGCTAATTTATGATTTACTACAAATAAATGTAAAGTAAATCTTCAGTAACACTATCATATTAACGTTTAAATACCTGAGATGAATGTTCAGAATCACAATTATCATCAGTGAAGGTATTATTAGTATTTAAATACTGAGGATCAAATTCAGCTATGACCAGTCCATATGCTACTATAGTCAGGAATGAGGTTTGCCATGCTGAGCACCTCCAGGGCACAGTATCAAGTATGGTAGGGCACTACTCTACCATTATTTCAGTTTGGAGCACCTATCCGCAAGTTCTTGTGACTATTAGTGACTTGTAACTCTCAACTGATTCCTTCTCTGGAGTACATTTTCTACCAAGGACAGCTACTTGCCAAGTCATGACATCTCCCCTGGGACGGTCCACAATCAGGACTTGTTGACAAAGTATGGAAAGGATCCCTTGCCTATAGGCTGTGCAACCCAGAAAGGCCACTCAAGCTCCAAATCAGTTGCAAACAAACATAGGTTCTCAGAAACTGTGTTGGGCAATCATATGTAGGAAATGAAGCCATTCATCAGGTCTTCAGGATTCTGTAATCACAGAAGGGTTCCTGGGTGCCATGCTGTATTGCTGTAGTCATTGAGCAACACCAGGAGAAATTTGATGGAGATTGTGACAGAAACAGAGGGGAGGAAAGGGGGGAGATGAAACAGAAGGTTCAGATGCACTACTTCTCTTTCCAACTATAATTGTATCTGTACCTTTATTTGATAATTTACACCTTTCTAAATCATCTCTCTTTCTCTTTCTCCTTATCTCTCTCATTTGTTTTACCTTTCTTCCTATCCTCCTCCAAGCATCTCTCCCAAGTGAAACAGAACCCAGCATGACTGATGTAGAGGGGTCAGTCTTGTCTACTATAATTACGGAATCTGAATTTCAGGCCTGTCACTTCCTCTAAATTAGTTTGCGTATAATATAACAAAGTTTCTGTCACTTTTGCAGTCAGTACAGATGAAATGCTTGTAGTATAAATGGATAGAACTTAAACCATCTCATGACGCCTCCATCCAAGTTCAAGTAAATGTCTTTCATCTAACTCTAAGTCCATGGTCATGTTTCCTAGCCCTTCCTTTTCTTCACATTCTCTTTTTCGCTTTCTCCTGTCTTTGGTGCATTTCAAATATTTTCTAGGTATAGTTTTACTTCCATAAAATTTGACTATTTAGTCAATTGAATCTGGAATATTTGTTTTACATGTATTAGCTAATATTTACCCTGGACAAAATTTCATTAATACTTATATTGCAGTGATTTGGTCACGTTGGTTCTTGCTGTGACTATAATTATGCTTCAGGCTCCTCTGATTCAAATAGTTGATCTAGAACTTCAGAGAGGTTTCTGGACAAGCTGTTTAGCCACTTTCCTGAGATGATATCCGTGATGATTCTTGTAGTAACGGGACATGATTAAACTTCCTCCTATGGTGCTCAGGTATGTGGTCTTTCCACTTTTAAATTACTGTAATTACGAGATGAAATGAAGCTAGTGACTTGATTTACTGTTTAAAGACAACCAGAACATTGCCCACACACTTCTCTGTCAAAATGTGTCCCCCAAATACAAAAGCAAGTGAGAGGCCTAGAGAAGCTGATTAATTTTAGAAATACTGTCACCTGGTGGCATATTAGAGTCATTGCATTTAGCTTTTCCTCCAATTATTTCAAAGTCCATGTGGAAAAAATCAAGAGTCTGAGATTAAACAGCATACATTTATCTATCAACTACAATTCAAAGTGAAAACTGCACCAATCATTTCTATCATTCTATGAGTAAGTTATTTAAGAACATCTTTCATTTGCAGCATGCAAAGCTTGTGATCACAGATCCATCGTGTGCTGGCTCCAGGGTATCTTCCCATGTAATTGTAACTTGCAGAAACTTGAAGGGATGTTGGCAATCTTTTAGACTGATAAACCACCTCTCTGTTGTTGTACTCTTTGGCTGGTTTCTTAAAAGTAAGACATGGGATCTATAAGAACCACTAGTTTATGCTAGTTTATCCCCATAGAAGATGTCTTCAGAGATAACGCTCCCCTTTCCATAGTGAAATGAGTCAGTGAGAGGGAACAACAAACATTTGTTGTCCTTTGTCGCATCTTCTCATTCTCCATAGCAGGAACCGAGAGAAGCATTATGGGTCCCAAAATAGGTCCCGTGTATACTGAAAAGTGTTGAAGTGAATATGCCTTTAAGAAGGAAAATAAATGTCTGTATAATGACAAAGAATTACTTCAGTAAGACAGTTGTGCATAAAATCCTGCAGCATCTGTTTGACAAACAACTACTTCATTTGATAATTGATGATATAGCAAAAAAATCAGACATCTCAGAGCACTCTATGCTCTGGGAGTGAAGAGATACATTTGATAAATTGAACACAGAATTTTGTCCTTATGATTTGACATTTGGTTATGGTACTAACAATAGTCATTTATTATCTTCATTGATGTCATTAAAAAAATCATCCAGGTTGTCCCCAGAATCCTCAGTTCTCTGGTAAGAAAAAATCACCTTTAGTGCCAACTTAGATATAGTCTTTAATGTTTTTGATCAAATGAGTTTGAATGTAAAGAATCATGCTTTCAAATTTTGTGAGTAACATCAAGGACCATACCCACCATGGGTCACAATGTACTGGTAAACATCCTGGCAATTACACTGTCCCATCCTAAGGTTTGGTAAATATCAGGAAGTCATTACCAAGGAACACAGCTGAAAAACCATGAACATAGTCACTTTCAGGCAAGCTAGCAAACACTTTAAAGACTCCCTATTAACATACGGTAGCATATTATTTTATAAAACTCTCAATGTACTTTTTTAGTCACGTTTCAAACATCTCTATCACTACCATTGTCAGGAATGTTACTAGTGGAATCTCACTAAAAAATGACTCAGAAAACCAGAAATAAATTTCCATGATTACCAGCTGCTTAGAAATTCCTCAATCTTTTTTTACATTTTAACAGTTCCATTATTATGTGAGTATGTGTGCATTTATGTGCATGATATGTGTGTATTGTTATGCATGTGCCATACACCTGGAAGTCAAAGCACAATTTTGTGGAGCTGGTTCTCTCCTTCCACCTATACCTGGGTTCTAGAGATGGAATGCAAGTCAGTAGGCTTATGTAGCAAGCGCTTTTGTCACTGAACCATTTTAATGGTCTGGAATTTCTTAGTTCTGAACCCAAGCGTAAATGAAACCTAAAGAGGAAGAACATGATGGAGGAGGATGAGGTAGAAGTAGTGAAGAAAAAAAGAATAAATAAGTCAAATTTCAACACTTAAGAAAAAATCTCTTTGTAATGCAAACTAAATTAAGGCACAGAAACCTACCAATTTCTCTACAAATGTTGTTCCGGGAGTGTTTCTTCTCATTATGAGTAATATTGGCTTGTCACTCCATCTACTGGAACCCATGGAGACACTGGCTGTTGCTCTTGGAGTCCCAGCAAGGGTTGCGCTGCTGTGACATTTCTAAAAGAACAGTCCCGAGAAAACAATGCAGTACTTGCTGAGAGGTTCTGTCCTATACCATGGAGACCAGTTCCATCCATCATTAGAAAATTGTTAACAGCATATGAATCTTTTTGCCTTTTTGTAAAATAATTGCACTTAACGATTTCCCGAATGTTATTTGAACCAGAAGATTAATGTTGCATTAATGCTTAATGTTGCAACAACAACAAAAGGTTCATAAGTGACCGAAGCATGCTGGGGGATATGATTCCATTCCTTTTCCTTTGTATTTCCCACCATGCTTGATACAGTAGGAGCTTCGTGACTATCTATTGAATGAATAAAAGCCAAGTAATCTTTTGCCTGTGTGATTTAATAATTATTTGCCAGCCCTGCTGATCCTCTACAGTTTTGCTACACAAAGTGTGGTCCTTGATTGTTACTTGAGAGCTTGTTAGAACTCTGGCATCTCAGAACCTATCCCTGAACTACTGCAGTGAATCTGCTTTTTAACAAGATCCCTGGGTAATTCGTGAAAGGAATTGCTCTCTGTGTCCTGTTCCTTTATTAGAATGATCAGGCTTTGTTTTCCAAAGTTCCTTCTCTAAGAATGTATTTTTTAGTTTTTCTTGGTTCCTATGAGATCCTTATTTGAAAAGGCCTGAGAAGAGCTGTTTACATTCATCGCCAAAGGGCAAAAAAGTAGCCTCTTGTTTTTGTGGGTTTTCATATTCCTTTCAAAAGGGCATCCTTATCTAGGGTAATGTCAGCTTGATTTTTTTCTACCACAAAGTGCCATTGGCTTCTTTTTAAAATATTGAATATGATGAGTAGTAAAGATGCATCCTTCTTGGTTTACACTTAATGAGATCGATCAATAATTTTAGAGTAAATTGATTAGCTGGAGATGTCATAAAATCTTTAAATCTTTTTTTAAAATTCTTTTTCAGAATAGAACGTTATTTTTACTATTTCTCAAAGGACTTTGATGTCATATGTAGCATCTTTGGAAGGAAAAATGGAAAATATGGTAGTTTCTTGTATGCTATGTGGTTAGCTAGGATTTTTGCAAATTGTATCATTAATATCACTGTACTTTGCAAAAAAAGAACACCCTCTATACAGTGCACCCAAATATATTGAATATCTATAAATTGAAGAGCTTTTCTATAATGAGTAGAACATTAAAATTCTCTAAATGTAAACTTTTTGGGAAAAAATTTATTTTCTAATGTAATTGAGATAGAACTTTGAAGACGTGATTTTTCCTGATTAAGATAGTCTCTAACTCCAATGTAAAAGTTCATAATGTGTAGAAAAAGAGAAGCAGAGAGAAATTCAGGAAAATTAGTATCTCATAAAGAAAGAGAGACTGGAGGGAATGTCCACAAACCAACACTGAAGATTATCAGCAGCTAAAAAAAGTTGGAAAAGGCAAGGAAAGTGTTTTCCCAAGGACTTTCCAGCCCTTGTCAATGACTTTAATTTTGGGTGTCTGATGTCTAGATATTTGAGAAAATGTTTACTGATATAGATCAATAAAGAAATTGTGGTCATTTTTTTATATAAAAGTCTCTGAGAAACTAATGAGCTAAATCATCCTTCACTTGATGACACATAATTCCCTTACTTTATGAGATAGTGTAAACCATCAACTTAACAGAATTAAGTTAGGGCCGAAGCAATCATAATAGGACTTTGCATGACCTGTGCAATGACCAACATATCATTGAACCCCCAAAGTCTAGCATGGATTACAGGCACTAGGATCCTTAGAGGCAAGGGATTGACAGCCACAACAGTATTCCTATACTAAAGGGGAATACAAAAAAGAGCTCTAGGCAATGCCACTGAATCCTTACACCTCATCAGAGAGGAGGACCCAGAGGGAAGTTTGACATGCACACTAAACGATGCTCCAGGAATGGGGGGTGGAGGGGGCACTGGGAGAAAAGGAGGGAGGGGGAGGAGGAAAGGGAAAAGGTGGGGAGGGAGCAAGGGGATCCAGGGAGGGGTGGAGGGAGGGAGGGGAATGGGGTACTTATCAACTTTGTAAGAGTGGAAGAAATAAATAAATAAAATTTTAAAAAAAGAATTACTTATGAGATGAGCCTCCAGATGAGGAATTGTCTAGGTTAAGGTAGTCTCTGAGAATGTTTCCAAGAGATTGTATTGATTGAGTTAGTTGTTGTGAGAACTTTCTAGATGTGTGTGGCACCATTCCCTATACTTGGGACTTTGGATAGTCTGAAAAGTGAGTTAAGGGGCCAGCAAAATGACTCAGCATGTAAAGGTACTTTCCATGAAAACTTGAAGACCAGAGTTTTACCCATAGAACTCACATGCTGGGAGGTGAGAACTGACTCCCGCAAGTTGTCCTTTAACTTCCAAGTTAATGCTGCAACACGTGTATGACTGTACATGAATGCACGCGTACCTACATAATTTTTTAAATAATAGGTAAATTGAACAGAGACATTTGGTCACTTCCTGCTTGTAGTGTTTTTGTTTGTTTGTTTGTTTGTTTGTGGACAGTCTTCTGATACTGACTCTGCAAATTTAGAGCCATGGGAATGTGACACACAGGGAAAGATAGTGGAAGTCATGAAAAGCAGACCAGAGAAGGAGAAGAGATGATGCCATCTGTATTAGTCAGGGTTCTCCAGAGAAACAGACTAGATAGGATGGATATAAGTACAAAGAGATGCTATTAGATTGGTTTAGGAGATAAAATCTAGGTAGTCCAGTAATGGCTGCCTGTAGCCGCCCAGCTCAGAAGCTTAATATCTCAGCAATCTCAGTCTAGTGCTGAAGGCCAAAGGATTTCTGGAGAGTAGCTGAATTTCTGTCACTTTGGAGGGCTGAAGAAACTGGATTCTTTATCAGTGAAGAATGGTAGTAGCAGGAAAAATGAGTTTGCCAGCACAGGGCAATGAGGTAAGTTCTTTTTTCTTACAATTCCTTCTTTTATTTGGCTACAGGAAGGTACCACTCACATTTAGGGGCAATCTCTTCAGGTGGTCCGACAGCTAATTAGTTAGCTAATCACAAGTGTAGTCAAATTGGCAACCAAGATTAACTGTCACATGTCCATCCCTTGTAAAGTTGACACCTATGTCTAATTCTCCTGCCACCTAAAATGGGAAAGTTGGCCGAAAACCAAAATGTAATGTAAGAGCTTAAAGCAATTTTTGGGACGGTGATACAGCTCAGTGGACACAGCATCTGCACACAGACCTGGCAATGGAGATCAATCCCTGGAGCTCATATGGTGGAAGAGAATCAGAAAATCAACTGATCAAATTGTCTTCTGACCTCCACATTTGAATGTAGCATGGGCACCTTCTCTCTATCCTCTCTCTCTCTCTCTCTCTCTCTCTCTCTCTCTTTCTCTCTTCTTGTTTCTCTTTCTCCCTTCTCTCTCTCAAATAAATAAATGTTTTAGATAAGTGGATAAAATAAATCAAATTTTGAAGCTGGAAATGCATAGGCTTAAGAGAAACAGCTGTGCAAAAGTTGGGTTCTTGAAGTACCGTGTACTTTGATCTCTTTAACATTCAAAAAGTGACCAATTAAATTCAACAATCCGATTTTAACCCAGGGTTTTTGAAGCCACAGTGCCCTAACATTTTGTTAGTTTGCCTTCTCTGTCTTCTGCGCCTACATCAGAGGTCCATCTACATGTGTACATTTGCATGGAGATAGACTCAGAGGAACCTTCTTATGTTTCAGGAAGGGCCTGCACTGTTCTATTACAGCAAGGTGGTGGCAAAGAAAAGTTTCTTGGTCCAGTGGAGCCAAAGTCCCTGTGATTTGTTGGAAAGAGTCTCCATTCTCTTGTCAATGATGTTTGATCCAGAGGGTATAAAAATGATTGATATATTAGGTGTGCAAAAGAAATGGGTGGTTTCAAAATTGTTTTCTCCATTGGAGTCACTAATGGGAGCCTTGCCATCATGTAACCCCACAAGTCAATACCCAAATTCAATGACAAACTTTTCCAAAAACATAACTCATTAAGCTCTAGTGCAACCTAAAACAAGGACCTTGCTTGCATGCTGCCATCATGCACCAATATTGACTCTCTAGGACATTTTTAAGGCTATTTATATCGCAATAAAGGGGCTTTATTAGCTTCATCAATCAAGAGAGTACAAATTTCACCCTGAAATCAGTCTTCCTGAGCCTGTGGAACAAGGAAGTGTGGAAATTATGGGATGCATTATCTTCAATCTCATTTGAAGCTTCCTAAATGAAACAGCAGACAAGCACAGTTTATTGCTTATAAAATAAATGAAGGCAGTACCTCTAATGTAATAATGAAAGTGTAGACTTCTGGTTGTTTTTCCCCAATCTGACAGAGAGCTGGTGGTCAGCCAGCACAATGATTTCCTGGTTTCCAAAGCTGAAGACACAATACATCTGTCACTTGACCAAGATAAATGTACCCATCCTGCAACGACGATTGCACCCAACTTGTAATAGAGGTCCAGATTGGTAGATCCTGTCATCTGTGGCTTTCCATGTCATCTTGCTTTTCACTCGGGGAGGGAAATAAGATTCCATCATGGTTAATGGTTTAGTCTCCAGAATCAGAACATTTAGGCTCAAATTTTGTCTGACAACTTTAAGTTGAATATTTCTCATTTGAAAAAACAATAGACCTACATGATAGCACTGTTAAAAAATAACAGGGGCAATGCCTTATATATACTAAAGACTCAGTTAGTACCTTCTCTTAAGGCACTAACTTTAACAGGTTTCCATTTCAAATTACATGTCTATGACTCATGTGAGAATATATATTGATGATGATGTCTGTCAGATTGAGATCAGTGATTTTAGTGTCATTTAGATTGGGATCCCTCTGCTGCTACTTGTGAGTCCAAGTCTTCAGTAAAATGAGATTTTTCTGAGTTTTAGTTCTATAAGCAATAAATAATTATTAACATAAGAATGCCACCCACTTAATGTTATGTGGACCAAATGGTAATTCACATTGATAATATATTCATGGTCTCTACATGGCCACAATACCATAAACAGTGTATCCATCTCTTTGTTGTAGAGTTACTGAAGATCCAGAAAATCTTAGAAATGACTTACAAAGTATATATGGCAGGAAAATTATTAGTTCCATAGAGTTTGTGTATATTTACTGAGTGCCTCCCATTGCGTCCACTAGGGATGCGGTGAGGAGCAATAGCAGAAAGCTTTCTACTCACTCATCTTAGGATCAAGATGAAGGAAATGGCAAAATGACAAAAGACAGAAGAGGGAGATATCAAAGTGGCTGGGGATAGGCAGAAATCTGATAGAGTTTTCACAAAGAAAGACCAGGAGAAGCAATATAAAGGAAATGGGAGGTAAACTTATGAAGCTAAGGACACTGCTAGTGCAGAGGATCAGGGACAGAAACCCCATAAGTTAGACTAGTGTGCCTGGAGCCCAGTGAACTGGCTGAATATGAGATCTGAAAGTCAGAGGCAAGATCACAAAAGGATTTCACAAATCACTGTGAGAATTTGGATTTTTTTCTAAGTGTATTGCATAGTCATTGGATGACCTTTGGTCTGGCAAGAATGGTACTGACATAGAAGGTCATTCCAAGTGCTGGACAGGAAGAGCTAGTAGTTATAGTTTATACTGAGATACAGAAATATATATTAGCAAGGGAGATAAAGGGAAGTAGATGGATATGGGATATATTTTGAAACAGGATGTGCTATAACTTTTTTTAAAAGAAAAATTAAGAATGAATTGATAGTTCATTTAAGAAAATACTATTCTATGGTGGTAGCCCTTGGGAAGCTGACGTACAAAGAGTACATATAGGAAGTACCAGGAGAGCTAACCCTCAGTAGCAAGACCAAGTCTCAAAAAAAGAGAAATGCACTGAGGAGATAGATCAACGGGTAAAAGCACTCTATGCACAAAACTAAGATCTGAGGTCAAATCCCCAGAATCCATGCTTAAAAGAAAAATAACTAGACTCAGGAGCACCAGCATTTATAATGTCCATGTGCCTACTGTGGGAAATGAGATTTTGAAACAGAAATCTAACAGCTTTCAAGCCAGTCAGTCTGACTTACACATTGATAAAGACACATGGTCTAAAATAAGGTTTAAAGGTGAGACTGACAACTGAGATTGTCCTCTGCCTTCGCATTCTCTCTCTCCCTCTCTCTCTCTCTCTCTCTCTCTCTCTGTGTGTCTTTATGTTTAAGAAACAAGTAATAAAGAAACAGAAAAAAACTTACTCTTAAAAAAGCATTCTAATTACTTTTTTATTCACCTTAGAAAAAAATTATTCAAATTAGTCCCAGTATTTTATCCTAGATAGGGTACTTTTTGTTTAAGTTATGTTCTGATTCATTTCAAAGCCCAAGCATCCACCCACATTGTTCAATATTCTCTAAGAGATGGAATATTCTCTAAGAGTAGGAATATCCCAGCTGGAAGGAGAGCTCATGTGGAATACTATGCACTGGATATTGGGTGCTGCTTCTATGCCTTGAATTTTAAATTGGATGATTTAGTTCATTTGAAAACAACATTAAGTAAAATATGAATTTCCTGAAAAATAGAATTTTGACTATTTTAATCAATGTATATCATGGGCCCCTAAAATAGTGCTTGTTATATTTTTGAAAGTATAACTTTCAAATTAGTCAAGTATGATTTCTTCAGTACAAATGATGGAGACCCCCTGAGTTTAAGTCAGCTATTTAAGTTACCCAGGGTTGTGTGACTCATCCAGAATTTGAATTTTCCTTCTGAGCTGTTCACAGATAACTAGACTGGAAGACAAGTAATTGCTTTTTAAAATCTCCATTTTAAAACTTCCTGTTATGAACAAGTCTGTGTTTCAGTCACACTAAACTTTTGTCTAATGGTCGATATACCTTTACTACCAGACCTCATTCTCTCTTGGCAAACCTTTCCTTCTATCTTTATGTAAAGATTGGATTTGGTGTCGCAGATGCTATAGAGGAAGGGGTGAATGGTTGTTTGTGTGTATAATATAGGATAATTTTGAACTCTGTGTTTGTGAAGATTTATGTCCTAATGCCGACATAAACTAGTAAAGTAATCACAAATTTTATCATGACACCATTTTTAACTGAATATTTTTAGTATAAGAACTAAGTCCTAAATGATTGTAGGAGATGTGAAAAGAGGCACCAAAAGGAGAGAGAAGAGAAAAAGGACATTTGTAGAGAAACAGAATGTCAGGGAATACATCCTGACCATCGCAATCCCTCTCCTACAAAGTTTGCAGAACTTTTATTTGTGAGTTCATGGAAAACATCTTATGTGCTGGAATATTACATTCCAAGGCAACTAGCTAGCTAGCTCATCTCATTCTAGATAACCCAATAAGTGTGAAATAGGGAGGACAAGACAACTCAATACTCTGTTTCTTCATTCCCATTCATGTTGCCAGGCAGCGATGGTTGAGACCTATAACAGGCTGCTAAGGTGCACTGTGAAAACATGTGTTCCCAGATTACAGATGCTTAACTTCCAACTTTCCAGAAGTTACTTATATAGAAAATTCATGTTGGATATTTTTTCTATTGGGCATTGGGGAGATTTAGTGGTTCATAAAGTGAAAAACACAGTGGACAGGCAATCACCAAATAGAAGTGAAACTTTCCTCTGTACCTTAGCCTCTTCTGTATTGATCTCATTCCCAGTACTTTACTCAACTATTCATACACTAGTATTTATATAGCTTCCTAGTTTATAAATCATAATCTTGAAACAGCTGCTGAAGCACCAGACCATGAATATTTTGAGATTTTAATCCCTTGGGGGAAAGAGAAAGCATCTCTTTCTTATGAGGCAGAAAAAGGTTCAAAACACCTTTCAGTTTAGTATCACTTATTGGGTGTCCTGTCTGTCCCTGAACACATAAGAGATGCATCCTTGACTTAGCTCTGGGTCCCATCCCTGTGGTCAGGAAATAGTTATTGCCCCATTTGTAAAGGCTGAGAGTGATGAAAGTGTTGCTGCCTAAATGTACACTGCTAAAATACACTGATTGAATCTTGAATGACTTCAGAACATTGTGTGTTCAGCACAAAACTAAGTGGAAGTAGAGAAGAAAGGGAGAGGTTGAAAGTAGAGGGGGGTAATGTATCTACACAAGCATGACCTGCATCTTGACATTCATTTAGAACCTCAGATAATATTATTACTAATATGGAAGCACCCGTAACTCTAAATAAAAAGTATACTTTCTGCAATTTATTGCAATTATATCAGCAAAATACTTTACAGGGTGAGTAAGAACAGAATATAAAAATAAAATTAAATTGCTTTTGCTTTCTACCATTATCATCAAAGTGATACCACTACTCAAACTATATTTTTAAGTTACTCTAAAATGAAGGAAAATTGTGTGGATATCTATTGCTACTCTTGAGGTATCATTAAACTGTTACCATTTTTAGTCTATGTTTTTATTTTGAATGATTATTGTTTTTTTATTCCAGACAAATATTATTAGGAAATTGTTGGAAAGTTCAAGCAATCTCATGGAAGAAATTTTGTTGCTGACATTTGTATGTGTACAGTTGAGATTTAATCATCTTATGCTTTCCATTAATGTGCCCATTCATATTGTTTGTTCTTATATACTGAATCCCTTGCCAGCTAATAGGACCCTTGATCAGTCATATGACCTTCTAAAGGATTCCTTGGAATAGAAAATGGAGACAAGTAATGACTGAAGGGGGAAAGGCACTGGCAGATATATGAAGTAAAAAAGGAGAGAAACTTAGCTAGGTAGAGCAGCCATGAAATGAGCTAGAAAGCAGTTTTCAGCACAATTACCCAGAGCATTTGTCTCCTTAAAATATTGTCCTTGAAACTCCTGAGCATGTTCCCTGGTTCCCTCCATGCTTGGGAAAGTCTGTCATCTTTATGTTTGGCCTCTGCTGTAAAAGAACATTGGGCTGGCATTTCTGAAGTTGGCATGCAGCACGCAATGCATATTGAAAGTGGGATTGATGGCACAGTTCTTCTAATCATTCTTCAGATGAACCCACAAAATCAGGGGTCCAGTGCTTTTCTTTAAGTTTTGCCTTTTTCTGGGCTGACCTCCAGAAAGAGATGACACTTCCCAAAAGGGTCAAAATCATCGCAAGGTCATTTAGGCAGTGCAAGAAGCATTTCCATGGAAACAGTGCATATGCTCATGTGTGAACATACCCACCTGGCATCCATTCTTCTGCGAGCAAGCCAAATGATGTAAATTAAGCTTTAGACCCTGGAAACAGGCCCCAATTTATCAGGTCCATGTTTTGCTAGTAGATTATAGGCTAAGGAATGCCAGGTTTTCTTTAGGGAAAGTGCTTTTCTACTGGGTCCTTGCTGATAATATTTTGAGGCAAGCAGGGCCACACCCTTCACACAGTGACATGCCTTTTATCACCAGAGTTCACTGTGGTAAACAGAATCTAATATAGAAAAGACCTACTTACTTTAGAAGAGGCGGATGCTATTTACCTAAGATAGGGAATTGGCAGCAAATTATCAAAGGGTATTTTCTGTGCAAATATTTAATCAGATCCCTCATATTTGTCTTCTTGGGCCTGAGGATGTTCTATGAAGTACAATGCAGTGCCATACTGACGTTCATGGTTTACCAGAGCTTTGTCACAAGCTGATGCATGTGCAGAATTGTTCACTATTTCTAATTATATTGCATGCCAAGTCTGTTACTCAACAGTACTTTATATTGATAAATATGTCTCTATTAACACTTCTCATTGCCAAATATCAATGCTCATGGATTCAGATTTGAGGATAGCATGGATCAATATGAGTACAGTAAAAAAGTCTCAGCAATACCTGCTGTAAAATACACACCTATGAGCCTACCAAAATCCAATCTACTTCTGACTAGATTTTTTTCAGTCGCCTAAACATTTTTATTTGACAAATACCCAGGATGTTTTTCATTGCTGAAAGGTTTTTAGTTAACTTAGACGATATATGAATGTCACTGAGTAAAAATATTAGTGACATATTGTTTTAATGTTCTTTTTCTTTACAGAGGTCATACAAATGTGAGAATTAAAATTTTCCCTCTTTTTTTCTGCATTCTCCTTGGTTGAAAGGCATGATGTCTGGATCTTTTCTGTACGTTTACAAACCCAGTTGTGGGGAAAATATTTCATGCAATTAGAATGATTGAGACGATCCTTAAATATCATGATGATAATAATGTTGTTTAGATAACTTAAGCCATGTCCCATCATGTAATCAAAATGGTAGCAGCACAGCTGTTTTCTAAATTGTGTTCAGTACATCTTATGACACACCACAAAGCAATTGTCGACTCATGGCCATGGGAATTTGTTTTGAAGCTGTAAAATTAAATGAACAAATGCAGTTAACCTCTAGCACATGGATTTTATTGGAACGTGTACATTTGCTAAGAGCAAGTGGATAAAAAATGTACTATGAAATTCCAGAAATGTATTTAGTAAGAAAATGAGATTGTTGTTGGATTCAGATACATATTTAAATTCCACTCCATATTTTCACCTATGTGAAATTGGCTACATTCTTTGAGAATCTTCATTGTTTCCTTGAAAGAAATAAAGTGATGTATTTAAAAAAGATTGAACATCACATCTGTTCAATCAGTATAATTCCTTTTTCATTCTACTATGATCATTCCAGGGCAACACTATGTCTTAACTACCGTTCCTTCACAAATTCAACACTTTTTTTTTGAGACATAGAAAGCTTTCCTTAAACATTAGTTGAAAGAATAAGTGAATGGTCTAATTTGATGATGCTCCAGCTTCACCTCAGATTTAAATTGAAAACTGAAATAGACCAATGAAATGATACCCAAACTTCACTCATCTTTTTAACCCCAGTTTGGATAGTGAAACAAAACAAAACCTTGGAGAATATGATGGACATTTAACAGTGAAAACCTGAACACATATATTAGAGATGCTGAGCCATATGATGTATGAAACTGATTTTAAAAAATAGTGTTTTCAAGCAAATGTATGTAACTTAAAATCAAATTAAGTTTCCTAATGAATAAAAAGCAGGACTATATAAGTGTTCCATTTTTAAAGTGCATTTGCATTATAAAAAAGAAAATCAAAGGTTTTTCACTGATCGTTCCTTTCTGAGTGATCATTTCTTTAAAAAACTCTTCAGTACCAAAAAGAGAACATTTGCCTACTCAGCTGTTTATACTTCTACAGACACTAATTTCCACTATGAGGAAAGGTATATTTAAAAGGAACTTTCTTCCTCAGCTTTTATTTTTAAAAGTGAGTATTTTTGCACTTGTAAATTTGCACATCTCTTGAAAATGATTAAATCTTGCAAATGTAACCTGATAGTATTAATTTGGGTATGTGTATCTGTTCTTTCTCCTACCTTCCTTCCCACCTGTTGGAAATTCTTACTTTCACTCAAAATGTTTTTGCTCTGTTAAAAGAAGGAAAATTAGTTGAAGCTTTCCATTTGATTAGGGGAGGGTTAATTAATGTACAAGTGATGGAAGAGTCCATCTTTCGCCAGCATGGAACATGTATGTCACTGATGTGGTAACCAACGGCCACATAAAATGTACCCAATTATCAGACATGCCACTATATAAATCACCATTTAAGTCAAACTTGTTCAGCATCCAAGTTAGAACTTTCATGTGGTAAATTAACAATAAAACCCTATTTGTTTTGTACAATATCATGTATCATTTGTACTGTTTCACTTTAAGAATATCAATCTAGCCATATAAGAATTTTACACGAACTGTTACACTCATTAAATTTCTACTTTGTAACATCTTTAAATATTTCTGTAGCAGAAAATGTAAGATTTAGGAACCATATAAATACTATATGACTCTAGTAGAATTTATTGACATATTTACCTCATGTCCTTAGTTAGATTATTAACTCTTTATGAGGTCAAATTCCTATTCATATCTAAAATTACCAGGCATAGAATCCTGATTGGCTTGAGCAACAAACAAACATAAATGAGCACTATGATGCATGGTATTATTCTTTACCACCCTCCATTCACAATTTTAGGGTTAATCCTCAAATATCAGACAAGTGATTGAGATGCTCTGAGCATGCCCCATTGATAGTGCTTTCAATATAGGCTCCCTTTCTACATAGTCTTAAATCTCTCTGTCCACTCGCACTCTTGTGACTTAAGTTTACTATGACCCAATAGAGATATGGCCGAGATTCAGGTTGTTTCATCACATTGCCATGGACAAAAATCAGTCTGAATTCCAGATGTGTGAGCCCCGTGTTTGAGCTTTCCCCATTTTTATTTTGTCCTGACTTTTCTATCAACTTGTAAACAAAACTTTAGAGATTTTGGATCAATATATTTGAAGAACAAATCCATGCTGACTGTAAACTCTCAAAGGAAAAAAGAGAAAGACAAGCAACTTCTTGATCCCATTCTCCACCCTTGAACACTGCAGAACACTATTGTATGCAGATGTACATGGAATGCTGTGGCTTAGAAATTAAGACCCAGCACCGAGATTCCTTTGCCTGCTTTCTCCATATCTGTCCACAGTGTTTAAGAAGAGACTATTTCCCATGAAAGGACAAGACCACAACCAGGATTCCTAATTCCCTGATCCCGCAAATTATAACTTTTCCTGGTTCTCAATTGTTGTCAGAACAGATATTATCAAGTAAAATCACCTGAGGTGATTCCTTTCCTCTATTTGTTTATTGAATAGCCCTAGTTTTCAAGTCCATTGTGAGGAGTTGATGGGAGGTAAGGTTAAGAACAAAAGTGATAACTAGTGAATAAAGTTCTCTTCCCTTTCCTTGTTTCTCCAATGGAAGGAGAGCAGAAAATAAATCCAATTTGTGTTGAGCTTAAGGCAATCAGATATGGGTGAAATGGATGAGTTGGGTGGGAGGGTGTTGGTAACAGATCACCTCTTATCTTCCTCCTGTTGAAATTTCATTGTATGTTGAAGTGTTATAACTGACTTCACTGTAGAAATGAGTTTATCACTGTCTTGCCACTTATAACTGAGAGACCACAGGACATTACACACATGATGGGAGCATCTGGTAGACTAAAAAGTCACTGTGAAATAAAAGACCTTGAAGTGCAGCTGAGAGAAAATTCTTTAATCCTCTCTATTCCTAATTCAAAATTGTTCCTTTTGGATGCTTCTGTCTGATTTCTTTACTCCAGATCAACAGTGAACAAAGCTAATCAGTTCCCTGATGGACAAGATTGGCAGTAGAGTTTTCAAAGGAAAACAATAACTTATTACATATATAAAATGAATATTTTAAAATATCTACGACTCTAATTTCTCTTCTGAACCTATGTTTGACTGTATCTATATCTGTGCTACAAACAGATTCTCTTATTTAACTGACTCCTATTGTGTACTTGACACGGTTAAAGTTTAGTAGAGAATATTCTTACCTTGTTTTTAGATTTTCATTCTGTCTTTAAATATCTCCTGGCCAGAAAAATGTTTCCAACTCTAATTTACTTTTATAAATATGGTGGGTGGTAAAATCAGTCTCTAAAATGTTTTCAAAGTTATTTACATTTTAATGAATTTTAAATGCTTTAAATGCTAAGGATATATATTTAGATTTGTTTTTTTTTTCCCAAATGACTTAATGCAAATCAACTGTGCAAGATTTGAAACAAAGACCACACACACATTGTATAATATTCCAAAGACTGGATCAGTCAAAAAGAAATGGGATGGTGTGGTGCGAATCTTAAGTGATTCAGGAGGCCTCAGAGACCACAGTTCACACAAGTTAAAAGAAACTATTAGTTTTTTTAAAAAACATGGGAATATTGGAACTTCTATTCAGATTGAGCAAATTTTAATGAATGAAGATTTTCAATTTTGGGTTATTGCATTTGTATGCAGGTGCCTTTACCCCCTGCACTATGTACCTGGCCTGATTAATAATTATTCTCAAAACTTTCTTCTGCATATATATCCCATGGTACATAATTTTGCCTGTTGGAACATTAACAAAGATGCAAAACTTGCTACAATAAGCATTGGCATGCAAATTTTTCTATGATATGCTGACTTTTGGAGTCCTTTGGATAAATACATATGGTCATATGGTAGATTCTTTTTTTTTTTTTTTTTTTTGAGAAACCGTACATACTGACTAGACTAGTTACCAACAGGACATAAGGAATCTCTTTTATAATGATATAATACTGTGATTTCAGGTGCATGATACATTTGGAAAAGTCTGATGTGGGAGCCTTGCCTAAGGCAATGTGATGGCCTACAGTTGAGGAGATCATGACATCCTCCATTTTTATACTAATCATGTTTCACTTGTGTGCACTTCTTCTCACTATGTAAACTCACCTGCCCTTCTGCAGAGGGTCCCACATTCTCTCATTGCTGTTGCATTTATGATAGTATTCTAATATAATTCATGGGGTTATTTTGTTTACTGTGACCTTGAGGTTTGCTATAATAAAATGACAAATTTTAAGTACATATTACATGGTAGTGGCATTATTTATTCATTTGTCACTCATTTACCCATTTATGTAGTAAACATTTACACATTTTCCTTAAGACTTTCTGTGTTGAAAACTCAGGCATTAATAAAACAGATATGGTCTTCACACTCAATAAGATTACTTGCCAAGAAGATGACAGAAATTTTAGAGCACATATAGAACGCACTCATAAATGATAATGATCTTAAATTCTGAGGTGTGATAAACACTGAACAAAAATATAGAAAGTGTGACTGGGTGTCTATTTCAGACTAGAGGTCAAGAAAGACCCTCTTAATAAGTTGACATTTAGACTGAGATCAAGAAATGGAAAGGAAAGCAGCTGAGCAAAGAAGAGAGAAGAATTAGAAAATAAATGTAAAACATCTATTTAAGCAGTACTTGGTAATTTCCAGAATTTTGCACATTGGGATGTACATACTTTATTTATGACTATGCAGTTGAGTCCCTGCGTATGTCAAAAAATGAGTGCATTTTACTCTTTTCCATTCGATAACAGAAAGAGACTATTACACTAGTACACTAAACTTATTTTTGCAATGTACATTTTAATGATGCAATACTATCATTCAGGGCAGCGCCATTTTATTATCTTTCACCAATTGTACCCATACTCATCTTATTTCCACTACTTTGGTGCTTTCATTGCCATGTTGATACAGAGAATGTCTCTGGGAGGAAATACAGTGAAACTTGGGGGTGCTCTATCAGCCTAGGCATTAACATTTACCAGCTGTGTCAGCATGGTGAATTGCTGAATCTCTCTGTATTATAACCTTGTCATCCCTAAAATGGACATCAGTATAATGCTAACCTCTTAGAGCAACTGAGAAGACTTTTCATTGTTGTTATGCTTGTACTGCCTAAAGAGAAATGTTTGAGGCCACCTGACTTCTCACTAAATGGAAACTACAGGTTTTATGATCTGCAGAATTTTTTAACAGATAAAATGTAATATACTTGCCAAATGTACATTGTTGTATTTCCTTGCAAATGTTGGGAGGGATATTTTAAACACTCTTTAGGAAAGTACAGAGAAAGTAAAATTATAGAGATTTTAAACATGACCTACTGTGCCCTAGGATATGACTGAAAAATCAGCACATTTAGGTGACCCCAGAGGTTCCTGGGTTCATGTTTTGGAAAGGTCTGGAAAGTTGCAAATCTGTTGCAAGGTCCAATATTTTTGCGCTGATGATATGTTTACCTTGTGCCTGCTGAGGTCTCAGGGCTGAGCAACAGTACACTGTTTCAGAGCTCAGCTTTAGGTATTGCAGGAAGCAACAGGTATTGAGCAGTAAGGTCTGCAGAAGGGCAGGTGAGTTCACATAGTGAGAAGAAATGTACCCAAGTGAAACGTGATTTGTATAAAAATGGAGGATGTCATGACCTCCTCAACTCTAAGCCATCACATTGCTTTAGGCAACGCTCCCACATCAGGCTTCTCCAAACTTATCATGCACCTGAAATCACAGTATTATATCATTAGCAGGCATTTGATGAGCACAGAATTGGAGGAAAGGAGTAAAACATGAGAATTTATCGGTTCCCAGCTTTCACTAAGGATTATAGACCAATGCATTCAGCAAGTGTGCTTTGTTTGTTTCACTCCGGGTTTATGAAAAATTTAAGGTCTGTGATAGTCTTAAAAAGCTGAATAGAAGCCCAAACTTTGCATGTGCATAAATTTAAAGTATTTTTCTGCAGAAAGTACGTACTCTTAATGATATCTCCAACGGTATCTAGGGAGCCCCCCCCCATCCAAAACACAAAGTCAGATTTTTATCATCTCTGGTTTGGGATCAGAGGCTTGTTTCTCTGATGTCTACTGCAAGCAAAAAGCAGCTGTGTGCCTAAGCTGCTTCTAAGTTATTTCTTCCATCCCTGAGCTTCAGTCTCACAGAGAGTAGGTTGCTATACCATCTTCAGCATTGCATTATCCCCTACTGGTCTGCCTCTCTGTCCCTCAGCCCTCTTTCTTTTCCTTCTGTGAACTACAGTGCACTTAGGTGAATTGCAGTCATGGTTTCACTTCTGATTCAGAGAACAGTCCCTGCCTTCCAGCATTCCCCTGACTGACTGATGTTTCCTCATTTGGACCAAAAACATTTTCTTGTATTCCTGTTTTAAACACCATTTTTTGAAAATACTTCACTATATCTTTGCATAAAACCATGCTTCCCTTCTGAATGCATATGTCTCTTTACCTCACCATCAACAGCAAATTTTCCTGAAAAAATGTTTATTATCCAAATTGTCTTTTAAGACAATTACTGTAACATTGTCCTTCAAAACATCATATGGAACACAACATGGTTTCCTCTGTGTCAGCTAAATTGTCTTTTCAGCCTTAGTGACTTATGTAAATGAGTATGTGTTCATTTCTGTGCTGACTGCTCAGAACTATATTTATAATATCCTTGCATTGGCTGCTGATATTATTCCCTATATTTTGTGTTCTAACCTCATTGTTGGTTTCCTTTTATGTCATCATAATTTGTCTTTCCTTGATTTACTTGCATCTTTTAATAACTTATTTGCATGCATCTTTATGCCATTTAAAATAAGTTTAGTGTGAGTAGCAGCATAAAGTATAAATGAGCAAACACACACACACACACACACACACACACACACACACACACACATATGTGTCTTCACGTAATGACTTAAGTAATCATGTCAATACAGGTTATTTTATGGTTTAACAAAATCTAATTCACACTGGAAATACGAATTGAGATAATACTGAGAGTCCACCTCACTCAGTCTGTCATCAAGAAAACAAAACCAAAGAGGAGCAACTGCTGTTGAACATGCAGCAAATGGGGACCATAGTTATTGTTGGTAGGAATGGTAATTATGGGATAGAACTCTCCTATATGATCCACTCCTGGCTATATACCTAAAGGAATCTAACCCAGCATATAATAGACAAGTTTGAATACCCTTGCTTTTGAAATACTATTCACAACAGCTATGTTATGGAATCAGACACTCTTCAGTGGATGAATGAATAAAGAAAATATGCTTTATGTACACAGCAGATTTTTTTCAACTCTAAAGGCAAGCTATGTTTTCAGGAAATGGATGGAACCAGAGGTCATCATGTTGAACAAATCATGACAAACTTGGAAATATGTATTACATGTTTACTCTAATTTGTAAAATTTGAGAGGAAGAGGGGGCTAGAACAAGGCAAAGGGACGACAATAGAGAGTAATGTGTGGTAAGTGTTACCAAATAATGTTGTACATAACCCATTATTTGGAAAAATTAGTATTCCTTAGAAAAGATTAAAGGAAGAAAATATTCTAAAACATGCATTATTTTGCTGTTTTGGTATTTTAAAGTTTTTTCACAAATAAGTTTTTCAATTATATATTACTAAATACCAAAATAACAAAAATAGAAATATGTATTTGAGAAGATTAGCAAGTAGTTTTTATCATTCTGAAGAACTTAATTCATTAAAAGAAAACTTTTTTAATGATTGAAAAGAATTGAATTTTTATACCTAAGAAAGAATCTAGTTGTCACCAAGACATGTATGCATGTTATACATATGTTCACTTTTAATTCATTGCCACTAACATTCTATTCATTTACTCAATTCATAGGTTAACCTGATGCCAGTCTTTCCCTTCATTAGAACATTTCAGCCAGTGGCTATCCAAACCTGACTTTGAGAAATGTTTGTGAAAATTATGACTCTGAAACAGAATAAAAATATGAAATGACATTTTATGATGCCAGAAACTGTAGCATTATAAATCCATGTCTAAACATCTCAGTGATCTACACTCTCACCTTACAAATTTGTTGTCTTCAAACCAATAGAGTCTCAACTCCACCCAGACATTTAAGTAAGAATCTGCATTTTAAGAGGTCTCTGAGGTATTTGCATGCACATAAAATTTTTTAAAAGAACTGCTCTGCATGATGCTATGGATGATAAATCCATTTTAAGTGCTGAAAACACAAACTTTATAATTGATGAGGTGTGGAAGTTTAGTGTAATGTGAAAAATAAAAATTAAGTTGAATTTAGAGTTGTAATTGTGTCTTGTTTAGGCTTCCTAGTTTATTGGTATGGGACTCACTGGTGATTTACTGTTCTTCTTTATCATGCATGTGCAGGTGATAGGATAAGCAAGAATCTCTGCTCATGTGGTGCTGACAGAAATCTTGAGCATGTTGCTGAAGATGACGATTTAAGCACAGGTCCAATTTTATTATTTAACCTGATATCAATTAGCCTTGTTCTCCCTAGAGAAAAATCCATAAAGATGGGATAACAAAAAAGGAGATGCAACTGAGCCAATTTAGGGACGTTAAGAAGCAGGTGTATGGATAAAGCCCACTCTGCAGATATGAAAATGCAGAAGTCCAAGCTAGTAATGGGTCCATACTGTGTCAATCCAACCTATCTCATAAGGCTTCCAGACACCTCAAAAAATGGCAGCACCACTTATCAGTAGAAGGAGGTAGAAGATGGGCTATGATGATGAACAACTAAAAATTAGGAAAACTTAAGAAGATATTATTCAGTTCAATCCAAGGACTGAAAAATTCCTAGATCAGCAGCATCCTTAAAGGATATCCTCTCCAGATGTTTCCAGGTGATGTTTCCTATATAAAATAATCAAAGGACTTCAGGCTCATTTTATCTTGAAGGGGAAATCGATTGATTCTTCGAAGGGAGGACACCAGATGTCATTGAAGGTGGGGTGCATGATGTTAACATATGAAATTCCGAACTCAATTCTCCATTGACTGAGTGTCGTAATTTTCCACTGAGATTTCACAATATCGGCAGGCAAATCTTTTTCTCTCTCAGAACAGTATATGCTTTGTTTTTCTTGAAGAACATATCTAACTCAAAAGAAAAATAAACTATAAAAAGACATCATGTGTAGTGGTTACTCTTATCTGTGCTGTGATATCATTCAAACGTAAATTAAAGGGAGAAAGAGGGATTTATTTGGCTTACAGTTTGAGAGGGGAGATATAGCCCATTATGGAAGAAAAGTGATAGTTGACTGGCAGAATATGGAGGCATCCATCATGGAAGCTGACAGGGCAAAGATGCAAGAGCAAACTAACTAACTGAAGCAGACTGGGACCATCCAACCTCAAGACCCAAATCCTGTGATATGCCTTCCTCCAGCAAGGCTCCATTTCATAAAGTTCCCAAACTTCAACTAAACATTCAAACATATGCATCTGTGGGGAACAACTCACATTTAAACCTTATATCATGAATACATTCCTATTAACTATACTGATACAAATAAATGGGAAGAGACAACTTTCATGTAAAAGGGTTTGAAAAAAAAACTTGTGTGGTTGTTGTACCTTCAAAGAGGTGGCACACAGATCATATTTCTTTTCTTTTTTTTTCCCCCTCATACAAACTTAACAAGTACACCGGTTCCTCCCTCCTTCCCCCCACCTTTCTACTCCCTCCTCCCCTCCCCCCTCCCCATCCCCCAATGGATCTTTCCTGTTCTATGTGCACCCTGACTTCCCTCCAACAAGGGAAGTATGGATAAGGAAGGATGGGAACCTCTGCAATGGTGAAACTTGGCTAACTTGACTAATGATAACTTGGTCAGATGATGAATGTCAGCATTGGTAGTTACATATCACACTGATAAAATGTGCCCTTCTTCAGAGAGCTCACTAAAATGGTATGCTACTTTTTTATTTTTCTTTCACCAAACTTATAGCCCTAGTCTAATCATGAGAGGAGCAAATTAGCGAATCCAGAGAGAGGAGCATGCCACCAAATACCAGATTAATGCTTCTAATGTTGAACAGTCATCAAACAGGAAAGGCAGAGACATGTCTGCAGCCTAGAGGAGCCTCAGGGACACAATGGCTGGGTGATGCCCTGGGTGATTCTGGAGTATAAATGAATATCAGGTGAAAGGCTAAGGAATGCACTGAATGCATGGGCTGCAGTTAAGAACAATACTTGGGGAGCTGGAGAGGTGGCTCGGGGTTAAGCTTCTGCCTTGCAGGCGGAAGGTCCTGAGTTCAGATCCTAGACCCCATATATAAACGCTGGGAGGAAAAGGGGACAGCCTGCATTTCTGGTTCTGGTAGAGTGAAGCCTGTGAATCCCGGGGCAGAGTAAACAAGGAGGAGGTGGAGGCAGTCCATAGGTGGTTCCCGAATTCGCCTGAGGTTCTACATACACACACACACACACACACACACACACACACACACACACACACGCACACGCACAATTGAATAAATAATAAATAATAAAAAAGAAAATTTATCTCAAAGAACAATACTTGGTCAAAGCACCCCTTTTGTTATTGGGAAGACTAAACAGTAATACATTATAAATAAGGAATATGTTTTTTTATTAATATATGGAATCCATATACATGTATATATGTGTATTTGTGATAATGTGTGAGTGTGTGTGTGTGTGTGAGTGTGTGTGTGTGTGTGTGTGTGTGTGTGCAACAGCATGGTAATGCAATAGGCGTGCTTGTGGAGATTCATGGGTGACATGTGGTATCAGCCTGGATTATTGCATCTACTCATTGCTTTATTGCATTTTCATAAGCTCCTACCTTCCAGGGCTGGAAATGCAGTCCACACATTTTTACATAAGAGCTAATGACTGACATCCACATCTTTTTGTTTGCTACACAAAGACATCAATCCTTGAGCCAACTCTCCAGCCTGATTATATGTTTTAATATCTAGTTTTGTATATATATTAATTATAAAGTTATCAAGATAAAACCAACATTGTTCAAAAAATAGAAAATGTATGGATGTTAGCCTATTAATTGTGACATACAAGATATGCTAATGTAGCAAGTTAATGAGGGGGGATGGAGTTTATGACCAATCAGCACTGTCTTTGATTTTTTGATGTCCATCTGAAAAAAGCTTACTATGAAATAAGAGAAAGGAAGGGAAAAAGAGGAAGAAGGAAGGAAGGAAGAAGGGAGGACAAGCGTAGGCGGAGGAAAATATCTGAGGAATTCTCCCACTAAACAGCATAGCCAAATCACATCATAGTGAAGCCCAGTTCAAGGGGTAAAATCCACATGCTCAAAGTTTCTAATTACCAATTCAGAAACCATCCAACAGGTTTTGTCTTCATGTTCATTCACTAGTATTTTAAACCTCCAAAACAAGCTACTGTATTCTCTTTCCACTTTATTGTTTCATAAAATCTGAGTTAGATTGCAAGTCCATGTAAAGTTGTTTCCAAATCCTACAAGACCTGCAAATAATTCACAGAGATGAGTAACAAGCAAAGCAGCTCCTTACACTTCATAAAGTACTACAAAGAAGCATCTGCATTTGCAAGTGATCCTGGAGACCGAGAGCTGTGATACTTGACTGCTAACCCAGTGGCGTAAAATAAAATGAAAATATAATAAAACGTAGGGGACTCTGCATCCTGCTGACATAATAACTAAACTGAATAGACAAGGAATGCGAATTTTCTAACTTTATGATCCACATGTAGGAATGAACCACAATGTAGGCAAGCCTATTACAGTCTAAAACCTACCCAAGGGGTCCACTTTCAGTATTTTCATTGTGTGATTTATTTGGTGGGTGTCACAAAGATTATAAATGTTGAGAGTATTATTTTTAGTGTTTTATAAAAGCAAACTTACTATTTCTCTTAACTATGTGAGTGTAAAATGTGGTGCTGTTGCTTTCTTTAAGTGTCTGGTTTTATTACATCTCAGGATTTTATTACACCCAAGGATCTCTGCTTTTCTAATAGCTGTCCCTAAGGCATTGGGGGAAAATGCATTTCTGGAATACATATATTTTTTGAAATAAGAGATAATGTAATGAGGAAGCCTTTATTCCAAAAGGAGTTACTATTTCCCTCTCTTTCTCTTTTCTAAGCAAGGCACTGCTGGGGATTGTTCTGGGCATTGCTCCCACTCCTGGTTTCCAAAAGTAACTTGGCACAGAGAACTTTGTGATACATGGTGTCAAAATACAAAGGACATCAGACAGTTATACAAATGGCAAGACCCCAGTTACTGCAATAAGAGAAAGCTCATGAATGATAAATGCCTCAAAGAAAAGGAAGGGAGTCTGGGGACCCATGGGGCAGAACCAGAGGAGCAAGAATGAAAGGGGGCAAGCGCTCATTATGGGAGAGTAACTGGGGTCTTTATAGTTAATCACTTCCTTGAATATGAAAGGGTGGAAGATTTTCTAACACTCCCAGATTTCTGTGAGCACAGAACTTAATGATCAATATTTTCAATTTGTTTCATTTCCTACTTAAAAGTTCAATTTGGCAAATTATACCTCGACCAGGATTTTCTACATAGAGAGTATTCCTGAGTCTTTTGCCATTGCTCTACATCTCTCTTGCAGTTCTTGAGCCACATATTTGAAATTTAAAGTAGAAAAATAAAGCTTACATCCTATTCTATCTCATCCTATTTTATGAATAGTAAATATAGTAATAGTCATAATAATGACAATGGCAGTATGTATTAGCAGCCAGACACAATGAGGATAAATTATTTTCAACATGCCAGGTAATCTAAGGAATTTGCTTATAGCAATTTATTAGTTCTCCAAACAACCTACCATAGAAGTTAAGACTTAGAAAATTGACAGGGTTTACCTACAATGATCAAAACTGCTGCATTTTGTTACCGAGATTTGAACTTCCTCAATCTGCATGTGCTTATTAAAGTTTGTTATCAGCTTCTGAATCCTTGCACAAAGGCAGCAAATATATGCTGGGAACATAGCCAAGCATTAGTTAAGGACAGTCCAGAATTCACTTAGGAATCCTAAGAATGGTAGTGAGGGACACAATCACTGTGGGCTGACAGACACAACTTCACCATTAAGCTTCATTCAAGTTAAACTGAGCACCCTGAACTGACACTTCAGTCTCACCTCATTTGTGGCATATGACACAGCCATTAATATGGATTGTTCCAAATTCCTGTTTTTATAGGAATGTCTGTGAGAGCTATTGGTAAATAAGTAAGAGAGAAATTATATCATTCTATAATTGAACTTTTAAAATAGAATTATTTTTCAGTTAAGGTTCAGAGGCATATGAATTTAAGTGTTAGTATGACTCCCATAAAATGTACGCATGACTCTGAATATGGGTTTGAACATGAATCACCAGAGATGAATGCTGCTAATATTATGACTGAGTTTGTCTAAACTTTTCTGATTTTTTGATGCACAGTTAGTGATATTTTATAATTATGTAGGAGGACGGGGTTGCTTCAGGTGAAGAGAGGGAACATGGGAACCTTTGTGAGCACAAACATTCTTCTTCTTTTTTCTGTGTTTCCTACTGAAATAACCTTTATTTTAAGTGTCTGTCAGAGATTTCACTTGGCTTTCATATCTCCTTTTTATAGAAAATCAATTCTCTAATAGTTCAATGGTTCATAATCTCCACCTTTCATTTTTCTCTTTTACATTTTATATTCATTTGCTTCATTCTGAGAGAGAGAAAGAGACAGACAGGGAAGAAAGAAGGGAGAGAAAGAGAGAGAGAAAGACACACACACAAAGAAAGTAAAAGCATGCTCTAACACACGGGTGAAAGTTAGAGAACAATTTTCAGAAGTCAGTTCTCCCCTTCCAGCACATGTGCTTCTGAGGATCAGATCATAAGGCTATTAGTGTTCGGGTATCTCACCTGCAGAGATGTCTTGTTGGTCCCCTCTTCTGCTTTCTTTACGTATTCACCCTGCAACCAAGAAATGTTGTTCAACACAAAATCCTAAGTTACTTAAAACATTTTGAGAGTCTCGTGTGTGAATTTTTTAAGACTATATTGTGACTGTCCCCAGTGTAAACTTTGTAGAGGACAATATGTCACCAGGTGGAAAGATACGCATGCTGCAATGCTGTCCTTTGATCTGTCTTAATTTTCTTGAATGTACTAGAAATAAATAAAACAGAAACAACAACAAAACATACGAATTTTGGAATTCCATAAGTTCTGATAAGGACTTAGGCTCCCTAGATTACAATGAGCTTTAACTCAATAAGGATGGGCAGATGCACAAGGTCACCAGAAACTTCCACTGAGTCAGTAGCCTCTGGTTTCTTGTTTCAAAAATGAAATTAGTGGACAGAGGACAGTGAGTATAGAGAGAAATTTTATTATAAATTCATAAGAGGGAGCTCAAGGGTGAGACCAGAAAGCTCATTTACGGCAATGGAAATGGGGCTCTGCTGACTTGATAATGTAGGGGCTCTTTTAGGACTTCTGGCAGAAGTGGGATTGAAGCACAGGGAAGTGGTCCGTCAATTCAGTTCATCTACATGGCGTTCAGGTGCTTCCCAGTTTCATGACCTCAGGGTTAGCATCAGGGTTGTGATCCGAAGAAAAGAAGGTACCAGAGGGAAAACCAGACATTCCAGGCCTCTAACCAAACATATGCTCTTCTTCCTTATCTAATGACTACAAAATCCCAGGAGACCATTAATCCTCCTTAAGGCTTCCTCCAGACTCAGATCTTCCTGTTGAAAACACCGTAGAAGGGTCATGGGGTTCTGATGCTTCTGGAAACTTTTTAGACTGTGATTGGATCGAGAATGATGAAAGTCATCTATTAAGGAACCAGCATAGAGAATGTGACCTTTAACTCAAATGGTTCTTTCAGATCCAATCATTCTATTTCTTAGATATTGATGCTGTGGGTTCATTTTTTTTGTTATATAACAAATTATAAAGCAGTAAAGAATCGAGGATGTATGAAAGTCATATTTTATTTTAAAAGAGACAATAACAGTATGAGCAGGAAAATCTGGATATACATGTTGGGGATCCCAGAAGCTGCTGGGAAGCTGGAGATAATCAGGGAAAGAAAGCACCCGTAGACTTTAGAAATGATGATAAATAAAAGAATGCTTAAAAGAGAAAATGAAACATTTCATGCTTTGTGCTGGTGCTTAATGCTCAAATGTGCCTTACATTCTAATGGCTGAAACATTGTAAAGAGGAACTGAGGAAAGGGTTTCTGGAAAGCATGAGACCCTTCCATGTCTTCAGCATGCCTCCTGGTGGACCAGGTGTCCTGGTATGGTAAGTGTGCTAGTCATGTGTCTGGCAGGCCAAGCTGAATTAACTTGAGAGAAAAGTCACAACTCAGATTCCAATCCAGTGTTACTAGGGAAATAGGAGATAAGATTTGTCTAATCACCAACAGTTACTTGTTCATTTTCTTATTATCATCATGAGGACACACATTGCCCATGTACACAATCTTCTCCTGAGTTCAGAAAAAGAAAGTTAGAGGTAGACTCTGCGAATAGCTATGCATGGTTTGTGCTGACTATGCAGCTGGCTGAATTCAGCTCCTCTTGCCCATCTTGGCCTCCATCACACACACGTGTCCTTCAGCTTAGACCTACTCAAACCCATAGTGAAGAAAGGGTTGGTCTTCATCAGTTTGGGCCCCAGGAACTACTTTCCTAAAGGGGAAATCCCTGTGCTGATCATGAGCTCTCTAGTTGATAGCATTCTTTTTCTACAGAACTTCAGTTTTGCTGCCAAACCTATTCAGCACTCCAGGTTAGGAAATACGGTCTTGTTATTTAGCTAAATCTTATCCTTGAAAGAAAACAGGCCTCATCAAGAGCAAATGGCTTATGTCCATGCAAACCCCACTGAGTAATTATCACTCACATCCTGGTAAAAGAGCTGTTCAATGCTACCTGAACCCTTCCATTCAACTTTCTACCTCTGAAAAACTCAGTCTGCCTAGCACAAGCACAGTGGCATTCACGTGCTGCTAACTTACTGCCAGAGTCTCTGATTTTGTGCCAACATCCATTAGAGGAACTACCTTAATTTTTCTGGAAATATTTTAAAGCAGCCAAACAATATATCTTTCATTTGAAAACTCTTATCAGAAGAATACTGAACAGGGAGTGAATGTCATTAGCTGAATTAATTGATAAATTACCAGAATTAATGAAACAGAAAAGAAACAGTCTTCAAATGCATGCGGTAATAAACTAAATAAATTTTTCATGGCCTCTGGCAAAAAAAATTAGTAGCAAACATAGAAGGGAGGAGTAAATAGGAAAATATATGCTAAATCTATAAACTATCATGATGAAAATGTTTTACAGAGAATGAGAGTCCCCCGAGTAGGGACATTAGGAAATTAACATTTATTGATTCTAAATAAAGCTTTGGAACATTCTGACTGCATTGATGAAGATGGAGAATTATTTTCTGTATCAGTGAAGATTCACAAACACATACATATCAAGAAGTGTCTTCCATTAGATGCCTGTCTGAAAGAATGAAATTTCCCACTGACCAAAAAAGAGGTACTGACTACCTGTGGCACTGATTCTCAGTGGCAATGCTGGGTGGTTGTACAGCTCTCTCCAGAGCCAAATGTTCTACAGTTGACTGAAACACTGCTTCTATTGACAGTGACTATTCTTGGCAGCGAACAGACCGCACAGAAGCCGGGAGGTCTTTGTAGCAGTTAGTTCTTCACATCATGCTGACTGTGGCTGAAGCTTTCTCAAAGGATTGGCTGCCAGACCTTGCTCCTTTATACTGGGCAGCATATCACCAGCTGTGGCCCTACTTTTTCCCCCTCGAGTCAGACCAGGGGGAAAATGTCCCTAGCATTCCAAGTGCCTTCATGATGACAACTATCCCACATGCCAGTAAATATTCCAAAAGGCTTTTAGGGAATAGCTGGATCTTCTAAGCTACAGCTTGCTGATAGCCAAGTGCATTTTCCACCCAATTTATAATGCTGGTTTGTGCTGGGAAAATATGTGGTACACACCAGGTAGCATTGTTATTCTTATGCTGTGCTCCTGCTATTTTATCAGGATGGCAGGCAAAAGTATGTTCGATTAGTCAAAGATGATTCTGGCTTACATCTTTTTTCCCTTTTAATCTTACATGGAGCAAGAATAGTACTACTATGAGAACTTTAAAAAGAGAATTTTTTTTGGCCCAGACATATACTAGCATCATAGATTACAGGACAATATAAAAGTTAATTCTACTTTTCCATTTCAGTGAAATGTGGAAAAGTTTATTTGTGGATGATTTGCAGCAGGTCACATTAGAATAAACCTACTATTTTTCTATACACTGTCTTTGTCCTGCTCAATCTTTTCGTGTCATTTCAAATTGGTATTTAAGGCAAAAATAATATGATAGAAAAGCCTAGTATCAAATGAAAAGTTGTTAATCTCTTCTAAGTATCTTTATATAATATTAGATTTTTCTCACATGGACAAAGACTGTGAGCTGAAAAGAACATGAAATGAATGCCTGGTTTGCTTTTGTTACTGGCTTGTTGAATTTTTTTTTCTAGCTTTGCCTCAGGCAGATTTGCATCTAACAACATTAGCCTCTCAGAAACCTTCTTTACTGTACAATGGAGACTGTTCATCCCTTATTTGTTGCTTGGGGCTAATGGGTTGAGCTGTTTTGCATTGAATATATATCTTTTGATCCCTCTATATGTTCTTCTGTCCATGTCCTTGCTAAGAGCTGATAAGTAAGAGAAATCAGTAAGTGAAAATAGCTGAAAAGGTTTTGAAACACTGAGACTGGGCTCTCTGGCCAGTGCTCACCCTGAATTCTTTGAGGTGGGAGTATAGCGAGAGAACTCAGTGATTAGGGCAAATATCAGCTGAGGTTCAGTGAAAATAAGACTTTCCCCAATGAACAATGCAGTCCCTGACCCCTTGTATTCTGATTCTGACTTCCCAGAGAATATTTTCTAAATTCCTATTTTGATTATCTTCAATTTTCACCTTTGGTGATTCAGGATGTCATATGGATGGGGAGTGATACATAGGACATGGTAGTTTTAAAATTATCTTTATCTCTCTACTGAATACCTGCAGGGTTCTTGAGCACACAAATCACCACTCCATTGACAAACTACTGCAAGAAAATTGGGAACTCTTTCTTAATTTTATAGTCTAGCAGAGATCTAATTTCATTGGAAAGCTTCAATGGACATGACACATGGTTTTCCAGGTAGGAGAATCTTCATTTAGACGAAGGGGCATATATTGCATAAATACAGAAAAGGAAAGTCACATAAAGGAAAGCACTTTCTTACCTTGACTGTCCTCAAACCAATGAACTGTGCAAAAACATAGATAGAAGAGAAGTGACAGAGAACAGAGAGGACCTTGGCTATTATACAGATGCTTAGGAACCCCATTCCTATATGAAACAGCTCAGACAAGCTCTGTAAGTGACCTCAGCAAACTTCATTTCACCAAGTGGACTTTGATAGAAGCTTTGATTTTTCATTGATGAACAGAAGTTTGTTCACTACTTTCCAGAGGAAAAGAACATAACAAATTTGTGACCAAAGGAGAGGCACATCAAAACCAAAGATGAGTCTGGGAGGAGGCATTACATGGCTCTGGAACATAAGCATGCAAATGAGACTGAACATGCATGGGTACAGCCCCTGCAAGAGAAATCCTGATATGGATGCCCATCGCTGTGTGGTAGAGGGTGGTGTGCCTTGTTGTTATGGTAGTGGTTATGGATTTTCCCATGGGTAGTAAAACATGTAACTAAGGCTGAGCTACTCAAGATGGGATAGCCATGGGGAGGCCCTCTTCTGGGTGGCATGGAGTGGTATGTCTATCGAGTGGGATGCACTGTGTGAGTATGGGGAATCCCCAACCATGGTCGAAAGATTAGAGGATACGAGATTGCCAAAAAGCATCATAACTCTTGCATAACTGCAGCTATGCAAAATGGCACATGAAACTGATGGAAAGAATAAAAGAGGAATTTAAATGGTACAGGGATACCTGGGTAGTATAATTAGTTTCTCATTGGCCTATAAATTGGAAAAGGGTAAAAAGTGTGTTTTCTTTTGAAAAAAACTATGCTTAAAAGTTAAATAATGTGTAGCATGAAAGGTGTCTCATGTAATTATGGATGAAGTGGAAAATCAACAGCCTCTGTAGCTAACAACCTGGAAACCTAGCAGAGAAGATGGTATAAGAGTTGTCAGCCTAATCTAAAGGTTTGGAAATGAGAAAAGTTAAAGGTCAAATGTGGGTTCAGGTTCAAACTGGAAGATACAAAAACAAAATCATACAGTGCACAGAGACAGATAGAGAGAAAATTCTTTCCTTCTCACTCTTTCATTCCATCGCTATGCCTTCAGCAGACTGGATGAGGCCCATCCATGTTGTGGTAGTTGCTCTGTTTTAGTTCTTCCAAAAACACCCACACAGACACACCCAAAATACTATATAAACAAATATCTGGGGACTGGGTACTCCAGTGAGGTTGACAAAAGGAACTAATCTCTCTGTAGTTTGGCAAAGTTTTGCTCAGTCTTGATTGCAAATTCAGATGTTCAAATGATTGGGATTGGCTCTTGCTAGTCATGATCACCATCATAATAGGACAACATTTACCAATACTCAAGGCTTGAGTTTTATGTGAATAGCTGCAGTGTCTTCTATTGGTTGGAAAGCTCTAGAATGGCCAGTTTTAGTGGCCTCCCAGAGAGCAAAGGGTCAGTGGAGAGAATCCCACTTGAACATCCCTTTACCGCTCTTTCTGGTTTTCTTCTTGATTGTATTATTATCTTGAAGTAAAAAAAATAATTGCTAATTTCACAGTGAAATGAAGTGGAGAAAAAAATTTTAAATGTTGTGTGAGACCAAATTAACCTATTTCACTATAGATGAGCAGTGAGAAAATTGATTACAACACAGTCTGGAATCCTCTGCCAACTCAAAAAGTAGGTTATGCTCAAGGAGGTGTATAGTGCTCGTGTGAATTCTCAGTGTGAGTTACAAAGTGATTACTCAGATGCTTCAAAAGAGTTAGACAAGGAACACACACAAACACACATTATATATATATATTTATATGGATATATGGAGAGAGAGAGAGAGAGTCTCCTAGCAATGTCTACCTAACTCAGGGTAGAGCACTGTTCTCACACTATAGTACACTCTCAGAAACTTTTTGAATTTCAATTGAATTTCAAATTTTCCACTATACATTTTTATTATTTGAATAATTTACTTTAAGATACTTGTCAGGATAGTGTAGGCCTGTAATCACAGCCCTTGGGAGACAAAAGCAAGCAGATTAACGCCGCCTGCGTTTCCGGTCTTGCGTTTCCGGTCCTGGTAGGGCAGAGCCTGTGAATCCCGGGGCAGAGTAAACAAGGAGGAGGTGGAGGCGGTCCATGGTGGTTCCCGAATTCGTCCGTGGTTCTACACACACACTCATACATACACACACATGCGCGCACACACATACACTTACAATTGAACAAATTAAAAAAAAATTTTAAAAAAGATTTTATTAGGAAGAAAATGTCCCTACAAATACAATATTTAAATGAAAATTCTTGGCATATTTACTCATCTATTGAGGAATTGTTGAGGGGTTCGCAGGGTAGGCATTTTGTCAAGCAAGGGATCAAGGAAGCATGACTTTGTCTTATTAAAATAATGGTTTAAGAAAACATAACTCCAAATATTAAAATGCATAAGCTGGAAACAACCAGGGGATGTGGAGGAGGCTTCACAAGGGAGGCACATCCCAGATGGATTTTGAATAGTAAGTAGGAACCTGTGGAAAGATGCAACTGACACTGCAGAGGAAAGGACCCCAGCTAGGAACAGTGATCTGAGCCTGGATGCAGAACAAAATTCCAAGCTGAGCAAGAGATCCCAAGAGATGAGGGTCATGGAAAAGGAAGTTGAACTGGTCCGTGTTCAACTGACTTCTTTGAATCTTGGGTAGGCTAAAAAAAGTACAAACATTGAAACGAGAGGATTCCACAGTCAACTTTATGTGTGGTCATCCTAGAAGATGAATGACATGGCCTTGGACAAGGGACAGTATGTCGCAGGTTGCAGCAGCATTTGGAAAGCTATACATAGTGCTGGTAATAAAAGACAAAGCACAGATCAATGACAGAAGTGATAATGGAGAATAGGGGCGAATGTTAGGAACAAAAATATAAAATAATATTTATTTAGTAGGTGACATGAAACAGAACAAGAGAAGAAAAATAAGTCCATGGCTGATAAATGTAGCTCAGAAGTGAATTATGTTTCTATTAACTGAGGGCTTGGGATCTACAAGTAAAAAGTAGAAAATAGTCACTTAGAGATCAGCATGAATCAGCTAAGGAGGCTTTTTCAGATACTAATCAGATGATGTGTATTGAAGGCCCAAGAATTGAGGAAAATAATAAGATTATTCTGTGAAGTCAGGGAAATAATAAGAATACTCCATGAGGTCAAGAGAGAGGAGAGTGCACTTCTGAAGGCCACAGTCATCCAAAGGTGCTGAAAGGAGAGGAAGCATCTGGGAATTGTGATTGGTCAAATATAGTTCAAGCTTCTGAGCACACACTGAGATTTCCACGCAATATTTGGTGCCAGAAGAGGTGCTGATCATAAACAGTGATAATTAACCCAGAAGAAAAGGAGGAACTCTTCCAAAGCAATACTTTATAAAGCTCCACTGGATTCCATGCTCTCATTTAATAGCCATGTTTGGGAGTCCCTGGGAGAGAGCATGCCCTTCTGTAATACAGCCTCAAAGCCAGCGTGGATCAAGGACCAAATCTGAAACTGGGATCCAAATGGCCTCAGGCTTAAACAACCATGCCTTTGAATCCCAGGGCTCTTTCAGGGACCTTTACCTTAAACATCCATGGTTTTCTCTTGAACTCATACTAGCCTGAGATTTTTCAGTTAGCTTAGCTGCTGGATGCAGTGCAAGGGGCAGCGGCCTTTGACTTTTTGCTCTCTCAAATCCAGATACCTGGTAGCTCTCTTCACCTCTATCACCTTACGAGGTTCAGTGTTTTATGGACTTGTTCATTGGAGTCGTTCTCATTATTCTCCAGCTTAAGCAGGCTGAGCTCATTCTCTCAAATGGGCTTTCATACAAACTCACCAACCTTAACTTTTACTCCAACCCTCTCAGTAACATCTAAAGCTCTCTGATCACTTGGCTTCATCTGCTATCAGCAATGCGATTGTTGATCTTTTCAACAGTGATATGCTTTCAGCAAACTGTTTAGATGAGGGAAAGAGTATGTTAGATAGAAAAAGCATGGCAAAATGAGAAAAAATAGGTTGTCACACAAAGGTGAAGACCCTCTCACACCATGTCCTTTGCATGACAGTGCAGAGTGAACAAAATAACTTTGGAGACAGGAACTGTAGAGGTGAAGCAGAGAGAGGGTGGATGATGGCACACAACATGGAAGTCAGGAAAATCCTTATGATTTCTATTCTCCAGGTGAGAAGTGTCCTTGTGATTTATATGCACCCATCAGTGATCTATCTGCTTCCTGACAGCGGGGGAGGGGCCCACTGCACTCCCTTCACCTATGATGGATCTGTCTGATAATATCTCCATCAGTTTGCAGCAGCTGGAGTCCCCTATTTCACACTTGTATCCACAAAATAAATTTTAAAAAGGAAAGACTTCTCTTTGTATTAATCTGCCTTTACTTTTAATCTCTTTTTCCTCTACCTCTGACTGTGCAGGCAAATGAGACAGCAGAGCCCTTTTCTAGTGGTAGTACTGATAGGCAGCTTCATTCCAAACTTATTTATTTGCATACTTACTTTCCATGTGCTAACTCTGTAATGGCATGCATGCTGTAGCTATTAATTGTCATGTCTTGGCACAATTTGATCTGAATTATATCTAAATGCATGTAATGCCATGATGAGTCATATTATAATGTGGTTCTGCTCCAATGACAGCATTTGCATAATGCTGGGGATGATAAGACTATAAAGTAAGGGGCCAGGTTTTCAAGTGAGACTTATGGAAAATAGTCTTCTGACTTTATAGCCATGCCTCAGACATCAGAATGTTCATGCAAAGAGCCTCATAATTTATAGTAAGCACTTTTATTTCTCCTCACTGCTGAAAAGAGATAAAGAGGAATAGCCCACATTTTTTTTCTTTTAGAACTTAGCATATTTTTGATATTTACTTTGTAATGACTCAGAAGGTAACATAATTTTATTCAAATAGCTATGGAATTGTTTTTAATTGCATAGTGAGTGAAGATTTTAACTATGTATCAGAGTCAGATCCCAAGACCAATTTTGCTTTTTCAAATATATTAAAGGCATTTTTTCTCATTTTTAAGTGAAAGAATTTTTTTCATGGAGCACAGAGATTTGTACAATAAAAACAAAACCAAGACTTTAAAGTTTTATTTATCTTCTCTAAACTGTAGGGGGAAAGGATCTACAGTTCAAAGAAAAAGAAAGATTGGAAGTACTTTCCTCTTTGGTAACAATTTAATTCTCTCACGCTCTGGGAAGAACTAGGCTCCATGCTTCCAACCTGAGGCTGGACAAGCATACAAAGCAAGGTATATCTGATTCTGGAGGAATCCTAGCTATGTCAGTCACAAAACACAAGTATGGGCAAGAAGATTATGCTCCATGTGTTGTGTGCTCCCTGAAGAGAGTCCTCCATCCAGGTGGTCTGACATATGGGTTGTCCATGAAAGGGAACCATATTCTGATTCTGTTGTTTATAGAAATAAGAGTAACTTATCGAACATGGTGATACACCTTTAAGGGCTAAGTTTTCTGCACGAAATGTTGCCAAGATCCTTTGAAAATAGACCACCAATGGTAATAAAGCCTCAGTTTATGCTATTGCACCATGGCCATGCTGCATTATTTTTAGGGGCTTTGACAGGTGTATTGCTAAGGAGAGGGCACATAAAAAGGATTAAATGTGAGAGAACCTAGCCTCCTAACAGACAATTTTACTGGATATGTCTATTAATGAGCAAGGGCTGAATAAATCAACACATTCCAAGGTTGCTGAATGCTAGTTAGTAATTAATTGTTGCACAGTGAATGCCCCAAGTTCAAAATAAGGAAGGCTATCAGAGCCAACCTTATCAAGCTCTTCAAAGCTCACTGATACTCTAAATACATTTAATGATGAATAGCATTCAAGGAGACAGTTTTCATGCCTGTGTTGCAGACGAACAAGGTTGATGCTCTTCAACACATGGAATGCTTTGCCCAAGGATAACTGTTAGGTTTAATGCTAATCCACAGACCCATGATCACCTCACTTTCCTAGATAACTGTATTTCTAAGTATCAGAACAAAAATTTCCACATCAATTTTTAGCTTTGTAAATATCAGGATATGTATGTCATTTTTGAAAATTTCATGATAGTATTAATAAATCAATATGTTGACATTAGATATTACTTTTATCAACATAGCTCAGATTCAGTTCCAACATACTATAGTAAATCAATCATTATAATAAAGTGGATATCATGAATGTTTTCAGTGTTTCAATGTATGTGAAAGTTTCATTGTGACCCATTGAGTATGAAATAGCTTTAAGTTCAAGAAGCAATCATTGTGCATAGCCTAACTAATTTATGTATGCACAGTTGCATTACTGATTTAAAAAACAACGCAACCACAAACAGCACAAGCAAAACTTGAATGAGAGAAATTGTGAGCTGAAGCTTCTTGTAGCTATAGTTGCATTGCAATGGGGTCAGCACTTTGTTCAAAGATCAGCACTGAATCCCCAGCCCTTCCTTACTTTAGACTCTTAATGAGTCTAATGTTAGAAAATGTTATTGAATCTAAGACCATTAAAAATGACTGATATTTCTAAATTCCTTATTTTAGTAGTTAGCTAATTGAGTTTGTTTGATATGTTTGCATAATTCTTAGAATCCATTATGCTTGAAATAATGTTGTAAAGCCAAATGAAGAACTTTTAACTCAAAAGAGATATTTTCAAAAAGAGTTTATTTCATTCTGTGCCCAGAAATGTTCCTGATTCCACAGTTTGAATGGTGGTAATATATTGTATCATTTCCTACACCTATTATCTTTCCTTCTAAAGTGAAATGATTCTATGATTGTTTTACTGATTTGCTAAGGGTTTTATTCACACACTTGAAGTTACAAAGCAAACTGCATCAAAATAAAGGACCAACACATTTTTAAAGACCTGTGATTATTCATACATTGCATCTTTCCATACATTATATAAAAAGGGATTTGTCGATCCAAAAAATGATATTTGTAAGAATATCATTTAGCTAAGAAGTAACAACAAAATATGGAGAGGATGTGGGGAAAATAGCAACTTTATAAACTGCCACTGGGTTACAAATTACCTTCACTTTTGTGAATCTGAAGACTTCCCTAAAAAAAAAAACTTTAGAAATAGATCCATTAGGTGATCTAGCTATATCGCTACTGAGCATAAATCTAAAGGATCCTAAGTCAGCATTCTCCAGAAATACATGCACATCTGTGTTGATTGCAGAACAATTCACAATAGCCAAGTTATGGGATCTGTGATGACCATAAGCATAAGAATGGGTAAACATGTCATAGAAACATACAACATGAAGTCTCATTCAGGCACAAATAAGATACAAATTATGGTGCTTGTAGGAAAATGGATGAAGTTGACAATTGCAATATTAAATGAAAGACAGAACAATATCACATTCTCCCTCACTTGTCAGGTATAGATTTACTGTAGACACATAAATTAATGTAGTGAAAGAAGCAAAGCTGGGGAAATGAGGAGACAAGTGAGGGGAGAAAATATGAAAACATATTATATAACCAACAGTTATGCTGCAATGAATACATGCTAAAGAAATATTAATATTAAACATTTTAAAAGATTTTCATATTACAAAAATTAACAATTTTCTCCTAAAGTTTTCTTTACTTCAATTAATTTTCCTTTACCTACCTTGCATAGTATTGATCCATTTCTATCTATAAGTCAAAAATACTGAGGACAAATTGATGTTTAACAATTAAAAACCAACCACATTATAGCTTTATCTTTCAGTATCAGTAGTGTACAAGCTTATGTAATACTTGCAGTGATAATACCAAACTGAAGCAACAAAAACTAGATGATTCACTAGCTAACTTATTTTAATTACATTTTTATCTTTAATTTCCATAGTTATTATGCACAGTTCTGTAGTAATATGAGCACTATCAACACATACAGCATCTGATCTGGGTAACTGACATACCTATCACATTAGATTTATATTTATATTTACATGTGTGTGAAAATTAAAATTTCCTTTATTCATTTTTTAAAATATCATTTAACTGTTAGTATATAGCCGTAGAATTACTCAGTCTCACTGCAAAATCTTTGTCTGTCATACTTACAGTTAAGAGTTTTTTGCTGGCAATTAGTTATCTTTAAATAAAGATATTGTTTATGCCCCACAACTGAACTGTGAATGCTAACCTTATGAATTTTGACATATATATAAACTGAGAGATAGAGGTATAATCAAAATTTCTCAGTTGCCCCCGGCAACATATTTTATAAAACACATATATTTTTACTTCATTGTAGAATATTTAACAATGCGGCTCTCTTCTACCCACTAGATGCCAGTAATAATGCCTTGCTCTACAGTTGTGACAGACAAAAAATGTATCCACACATCAACAGTGCCATATGGGGACCTGATTATATCTAGTTACATACCATCTATTTCTTCCTTCTTGCCTTAAGAATCAAACATCCTCTCAGACTCACCTTTTGCTGTAAACTGCAAATCTAGGATTATAGTAACCGAAAGCAGATTAAGTAAGTTGTATGCATTTGTTATCAATAGACAAATATCAGATTAAATGTTTCCATAAAATGAAAAAATCTAAAGCTATGTTTAAATAAATACAAATGTTAAAATGATAACTTTTTAGCTGATATACTTGTTAAACATTAAGTGATATATCTGGCAGCAATTGATCAGTTTTAGTTGTTACAGAAGGATAGCATTCATGTTATGGGTGTCTCATAAACATATAAGCTAATCTTTAACATTTGTCTCCCATTTAATGCATTGTTTTAGAATCCAAATCCTATCCTTGCACAGTGTAAGTGAATTTGTCAGGGCATACATTCACATAAATATGTATAATGTACTTACAAAGTGCTGGCAAGGATTCAATTCTTGAGATTTTTCATGAATGCATTGATTTCTTATGACATTTTCATGGATTCAAATAAAAGCTTGTTTTCTTATCTTGTTATTTTTAGGACAATTTAAAAAGAAAATCAGAGTTTTATATTTGAGAAACCCACATTATATCTGAGGGATCTTGGTTACAGTGGGCAACTACTAAACTTTATTTAGTGATTTATCTTTTTTGTCAGTTTTTTAAAACATGAAATTCCGATGATTTAGTTCTATAACTGTTCTTTCCTCACAGACTAAGCAATGAGTGATACTTTTCTCTCCTTTATTTTTTTAAGATTATACCAAGAAATTTTCTTTGAATATTGCTTTAGATCTTAAAATTTTATTCTTCACTAAATATTAAATATTTATCTATTAACTATTTATATATTAGGTAATACATAAACAATAAAGGTATTACATAATTAAGTAATATATAAACAATAAAGATTTGATGGCAGACCTAAGACCAACTTGTTAATTTCAGTTTATTTATTCTGTATTTTATCCAGTCTGTGCTGAATAGATGATATTTATAACTACTAAATCACTAACGGACAGTCAGATGAATGGCATGACTGTCACTGACTTTAATAAACTTATGGGCAAAATAACTAGAATAGAGTGTACAGTACTAAGAAAATGAAATCAGAAGCCAAGGGAAAGAATATAATATTGACATGGAAGTATTTCCGGGAGAAGGAGCACTTATTATGCCCTAAGGTCTGGGGTAACAGCCATAAATTCCACCCAATGTAGATGACAATTTCTGAACCACTTGTCCTGACCCAATTGTTCATTTTCTTTAAGTCCCACAAAGATCAATCATGAGTTCATAGAGAAAACATTTCATTAAAATCAAGGATGGCATTACACTGACAGATTTAAAAAAACAATCTCTATGCTTTTTCTGCTTTAGTCTGGGCTAAGTGTGGATATAGACTCATTAGGCATTCTTTCTGAACTAGTAGACCTAGTACATTGTCCCATACTGAAACAGGATTCCAGGTAAGCAGTAATTTTTAATCACAACATGATACAGTATTATCATATCTCTGGAGTCCTAATTTACTCTGCAGGCTTGCCTAACATATATTTAAGCCAACTTTCATCTTAGATGCAGCCCATGATACCTTTTGTCAAGCTGGTGAATGCTGGGTACTGGGATGTGCATTTATAACCACCTTTCTCATTTCTATAGAACTAGACTGTGAATATCCTATAAGATTGGTACATTTAATAAATATGGTATTATAACTTTAACTTTGGCTTTTTGCATCTCTTTCTTGTATTTAGTGCTTATGTTTTTAATTTTTTATTTGCTTGTGTGTGTGTGTGTGTGTGTGTGTGTGTGTGTGTGTGTGTGTGTGTATACACAAGGCCCCCGAGTATGTGCCTGTTAGGCTCACAAGTGACATCATAACTACTCCTGGATTGCTCTACCTCCTTATTACTTTGCTTTTGATTTCCACAGGCTTCATCTTCCAGGGCAGGAATTACAGGTCACCATCATGTCCACTTGGCATTTTTATGTGTGTTCTGAGGATCTAAACTCAAGTTGTTTGCTTGCAATGCAAAGGTTTCAATCCCTGAGATATTTCCCCAGCCCATGCTTATTTTTTAATTGGCTTAACTATTTAAAACTTAAAAAAATTAGTAGTGACTTTGTATTTGTGTATTTATTATTAAAAATATTTATACTGTTTAGATATTACACTATTGCACTATTGGCATGCATACATTTATTTACTTTGAAACTTATGAATAAGTAAAATATACTTGTAATTATTTGCAGGCAAATATGCTTGTAATTCTGTCAAATAAACAAAATAAAAAACCCTCTATAGAGGGGTTGTAGCACATATGGATCACAGAATAGGGCAAAATACATCAACTAGAACTGGTCTGAGAATGTCCTCCTTGCTGGATAGCTTACACAGTACCAAGGAATACTGTAGAAGCTGCTGGGGGAGAGAAATAGTCACAGGCCTCATCAACTTATGAGATCTGAAAGTTGAAATAAAAATCACCATGGCAACAGGTGACCACCAGTTTAATAGTGGTATGAGTATCAAGGAGACAACCAACAGCTTTCTGCTTGTATTCAAGATGTGCTTGTCAGAATGGAACACATTCCTGTTACTGTAAACTAGAACAAGAACCTAAAAAAGGGAAGAAAATATATCAATAGGGAAAAGCAGCCAATGAACCTATAGGTAGGAAGATAGTACCCCAAACTGCTCTGTAAATAATTGCTATTATATCCATAGATATGAAGAATACTTAACGTTCATCCTAGAAGTCTTTTTATACAGCATAAGTAGAGGATCTCAACACACTGACAGGATGCAACCTACAGCAATAGAAGAGCAGTGAAGTGGACCACCATAACCAGTAATAATGTATAGTAGCAGTGGCCCAGCAAGGTTCACCCAGAATCAGACCAACTTAATCTTTCCATATCCTAAGACTTTGGGAACCTTGCAGAAGAGTGGGCAGTGAGATTGTAAGAACCTAAAGATGGGAAAGTACACCATTGGACAAGATGTTCCATTCAAAGCAAGACTGCTGCATCTAAGAGCTTGCTGAAGTGAGACTTGTCCTTACCAGACCTACATAATGAATGACATATCAACATGCTCCCATAAAGTTTAGAGGAACTCAAGAGTGCTAAGAACATACAGTGGAAACATAGGGGACTAAAATTGGGTGAGAGAAGGGAAATGCTCCTATTACTTGGATGGCCCAAAGGGAGGCAACTTTATATTCTCAAGAGGCTTGAACCCCTACAAGAGTAGAAAAGCCAGAGGGAACCCTGGGTCCATAGAAGCAGATAGGCAGGAGTGTGAGAGGGAATGGCATGGATTGATGAAGGGAAGGGAAAGTGATGGGAAGAAGGGGGGAAGGATGGAGGAAAACAGGGATAAGGATGCTTGTAAAATTAGAAAAAAATGAAATAATTCTTAAAACCCTCTATAATGTGACCTGGTACTTGAAACCTGGATAATTATCTCAGTTCTTGACAAGTGTAACCAAGTTACAACACACCTTTCTCTTGTTTGTGAGAGCCTAATTGAGAACTAGCGAAGGATGAAACCAAAGGAAAACCAACATGAGGTGGACTATCAGGACAAAAGTCCACAGTATGTTGTTTCAGTGGATGTGTTTTACAGGCTGGCAATTTTACTAAAATAGTTAGTTGCCTTCTTTAGGTAAGATAGATCTGAATACTTTCAGAAGATAATTTGGAATAATGATGTGTGTGATTTTTAACTTTTCTTGGAGAAAAATGTCAAAAATACCAAAAAAATCTTAAAGCTCTGATGTAACAATTCTTTATGCTAATAAGAAAATTGGTCCAATTTATTTGTGGATGCTGTAGGTTTTTGGATGGGGGCATATAATGGACACAATTTATGTAAGATCCCTGTCTGTCTGTGTGAGCATGCTAGACCTTCATAGACATTAATGTCAACTAATTCATGTATAAGAGGATACATGTCCAATATGTCAAATATGTTTACACAGGTTCCTTTGAGTTATTCCCACTTGAAAAAAAAGAAAACATCAAATTCACTATTTTAGTTTTCCATTAATGATCTAAAAGGCAGAAAATATGTATCAGTTGATTCTAAATGAATCTAAATTGAGAGGCGCTTTCCACAGCCCCAAAGCAGGGACCTGATATCAAAGAGTAAAACAGAAAAAGTGACACTTAGAAGCTTTGTACTTCTTGCAGAGTTATATTGAATATAAAGAAAACACATGTATCTATTGCCCAAAATATCTGCCTAGCAGAGAAACACATCCTGGGGGATGGAAGTAATACCTCATACCTAAATGCAACTGTATCCGTGAAAACAAGTCAAGAACAAAACAAGACCTGTGTATTTTGGCACCTAATGTGTCAAATTTAAGCAAAACATATAATTTACTTAAAAATAGTGGGATAATGAGGTGATCTTTGTACTATAGGTAAAGTATTTTAAGGATTCGGTCATTTTCTGTCTTGTGAATGATGTGAGCCGGCCCCAGCAGCCACACATGACAGCTATAGGTCACTCCTCAGTTTCTATTGTATGGACTGTATATGCTTCTGTTTTACAGAAAACTTTGATTTGACTTGATTTAAAAAAAAAAATAAAGAGGAGTGTGTGGTTTTAATTGCTCTGCTGTCATGATTCTGGCTATTTCTGTCCTTTTTTCTCATGCCCAGAGCATTGAGCAGCTGGCTCTGCAGCTGTGAACAGGGTCTGAGTCCATCTTCCGTGGGGCAGTCATATATCTTGCCCAAAGGTTGTATAAAGAAGACATTATTTTGTCTTTTTTTAATCTAGAATTGTTCTTTCTGGGAAATTGAATAGAAAAATTGCATACATCATGATTTTCTCCTCTCCACTGTTTCCTTCTTTTAATACTCTGATATATGCCCTGATCCCCCCCACAAATCCCCCACACAAACACACAAAATATAATCCTTTAAGCAAGTATTTATCACTTTTGCAATATAAAGTATAAATGCTGTTTATCTTCTGTGAAAGATTGGATTCATTTAATGTGAACAGAGATATTAGTACCAAACACTTTTTCCATCAGACAACCTGATGCCCTTAGCAGCTGGAAAGGGACTTAAACCAGATGCTGTTTGCTTTGATTTCCTTGATACAATATCTGTCCACTTGGCCTTGGACCTGTATACACACTGATCATGTCATGGAGTAGGCATTCCAAGCTTTCAAGGGTCACAAGTGAACTCTGAAATCTAGCCCAATTCTTAACAAGAGTGGCACATAACGATCAAGAATGTAGGAAATACAAAGGAAAGAATAAGTTCAGTTGGAGATGGAGTGAAAACACTGCAGGAACAATATGATGTTCAGCAACACTTGAGCAGATGGAGTCTTGTGTGAATGACCTTTTCCTCTACACGATGAGGTTAATCCAGTGGGAAGCTAAGACACACAACTTTACTGGCTTGCTTCATTCATATTCAGCCTGTTTATTGCTGAACTGAATCTTGTTTATGGAGGTTAAATCTTGAAGGAAAAATGGTGAAAATGATTAGTGCCCCCAAGAACTGTCATGACAAGGCCTCATTGTGCATATAATTATTTTTTCTATTGGTATTGCTGAGTCCAATCATGCAAAGAATGAAAACAGATAAAGACATGGTGAGATACTAATGTTATTACTCTGTTCTGTCAGATGTGTGGTAGAAGATAAGAACTCCAAGGTGGCCTGGTTGAACCGTTCTGGGATCATTTTCGCTGGACATGACAAGTGGTCTCTGGACCCCCGGGTCGAGCTGGAGAAACGCCATTCTCTGGAATACAGCCTCAGAATCCAGAAGGTGGATGTCTATGACGAGGGATCCTACACGTGCTCTGTTCAAACACAGCATGAGCCCAAGACCTCCCAAGTTTACTTGATCGTGCAAGGTAAGTAAAGGGTTACTGCCCTTACATATTTCTTTTTCTTTTGGATGATTGAATAGAAATGAGAAAACTGAGAATGGAGAAAATGTTGCCTCAGGTAGCATTTTGGTAAGACTTTCCTCTGGCACTGAGTAAGAAAACAGTACAGTTACAGCCGTTGTAACAAGGTAAAATAAAGACTTGGAAATATGTACTGTGTTTTCAACCTTGGGAAGTTTTCTTTCATGAAGTTTTCTTTCATACAGTATGAAGTCCCTGAAGTTTTGCCACATTTATAAAAGTTGGGTTTTATCTATCTTTTTAGTAAGTGTAGTTGTTAATTATCTGTTTCTCATGATAGGAAAGGACTTTTCAAAAAATGAAAATTTCTGGAGACCTTGATACCGTCTTAGCAGATCAGTTTTATATGGAGCTTATATATTTACTTAATAATTCATTATTGTAAATCATTTTAAAGACCAGATTCTGCAAAACCAGAGAGGGCAATTTGTTTCTAGATTGGGGTTTCTGAGAACACAACTCAGTCATGGTTTTATAGCATTCACATGCCACAAACCATAGTTTTCTTGGGTTCCTTTTCCCTTGAATATAAAGCTGGCTACCTGCATGATTTTACTGCAAGCACAATAAACCTCCAGCAGTTTCAATCTATCAATCAAGAAAGATCTAAGCACTAATAAATATCAGGGTTGTTTTCATGTATTCCTGATTCACAATTTTATCCAAATTGAATGCAAATTAGGAGTGGCCCTAGGCCTCCTGTCAGGATTCCAGTGCAGTCAGTGGTTTGGCAAAGTTTGACTCTCACTTCTATTAATGAGTATGGATGTGATTATCACAGTGTTTTAAAGCTACACTCCTAGTGTCATGGTTTGAAATGTGTCCCCCACAGTTTATGTGTTTGGCAAGGTCATGGCACCTTGAGAGGTGGAGTCTTGCTGAAGGAAGGGGTAAGCCTTGAGGTGGATCAGTCCCACCCTTCCTCCAAGAGAAGTCTGCCTTTGCAGCAAGCAGTCTTGCAGTTCTCAGCCTCACAGATGGGTGTGACTTAGCTTGACTCCAGTTTCAGCTAGCCAGCCATGCTGCCTCCACTGTAAAAGACTGTTTCTCCCCTCTGGAACCGTAAGCTGAATAAATCTCCCTTTCTCCCATAAGTTGCTTGATTTTGAGTGCTCTCTCACAGCAATAGTTAAGAGTAACCAAGTAACCATTACACCTAGATCATCTGATTAATAGATGTAAAAATCAAATTTTCCTTGTGCAAGGGTGACTCAGTCATGTGACTTCTATCTTGGTCAACAGAGAATTTCTGGAGGAGCTGATAGACAAACAAACCTCTAATAACATCTGGAAACATTTTAATTTGCTTGAAATATTTTTACTTTTAAACTGCAAACATGAATAAAGGCTTATAGCCAACAGTCATGGAAAATAAAATTAGTTTTCATATAATGTTAAAGAATGGAGAAGTAATACACTAATAGCTACACAGAATTTATTTTATTTGTCTTATTAACTTTGAATATTACTAGTAAGTAAATGCAAATATTTTATTATCAATAAAAGCTTAAATTCAGTTTCAATAACTAATCTGCCTAAGGCTCTGTATTGATTTAGAACAGGGTTGAAGACATGTATCTGTCTGATCTGAGCATTATTTCATTTCCATGCTAACCATATCACTATGAGAGATAAAGCAAGCAAAGCACCTTGTACTTATGTGGGAGGTACAGAAAACTGGTCTCTTCTTTGACTTGGAATCCATTCTATGCAAATAAACTTTAAAGTAAACCACTTAATCTTTTTATCAGAATTTTTGTTTTATACAAATGAAATGAGTAGTTATCCATGTCCTCCCTTCTTTTCTTTCCTTCCCTTCTCCTTCCCACCTTACTCTCCCTCCCCCAATCCATTCCTCTCCCTCCTATCCTCTTATCTGTCTTCTTTTGCGGACCATAGGATTCCCTTCATGTTGTCTTACTATTAGGAAACCAGATCACTGTGGCAGGATAAGAGGCCTTTCAATGGGTAAACTTATAGGGAGGGTATCTCCTTCACCTCTCTAATACCTGCCCCTATGATTACCATTGAATTGCTTAATTTCTTTAAGGCTCAGTTTTGTCATATGTGAAATTGAGATACAACTAGACACATTTAAGTCCTAAATTTATTATTTTGAATATTAAATTAGATAAAGCCCTGCTTTTCTTGATAGCTGGAGATCATGTGTTCTCCAAAACAGATGGAGATGATGGTGGTGATGATGATGATGATGATGGTAGGGGAAACAGAACACTATGATATTGTTACTGATCCATTGCTTCTGTAAGGTTCGCTTCTGCACTGCCCATAATCTAATACCTGCTTTGGCTCCCTGACTGTTTATCTTTGGAGAATTTTCTGTTTGGATTCCCTACAATCCATTTTTCCAGCTGTCTTTCTCTTTATCATCTTGTATGGGAATCTGTAAATCTCAGATCAGTATCGCTGTTTACTTTCTTACGTTTATTAAAACTGGTCGAGTCAAAACTTTAGTTTCCAGGCTGGAGAAGTGGCTCAGTAATTAAGCCTCTGCCTTGCAGGCGGGAGGTCCTGAGTTTGGATCCTAGACCCCCATGTATAGACGCCAGGCGGAAGAGGGGGTGGCCTGTATTTCTCGTCCTGGTTGAGAGTCTGTGAGGTGGAGGCGGTCCATGGTGGTTCCCAAATTTGCCCGTGGTTCTACACACACACACACACACACACACACACACACACACACACACACACACGCGTGCGCACAATTGAATAAACAATAAAAAAATAAAAAAATAAAAAAATTTAGTTTCCACTAGCAACATTTGGATGATTTTCTAAATATTAGATTGGAGGGACCTAACTGGAGTTTTTAACTCGGCAGATCTGCGTAGTGTCAGAGAAGCCCCATTGATAGAAAGTTTCCAGGTGATTGCTAGGCATGTCCTGATATCAGGACGTAGGAAAGAGGATCACTGTCACAAGAAGACTGCATACTGTGAGATTAAATGGAGGACTACAGCTGCACAATTTCAATTGATTTTCAGGTAGGGTTGTGTCCTCCAATATCCCAAAGATTAATCTTGTACATGAGACAGAGAGAGAACTAATTAAATGTTAAGGTCCTTAAATGTCATGGACCATCCTAGGTCCTTGAAGTCTGCTTATACAGCTTAGCTTGTTGGAAATAAAATCTCTCTCACAAAACTATCCACTTCAGATTTCAAAGCAGTCAATGGTCTAGAATACCATTCTGGACGTAAAACTTTTACTTTTATGTATGTGTCAGCATTTATAATTCCTTTCTGCTTCTCCTGTGTCTTGTTTTCCTAGAAGCCGCATTTGTTTGTTTGTTTATAGTGCTACTATATTAGTGACTTTTAAACATCTTCATTATTTTTCTTTCCAAATTAACTGAATATTTTTCTCAGAAAAAAATATATTGCTTTATGAAAATGGCTACAAAAAATCCTTGCTGAAATAAGTGTGCTATGTGATTCAATAAACTTTATATTTTTCAAACACAACTACATATACCTTCCTCATAATGTGCATGATTAAAGTTTTCCATTAGCAAATTTATGAGTCAATAGTGATCATTGGGGTCACTTGTAATTACTGATAATATGCATTCTATCTGTAAAAGTCAAGTTAACTAAATATAAACCTACAGTTTCCTTGAAAAATGTAGGGATCATATATAAAGCCCGATATTTGGTTCCGACTTTATGCAATCAAAGGTGTAAGATTAAAAAAAATCACCCTTGATGTCAATAAAATAAGCAAATAAAGACTCGTGACATCTTTTCCATTTACATCCATCTTTTTTTCTGTGAAGTTCACCTCTTTTACAATCTTGATCTTACTAAGCACGCTGCACAGGCAAGCACATGTATTAAGGGAATGTAATATGCCTGTATATTTGAATTTACACCATTCTCAGCAAAGGCAATATTTTGGTTTACTCTATGTGTAAAATGCTAGTGCCGGAGAACAACATCCCAAACAATTGAATCAGAATCCTTGGGATGGGTCAGGACTTGCAAATACATTATGCTTTTCAGGTGATTCAATGTTCACAAAACAATCAAGAACAAATATTCTAGGGATCTAAGTAATAAATGAATGGAATTTACTGTTGCCTGCTGGCTATTTTTCCTTATGATACTACATCATATTATGTCTAAAGTTCTGAAGAGAGGAAGCATTTCAGGATTGTAATGACAAACACTAAAGAGAAACCTGAATGCTCATCAAAAACAGTGAATAATCAAATGGTTGAACTTTGGAAAGGGGAGTTAACAAATTGAGGGTATTTGTTAGAATGTTCATATGCATTTGCATACAAAGGAAATAATGACATGATAATATATATGAAATGTGAATGCTATTTTTAAATGCCCCATTTATCATATATTATAATCACTCTCACACTTTCAAGTTATCTTGTCTTATACGATTTCATATTCCATAATTCTTTTATCTGTATCTTTTCTAAGATAACTATTACCATGTTGAGTCTTTTTATAAACATAATTCATTTATTTAGTTATTTGAGGAGAAGAGAGATAGAGAGAAAAAGAGAAAGTTGTGAATATATAGTCATCCTGCACACATGGAGGATAACTTTTGAAAGTTAGTTTTCTCTTTGTACCACGTGTGCTTCAGGGCCATAGAAGTAATGTCTCAGGGTTTGTAAATGGGTATTGTAGCTGCTGAGCTATCTTTCTGACTCCTGTTAAGTTTTTAGTACTTTTTTGATGTTATTCTATTTCTGTAAGCATTGTAAAAAAACTATAATCTGAAACTACTCAAATTGAAGATTCAAAAATTTTTGAGTTTTATAATATATTCCAAATAGATTCACAAATTTTCATGCAATATAAAAATTGAATCATAGAAATTTGTTTCACTACTGTGATTCAGAACATACCCACAGCTGGTGGGTGTCTATCTGTTCGTTAGCTTTCAGGAAATTTGATGCATTACAACCTCAGTTTTACCATTACTCTTGGTTGCCTTCCAAGGATTGACAGTAAGACCCTATTGCTAAAGATACAACATACATAGATCACAGGAAATGGAAAAAATACACCAGCTGAAACTGATTCTGGAAGCTCAGTACTGAGAGTACTATGAAAATTACTGGGGAAGAAAAACAATCAAAGCTGTGAAATCTGCAATGACAATTACTAGGTAATAGTTACTCTTTTAACTATTGCTGTGAGAGAACACCCAAAGTCAAATAACTTAAGGGAGAAAAGGAAATTCATTCATCTTACTGTTTCAGAGGGGAGAAAGTCATTCATGGCAGAGGTAACATGGCTGGTGGTTGAAGCTGCAGGTGGGCTATTGCAAACATTCAATAGGCTAGTGGGTGATGGCTGAAGGCTGGAGGATTCCTGGAGAGTCTCTCTTCTTCCCAGTCTTCTGTTATATGGTTCCTTTTATCTTGTTCACTACTGGAAGGTTCCAATGAGATCTATGAAGGTTCCAATCAGATATAGGGCTGGTCTTTGTAAATATATTGATCCACATAATCTCTTCAGGTGGTCTCAGCTGATCTTAGTTAATGCCAGGTGTGTCAAGTTGACACCTAGGATTAACTATCACACCAGTACAACAGGAGACCATCAATGTAATGCTGGCATGACTATCAAGGAGACAAGCAACAGCTTTCTGATCAGATTTAAGGCCTGCTTGTTACAATGGAACACATTTATAATACTGTAAATTAGAACAAGAACCTATGCAAGGGAAGGAATTAAATCTCAAGGGAAGAGCAGACTATGATTGCTTATCTTGGTAGACAGTATATGAAATGCCCTGTAAATACCTGTTGTTATATCCATAGATTGGAAGAACACTTAGCACTCAACCCAGACAGACGTCTTCCACAACAGAAGGTGTTTATTACTGATAAGCACAACTCAACAAAATGTAGTAAATAAGTGACTGTGGGTTGTCTTTAAATAGGACTCCCACCCAAAGACTCAGGGAACATTTTAGAAGGGGGGAAGCAAGATTGTAAGAGCCTAAAGTGGAACAGTGGTAAACCAGACATTATCTCCTGGATATGACTGGGTCATGATATGCAAGATTTCATGGAAGATATGTATACGCTTACAAAATAATTGTATAGGAAATGTCTTATCAACATCTTACCATGAAAGTAGAAAAATCTGAAGAAGCTCCACATCTCTCTGAGAGACTGATGAGGACTAATGCTGATGGATAAGAAAAAGAGGATGTTTTCCTCATCTGATCTATGATACTTGCTAGAACATGAATCATGTCAGGCATATGTTATCAAGGACAGGCTAGATGAAACAGAGTGAGCCACACAAGTGAAAATATTTGCAAGTAGGAGAAGAGATGAAAGGCTTTAAGAGGAAAAGGAGGTGGGTGGGATTTGGGACTAAGGGGTGAAATATTATAAATTCACTTTATTCATGCATATAATATTAAAAAATTAAAAGAGAATGGAAAGACTTAAAAAACAAATTTAAAAAGATAATTCAATTGTGACACTCTTTGCAAGATCAAAATATTTGGCTTTCTATTGCTTTCCTGACAAAGCCACCTTTCTTTTACCTCATTAATTCTATAGAGTTCATATTGACTTACAATGTTAATAAGTGTATATAAATACATTCCCTTTTAATAATTTAAACTCAAATATTAGTAAAATGAAAATCTAAGACATTGTTTATAGCAGTTAAAATTTTAGAAACCACTTATACCGCTCTGTTAAATACTCACAATGCCAATTTTAAAAAAAATCTATTATAAGCAACATTCAAAAGTGCCACTTCTTTTCAGTACCTCTTCTTCATCCTTTTTTTGCTGCTTCTTTCTTCCTGAGTTTTCCTCTCCTACTTTCATTCCCTAATACTTGATAATGCATCAATTATGTTTACAACATGGGATCACTGTCTACCAATCGTTACAGAAAAGTTTCACCCATGCATTGTACTTGAAGTGAACCTGAAGTTTTTCTGATTTTGATGCAATTCCAAAAGAATAAGAATCTGAAAAATTTATTATCAAATTGTATGGTTAATTCTATTGAAAAATGAATTCCTTAATTGTCTGTACTTTGTATGCTAAAGTCATCAATATTCCTGCTCTTTAATTTTTCCGGATAATAGCTTCATGATGGTCTAGGTCAAGCTTAGATATGAAAGTCATCATTATCAAGTCAGCAGCCAGATAACTAATATGAAGAGAACTGAAACTGGAGAGAAAAAAATAAATGGGAATAGTATTTTGTGTTATTTTAGTTTGGTGTTTCTCTTGTAGGAAGAATATTAACTTTTATCTAGGTTAATCCTATCTATTCATAATTATCTAGTATCTTTAATCCCTTTGTATGTGCATGCAGCTCACCTATGATTCATTAAATTAAATAAACACTTTACATCTACACGCTAATCCGAATTACATCTGTCCTCCTGAATGAAAGAAAATAAGAGAAGAAAAAGTTATCATAATAACAACAGTGGCATTAGAGTTGACACAGCAGGAAATCTCAGGCTTCCTGTGAGAAAGGAAGCGACATGAAGGGAGAGTCTAAAGACTGTCCAGCTATATTCAGATTTCCAATCATTATATAAGAGTTTTTAATCCTTTCTGAGAGTCACTGGGATGATTTATCCCTTATTGAATTTACATCTGGTGGCTATTAACTACATCCTGTCTGAATGATGAGCTATTTTTATTTGCATTCACTTACTATCATACGTGGCTGCTATTGGACTTGCTAGTTTTCACACAGCTGATGTGTACCTTAATCAATGAAACAGGGATATGATAGCACATAAGTATAATCCAGCACTGTGAAGGTAGAAACAGGATGATCATGAGTTCAAGGTCATCCTCAGCTACAAAGAGGGGTGGATGTCAGCTTGGGCTACATAACAGCCTGTCTCAAAATTGTTTTTATATTTTTTAGAAGGGAGTGTCTATGCTTCCAAATATTTTTGAAGACAGATAAGCCACTATAGATTATTATCACAAACTGTAGTATTTTTTTCTGTATGCTATTTGAAAACCAGTACTCTCAAAAATTGTTAAAGACAGCATATTCATACATTAAAACACTAGAGGAAGTTTATGTATATGTACACTTAGTGGACAGAAGTATACCTTTTTAATCAATTTGCATTTATTTTTGAACAGTAATCTAGATGATGGGATTTTTAACATTATTCTAGTCCTGGAACTGCCTGAATGATAGGGAAATTAAACATACAGATCTCATTAGGACTCTGTGCCATTTAGGTAGAAATGTCATTTTCACAATTAAAATTTGAGGCTTTGGGCACATCTGTGAGGAACTGACAGCTCGGGCAAGTCCAAATCAAGCTTACGGAAAGTTATCTAATTGAGGTGGAAAGACCCAGCCCATGGTGGTGGGACCATCACTGGGTATGTAGATAAGCCAGAGAAAGCTGGTTTAGTATCTTGGCATACAGGCACACAAGCATGCTAGTATCTAAGAAAATTTGTCACTCTCTTGGAAATTTTTGTGGACTTGGTGTTATTAGTTCCTTTAGCTCCTGATGTTGGCATGAACCTCCCTACCATGTTGGTGAAGTATAACCAGAAATTGTAAACAGGAATAATCCTCTTGTTACCTTAAGTTTTTGGGGTCCTATAGTCACATCAGCAGCATGAAGTTTACTTCTTTTTGGAAAAAAAATTCTATAAAACATACTGGAGTAGAGTGAAAGAGAGTGCAATTGGTTGGGATCCATGCAAGGAGGACTCTAAGTAAGGCAGCATCAAAGCTCAAGGCCACCAAAAAAAATCATCTTAGTCATAAGGAAGCCCAGAGTGGTCAGAACCTAAAGAGAACAGAGCAAGTCAACAAATGAGGAAAATAATTCCAGATTCCAATTGTCAAAGAAGAAAGATGTAAATATAAAGGAAGAAGCTAAAATGGACACTGGGTTGGGACTGAAATTTGAGTTATTATTTATTCATATGTTTGAGAGAGATGGAAACAAAAAAACAGAGGCAAAGACACACATATATTTCATAACCATGTTATCAAGAGACTGTGGAATATGAGCACACTAGCAGAAGGAAGCAGTATCTAGTACCTATCATCCAGACATTGGTTTTAAAATACTGTTATTGGCTCAAAGGAACATTTACTTAGAGAAAGTTTGATTATATTTTTTGAGAAGGGGGTGTCTATGCTTCCAAATATTTTTGAAGCCGGATAAGCCACTATAGATTATTATCACAAAGTTTGATTCAGTGTTGGGTAAGGTAAATAATAAGGTAAGCTTGTAGTATCTTTAGTGCAGCGAAAAGGGAAGTATTCAAAGATTAATGATCATGCCTAAAGGACATGCAAGTTATCCTTAATTTCACCAGTTATATTTGGGATGATTTAGTATCAAAATAAGTGATCATAAAATACTACAATAAACAAACCAGTTACATAAAATTAATTGGTATCAAGTAATATAAGTCCCTCTCTTAAAAATGTGGCTGAAAACATAGAAGTAATATTGGAATTTAATAAATATCATTTGGCAATCCAAGCAGAAGCATTAACTCAGACACACAATGTCATGGACTCAAAATACACAGGAGAATGTTTTAAAAAATGAAATTTGTACATAATCTCAGAAGAACTACCCCAAAAAAGTGTAAAAGGAAAAAAAAGAAAAATTTTTTAATTTTTTTATTATTTTATTATTATTATTTCTTCAATTGTGCATGTGTGCGCATGTGTGTATGTATGTGTGTATGTGTGTGTGTGTGTGTGTGTGTGTGTGTGTGTGTGTGTGTGTGTAGATCCACGGGCGAATTCTGGAACCACCATGGACCGCCTCCACCTCCTCCTTGTTTACTCTGCCCAGGGATTCACAGGCTCTGCCCTATCAGGACCAGAAACGCAGGCCGCCCCTGCTTCTGGCCCGGCGTCTATACGTGGGGTCTAGGATCCGAACTCAGGACCTTCCCTCTGCAAGGCAAAGGCTTAACCTCTCAGCCACCTCTCCAGCCCCCAAAAAAGAAAATTGTATAGGAAACAGTCTGAAATTATATTCATCAAGTGATCAAAACTAACATTACCAATACCAATACTGATTAGTGACATGTACCACTGTCAAAGAGGAAATAAGCAGAAAATGGGTTTGATTCTGTGATAATTCTTCTGAAATGTGAATCTAATTTGAAAATATTAAACACACTGAACCATTCCATTGCAAGGACTAAAAGACACTAGAGAGATGTGACAGCTGGTAAAATCTGTGATAGGAGCCTTGGGGCAGAAATGAAAATATAGGGACATTGATAAAACTCTTAATGATGTGTTTAGGGTCTTTGGGAGTTCTTTGTATTGTTCTAATACATTTCTATAATCATGAACTGTTCAAAATCCAATAAAGCAATACTAATTGATGCAAATGTTAGAAGGAAAACTATCAAAATAAAAATTTATATTAAATATTGAGTATAGCATAATCAAAAGTATAGCATAATCCATTATAAAGAAATACATGAGTAAGACACATTACATTAAAAATCTACACTTGATCTTAGCCAAAAGGCCGAGAAGCGATACATTAAAAATCTAAAGAGAAAATAATGGAACAATACCAATGACTAACAAAATAAATATAATTTCAATTTCTTAATTTTCTGCAATTCTCAAAAATTTAGAGGTCTAAGTGGAGATGATGTGTTTTTATCATGAAAAGGTGAATAAATTCAGAAATAAAGTCAGGACCAGGACAAAGATACCAGCAATACTAATATTGATTATTTGTTGTTGTTGTCATTATTCTTTACTGGTGGTGATCAATCCCGACCTAGGGTCTTATGCATGTTAGGCAAACTTTCTCCAGACTTTTATTTGGCTTCAGTGTGGATCAATAAAGTAAGGGAAAAGATCAGTAAAATAAATAATTAAAAAATTGCTAAAGAAAATAAAGGGAATGCAGAAAGAGCAAGCATGAGAGTAATCAAAGAAATGCAAAGTAGAACAGAAACACTTTTTCTTTCTAACTAGCAATACTAGGAAGGAGTTAACAAAATGAGCATAACCAGAACTGGCAAGACAGTAGGAAAACTGACACTTTTCCATCTCCCTGTTGAGAGTGTAAATTAGTGGAAATGTTCCCTAGGGTAAAGTAAGCATGTCTATCAAAGTTTTAAAATATATTTCTATCACTTGACCCAGTAATTCTGCTTCCATGAATGTGAAAAAAAGCCATCTGAAATGCAAATACATTTTTGTGCAAAGTGGTCATCACTGAATTAGTTTTAGAGAAAATTATGAAAAACGCTCCACATACTTAGGACAAAGGAATCAGGAATTCATGTTGGAGCTATTTTATAAGAACTGTTTTAAAGTGTGGGCATTATACTGTCTATCCATTATTCAGACCTCTTCCTTATATGTGGAAATGTCCCTCTTTATCAATATTAATGGGAGGCAGACATTGTCTCTCAGTGTAAAATCTGTGATGAAATTCAGCTGTCCTCAAAGCTCAGTCTGGGTAAGAGATCCAGCTCTTAAAATTCCAATTCCGCTATCCAAGACTCAGAATTACTGATTGACATTATTGATATGAGAAGCTCCTAATCAAAGACAATCTACTGAAGTAGCCAGTAGAGCCTGTAAGTGTATTTCATGGAAAAGGTCTCATCACTGATTCCTCATTGGTCTCTGGATCCAGAGCTGAGCTGGTATAGTGGTGGGATGAACTTTCATGTTCAAAGCAGCATGCACAGCTTTCTCATGTGACATGTTGGCATAAACCTCATCATGTAGCCCTTCATCATGAGTCTCATTGAGTTCCTTTCTATGCAAACATTGCATGGTTAATGATGTTTCCTTTTATTTCTAGATAAAAGTACTGTGTTGCACAGCTCAACAATCATTAACATAAATTTAATTTTTTTCATTAAATGATAAAAATATATTTTTTCAAAATATGGCTAAATGATGTGGCAGTTCATTCATAACATTTTGTAAATTTTGTTCCATATTCACTCACATCATATGCACTTATATATCCACTAAGAAAAAAAGACAGAATGAAATATGTCAAAATAATATTTAAAATGGTTTCTGAAGCTGACTTTATGAAGTAAAACTTTATATTATCTAGTTTCTAATTGTATGTGTCTTATAACTTGAAAATATCTCAATAAGTTCAAATAAGATGTGCTTTTCTGAAAAGATGCGATTTTTTGAATAGTTATATTTCCTTTTAATCTCACTTCCCTAACTTTTATTTTCCTTTCCATTTATTTTCTCTTCTGTGGTACTCCATCATTCTCTTACCTCAAAATTCATTTTCTTTTGTATTTTTCTTTTATGGAGAAAACAAACACACAGTCATCTATCTTGTAGTGATTAAGTTTATTCATTAAAGTTTTAAGTTATTAAATTATGCCTTGCATTCATACTTTCTTTTTTAGAGAGATGACATGAAGATGATGCTGAATGCACAAATACACATGCACTTTACAAAGTCTTAGGGAGAAGGAACGAAGACGGATTTTTGTGTTGATCCATATTCAAGTAAAATTATAGAAAAAAAACAATTCCTTGCATTATATTTCTAAGTTCACATTTCTTGTTGTAAAGAGCCTTTAAATAATGATATCATGGATGCTCCCTTAAACATGTGCTGGCATTATCTGCCTGTTCACAATCTACAGTCTAATGTTTCAGTGGTTCCTTTCCTGGTACCCAAACAGATTCATTTTTTGTTGCCTCATTTGACCATTCTAGATGCTATCCATGACAGGTCTCTGCAATCCGTTTTCTCACCTAATCCAACACATAATAAATGTTGACAGGAAATGAGATCTCATCATGATATTAGATAGTCTACAGAGTCATGACAATCTCAAATAAGACTCATCACTTCTTTAAATCTCTCCACTCATCACTTCAGTGCCTGAAACAACTTTCTTTGGTCTCTATCAGATTCCTTATTTTCAACCTTTGATGATCCATCTTGTTTTAAAAAGCCAAGTCTTTAGTTCTTTAAACGTTTCTGATCTCTATTGCAAAATACCATTAAAAAGCGCCTTTTTCTCTCAGTCTCTTTTCCATTTATAACATGCCTAAATGTCTCACTATCTTTTTTTAACATTTTTATTATTATTTCTCATACAAACTTACTAGGTACACGGGTTCCTTCCCTCCCTCCTCCGCCCCCCGACTCTCCTGCTCCCCCTCCCCTCACCCCTCCCTTCCCATCCCCCAGTGCCTCCCCCCCAATCCCTGGAGAATCCTTTAATGTGCACACCTGACGCTCCTCTGGCTCTCTACAAAGACCCAGTGGCACTTCCTTGTGTTCCCCTCAAGCATAGGAACACTAGTGTGGCTGTCAATCCCTTGTCTCCAAGGATCTTGGTGCCTTTAGCAGATGCTAGACTTTGTGAGGTCAATAGTGTGTTGGACATTGCGCAGGGCATGCAAAGTCCAATTATTATTGCTTCAGCCCTAATTTGTGTGGAGTATCTTGCAAATCATTGTTCCTCCCATCCTTGTGCTTTTACAATCTTACCGTCCCCTCTTCCCCAAATTTCCCTGAGCTTCTGGATGGGGAGAGATTAGGCTGGCCTAGTTCTAGGTGGTTGATATAGAGTCTCTGAAGTTCTGGATTGTGCTTTGTTGATTTTCTTTTACAGTTTTGCTGCTCCTGCAATGCCCTTCACTTCATCCTGATGGGCATTGTATGTCACCCCCTGGCCAGAGACAAAAAGCTGTTAAACTGGAGTCTTGTTATAAGAACACATTCAAGGGTAGATGTAATAAAAGTAGGAAACTACAGTGACGGAGGGGTCAATCACCCATTTGCAAAATGGTTATTTTTTATGTGCCAGACTATATGCCCTCCCCTTCTGGTGAGATCATACCCCCTCAGTTGTAAATGATCAGGAAGGAACTTCTGTGAACTTAACCAGGTGTCTCATTACTTACTTGCAGTCCTTGATGGTGGCCTATTTTCTCTGCTGTAACATGGTCCCCTTTCTCCTTGTTTCTGGTGTGGCCCTCCAACCCCATCCCTCCTGTTCATAATCCTTGAAATTACTGTAGGTATTACATAGATTTATCTTTGAGTGTCACAAGGTGAGCTGGGTGGATTTGGTACTAGGAGCCACCTATTAGGGATTATATATGGTGCTTAATTTTCTGGGTCTGGGATACTTCACTTGATATAATTGTTTCTAATGACATCCATTTTCCGGCAAATTCCAGTAATTCATCATTTTTGATGGCTGAGTAGTACTCCATTGTATAGATGTACCACCTTTTCCTTATCCACTCCTCAACTGTTGGACATTTGGGTTGGTTCCATGACTTTGCTATTGTAAAAAGTGCTGCTATAAACATGGTAGTGCTTGTGTTATCGAGGTGAACCTCTGCTGCATGGGGGTTATTCCCAAAAGTGGAAAAGCAGGGTAATATGGCATTTCAATTTTTAATTTCTTTAAGAATCTCCAGATGGCTCACCAGAGTGGCTTTATGAGTTGCATTCCCACCAACAATGTAGGAGAGTTCCCTTCTCTCCACATCCTCTGAAGCATTTGTTGTTATTTGTATTGTGGATTTTTGCCATCCTGACCAGGGTGAGATGATATCTCAGGGAAGTTTTGATTTGCATTTCCCTGATGGCTAAAGAAGTGGAGCATTTTTTAAGATATTTGTTAGACATTTTAATTTCATCCCTGGTAAAGTTTCTTTTAAGGTCCAGGGCGCATTTTTTAATTGGGCCATTAGTTTCTTTGGTGTTTAGTTTTCTAAGTTCTTTGTGCACTCTGGATCGTAGAGCTCTATCAGATACGTGGTTAATGAAGATTTTCTCCCATTCTGTGGGTTTCCTTTGAGCTTCTGTTACAATCTCTTTATTTGAACAGAAGCGCTTTAATTTCACGAGATCCCAACTGTTGAGAGTTGGTAGCAGTGACTGCCATTGGATGTCTGTTTAGGAACTGTTGGCCTAGCCCAATCAGCTCAAGGGAGTTCCCTCTCCTTTCAACTATGGTTTTTATAGTCTCTGGCCTTATATCAAAGTCCTTGATCCATTTGGAATTAATTCTTGTACATGGTGACAAGTGCGGGTCCAGTTTTAATCTTCTACATGTGGATATCCAGTTTTGCCAGCAACATTTGTTGAAGATACTGTTCTTTTTCCATTGAATTTTTTGGGCCCTTTTGTCAAAGACCAAATGGCTGTAATTTTGTGGGCTTATATCTGGGTCTTCAACCCTTATCCATTGATCTGTGTGTCTATTTTGGAGCCAGTACCAGGCTGTTTTTATAACTATGGATTTATAGTATAGACTAAGGTTCGGTATGGTGATACCTCCAGCCATGTTATTGTTACTCAGGATTGTCTTTGCTATCCTGGGTCTTTTGTGCCTCCATATGAATTTTGAGATTGTTTAGTCAACTTCTTTAAAGAACTGCTTTGGGATTTTAATTGGTATAGCATTGAATTTGTATATTCCCTTTGGTAGGATGGTCATTTTTATGATGTTGATTCTACCAATCCAGAATCATGGGATGTCTTTCCACCTTCTGGTGTCTTCTGCAATTTCTTTCTTTAGGGTTTTAAAGTTTTCATTGTAAAGGTCTTTTACCTCCTTGGTTAGGTTTATACCAAGGTATTTCATTTTTTTAGGGGCTATAGTAAATGGGATTGTTTCTTTCAGGGCTTTTTCACTTCTTTCTTTCTGGGCATATAGGAAGGCCACTGATTTTTGTACATTTATTTTGTAACCTGCCACTCCTGCTGAACTTCTCAATTAGTTCCAGGAGCTTCCTGGTGGAGTTTTTGGGATCACTCAGGTATAAGATCATGTCATCTGCAAATAGTGATAGCTTGACTTCTTCCTTGCCGATTTGAATCTCTCTTATGTCCCTTTCTTGTCTTATGGCTTCAGCTAAGACTTCAAGTACAATATTGAGTAGAAGTGGTGAGAGTGGAAAGCCTTGTCTAGTTCCTGATCGAAGTGGGAATGCTTCCAGTTTTTCCCCATTGAGCATAATCCTTGCTGTGGGCTTGTTGTATACAGCTTTTATTATATTGATAAAGGTTCCTTCCATTCCTACTGTCTCTAGCATTTTGATCATAAAAGGCTGTTGGATCTTGTCAAAAGCTTTTTCTGCATCTATTGAGAGTATCATGTGGTCTTGGACTTTGGACTGGTTTATATGATGAATTACATTTATTGATTTACGTATGTTGAACCAATCTTGTGTGCCTGGGATAAAGCCTACTTGGTCCCCGTGGATGATTTTTTTGATATGTTTTTGAATCTGATTTGCTAAGACTTTGTTAAGAATCTTTGCATCTATGTTCATCAGAGAGATTGGCCTATAGTTTTCTTTTCTAAGTGAATCTTTATTAGGTTTTGGGATTAAAACGATATTAGCTTCATAGAAGGAATTTGGTAGTGTTCCTTCCTTTGGTATTTGATGGAACAATTTAGGAGTATTGGTGTTATTAATTCCTTAAATGTCTGGTAGAACTCTGTGCTGAATCCATCTGGTCCAGGACATTTTTTGGTGGGAAGATTCGAGATTACTTCCTCAATTTCCTTATATGTTATAGGACTATTTAAATAATTCACAACTTCCTGATTCAATTTAGGTAAGTTGTGTTTACTGAGAAATTCATCCATCTCTTTTGTGTTGTCAAACTTCACAGAGTATAAGTTTTTGAAATATGATGTTATAATTCTCTGGATTTCTTGGGAATCAGTAGTGATAACTCCATTTTCATTTCTAATTTTGTTAGAAATTTAGCTAGGGGGTATATCAATCTGATTGATTTTTTCAAAGAACGAGCTTTTTGACTGGTTGATTTTCTGTATCGTTTTCCTAATCTCGATTTCAGATATTTCTCCCCTTATTTTGCTAATCTCCTCTCTTCTACTACTTGTGGGATCAGATTGCTCTAGTTTCTCTAAAGCTTTAAGCTGTATTGTTACGTTATTTATTTCTGATGTTTCCATTTTTTAGATGTAGGCATTAAGAGCTATGAACTTACCTCTTAGGACAGCTTTCATTGTGTCCCAGAGATTTTGGTAAGTTGTGTTTTCATTATCGTTCATTTTCAGGAAATCTTGAATTTTTTTTTAATTTCTTCCTGAATCCAGTTCTCATTTAGCATCACATTGTTAAGTTTCCACGAGTTAGTGTATTTTCTGTTATTTGTTGTGTTGTGTATGTCCAGTTTTAGGCCATGGTGGTCTGATAGGGCACAGGATAGAATTTCAACTTTTTTGTATATGTGTAGATTCATTTTGTGGCCCAATATGTGATCTATTTTGGAGAATGTTCCATGTGCTGCTGACAAAAATGTGTATTCTTTGGTGCGTGGATGAAAAGTTCGATAAAGATCTGTAAAGTCCATTTCTTTAAAGGTTTGATTAAGTTCCAAAGTGTCTCTGTTAAGCTTTTGACCTGTTGATCTACCCCATGTTGAGAGGGCGGTGTTGAAGTCCCCAAGAATTATCGTTTGGGGGTTGATTTCTTGTTTTAGATGCTGTAGGGTTTTCTTAATGAATGTGGGGGGGGCCCGTATTGGGTACATATAGGTTCAGTATTGTGAAGTCTTCCTGGTGAATTGTACCTGTGACTAAAATGTAGTATCCATCTGTGTCTCTTATGATTTTCTTTGGTTTGAAGTCCATTTTGTCCAAAAGCATAATTGCTACCCCTGCCTGTTTCCTGGTTTAGCTTGCAAGTTTTTGGACCAGCCTTTCATTTTTAGGATGTGCCTATCTGTTGTGGTGAGATGAGTTTTTTGAAGGCAGCAGATTGTTGGATTGTGGTTTTTAATCCAAGTTTGTAATCTGTGTCTCTTAATCGGTGAATCAATACCATTGACATTTAATGTTATAATGGAGAAATTATTTTTAATTCTGGACATTTTTTATGTTTAGTGGATTTTGTAAGCGTATTGTTTGATATTTATGTTTTGGTGGTATTATACTTTCCTTCTGTCCTCCTGGATACGCTTGTTGTTTTCTTCAAGCTCGAGTATCATTTCTAGCATTTTTTGGAGACCTGGTTTGGTAGACATGTATCCCTTCAAGTTGTCTTTGTGCTGGAAAACTTTTCTTTCTCCCTCAATCATGACACATAGTTTTGCCGGGAATATCAGTCTGGGTTGGCATTTTTGCTCATTTAATACTTGAAGTACATCTCTCCAAGCTCTTCTTGCTTTTACTGTTTCCAGTGAGTAGTCATTTGTTATTCTAATAGGTTTACCTTTAAAAGTGAGTTGCTTTTTTTCTCTTGAAGCTCTCAGCACCTTTTCTTTGTCTTGAATGTGGAGTGTTTTGACTATTTTTTGCCATGGCGATCTTCTATTTGGTCATATCTGTTTGGAGTGCGAAATGCCTCTTGTATTTGGATGGATCTCTCATTCTTTAGTTGTGGGAAGTTTTCATTTATGATGATTTGAAATATTTCCTTAGGTGTGGTATTTTGGGATTCTTGTTCTGGTATTAAAAGAATGCGCGTGTTAGGCTTCTTCAGGGTGTCCCATATCTCTTGAATGTTCCTCTCAAGTATCTTTTTGGTTTTAACAATCTCTTCCATTGAGCTGGTTAATTCTCCCACTTTGTCTTCAAGATCTGAAATTCTGTTTTCTGCTTCATTTATTCTGCTGATAAGAATCTCTGTTGAGTTTTGGGTTGAAGATAATTTGTCTTTTAGTTCAATTTTAAACTCTGCCTGAGACTGTTTTAACTGCTCTATGCCTATTTTTGTTTCTTGAACTGTTTTTCTGATCTCCTCCAAGTGCCTGTTGTGTTCCTGTTCAAAGTGGTTGATTCGGTTGTTTAACTCTTCTCTGATTTCCTCTTTCATAGTATTGATCATGGTAATGATCATACTCTGAAAGTCATTGTGTTGAGTCTGTCTTTCTTGGCTATTTTCTGTGACTTTGTTCTAGTCAGAATCCATCATTATGGGGTTAATTCTTTCAGTGGGAGATTGGTCTTCTTGGGTTTTATTTCTCATGGATCTGCACTTTGACTTGGGCATTGTTGTTTTGTTTCTTAGGACCTTTCAGTTTCTGTGTGTTTTTCACTGAACTGATTTAGTTGGTATTATTACTCCTGCCAGTTATTACTAGTGCTTACCTTGGATTGGGTATGTTTGTCTATTGTTATTGTAATTTCCTAGGTGAGGCTATTAGGCTGTTAATACATCAGTTAAGTCAGGTTAAGTAGACAAGGGGTGAATATTAGTATGGTAGTGCACTTTTGCGATTTAGTATCCTGGTGATATGTGAGGGTGAGTGGTGTATTCCCTGGAGTTGTATATGTTTTTGGGGTGGCTGTATGGAGAAGTTGATCTACAGCAATTGATACTAGAAAGGATTAGTAAGGTGAAAAAAAGGAGGTTTACTTATCTTTGGGCTGCAGGTGATGAATCTCTCCCACGTGATTGGATGATTGTAGAGGACTCCAAATGAATGGCCTTTGTCCCTTAGTGTTTTGCTTGAGTTTCCTTTGGACTCTATTGAATTCTGAGTAGTAGTGTGTCTTCCCTGGACCACGTGCATAGGTCCCCGGTGGGCCGGAGAGGCAGAGGGTCTGCTATTGATGGCAGAATTCTTCACCTGGGGCCTGGGACTTGGCTTAGGGCCCATCCAAGCTCCAGGGATGGAGGAATGTGAGCAGGTCCTGTCTGGCGGAGGCGCCGGCCTTAGGAAGAAAGGGGCTGGGCAGTGTTCCTATACCTAAGGGGACCACGGGAAAGGGTTTAGGGAAAGGCCACTGAGTCCTTGTATGTCATCGGAGAGGAGGGCCCAGAGGAAAATCAGGCATGCACAAGAAAGGACTCTCTGGGAATTGGGGTGGGAGGCACTGGGGGATGGGGAGGGAAAGGGGTGGGAAGGGAGAGCAGGGGGTATGGGGGAGGAGGAGGGAGGGAGGGAACTGGTGTACCTATTAAGTTTATATGAGCTGAAATAATAATAAAAATGTATTAATAATAAAAAAAGAAAGGGGCTGGGGACCAGGGCAGGGCCCAGGCGAAGCCAGAGTGCGGCTGGGAGATGGGGGTACCAGTTGGGGGGCTGGGCTGGGCAGACGGACTCACCTGGGGACCTGGGACCTGGCGGGTGGGGGGTCGGCCCACACTATCTTAATATTCTTTTTAGCTCTCAAATTATGTCAACTTGATCTCCTTCTGCTGTATTATCCTCAATTTCTAGGCTTCATCAGAATTGGGCTTATTTCTCATCCTGTGCAGATTTTGTTCATTGATGACATCTTTGTTAATGGCTACGCAATTTGATTCTAATTTTTCATTGCCTGCTAGCCTTGCATTATATTTTCCTTAATTCCAGACCAGAAGTATTTTATAAGCATCTTCCATCCATCTGCCACTTTTGTTTACTGTACTCAGGCCAAAATTCACTTTTGCCTCTGAAACACATCTTCCTCTTATATCTCCTGTCCTTATTAACTAATTAATGATGGCATGGCTTACCTCTCTACAGAGAGGGTTATTTCTAACTTCTCCATTTTCTTTGTCTATTTTGCAATTAATGATGGTATTTTCATAAACTATAGATTCTTATATTATCTAATTTGTCTCATTATTACCCCTGAATTTTTTAAAGTGTCATGCCCCATTTTTTTAAGGAAGAGTCCCATATTGTTGGCTCCTAGGTTGACTTTGGACTTTTTATGTAGCTAAGAGTGACTTTGAACTTCTGCTTTGCCTCTATCTCTTGAGTGCTGGAATTACAGGCACTGTGCTCAGCACATTTGGCTTAAGTGGTTCTATAGTGGAACCCAAGACTTCATGCATGCTGGGAAAGCACTTTACCAGCTATACTATATTTCCAGCCAGCTTATCTTTTTTTGGTACTACAAACTATCCTGAACATAGCTTCTAGCTATTTGTGAAATCAAGCTTTGCTCTCACAATTTCCTTGTCCTGTATCTTTTGAATGTTCACATAGTGATGGAGTAATGTGGCTCTCAGTGATTTCCAATGCATTGCTCCAAAGTTCCTTCCCCTCATATACATACATCATAGCCTGGATAAAGAAATGCTCCCCCAACAGAACTGTGAAAAAAGAGGCAGCCAGTCACAGAGTGAGAAAAAGAGGATTCCTGGCAGAACCCCCAGCATGTAGAAAGGTCTTGGCAGGAAGCTGGAACAGGATAAGCAGGAAGGATGAGACACCAGAGGAGAGTCTGTGCTACCCAGAGTCCAGTGGGGCATCAAATTGTGATATATATGAGCTGAAAGTTTTAATCAGGGGAGTAACAATGGGTTCCCACTGGAGTTTTAATTTTGATTAGCATTCTTTAACAGTTCATGTTACTGAATTCAGTGTGACATTTCAATACATGCATGCATCATGTACTGATCAAATCCAACCACACTTTATCTTGTTGCCAATTTCCAACTCCCTGCCCAACCAATGTACTCTTCTATATTCGGGCTAACATTTTTGTTAGTGTTCACAAATTAGAGTGCATGTGATGAAAAAGAAACTCTTATGCACACCCTGTTGGTGGGAATGTAAATTAGAGTAGCCATAGTAGAGAATAACATGGAAGGTCCTTAGGAAGTAAAAATAGAAGAGCTATTTTATCCAGTAATTTCACTTCGAAGTGTTTATTCAAGAGAAATGAAGTCAGCATCACAAAGAGATACCTACGTATCCATGCCACAACAGCTGGGATGTAGAATCAGCCTAGCTGACTATCAGCAAAAGAAACATACCATAAACAATGAAATTTTGTTTATCAGTAGAAAGAATGCAATCCTAACTTGCAACAAAATAGATAGCACTGGAAGATACTATGGTAATTAAAATAACTTCAGCACAGAAATACAGGGCACACTATAATTTTTTTCAATGTCACCCATCATACTAATGTAACATGTATCTCCATCATGGCTTACTTGATTTTATTGTTTAAAAGAATATCATTTCATCTCTAAGATATAAACCTATGTATGTATCTTTCTTTCAAAACATGCTATATTCCATGTATGGAATCAGGAAATATGGAATCAGAAAATACTTGGTAATGGATGAATAGTAATATCCTCTTTTAAAATTTTCTTTTATTGTTTTGTGAATAAATACAGGTGAATTTATGATGGTTTCATGCCTCAATCCCCAGTCCCATCTCCTCTCCCCTTCTCACCACAACCCTTATTCTCTTCTTCATCACCTTCCATTATATTTCTTTTCTTTTCTCTCTTTTTTCCATGAGTGGTCCATTGGCTTTCATTTGGATTACCTTTAATGGCGTGTTCCTGAGCACTTGCCGGAGCGTGAATTGTATATCAAGGTTTTACCACTGAGGGATAGGGAAAATGCTTTCATCAGTGGTACATTAAGTCAGTACACCCATATCCTTTGTGTGTGTGTGTGTGTGCATGTATGGGATGTGTGTGTGTATACAAGAAGGCACTTAATGTATATGCCTGAGAAGGGTTTTTTTGCAAGACATAGGCTTCAACCCTTAACCCATCTCAACAGCCCTAGTCATACTTCCCAAGAGTATCATCCATGTTTTCAAGATAGAGTAGAATACAGAATAAATGTGGAGAACATTTATGAACACTGTAGTTCTTATTCACCATGGTTCTTTAAACATAAACACACAGAGTAAATCTTTGAAATCATCTATATCTGTTCTCTCTGTTTTGGAACAGAAAGAAACAGTATCGACTCATTTACAAGGATACAATGAGCATCCCCAAACTAATAACCACCAAGCACTTCAAATTTCTGAAAACAATTTCAGCTTTCTTTCCTAGAATTTTCTATATTAAATCTGAAAGAAAAATCATTATTTTCTACCACATATCCAGTGAAAAGTGCTGTACCAGGCAGACCCATGAATTAGCAACAATGAGCCCTCCAGGCTGTTCCAAGGAAGAGGAACAGGGGGAGAGAAAACTTTCCTGAGTGTGGATTGGTTACTGAGCAGACGATGATTTATGACATGTTTTAAATTACTCTTCTGGATGGAATGGTTTATGGAGGGGGAAATGGGATTGTTCTTTAATATCCTGAAGCATCTGAAAAACCTGTGCTACTTTCATTGATCTGCTTTCTGCTGGATAATACTACCATTTAAAATTTGTGACATATTCGCTTCTCTCAGAATGCCATAGTGGTTATAAACCATATTTGTCAATTGTTGAGAAATACCTTATTTATTGATTGTCCCTTTAATTAGAGTGTGCATAGACACTGAGTGTGTCAGTTATCAGTCTATCTTTTCTTCTTCTTCCCAATCCTGTTTTTCTTCTACGCCACTTGTGGTAACTTAAGGGTCAGTAGTCTTCAAGATCTCTGTAAAATAAATTAATCATATACCAAATTCTGTACATTGCTTATTGCCTATAACTTAGCATTATCTTCCCTAATATCTCATTAATAAAGATAGAAAGGAATCAGCTTGATATTTTTGTGGGTGGATGTATTTTTTCAAACAGTGGAAAGATACAGCAAACTTTATGTCCAAAGATGATCGATAAACCTTCTGTATCAGACACAAAGATCAAATTTCAGAGTAGCTTATTTCATTGCCTTAGAGAAAGTTCTTTAGTTGAGATAAGAAAAGAAAGTCTGTTTAAGAATGTTGGCCTGCCAAATGGCTCATGATTGATGGGGAAGCAATAACCAGGGGGTATTTGCCAATTCACCAATGCCAAGTCCTTGGAGTAATTTTGCTGCCTGTGACAGCTGGTGCTCTCGATTGGAAGACTGTTTCTGTATACATCTATGATTTACATATTTATATACCTCAGCTGCTGCATGAGGTCTACATTCACAGCAGTGGGCGTAAGCTGCACAGCCTTGTTGTTTGAGTGCCTCTGGTCATGGGATAGTAGATTTGGCTAAAATGAAAATTATTCATTTCTGTGATTTTCAGGTTAGTTAGCAATGTGCATTTTTGTCTCTGTCTCCACCAACTTCACTGATAATTCTGAAGCATATCTATCTATGTGTTGGCTACCATTGAGGCAAGTTCATGGCATGTTCTCTAGGATGGTACAAGAACTGTTAAAGCATTGCATAAAGACAGAAAACAAGACATTAAAGGATTTAGTGGGAATTGTGAGGTCTCCACATTGAATAAGCTGCTTATTTTCTATCTAAGCAAAGTTAGGATTTAAAAGGGAAGAAATTGGAAATCACAGCACTAAATCAGGTGTATGTGAACTTCTCTGCTGCAGCTTCCCATTCTAAACAGCAATATCTCTCAGAATTTGGGAGAGGTAGGTTTTCCACAGTTGTTGGAATATTCAAATATTGAATGGAATATTGAAGAGGAAAAAAGTTGGATAAAAGAATGTAACTTGAAGAAAATAGGGAATGGATAAACAGTGAATAAGTTGATATAAAACAAGCTTAGGGAAAGAGTGGTTGGTGACTAGTAAGAGATATATTAATGAAAGCGTGTCATGCGAGGAATTTTGAGTTAATTGGGAATATGTCAGTATTCATTATGAAACTAAAAGACTATAACAGCATTTGAAGGAAGTTGGTAAAATGACTGTGGGGTCTTTGATAGGAAAGTTAATCTGAACTAGAGTGTTTTCTAAAATGATTTCGGAAGAGTGATATCATTTTAAAAAACTTCTCAGACTAGAATTTTAATGGACGAATAGAATGGAACAGGTTTAGTTTTTAAAAATATAAAGCTATGACATCTGTCAAAAATACTTAAATTCTGACTGAAGAACCAGAAAGAGCTTAAAGATGAGCTGAACTTTTGCCTGTAGCAAGGTTCCACAGTAGTGTCCATGCAACCACCCATTTTAGTACAGCTAAATGTCTGCATTGCTGTCTCGGTTCCTATTCCTAGTATCATGCCACTTGGAAATGGGGCTTAGTGTGCTCAGTACATTTGTCAGTAACTCACCAGCAGAAGGACCCAAGTCATATCTCCAGATCCCATGTCAAAATGCTAAGCAGATCCTGTGTTTTACCTCCCTTGTGAATCACCTAAACAAGCTAGGTAGGCAGACTAGGTCTGATGATGCACTCAAGGTTTAGAGACGCTGGCTCACAGCAATAGTCTAGGAGAGTGATGAAGGTTGATTTCCAGCGCCACTCTTGGATCTCCATAAACACACATTCTCAAATCGTACTGTGCACATACATTCACCCATGGGTATCCATCTGCATGCAGGTGGCTCAGGGGTTAAGCCTCTGCCTTGCAGGCAGAAGGTCCTGAATTCGGATCCTAGCCCCCACGTATAGACACCGGGCGGAAGCGGGGGCGGCCTGCGTTTCCGGTCCTGGTAGGGTGGAGCCTGTGAATCCCGGGGCAGAGTAAACAAGGAGGAGGTGGAGGCGTCCATGGTGGTTCCGGAATTCACCTGTGGTTCTACACACACACACACACACACACACACACACACACACAAACACACACACGCATACACACACAATTGAATAAATAATAAATAACAAAAAAATTTAAAAAAACACATACACACATACATGAATGCTCTGCATATGCATGAAAGACATAAAAAATAAAAGAAACATGGCCTTTAGAAACCAGTTAGTCCATGTCCTCACAAATAGAATTATGTGCCATTATTAAAAAAAAAAAAAAAAAGCCCCCGATAGGACACTTCTTCCTATCATGTGAAAATGCAATGAAAATTTAGCCATCTATAAACCAGGAAGCAGGCTCTCAATAGACATCAAATGTGCCAGCACTTGACAAGTGCAAACTTGCCAACCTCTACAATCATGAGAAATAAGTTTCTGTTGTTTATAACCTATGCAGTAATGGCATTATCCATCCTGAACAGACTAAGGCACTAAAATGTGTACCAGGCATTGAATACAAAAACCTCGTAAGGCAAGTATTATCACCTTCTTATAGAGGAGACAATAGAGACATGAAAAAAATCTCACCATTTTTGCAAGCTAATATATGTCAGTACATTATCTCAAGTCTGTTTGATTTCAGATATCAATTTTGTTTGCTTGCTTGCTTGTTTTCCAACATGCTGCATCCTTGGACATAGAGGATTATAAATAAAAGGTAGCAAGCAGTTCCCTGGGGTATATTGAATTTGAATTGGCGGGGAAATAGCCATCTGGAGATGTTGCTTTGACAAAGAACTTTCTTAATTTGCTTTGTGAATACTATGAGATGTGTGGTGTTAGATACTATAGTCTCTGTGGTATAAATCAAAAACTTGAAAAATGAAGTAGATTAATGACTTGATAATAACAAAAGTAGTGCATGTTTAGAGTGCTGTACATGAGTGTAAGTGCCATAGTTTGTGTCTTTTCCAACTAGGATACAAAGAATGAATGTAGAGTTCCAATGAAGTATATATATAACACAAAACATTAGGAAAACATTTTGATCGTCTAGACATGTATATCAAGTAATAACTAATACAAGTATGAATCATATACAAAATAAAACTGATCATACACTTGTCAGATTACTCCTGCTATGGCTGTTTTTGATTATGAATCTCAAGAAATGATAATAACAAAAGTGGCATTCTGGATAGCAAGACAGCTCAGTGGTCAAGCCACTTCCTTGGAAAACTGGCACCCTGAGTTGGACCTCCAGAAGCCCACATGTTAGAAGAAAAGTTTCCCTCTGACTTGCACCTATGCACTAGGGCATGTATGTATGTGCCTTTCCTCTGTCTCCGTCTTTCTTTCAAGTAAATAAATAATTTTTAAAAAAAATTAGAAATAAATGGGACATGCCAATCAAATTGAAGATCATTATCGCTCTTATTTTTCTTGGCAAGTTTGTGGGTCAGACCTGATTTTCTCACACTGCTCCTATAGTCTAAATGAAAAGATACTCATGGAATCATTTGTTGTTGCAGTCACAGAAATCACCTGAACACTATCCATGTGTTTATAAGAGATATATTATGTATCATTAAAAAGATATATTTAGGTACTGTCCTATATGTCTTGAGCATCACATAAATTTCATTTGGGAATAAAAAGCTCATACAAGATAGATCATTTTTGAATATTATTGATAATTATGTTACTTTGAGCTTGTTATTAAAAACTTTTTGACCATGGATCAGCCATAATCACAAAACTTGATTTAAGGCTTGGTGCACAGTGTTCAAGGATCTATGGAAGTTATGCTGCAGTCTGAGTCATGTACTAGCAATGTGCTTCAGTATAAACCATGTCACAGTTTGTGTTTAAATTTTCTTTTCTGTAAAACAGCATGTCGAAGCAATACTCTTATAGTTGTTTGTATACATCAAGAAGACTGAAACTCCACACTACATAGATATATAGTTGGTGCTCAATTCTAGTGATGTTAGGTAGCATTCTTTTCTGTTTCATTTATTTTGTTTCACTTCTTTTTTAAATTTTTTTTTATTTATTCAATTGTGTGTGTGTGTGTGTGTGTGTGTGTGTATGTGTGTGTGTACGTGTGTGTGTGTAGAACCACGGACGAATTCGGAACCATCATGGACGCCTCCACCTCTTCCTTGTTTACTCTGCCCCGGGATTCACAGGCTTCGCCCTACCAGGACCAGAAACGCAGGCCGCCCTCGCTTCTGCCTGGCATCTATACGTGGGGTCTAGGATCCGAACTCAGGACCTTCTGCCTGCAAGGCAAAGGCTTAACCCCTGAGCCACTTCTCCAGCCCTCTTGTTTCACTTCTTAAAACCATGCTAATGACACCTGAACTATGCATCCTGAATTTTTTCACATGGAAAATCATGTTTTATAGACTCTATCATCCCAACTGTATGTAGAAAGAAAATAGGTGCAAATTTCTTTGCTGGTTTCTGAGAGTTGTCATATTTATCTAACATAGAGAAATGGTTTTTGCCCATGACTTAAAAGGAGTAAGTAACCCCTTTAAGAAATATTAATGTGGTTTGTTTTGATAAACTTCTGATTTTGACTAGAACCTTCTCCCAAAGTAAGAAAACTTGAATGATCCACCAATCCATAGTTCTGTGCCATCCCTCACTTATTGTATGCACCTAGAATTTAGTAAAAGAGAGAAAAAACATAACATTCTATTAGAGAATGCTTCAAAGTGTATAGTAATAAAATAAATTTTTGGAGAGAAAGGAAATTAGAAATGATTTTGATAGGGTATCACACCTTTTGGAGAAAAAGATGCCTATACATTATTTTTTTGCAACTGACACTGAAAGGTAGGTCTATATATAAACAAATATGTTTTTCACAAGCTGATATTATGTTAAGCTTTCATTCCATTATTGCTATTTATTTGATTTTAATTATCAACAATCACAGTAATTCATCAAATAATGTCAATGACAGTTTTAATAACAGAGTAACACATTGAAATGGTTTTTAATATTGGAAATTCTATGGGACACTGTTTTGTGCTCATCCTTTCAGGCAGTGTTTAGCTTTCTTAGAGAAGGGCACCCAATTATTCTATAAGTTTGATTAACTAACCTTTTTAAAATATGTGAATTGAGTTATCACTGTCAATGAGTGAAAATACATTTCTTTTTCCAAACTCTTAAAAAATAAAGAGATGGGCTGTATTCTATATGTTTTACTTCTTTAGTGTGTTCCAACATCTTAATTGCTAAAGCACCTCAAGAATTTCAGTATCTAATTCAGAAGGAGTACTAGAAACTGCAGCAATTTTGGTGTAAAATGCTTAATGAGGTTTGTCAAATCTAAAGAGCAGCACACTGTAAACAGTTATCCAGACTTAGTGTTTGATTAAATTAGACAGGAAAACTTGTTCTCTGAATTCAAAATGGTTACATGTAAACACACACATGCACAAACAAATGAAAGGTTTATGAATACAAATGATGATAACAAAATGAAATTACCAAAAAAATCTAAAAATCAGTTATGAGTCAATTAAGTTTTACCTTTCAAAGTGGTACGAACTGCTTCAGTGCAACACTCTTCTGTTGCACTGGTATTTTTACCCTTTTGAAGAGCTACTCATTTACTGATAAGTTTATGAATATCAAGAAATGCTTCTGTTAATGTTTGTTTTCTTTCTCAGTGGGCAAAGTGTTACCCAGATTAATAATAGAGTTTAATTATTAATACCTGAAGAAGACATTGTGAGTAAATATTGCATCAGTACCAAAGTCTTAAAAGTCAGTTCTAAAATAAGTTATACAATTTGGATAATAATTGCATTGTTAAACTATAGATATATTGTTTAAAGTAAAATTTCTGAAAATAAACTGGTTACATATGTTCTATATGTGAAGAAATAAGAAGAAAGAGAAGAAAGGAATGTCCTTGCTTTGAGCTGTTCACAGAGTATAAATTGATGGCCATCTACATAATTAAAGAGAAAGAAGAGCTGATATCCATCTCCTTATGTTGAAGATATGAGCTCTAGCTGGATGTGGGCTGGAAATGAGAAGGAGACTAGCTCTCATATAAAAATCAAGAAAGTGTCAGTCTAGGTACACAAAACAATCCAAAGTCAGATCAATTACAAACTAAATTCATTATTAATAGGTCAAAAGTAAATGAGATTATTTTTTGTTTATCAAAAAAATGCATTACTTCAGCTTCTGTTGTTCTGCCATTCCCAAATTCCAACAGTAAACAATGTTGTACTAGCATTGTGTTGCTTACCAAAATAGAAAGTAGAATGCATTTGAAAAGATACCAGGTGAAAATGAACAGGAAATGGCAAAATTATGAAAATATCAGAAAAGACTGAATTGACATCATAAATATGTGAAGTGACTTAGTGCAAAGTTTTTTTTAAAAAATGTATAAGTGATAAGAAATTCTAAAAAAAGAAGATAGAATTAATAAAACAGTCAAAAAGAAATAGAGTGTAATGTGAAGATAAAAGTGAACTTGATGGCCTCATCAGCAGGCTAGGCACAGACAGAAACAAAATCAAGGAACCAGAAGATAGGTCAGTACACATTGATCTAGCAAATTAAATACATGGACAAAAAAGATTGAGAAATCTAGGACCAAACACTCCAGATCTATATGAGATGATGGAATGCTAAGATTCCAAACAGAAAAAAGAGAATAAGGCAGAATAGAAATTTGTGCTCATCATCAAAAATTCTACAAAACCAGTGATATATACAGGTCACAAATAAAAGAAATACCATATAATATATACACACTATATAGAAAGACAGAATAAATATTCTATATATAATAATAATTTCAGAAATCAAGTTTTATATTCACACAAATACTTAGCTCCCTACATGCACATTCATTTAACATGCTTTACTTCACATATACCATCGTACATGTGTACTGATCAGGGCATAATTTGTATCCGTCAGTGTTCTCCTTCCACACCATGGGTTTTGGAGATCAAATACTAATATTCTGTTTTGAGCAGCAAGCCTTTTACCACTGGGCCATAATGTTTTGTTACCACACTGTTCTTTTATTATGATTGACTAAAAAATACCTAGTCATGAATTAATTAAGTATCAGTCATGTGCTAAGTGTGTCAGAAGGTTCTATCCAACTTTCATCAGGAAAAATGAGAGCACAGCAACATGATGAAGCTGGTTTTCATCTCATCTCATTGTCTTACTTGCACTTATTTTGATTGTGCTTGTGGACATACTCTGATTATTTTCAATCATAAATTGGATGCTCTCTTGTGACAAGTTGCAGTCACAGGTTCTTTCTCATCTTCACTTTGAATACCCACTTTGCATAGTCATACAACCTCTCAAGACGGAATTATGGACATGATGGATATTATGGCATAATATTCTTCAACTCTGCTTACTTATCAGAGCTGCTTAATAAATTAGTAGAGATTAATGTGTTCCATAAACATTGGTTTCACATCCTATGGATGTCTTCTAGTTATAGTGAATCTGAACTACTAAGGAAAAAAAATCTTAAAACAAAAAAATGTTGTCACCTTAGTGAAACTTAGATTCCAGACAAGGAAACAATCTGTGCAGGAGACAAACAAGAAAAATGATGATCTGGTTATGGAGAAAAAGGAAAGAAAGAGGATTAGAATTGTTGGGGGATTCTGGTAGGATTGTTTGTAAATTTCAATGGCATAACAGAGAAATCTCTGCTAAGCTGCCACTTACATAAATGCCTAAATGAGATGAGGATGAACAATGACCATTCCACTCTCCCACCCAACCTCTCTCACCTCACTGGAATCAGCTATCTCCCTTAAACACCAAGTCCACACAAGAAGAATAACTCAGCCTGATCAATGCAGGCTGCTTTTCCATCCTCCTGAAGGAGTCTCAAGCAGTTCATCACAGTTAATTACATAACTTTCATTTAAAATCATATTCCATGAAATGACCTATACACAGTTGCATTTTCCTGATGTACTCAAAAGACCTTGGTCTTTGGAGCAGAAAGACTTGGATGTAAATTCTGACTTTACTAATTATGAATGATGCAGTTAATGTATAAGAGCTTCTGTCCTCTTACTTGCCAGATGGAAATATTAATATTTACAAAGTTATCATGAAGCCAGTGAAGATAGTACTTGACTGTATTCTTAGAATACAGAAGGCTGAGGTATGAGGAGGATGAGTGTAAGCCCAGCCTGGGCCACATGATGAGGTCCTGCCTTAAAGCAAAAAGTTTTTGTAGGAATGTAATAAGTGCTGCCAAGTAAAAAATGATGTGCTGTGCCTCCTTATCCCTGTCTCCACTCCGTATAGTTGTGTCTCCTGAAAATGTCCTAATTACTGAAAAGTAAGCTTCTAAATAGTACAAATGGGTGTGTGCAAGCAGTTATTTTCCATTGAAACTTTTTTTACCTTGGATATCTCCCATAGACTAGTGTCTTGTACATTATACTCTTCAAATTTGGGGCAATGAATGTGTTTTTAACGTTTGTCTTAAGTAGCGTGTGTGTTTGTGTGCATGTGTTTGTGTGTGCATGTAGATTTGCCTATGGAGATCAGAGAACAAATTCATTTAGTCAGTTTTCTCCTTCCACCATTTATTGGCCATAAAATTTAAATCTTAAGAAATCCTTACTTTATAGAAACCCCACCTCTAAGATTTTGAACAACTTATTAGTGTTTAATTGTTACAGTTTTATCATCTTCTTTGCTTCTTCAAAGCTTTGGTGGAATTTTATATTTTTCTAACTCAGTACTTTGATTTTTTTAAAGGAAATAAGGAGAAAAAAATCTACTTTTATCTAGCTATCTTTACAGCTCTCCTAAGAAATAATCATAATGCCATAAAATGGAGGTAAAGGAGAGGAGGAGAGGAGAAAAACAGGAGAGAATAACTGAGCAAAGGAAAGAGTGGAAGAGAGAAGAAGTGAAGAAGAACTTAAATAAGACCTTTGCCTTTCCCAGAACTCTCCCTGGCAAGCAGCTGTTGGCAGAATTTCCTGCTTGGAAATATGACTCGTTACCATCAGTCACACACTGCCTGTGCTTAGTGAGGCAATGGGAGACTCCGGGAAAGCTTCAAGTGGTCATGGGAGGTCAGCCCTGCTCCAGCAGGTGGGCTACACACCCCGCTGGATCTGGGGTGTGCTCCTTCTTACCCTTCCTGGTGAGTCACACAAGCACCCACATGCCGGGGCAGGGAGCATTTCATTAGTGAGAACTTGGGTGATTTTTCATCCTCTAAAGCTAAGGCCCAGCCAAGTCAGCTGACAGAAATGCAGACACCTCGTTAAAAGACCTCATTTACATCTGTTCAGCTAATTGTGTGTACAAGACCTTGAGGTTGTCTAAGCAGGGATCTCTGTGAAAACTTTAAACTCAAAGATACCAGTTCTGCCTGGTGAAAAGAGTACCTGCCGTGACCTCTCTGGAAGAACTATGCTGCACCTTTCCCCAGGTGCTGTGGTGTTTCATGTGGGAACCACTGGAGGACAGAGGAAGTAGCTCAGCAAAGCAGAACAAAGGTGATAATTATGTCATCTTCGGAATTCTCAAGAGCTAGATATTTTTTCTGGCAGAGCTTCCAATTTGATAAGCAAAATACCAAGAGGGTTTCAAATGAAGCAGAGTTAAAAGAACACATCTTTTCCTAATTGTATTTTTCTTGCTTTAATTCATTCAAAATTATGAATGGCTGAAAATACTTGGGAAAGGCAAAAAGCGTTTGTGGCTTCCCTCTGCCATGTGTTTAACAGACTCTAATAAAATTTAATTTACTTTTCTAATCTACCAAGAAGTAATTCATTGAGTTTTTTTAGGTGAAACTTGAACTTTCAGCCATGCTTTGGACACAGACATTTAAAATGCCTTCAGATACCTCTGGTAGCTGCCTGTATTTATGTTCAAGCTCATATTTGTCCTTAACTAGGTAGGGGCATATCATAATGCTTTCATGTCCCAGGTTCCTAATATTCCTGTTGCATCTAGCATTCCACAGGCCCAGAGCCAATGGTTGTTAGAAAGAATGACAATCCCACAAACAACAATAAAGAACATTTTCTGACTTATCAACAATGGTTGCTTAATTCCTGTGTTTAACTCCTTCCCTTGTGGCTAAGAGACAGGCTTGTGAGTGTCTTAGAAATGCATGAACCAGAGAGATCCTAAAGGCCCCTAAACATGGCTTTTTCATGGCTTTTGGTTGCTCTCCAAAAGCCATCAGTAAGATCCCATTATTGAAGAGGCAACACAAGTAGAATACAGTACATGGGCAAAGTATGTCAGCTGGAGCTGGTCTGAGGACTTTCTCCTTGCTGGATAGTTTACATGGTACCAAGGAATATTGTAGAAGCTTCTGGGGGAGAGAAATAATCACAAACTCATCAACAGCATAAGATCTGTCAGTTGCAACATAGATCACTATGGAAACAAGTAACCACCAGTGTAATAGTGGCATGAGTACTAAAGAGACAACTGAGAGCTTTCTGATTGGACTCAAGACCCACTTGTCAGAATGGTACCCATCCCTGTACCATTATTGTAAATTAGAACAAGAACCTAAAAAAGGGAAGGAAATAGATCAATAGTAAAAACACCAATAAACTTATAGGTAGGAAGACAGTACATCAAATTGCTCTGCAGGCAGATTTTCAGTGTTCTATTATCCCCATATAGGGAACTCACAGTGGAAACCTTTGGGTCCAAAGGTGGATGAGTGAAGGGAAACATACACATCAGTTGGGTGGCCTGAAAAGAGGTAACTTGTTACACTACAGAATCCTGAACCCTACAAGAGTAAACAAGCCAGAGTGAACCCTGAGGTCCATTGAGGCATGCAAGCAAAAGGGTGGGAGGAAGTGGGAAGGAATAGTGAGAGGAAAGGAGGACATGAGAGGAGGAGGGATGGATGGATGAATACTCAATATGCTTGTAAAAGTAGAAAAAATAATAAAGAAATGCATGAGCCATTAATCTTCAACCATCTTCCATGTGTCACAGGTGATCTTTTGTGCCATGTGTGGCATGTGCTTTCTATATTCTTTCAGTGACCTCAAAGAATACATAAAATATTAACTTGAATTCCCAAGCTAAGTTTCCTTTTCTAGTTTGTACACGTACTACTTTAGAAAAATAAAGATTTTCAGTATTCAAATGTGATCCACAGGCTTGGATTAGGTACAAGCAATTGCAGAAAGTGGTTGTTTTCTGTAAGTTGTGCTTCTTAAAGAAAAATTTGATTGAAGAATTAGGCTCGAAGACTACCAAACTATTCAAAGAAGAGATATAGGAATTTTCAATTTCAATGTTTGAAATGATGCTTCCATAAATTTGTACCACAAAAATGTATTAGTTGAAAGTTGACTTTCAAGCTCAGTAGATGAAGCAGTTAGAATGAGATTTCCCAGTTTTAGAAAGCAGAGAAGGAGGATGAGGGGAGTTAGTAGAAGAGGCAATTTTTATCTTGTGTAAGCACAGGTTTGTGTTGTGTGTGTGTGTGTGTGTGTGTGTGTGTGTGTGTGTGTGTGTGTGTGTGTTTACCAGAGGGCACTTGAATATGTTGCCTGTGGAAGCAGGAGGGAGAGATCCAGAATTATCCGGGATTTACCTACCTCTTGATTGCTTTGCTGTGGGATCTCCCAGGTTCTATCTTCCAGAACCAGAACTGTAGATCAAAGGCAGATCCACTTGGAATTTTTAATGTGGGATGGATACCTGCACTCAGGTCTTTTAGCTTGGAAGGCAAACACCAACCACTGAGCCATCTCCCCTGGCTCTAACAGGCACTTTTCATGCCATCCCATGCTGCACTCATCAAGGTACTTCTTGAAACATTTAGGTACATTGCACTCTGATGTGAAAAACCACCGTTCCAGCTTTTTAATTTGTAGAGGAGGAAATTAAATGACTTACCTATAATCAAAGAACTAGCTTGTGGCATTATAATTAAAGCTAGACCCAAACTTCCCCTGCTTTACTTCCAAAACACAGTTGTCTTCCTTTCTGCACTAATATGAAAACTAACACATTTTTCTAACTATTGCAGCATGCTGGGTCTCTTCTAAAATCCCCACAATATTCTTCCTACTGTACCATGCCACCTACTTTAGGTTCACCAGATAAAATGCTATTCTTTATGAAACACCCATTTTAGCATATGATGTAGAAAAAATGTCACATGCTTACTTAAGGGGCTGGAGAGGTGGCTTAGGGGTTAAGCCTCTGCCTTGCAGCCAGAAGGTCCTGAGTTGATATCCTAGACCCCACGTATAGACACCAGGCAGAAGCGGGGGCGGCCTGCGTTTCTGGCCCTGGTAGGGCAGAGGCTGTGAATCTCGGGGCAGAGTAAACAAGGAGGTGGAGGTATCCATGGTGGTTCCCCAATTCGTCTGTGGTTCTACACACACATACACACACACACATACATACACGCACACACGCGCAGTTGAATAAATAATAAAATAATAAAAAAATTTTAAAGATCTTATAAGCTTATTTCTGCCAAATCCATGCTATTAAATTCAGCTTATATGTGTATATATGTATATAAACCTGATGCATGTTTATGTGCATGTATAAATACAGTCAGTGTGTACACACATGTGTACTTATGTATAATCCATTTGGTGCTAAACTTTAAGAGAAAGAAGACTCAAACCAGGAGCACATCCTTTAACTATTTAAAGTGAAAGTTCCTGGGTAGCAGGAGATCTACAACAGCTCTCAGTGAAATAGCCAACAACATAGACATAGCTATAGATGGTTGTTAACTTTTGGATGAACAATGTGTGCCCACTTCATAAGGACCACACCCATAATTTTTCATGGCTCAGTTTACTATGAGCACATTCATTTTATGAATGTTAATACTGGTTTAAACCTAATAGGTACTCACTAAAGATTTGCTTATGATTTCACAAATCATGACTAGAATGTTATACAGATATAAAGCCCTTAGTAAACATTTGTTTCTTATTTTCCTATCCTGCATATCAGAATAGAAAGTCAGCTGAGGTTGTATCTGTTGAGATTGAAAGAGATATTGACATAAGAAAGGACACATAGAAAGAATAAGGGAGTAGCAAAAATACTTTTTTACGCTCAGAACTAATTAGAACTAGTCTTCCTCCAATATAATCTGTTTTTGACTCATTGTATAATGCATTTTGCTTCCTGCTTTTACACAGTAATAATTATCAGATATCTCTTCGAGCCATATTTTCAGCTATGGGTATTATTTTTATGAAAGTTAGCTAAGTTTGAACCAAATGTCTTGCTAGCTCAAGCTACTTCAGCATAGACATTTGGCCAGAGTAGAGAACTGACAGATAAATCCTTAATATAATCTAATATGAGCAAAGCGTGGCTTCAAGATGGTTTAAAAAAGTAGAACATTGTGCTTTCATTAGAATGCAATTCCAGTTCCTAGATCATGTTCTTTTGTGGCAGGTAAGTATAGCAGAGATGAAAATAAATGAAATTGAGTGAAGACAATACAAGCAACACCAAATGCTGGAAAGGATGTGGAGAGAAAGGAACTCTCCTACATTGCTGGTGGGAATGCAAGCTCATAAAGCCACTCTGGTGAGCCCTCTGGAGATTCTTAAAGAAATTGAAATGCCATATGACCCTGCTATTCCACTTTTGGGAATAACCCCCCATGCAGCAGAGGTTCACCTCGATAGCACAAGTACAACCATGTTCATAGCAGCACTGTTTACAATAGCAAAGTCATGGAACCAACCCAAATATCCAACAGTTGACAAGTGGATAAGGAAACCGTGGTACATCTATACAATGGAGTACTACTCAGCCATCAAAAATGATGCATTAATGGAATTTTCCGGGAAATGGATGTTATTAGAAACAATTATATTGAGTGAAGTATCCCAGACCCAGAAAATTAAGTACCATATGTACTCCCTAATAGGTGGCTCCTAGTACCAAACCCACCTCACCCACCTAGAGACACTCAAGGATAAATCTCTGTAATACCTACAGTAATTGCAAGGATTATGAACAGAAGGGATGGGGTAGGAGGGCCACACCAGAAACAAGGAGAGAGGGGACCATGTTACAGCAGAGAAAATAGGCCACCATCAAGGACTGCAAGTAAGTAATGAGACATCTTGTTAAGTTCACAGACATTCATTCCTGATCATTTACAACTGAGGGGGTATGATCTCACCAGAAGGGGAGGGCATATAGTCTGGAAGATAAAAAGTAACCATTTTGCAAATGGGTGATCGACTCCTCCCTCACTGTGGTTTCCTACTTTTATTACATCTACTTTTGAATATACTCTTACAACAAGACTCTAGTTTAACAGCTTTTTATCTCTGGCCAGGGGTGACATCCAATACCCATCAGGATGGAGTGAAGGGCATTGCAGGAGCAGCAAAACTGCAAAAGAAAATCAACAAAACATAATCCAGAACTTCAGAGACTCTATATCAACCACCTGGAACTAGGCCAGCCTAATCTCTCCCCATCCAGAAGCTCAGGGAAATTTGGGAAAGAGGGGGCGGTAAGATTGTAAAAGCACAAGGATGGGAGGAGCAATGATATGCAAGATACTCCACACAAGTTAGGGCCAAAGCAATCATAATAGGACTTTGCATGCCCTGAGCAATGTCCAACACACTATTGACCCCACAAAGTCTAACATTTGCTGAAGGTACTAAGATCCTTGGAGGCAAGGAACTGACAGCCACAGTAGTGTTCCTATGCTTAAGGGGAACACAGGAAAGGATTCTGGGAAATGCCACTGGGTCCTTGTACCTCATCAGAGAGGAGGACCTAGAGGAGAGTCTGGCATGCACATTAAAGGATGCTCCGGGGATGGGAGGGGGAGGCACTGGGGGATGGGGAGGGAGGGAGGAGAGGAGAGGGGCGCAGGGTGGTGGGTGGTTGGAGGGAGGGAGGGAACTGGTGTACCTGTTAAGTTTGTATGAGTGGAAATAAAAAATATACAAAAAATAATAAAATAGAAAGATTATAGAAAGCAAAAAACAAAAAAAAAGAAATTGAGTGAGGAGAGAGAAGAGTCTCTTTCTCTTTTTTATTTTTCCATTTTTACAAGCATATTGAGTATTCATCCCAGTTTCTCTCCCTCCCGTTCCCTCCCTTCCCTTCATCAATCTGTATTACTCCCTCCCACCCACGTTTCTACAGATCCCAGGTTCACTCTGCCCTGTCTACTCTTTGAGGGCTCAGGCCTCTGTGGTATATCAAGTTACCTCTTTTCAGACCACCCTATTGTTATGGGCCTTTCCCTCCACTCAACCACCTTTAGACCCCAAATTTTCCACGGTAAGTTCCCATCTTTCTTGAGTTCCTAGGTATGGGTATGTCAGTTCCTAGGTATGGGTATGTCAGTTATTATTCTTGAGTTCCTAGGTATTGGAATGTCAGTTATTATGTAGGTCTGGGAAGGACAAGTCCAACTGCAGTGAGCTCCCAGATGCAGTAGTCCTGTCTTGAGTGGAATGTTCTTTCTAATGATGAACCTTCCCACCTTTAAGTTCTTAATATCTAACCTCCCCTTCTTCTTCAAGGCCCCCAAAGCCTTGGGATAGGTAGAGATTAGGTCAGACTGACCCTGGGTGAGCCCCGCTGAGTCGCTGATACTCTGCATTATGGTTGTCTATTGCCGCCCACTTCACTGTTCCTGTATTGCTCTAGGCTGCATCCTATCAGGGTATTGAGCTCGTCTACCTCTGTTGTAGCAGAAGATTTCTATGCTGAATGTTAAATATTCTTCCAATCTATGGATATAATAATATCCATAGAAATAAGAAGCACTGTTTTATGAGAGGCAAGCCTTGAAACCATGAGGCAGCTGCCTTCATGGTCTGTTGATTCAAAAGAACCATGAAGAAAGACAGCAGGCAGAGGGTCTTTTCCACCTCTTGAGTTGTTACCGTGTCAGCTGTATTCCAACTGCAAACTCTTTAAAAACAGCGATAATGTAAGAGGCAGGGTTTTTTTTTTTCCAGAACCTACATGGAATTTGCAACCCTAGCTCAAAAATCTTCTTTTGACATATAGACTAAGGAGATTTGCTACATAAGTGCTTCATAAAAGAAGCATATGGAGTTCATGGTTACTTTTCTCCAATCACTCTTCACTTCTTCCACACATGTTTGAAGAATTATAAATATGGCAACCTGGAATAAAGCCCAGTATTACCCAGGCCTATAAAATGAGGTTTGCAATGAGCTCCACCAAGTCCATTGTGTCTATTTGTGAGTGATATCTGCTGTCCAGTGCAGTTATATTTGTATGAGTATGCAATATCACAGTATTTCCTGGAGGCTTGGAAGGAACATCTGACTTCTGAAGACTTGGCAGTATTATTTTTACAGGACTCTTCAAACTATCACATAACCATACATGTAAGGTTAAATGATGATAAAACCTAATCACCTCTCTCATAGCAATGATCAGAACGTCCTGAACTTCTTTTCATTCCTGCTCACTCATCTTCAAATCACCACTGTACTACTTGTGAACCATCCCACTTGGTAAAAGACACATGGTCAAGAATGGGCTATGTACCCCATTATTTTGTAATACAATTCACAGTGCTTTCTTCTGTCTTCTCCTGTCACCACATCTCCACAGCATAACTTGCACAGATACTTTTTAATCCTTGAGTAAGATATGGGAAAGGATTTTATCATATATAGTTGTATAACCCCAGTGGCAGAGTAAAACCATGTTTTTTTTTTTGTTTTTGTTTTTGTTTTTTTTTTTGCGTGTGTGTGTGTGTGTGAGATATTTTCCAGTTTAAACTTCAGTTTAGGATCCATTGTACTGCATTCATGTCATCTGTATACAAACTTCAGAATGGATTTATATACAATGAAAACATGGAAAATATAATAGAGGAAAAGAAAAAAAGTCAAAACTTCTGAAATCCTGCAACCAATAAAGCAATACCCTAAACAAAGTCAAGCAAGGTATTGTAGAGCAAGGTATTACCACTTGGTAGTAAACATGAATAAAAATGTTAGAATATATGTCACCAATTTTCAGATCAAAGGCAGAAGAATCATCAAATTTTTTAAATGTTTAATTTAGTATTTTGAAAATACTACCTTCCCCTCTTTTTTTCCCCTTTTTTAAATGTATCATACAAAATGATAGATTTCATCATGACTTGTTACACATATGTATCCTTATACTTTGCTCTCATTGAGTGTAACTTCATGTAACCTTTAATGTACTTGTTAAATCTTTATTCAGTGTCAATCAGAAGTAATAAACAAATCTGGAAGCCTTCCTCTCTATTTTTAATCACCAATGAAAGACTATGAACAGGGCCAGTATTGCTGGGGCAAATCTAGTACAGATCTGGCAGATAAATAGTAACCATCCTGCAAATGGACACTGACACCCCCCCTCACTGAGGTCTCCTACTCCTATTCCATCTACCTTTGAATATCTCTTATAGTAAGAGCTCCATTTAAACAGCCTTTATGTTAGGTCAGGGGGTGACCTCCTATACCAATCAGGATGGAGCCAAGGGCAGTGCAGGAATAGCAAAACTGAAAACAACAACACACCATAATTCAGAACACCAAAGACCCTACATTAATCATCTGGAACCAGACCAGCCAAATCTCTCCCCATCCTAAAGTTCAGGGAAACTTGTGGAGGAGGGGACAGCAAGATTGTAAGAGCCTAAAGATGGGGAAGATCAACAACATACAGTATATTCCACACAAGTTAGGGCTACAGTAGCCACAATCGGACTTTGCATGATTTGCAAAATAACTGACATGTCAACGACCCCTCAAAGTCTAGCATGGATCACAGGCACTAGGATCCTTAGAGGCAAGGGATTAATAGTCATAATAGTGTTCCCATACTAAAGGGGAGCACAAGAAAGGTTCTGGGCTATGCCACTGAGTCCTTACATCTCACTAGAGTGGAGGACTCAGAGGGAAGTTTGGCATTCACACAAAAGGATGCTCCAGGGGATGGGAAGTGGTAAGGGGGAGGCAATGAGAGAAGGGGAGGGAGGGGGTGAAAGTTAGGGGAAAAGGGGGGAGGGTGCAAAGGGGACTGGTGAAAGATGGAGGGAGGTAGAGGACCGGGGTACCTATTGAGCTTGTATGATTGGGGGGAAAATAAATAAATAAATAAATTTAAAAAAAGAAAAGAAAAGGAAGACATCTAAAAAATAAATCTAGGACAGATACTTTGGAGCCCATGCTTGGAGCCCCTAGCATCTCACCTCTGCCTTCATACTTTACTCTATGACTTAAGTATATCTGTGGTAGGCGCAAAAATGTCCTCATGCCAAAGATCTTTAGATCAGAAACCCAGCAGTCTGGAAGAATGTTACTAATGTTAGATAGGAAAAAGTTCTTTTCAGTTGTGATTACATCAATGACAGTAAGACAGACAGATCCTCCGGGAGTCTCCATGACAGCCATTAAAAGAATCCTAAAGGGAGATACAAAACAAAGACAGAGGGTCACAGCTGTGGGAGATTGATACTGACTTTGAAGGTGGCAGGTGACCAGTGACTCAGGAATGCAACAGCCAAGGAATGGGTTCTACACAAGTGTCTCAGGAAGGACCACGGTTATGCCTATACCTTGACTTAAATCTCAGTGAGACATATTTTGAACCCCAAATCTCTGAAGCCATAAGATCACACATTTTTGCTGCTATAAACTAGGGCTTCAACTCTGGGACAGGAACATATAGTTTTCAAGTCTAAGTTGAGATTAATGATTCAGGCATGAATTGAGTAGCTCCACTTTCAGTGACATTGACCAAGAGATGATTGCTAGTGCCATGTGCTTAAGAGTGCTTTCCACTGACTCAGAGCTGGGCAACTTGTAAATAGAGATGCTTTACTCTTACTTCATTTCCATCCATTGAACTGTACAATCTACTCTGTTTTCTGCCAATAAAACTGACTGACTTACTTCAGAAAAAGAGCTGATTTTCTGTACCAGGTTTGAGAGACCAGAGATTTTGTAGAATCATATTCCATACAGCTAAGCAATGAGATGTGAAATAGCTTTGGGAGCACATGAGTACCTTGCACAACATCTCTCTGACTTGCTCACTATCAGAATGCAGGTGTGCAGGCCTTTTCCCATGGAAGTTTCCTCGGTAATTGAGCCTGAATAACTAGGAACCAGCAACTGGCAGGTAAATAATTTCTTCCTAGTGTAGGCTAAACACAAGAATATTTTGTCCTTTGCCCCATCGTCTTTTAACTTTGAACTTCTTGGCTTCAATGGCACACTTTCTACCTCATTAGGGACTGGCAAAACCAGCCAGCCAGAAGACTCTCATGCAAGACCTTTGAAGGAACAAATCATTACAGTACATGGATATGACACCTCTTTATGATTTGAAAAATGCTTATTTCTAAAATCTAAAGCCCTAAAGACTAGATAATCAGATAAAAGAAAGAGCTACAAGTAATATTTCTCCAATCTTCTTCCTCCATCATTTTTGCTGGGATATTTGCCTTCCATCCCATTTTATTGTTTCTCTCTGTTTTTCTCCTCTTCTTCCTTCTTATCGTCTTCTTCTTTTGTCCTTATTCTTCCTCTCTTTTCTCCATTGCTAGTTCAAAGCACAGATAATATGTCTCTGATCATAAGTTGGGGGTCTGTGTGAAGGAAGGCCCCTCTCTGTTGCCTGAATCTCCATGGTGCTGAAGGATTGAATGGTTGGTGTGACCTGAGTGTCAGGTACAGCTCCTCTCCCTACTGCTCCCCCATCTTCTTTAAAATCCTACCATCTCTTCTTTCCTTTTGCATCTTAGTGCATCTCCTGGCTTCGGTCAACATTTAAACAATAACACTGGGTGCAAAGAAGTTCTGAATCAGATAGTAGTCAGTCAGTGGTGGTCTGATAGCTGTTCTGCGTGTATTCTCCTCAGGACAATTCCAACTCCACAGGAGGGGAGAACTAAACCACTCTGTCTCCCCAGAATCCCCCCTCACATCATTTCAGCAATCAGGGCCTGCCAGTACCCCCAGCTAGTTCTCCAAACATGAATAGGGCTGCATCACAGTCTGTGTGGCCACGCAAACTGGAAATGGCATCTCTGTAATTCTGCTAGCAACCAGAACCCTCCAAGAAGCCATTGCTCAAAATATCTTGATTTCTATGAAGAAAGGACTGAATTCTGTCTGAGTCAAGGTCAATACAGGAAAAAGTGGTGATGGCTTTGAGGACAGAATGTCCTTGTAGTTTTTCTTCCTACGTCCCCAAAATAAAAAAAAAAAAATGTTAGAGTTTGGAGGTGTTCCTCTCCAAATAAATTTTTAAAAATGTAGAAAGGGATTTCCAAGCAAAATTCAGCTATTTGAAGGATTGAATGTGACTGCCTTCCCAGGCAAGTTCTGCATTTTCAAAGGGAGATTTATGCTGCAAGAAGCAGCTTTTGGAAGTCATCTCGGGAGAAGATCCTCTTTTTTGCCTCACTAATCAGCCCTTTTGTGCTGTCTGGGTCCAGTGACAAGTCACATGGAACCTGCAAGGAAAGCTATTTTAAAACCCTGTTTGGTGTGCCAAATGTATAGGAGGCTAAACCTGACAAGGGAGGTCACGTCATTCACTTTACTGTTCCTGGGTCGGCCATGGTGATTCACAACCTTTAACTCTGCCAGGTATCCCAGCACTCCATTTCACTTTCTTTCTTCTCCTTTTTTTTTCAGTTGTTGCTAGTTACATATTCTAGTACCTCTGAAGGAAAAAGCAAGTCTCCTCAATATGTCCTTACATTACTCCCACTAGGTATGTTGTGGAGATAGACATGGAGAAGCTTTTATTAGGTCACCATCTCAATTGCCTTTTGCTAGTGTCTATTATTTATCAATCTCCCTGAATTTTGAATTGTTGCTTGGGAATATTCTCGGAATGCAGGATGCTAGCAAGTCCAGCTCTGTAGCCTTATGAAATACAATTTATCTTTCACAAGATATCATTGATCATGTTGCTAATACAAATGGATTTGATTATTGTTGGAAAAAAGAGAGAATTTCATAGCAACTTCTATTTTGGATCTTTTAAAAAAAAGAAGTCATTTAGAAGTAACTGGGAAATATGCCCTTGGCCTGGGGAGAGGAAAGCTGACTCCAAATCCTTTTATTTTGCTATTAAATCCTTGGCTGGAAGACATGCTTTAGTGAGAGCATGTGAGCCACATCTTAACGGCCAGTCCCTGGCAAGTGAAACCATGCTGTTTCCTGGCGATTTTTCTAGGCTAAACTACTCATTTTTGATGTTCTGACTCAGTGTTCCATTTTTTTCCCTAACTTCCTGAAGAATCATATTTAGACTTCAGTTTGAAGGTAAATCTGAGTTACAGGGCTTCATCAGGCAGAGTCCCTACAGGAAACAGATGGCAAACTGAAATTGGATAATTTCAAATGAGTTTAATAGAATTTTTTAAAAAAATATTTGGGCAGGAAGCAGTGGGTAAGGAAATCACAAGGGACAGTGTAGGACCCTGGGGCTAAGTGACATAGAAGAACCTGCCAACACCCACCTTTATGTCTGAAGTGGGTGAGGGGAAGAAGTGATTAACGGAAGTGGGAGAATCAGGGAGGTATGTGTATGCAGTCTCTGACAAGACAGAACATTAGAGGACCAACACAGTCGATTCATGGTGATGCTATGGGGTGGAAACCAGAAAATGAAAGCCTGAGGGGAGTACACCCTCTCTGTCTGTGTCTCTCTGTCTGTCTCTCTCTCTCTTCCTCTCTCTCTCTCTCTCTCTCTCTCTCTCTCTCTCTCTCTCTCTCTCTCTCACACACACACACACACACACACACCACATCTTCCAGCCATGGTACTTATGATTTACCTCGCTGAAGACCAGAAGTAGGGATGCCGTTGATAGAATTCACAAGAGTAGCTTTACAGGGTGCAGCATAGGAAATATGAGCATGACATGAGGCTTAAATGCAAAAACATTCCACAAAAGAAAAAAAAGCCCCAAGCTTCACGAAACCCTTAACTTTACTTAAAGTGACAGATTCCCTCTGTTCTAATAAACCATGTAAGAGGCAGGACCTTTGGCTTTTGTTCAAATTAAAACCAAGCAAACAAAACAAGCAATAAAACCCATCACATAATGCAGTTCCTAATAAAACATTGCTGTGTCTAATTCAGCATTTGGTGAAAATATATGTGCTTTAGAAACATAAAGTATAAACACTAGCACTTGTACTTATTTTTTGAAGGCTACTGATGGATTTTTACAAGTGGATTTTTGTCCCAAAAAAAATCCCTCTTAAGAAAAATAATAGTTAATTGTTCTAGGAAGATAAAAGTTGGGTCACATATGAGACAGTCAAAAACCTCTCTGATCCACTCAACAAGAAAAAAGCAACTTTGTCAGTGGTCAGCAATGACAATTACACTATTATCCAAGTAACCACCTTATTTTAACCACTACTACAACAACCCAATAGTCTGAGAGCTTCAGACAGAGTTTAAAAGTCACATACATTGTGTTGGTGAGAGTGGAGAAGACAGGTGGCAGATACTGCCAACAACTTGCTGTAAATTACATGAAGCTTTCAGATACTTTCTTTCCCAACTAATGGCATTGGGGAAGAAAGGAACGCTCCTTAACAGAGAAGCTGCTGCAGATGAACTGCCTGCTTTCTGCTCTGGCCATAGGCTGGCTCTGAATCAAGCTTTACTGTCCATAAATTCTCCTAACAGCCACTTATGTAGCCAAAAACTGCTCCCAGATCACTAACACTGATGCCTTCTGATTCTGCTTGGCAGAAAGCAGAGATAGCAAAGCCTGGTCAATCCCATTAAAGCTAGGACAGATGGACACCCCTGGCTTCAAGCTCCACTCAGGCATTTGAGTTCTCTGTAAGAGAGGCACCGTATCTCCTCTCTGTAATCATTATCCATGAATGAGCAGGAGAATGTTCTGGGCTCAACTCAATTTTCTAGCATCAGCCCCTGTAATCAGAGTCCCAGTAGAGACCTCACCTAAGTCCTTCCTGCTGAACTGTTCTCTGACAGTTCATAGACCCATTTTATATCTTCCTTGCAACAAATGATGATGCTTCAAGGCACAATTTAAATTTACTGTATAGCCAAAGGAGGCATGGTCTTCCAATGAAATGGGAGCTTCATTCATTGTTAGCTCTATGATTTGGATGTCTTTGAGCAACACACTAGACCTCATTTCCTCATTTTGAAGATGGAATAGTGACATGTGATGGATCGTTTGCAAGGGATTCATGCATTTTTTGATTATGTAACAGGTGCTAAATGAGTGGTTCCAACTGATTCTTTTTTCTCTTATCATTAAAGTAGTGAGGATGCAAAAATAATACATAAAAATATTGGTTAAATTCATGTGTTCATGTCATTCACCACTTAAGTCATATGACTTTGTTTTATATTTCTTCTGATGGTTATAAGTCATCATCTCAGCTGAATCACGTGATTCAGAGATGTGCTCTTTGTGGACTTTAACCGGTATCCTGTGTCACCTTACTTTCGTTCACCATTTCTCAAGATCTCAGGTATGATTCACCGTAACTTACCCATTGGAAGTCTATGGCATGAAATATTATTTCCTTATCAGAATCATTACTTCTTGGACATTGTGTTTGTTGATTCTTTTGCCATCTTCTCTAAGTAATGAGCATAAGTGATAAAGATCTTAACGTATATGCTTTTGTCAGATATAGCAAAGGGCTGAAAGAAACACAATCATTCAGAAGTACTGTTGGTGATCCTGGTATCTAACAATGAGTCACCCCACTCTATCATCACTTTTCGAGATATTAACACTTGCATTCAGTGGGAAGAATTATTCATAAACTCCTCTCCCTCTGCAGCTATTTATTGAGAGTCTTCTAGATGCCAAGCACAATGTCAAATTTTGGAAATAACTAAAAACATCCATTGATGACTCTGAGTGCATGGATGCAGATGAGAGAAGTGAGAGAATAGAAGGACAGAACTGTGAACTGCATCCAGCTGACACTACAGGGGGAAGGATCCTTTTCCCTGGAATTTGAAGAGCTTCCTTCAGGCAAACACACAGGGTGAGACCTTGTAGGATAAAGCAGATCTGTGCCTCACGGTGAAGGGAACATGAAAGAGTCCAGAGGTATAAAGTTCTTGGGGTGTTTAGGACATATTTTGTAGGGGAATTCAAATGGAAATAAAGGAACACAGAATAATTTAGAATCAACCCAGTGCTGAGCAGAAAAATGGGCATTGAACAACTTGACAAGAATATTTGACTTTTCCTTGCAGACTAAAGAAAGAATGCATTTTTGAAGTGGAGTGAAATGTTTAGAGGCATATTTTATAAATGATGCTAGAAGCCCTGAGGAAAATATTAAGTCTATATCACCTATAAAAAAATATTTGCCTGAATTCTGGATTTTTTCCTGTTTTGGATTGACAACCTTTTTCTTCCTCCAACTCATTTGCATACTGTTGTACTACTTCCGAGAAAGGATCATAATCTTCTCAATGTATTCACTGAGCACAGGCATCAGAATAGACCAGCTCAGGGAAGATTTCCTTGAGGGCATCAGATGGTTTATTCTGACTTGTTCAACTGAAAAACATGTCTCAAAGGACAGGAACTGCATTCTGACATTAGGTAAGTATATGAGCATCTTTGCATAAGAAAGAATAAAACAAAGCAGGAGTTATATCTCAGCCATTTTCAATGGGAGATGATTTAGAAGACCTGACCTAAGCAGTCAGTTGATCAACTGCCAGACTTATGTGTGAGTGAGCCCTTAGAATTGCCACTGCATACAGCCTACAAAACAGAAAGGAATAAGATAGTAGAAGAGGAGAAAAAAAGGGTCATTGTTCATGCTTGTGTGACTCCATGTATGTTTTGGCTTGTGTTGCTGTCTGCAGGGTCCTTGATTTACTCTTGGAAACTCTAGAAACATTTGTTATTTGGATTGCCACATGAAAGGATCGGAGTGTCATACACGACTGTCACAGCGGTCCAGCTCCCACAGTTTCCTCTCAGGGTTGCCCACACAGAAGCATCGAGTGCTGCTGGGCACTGAAAGCCTCTGCCTGCTGTCATTCTTCCATCTGCTCCAAGCCTCTAAAAGCAGGGTCTTTGAGCTGTGCTCCCACTTAATCTGTGCCTCCCCACCCAACGACACCCACTAATGTGTGCTAACAGATGTCTCAACAAAAATTAGCTGTGGTGTCCAAATTAATTAGAAGAGATTTCCGTACAGGTACAGTTGTTCCATGAGCAGTGTGAGCAATATTATTTCCTGATTCTTTCTTTTTGTTTGGTTGGGTTTTTTTTTAAAGGTGAAGTCCTATAGCCCAGACTGAACATCCCCACTCCATATTTTCTACTTGCTGGCAGTCTACCTTGGTGTTTATTGGGTTCTGATTGGACTGCCAGATGGACATGTCTCTACCAGGTGCATTGTTAGCAGCCCAGTTAGGAACAGGAGGGTTGTAACACCCCAAGGCAATGGATCCCATAATAAAAATCATTATCAGCTTAAAGTAAAGATTTTATGTGTGTGATTAATTCTAAGGTGTATTATGTTAACTAAAGAGTCTCATGTGGTATTGTAGTAAAAGACAGACAGCTACCTAGCTGGAGAATGACTCCAATAGGCATCATATCTACAGCAGGAGGCAAGTGGAGTGAACAGCTTTTGCTCTGACGTCTGAAACTTAGACTTCACCCTGGACACGGTGGCGCCCTTGAGGAACCCTAAATTTAGACCTGACTTTTGCCTCAAGAGAGGTGTTACTTTCCTTGAAACAGCATATTACTAATCTTCAGTTAGTGTTAAGCTGGCATAACAATATCACAAGAATAACTAAGTGTCCCTAAAACAAGTTTGCTGGCCCTGTGAAAACCAAGGTTTTATTCTGCTTCTTGAAAACACTCAAGGAACATCCAACTTACGAAGAATTCTCCTACATTGTGTAAGTTCTATGTTATCACCTCTTTAACACAAGCAAAAAAAATCTTTCTGAGCTTTCTTTAATGTTAAACTAATATTTTTACATTCTTGTTACCTTATTCCAATTTGTCCATCCCCTCTCAACATAGGAATGCCAAAACTCTAAAAGCTACCCCACAACCTCCATTCCCTCCGCTTCCTTCCTCCTATATCCTCTGCAAAGATACTCTCTGGGACCTTCATATGCAGCTCTACATAAAGGAAATGAAAGCTTGTTCCCCAGATAGCACCAGTTTTCATAATAAAAATTAATAAAACTACACTATGGAGAATTAACAGCAATATTCAGAGGCAGTCATAAAATGTTCATGTTTCTCTGTTCGTTTGCATACCCATGCTCAAGAATTCTATCTTGCTCAAGTAGAAGATCCTTTTGAATGTTCAGAAGACCTTCCTTTATGCTGTTGGTCATCCTTCGAAATTGAACAGCTTATTTACATACGTGGTTTCAAAACTAATGTTCTTTATAACGTCTACCCCTGGCAACATCTGTATCCAGAAAATTCCTACCCTGAAGAACTCATAGTATTCCCTGCATTTTTCTTTGCGCTTGAATTTTTAGAAGTGGCAGTCTTTTTTCTTTTTCTTTTCTTTTCTTTTTATTCCGGAAACTTAATCACCACTGCAAAGTATGGAGACTTTCAGGGGCAACTTTTACTGCTAAGGAAATACAGAAATAAATGGAAGTGCATCTGTGATGCTCTTCACCCACACTCCTGTGCTCCTGCACGCGCAGCTTTGTTCCCATCACTCTCCTGGGCAGCCTTCTGGGTCTGATGAGCTAGAACTGTGAGAACTGATGATTACTACATATGAATAAGCTTCCAATATGAAAATAGCAGGGTTTTTCCTTCTAATGTTTGCTTGCTTGTTTAATTTTGCATTCATTTTTTAAAGTACATTTATATTTCTATTTCAGGCTGTTAGCCATCTCAGAAGTAGAGACTTGCCAAGCTTGTCGCTTCAGTTTGTCTCCCTTTTGTGCATGAAGTGGTTCCCTGTGAACACACAAACATCACACTCAGCTCTGTCAGATCAGCTTCATGTTCACATTTATCAAAATTATCCCAGAGTCCCTTGCAGAGGCGAATATTAATAGGGTTCATTTAAAATCAAGAGTGTTACTAATGCTTTTTTCTATGTGCTAAATGGGAGGAAACAAGAATTATACAAACAAAAAAAAGGCAAGGTTGTTAGAATAGTTAATAAGGCGAGGTGAAATCTTTGGGCAAGGGGAAGGAATGCTGAGCTTTCAGAAATACTGATATATCAATTTACATACTATTATTCCCATTGTTCCCTTCCAGAAAGCAGAACAGTACTTCTCTCTGTACACAACACACTGGCAGGTAATCAGACCTGAGCATTGTCCTTAAGTACATTCTGTCTGTCGATCTATCTGCGCTAATGACTTTGTTAAAAGAGAAAAAGTTTTACCTCTTCTTGAAGTAGGTGATGGGAGCTGAGGACGGAAGAGCAGAGGGAACTTTGCATGCTGGGACAGAATCACATTCAGAATGGATGGTTTATGTCTTCTTGCTATCACATACAGCCATTTGTACACAACGAGCCAGGTGCTATTGGCAGGCTTGTGTCTCATAGCAGTTACCTGGCATTGTGGTGTTCCTGGTAAGTTTTGTTGGATAGTATTTCACACTGGAGTACTGCTTCCGTGCCCAGGAAGTGCCATTTTGCCACCTTGTGTTAAGGCAGCATCTGTTCTGAGTCAGGTACAGAGTGCTGTTATTCCTTCTTCCAGCTGAAGAGACTCCTAAGCAACCTCATGTCTCTTGGCATTAAGCTGCCTTCATTATTATCTTTGTAATCTTCTTAATCTGCTATTACAATCCTGGCGTTCATTGCATGTGGTAGAAGAAGGCAAAATACTTCTTTTAAAACCGTATTTCAAAAATGTCAGTTAAGAAATTTTAAATAATTACTTTGTTTCTTTTTAAAGAGTAAACTCACCATGAATGGAGGTTTAATGGGTAAAAATGTAATGGTAATAGTTGAAACCATCCTTTGTCACCTTTTAATTAAGCAAAGCAGCATTTCAAGAAGTGAATTTCATATCCTTTCTGGATGTGTTGCAAACCTAATTCAATAGTTAATTTTACTTTTGGACCAGAAACATATGAATAATTACAGTTTAGGGTGAAGAGCTCCATTGTGGGAACTGCACGTATCCATGAGAGGGATGGTCCATGCCATCTCCACCTTTCCAAAGCACGTGACCTTCCATAGTCCATCCACACAACACTGGAGGGCAATAATTCTTGGAGACTTTTGGCGTGTCTGAAGGTACTCTTGATGATCTATCTTGGGAGGATACTGGTACTATTCAATAGATCACAATGTTGTATAACATTCTATAAAATGATAAGACAACTCTTTCAATAATGAATTATATGTAATATGTAATTTGTGACAAGGTGGAGAAGCCCTGTAATAATATGTAGAAATAAGACTGAGATGGATTAAATGTAAAGATGCCTTTGAATTTCTAACAGGGGAAAATAGTATTTTTATAACTTTTACTGAAAGGATATTCTATCTGTAAGGCCATCCTTTCTAACCAGTATATCTGTTTAGGAGATACAGAGAGATAGGTAGGAAAAAAGAGACCATGCAAGCAGATTAGTTCATTCTGATCTTTTCATGACATACTGACAAATGTTGCTAAAGAAAATAGAGTAGAGGTTAACTTAAAGGGCATTAAAACTGAAAGTAACAAAGCTAAGCCTAGTTCTAACCAGACTACTTTTGTACCTTTAAACTGGAAATATCAATGATGCTTCTCCTTTAGCCTCATAAAGTGGATTGAAAGAATTGGTGTGTGTAAATCTTTGCAATTCTTAAAGACTCTAATATCTTACCATATAGAAAACCCAAGAGCGATGCGATAGAATCATGCATGCTTCAGAATAGTAGAATTTTTCAGTGAAGATCCTACTTATCATTTAACATTATCTGTGAAATTCAGCTTCAATCCAGCAGAATTATATTATATATGTTCATATGAGTGCTGTCTATACTATGACAACATGCTCAGGTCATTGTTAAGAAAAATTATATAAGAAATATGATTTACCTCAAAATAATTTCCACATATATTCAAATACAATTACCATAGAAAAAATGATCCCATTTTTAAGGAGTTCCAAAAACAGGTAGCCATATTGATTAATTCGTTTCTTAAAATACAAGTTCTACTTTTGAATACTTTTATGATACCCAAAATGTGTGTTTACTTTCTTTATTGAACAAACATAATATTTGAGGAGCTTTACCTACTGAAAATACTGAGAAAGTTTTGGTTACCATCTACCACCAGGTTCTGCCTCTTTTTACATTGCTTTTTTTCTTTATGATATATCATGTCTCTGTCATATTCAGTTGTCACTTCAAAACTCAAACACCTGTTTTGTCCTTCTCTCTGTGTTACACAAATAGGCACAAGGGGCTTCAGTTTGGAGGATACCCAAAACTCATTGTTTATTTGCAAAATGACTGAAGTTTGATTGTAGATCATATTCATCTACCTAAACCCATGGGTCTTTGATTTCCTATGGGAGGAGAGATTGCACTGAGATCAGATGTGTTTCATCAATCTTCAACTGAACCTTGGACATATTTGATAAATTGACTTTCATTAGCAAGGAACCATACACTTCAGAAATCACTTCCATGCTATTCACCCTTCTTTTGATAGCAGATGAGTCTGCTATTCTATTGGCTAGAATAGGCCTCCAAAACACACGTCTACTTCACTGGAGGTATGTCAGCGTCCCACATTAAATTACCTTGGAGATTTTGTTGTGACCAATTCTATGCACCACAGATATATCTAGAAAGGTGCTGTTGCTATTTTATATTTGATTGCTAACAGTAGTAGAAATGTAAAAATAAAGAATTGACCAGTAGAATAAGAATGGTAAGTTACCAAAATAAACAAAGGTTGGCATGTAGGCCATATAGATTCTATACATTTTAAGGTTGTCAGTGTTTCTATATAGTGAGGAAATGACTGTTTCCTCTGTGTCCAGATGAGCTGTACTCTTATAGCAATCATTTCTCCTCTCTTATCTGAGACAGGGAGTTGGACAACTATCACCTCTCTCCATCTCCCTTCAATGAAGACAGATTGCTTTCATCAACTTTTCCATTCTGAATTCTTCTCCCCTGACCTGTCTCTTCAGCCCTATCCAGATAATGTGGAGGGAGGGACTGAATTCTACCATCTGTAGAAACAGTGGCATGAGACCGGAATCACAGTGTTTTCCTGAAGATTTTCTCTCTTTTCAGTTTGGTTTGCCTGGACAAGACAAAACCCTACATATCCAACACAAATAGCTCACTCTTTGGGTATGGCATTCTCATGTTTAGCAAGCTTTCTCTTTCCTGCTTTATAATCCCACATCCAATACTTAGAGAGGCATACTGGGACTTTCATTTTTTGTTATAAAGAAGCAAGGTCAACACTAGCTGTTCCCTGGAGCATGAGGACTCAAGAGGAAACAGGGCTTTGGTGATGTAAGTTGAGGGCCAAAGGGACTTTGAAAGGTGAACCTTAGAGACACAAGCTGGTCATTGAGAACTAAATTGCCAGCTCGCCTCCAGTGAACAAATGCACCTGCCATCCGTATTGCAGCCAATTTGCTGTTTCTACTTTTATCTCTCTCACACAGCAGGCTCAAAACTCTCAAAGGTTTTCCTGTGCCTCTTTTTTGTGATGCCCAAACCAGCAGGACTGTTAGATAGAGGCTTCTGTGTGTGCATTTTATTCCCACTCTCTCCCACTCGTTGCGTTGAAACAGAGACAATAATATTCATAAGGGAAGTAAAGTTTTGAGTAGCTGCAGCTCTTCCTCCAAACCCCAGTGTCACTGGCATTGGTCCAGATTTTTAAGATGGTCCATAGCATCTCCTTGAAATGCAGGCACTGGAGCCTAGCCACCAAGGGAGAGACGCTCTGTGCTGTGAACACATGACTGAGGTGTGAATTAATGCTTTTAAACCTACTCACTGAGAATGCGTAACAGCGTTTGGAGGAAGATTTCTTTTGATGGATGAAATTTTGCAAGCCAGGACTCAGACCCTAAGCACTATTTTTTTCTATGTGTGAAAATGTTTGATAATGAATGATCATCAGGTGACTACTTTTAATTACCTAAGCGGGAGGGAGAAACATCTTTCAGCACACAAAAAAAGAATTCCAAATGACAATGCAGATGTGTGTAGATGAAAACATCCAGTTCACTTGAAAATATCTCATTATTTCAACATGCATTGTGTAGATTTCTCTACTGCACATTTCTCTGCCCCCCTAAAAGGTGTTCCCTATTACAAACTTCTAATTCTCCATGCCTGTTTTTCTCAGAAGACAACCCTATACATTTAAATATAGGCTGTTTCAAACATTGGCAGGGAAGAAAGGAAGACCTTGGAACTGCATCAAATGTGGCTCTTTTGCCCTCTCACTTGAAAAAAAAAACTCAAGTAAATGTTATGCAAAATATTCCAATGCTGCCTTGAGGTTGGTATTTTAATTGCACAAAGGAGAAATTATTCATTGTGGTTTCCAATCAACTGTAACCCTTGCCCAGTATAAGGGAAGATCTCAGTCTTTAGTCCTATGCTAGGGAAAAAATGACAGGCATCTGAGCAGCCTTTCTATTCTGCAGTCTCCTTGCCTTTCTCATTTGCTCTTTGCTATCTTACTTTAGGCCTACCCAGTGAATAGCCTTCAATTAAAGGTGGAAGGGCTTAAGCAACTGTCTGGCATATCTCAGAAAAAGAGAATGAGGATTCAATTCGCATGATTGGAAATAGGAAGAAAGCATACAATATACTCCACCAGGGCAGAAATAAATACAATTTCAAAGCTTCACACTATTCTATAGAGATGTCAGAAGTTAATGCAATGAAGTTGCTGGTTACCTGCTACCAAGAGAAATCTTCTGTCCTTCATTGATTCATGTATTCTTCTTTTCCTTCTTTTATGTCAAATTATATATATGTAAAATTAAGGAACCAGAATCAAAGTTCAGTTCTGAAATAAAGTGTCTAGCCACTAATTTATATATTATTAATAATTAAAGACAAGAACATAATCCTTCATGTTTCTTGGAGCTGTTCCTTTACTTGAAACATTTATCACATGTAGTTCTGATGCTAGACCATTGGCAGCTTATGCTCATGGTCATATAAAAGGAAAAAACCACAGGGCCTTGAAACCTGTTTAAGGACAAACATTTACTGATTCCCTAGAGTTTTTTCTCAATAGAAAAAGCCTGTGCCACTAGGGTTGGGTACAATTTCATCATACAGACATAATTTCCTCTAGCAGCTTCCATGTTGTTGTATTATGCATGTGTGTAGGTGCCAGTGTATAAGTGTGTGTGGATATTTGTAGAAGAAGGCATAGTATGTGTCTGTGGAGGCACAAGGGTGACTTTGGGAATCATCTTAGATGGCTCTACCTCCTTTTGTCTTCCCTCTAGAGTTTCCCAGTTTCTGCCTTCCAGGACAGAAAGTTCAGGACATCACCATTTTGACTCAATATTTATATCTGAGATCCAGGATCCAAACTTAAGTCCTTCTGCTTCAAGGCAGAGGCTTAACCCCTGTGCCATCTGTCCAGCCCCATAGTTTTAATGTTTTAGGTCTTATATTGAGGTCTTCCTTAAATATTGAACTTACACTTGCTAAGAATAAGTGATAGGGATCCCATTTCATTCTCGCATATGTGAATATCCAGATTTCCCAACAAATCTGTTTAATCTCTTCTCCATATGTCAAGAGAAAACCTTTGCACATTACTGGTAGGGATGCAATTGGTGCAGCCACAATGGAAACTAGCAAGAAGGTACCTCAATAAATTCCCATATGACCCAGCTATACCACTCCAGAGTATGTACAAAAAGGACTAAATCAACATGACGCAAAGATAATTGGACAGTCATGCTTAGTGTTGCATTATTTATAATAAGAAGGAATTTGAATCACTCTAGGTATACATCAACAGATGAACAGATAGAATATGGTACATATACGCAATTGAATTTCATTTACAAAAAAGGTAAAATGAAATCTTATTTGAAGGAAAATGAATGGAATTGAAAATAATTAGTAAAGCAAAATAAGTTTTTCTAATATGTGAAATTTTGGTTTGGATTTATGTAAGAAAGAGAGAGAGAGAGAGAGAGAGAGAGAGAGAGAGAGAGTGTTGAGCCTAGACAGGGAACTTTAGAGAAGAGAAGGGATTTAAGAGGAGAGAAAATGGAGGAATGCATATATCACATGGAACTAGAAGAGGAGACATAGGGTTGTGGAGAAGGACAGTGGTGGAGGATGATGAATAAGAAAAAAGTATATTGATGTATATGTATGAAGATGCCATTTTGAATCCCATTATTTGTAGGGTAACTTAAAAATTATTTAAATTGGGGCTGGAGAGGTGGCTCAGGGGTTAAGCTTCTGCCTTGCAGGCAGAAGGTCCTGAGTTCGGATCCTAGACCCCACTTATAGACGCCAGGCGGAAGCGGGGGCGGCCTGTGTTTCTGGTCCTGGTAGGGCAGAGTAAACAAGGAGGCTGTGGTCCGTGGTGGTTCCCGAATTCGTCCGTGGTTCTACACACACATACATGCATACACGCACACATACACATACACACACACATACACGCGCACAATTGAATAAATAAAAAAAATGAAAAACTTTAAAAAAAATTAAAAAAATTATTTAAAGTATTTTGTCTTAATTGGTCATCTTTCCTAGAAAATCAGCATATGTTTATTCTTCAAAGATAAAGACATTGACGAATAGGAAATTTTCTAGCATAAAGCAGTTTGCTAGATCAGAAGAGTCCTGGGGCTCAGAATCGAGGTCTCCTGGAGCCTTCTGTGTATTGAATGGTGCTGGGCTGCTCTTAGATAACTCAGCTCTCATGTGGGTCAGATCTTATTTTCTCTTCAGAGCCATACATTTTCAGCTTGTCTTCCTACTATTATCCTAAAATTTTCCCTGGCTAGCCTTAAAAATAATTCTTATATTAAAGATACATTCAGTGAACTTCCTTTATGTTTTTCTTATGAAGAAGTTATTGTGTAATAATGAGTCCCATAAAACGCCCAATATAGAACCATTTTACTATGGGAAAGCTGAGGATATAACCAAGCTATGTTAGAAGCCTTATTCATTCTATTAAAGTATAATTTTGTTCTTTAGAGAGAAGCCAATGCAAAGATCCCAGGTTCTTGCATTCGTTATGTAACATAGTTTCCTTAAATAATTCCTGAGGCTTTGCCCTCCTTTTCTACTTGGAGCTGGAAGGAGGGGGTGGGTAAGCAAAAAAAAAAAAAAAAAAAAAAAAACTGCATTTACAAAAGCACTAATACAGAGAAAAAGCCAAAAATATAACCTGGGATTATATTTCTCCCAGTAGCTGTGCTATTTACTAGCAAGCTAGAGAGAAACTTGGTTAGAGTACCTCGTCTACAAAATAAGCATTTTTAGCACAATATTTCCTCAGGCAATTTCTAGAAATATCTCTTGTAATTTCATGGTCTTTATAGGCATGCATAAAGACTGTGACTCTCATGATGAAAACTACTATCTTGCTAATTCAAACAATATTATCCTGGGCTATCTTTGCTATGGCTTTACACAGTACTTACTTTCACATCGAGAATCTCATTGTGAAATTCATGATGGAAAAATGCCAAATTTTTAGTACCTGACTTACAGATCTGATTAGTCCTTTTCAGGTTCTTAATAACAATAATGCATCATCAGTGACAACTGTGCTGATGAAAGACTTCTGGCAAATGGCAGTGACAAAATTGACATACAGAATTAGGCAAAGACAAGAGCATCCTTTTCTGAACTGTGCCCTCAGTACCATAGAGCAGAGAAATTCATGTGACTCTTACAGACGATGCCCAATTTCGGATTAGAAGCTACAATTCATCAGAATTTTTTTAAAAAAATGAAGTGGACGAATTGACTGGAGGGTGAATTGTGTTGTCATTAGCAACTGCCAAACAAAATTGTCAATGAATATGGAAGAGAACTTCCATTCAGTGGTCATTATCGAGAAATCTCAGGGACTTGTAGAGGATATCAAGTCTAGTTTCCAATTTTCAGGAATAGAAGTTTATATTGTTTACTTTTTTTAGTCATAGTTTTATTAGAGTCAGTACTGCTAGCTTCCACTTCAGATATTACTGGATTCTCACATTATCTGAAATCCAGACCAGGTGAACCAGCCCTCAGTTGTATACCAGCTTTGTTACTGGAACACATAATCATTGTTGTTGCAAAATAGACTAAAATCGGGTTACAATAATGGAAGAGCTTTTCCTAGTGGCTTGCTTCACTTTCCTCAATACCCATAGGGGCCAGTGTCCAAGTATATTATCCCAAAGGAATCTAGAATGCTGGGAAATGTGGAGTAGCAGGTGGATTCTTGGTGAATATTAGGACCCTTCCCCATACAATTCAATCACATGATAAACAATAAATGGGAACACCATTCTGAAGTGCATTTGAAGTTAACAGCCCACACATCCATCTCTTCAGGAAGCAGATGGACTAAAGGACGAGGTCCATAATTCACAGCGAACAAACAAGACCAATGTAGGAAATGTCCAGGCAGACAGCTAGTTTGAAAGCCAAAGAGAAAATGTTAATGTGTTTATCTTTGCTGATGCATTGATTTGGACAATGTGAGGCATTTGAAACATTTTAATAAGTACAAGATAAATCTCCATTTGGGAAATGCAAAGTGGAAAATGTCACATCTTTATTCTCCCACCACATTTCTTCTTTTGCCTATTACTCTTTTAGTGGAGCAATTTAAATTTCCTCTCGGTCTAGCATAAGTGAAATGTTTCTCTCATTCCCACGAGGACCTATTCACTGAGGTGTACTTTGAGGTGGTTGAACATCTGACTGCATGAGAGAAAAAGGGTATAAAGGTTTTAATGTATAAAGTATTCAGTGTCAGGAATAGCCATAACTATGATATTTACTCATGTTAATGCTTTAATCTGAAATAATGCTATCAACATACAGAATTTCTGTTTAGTTCATAATTTTTCTTTTTTACAGTGTTTTAAGACACTTTTAAATGCATTTATAATAATTTAGTCTACTTTGTAATTAGATTTGACTATTAGAATCTTGCTCACTTACAGAGCTATTCTTCCTTAAATGGATGGCACCAGCTGGCTTATAGCTGAAACCTGCTCTGACTCCCCAAACTATCAGGAGGTACAGACTCATGAAAATACACAGAATTGTGAGGTTTGACATTCTGTAATCTTACTCTGATAACACTGTATAGACATTAAATATGTGGGACAGGATTTTCTTTGAAGCTTTGGCCTTGGCTACTCAAAGTATACATTTAATTTGCATGACATGGGAACAGGCTGCTATTATCCTCCGTCAGCCTCTAATCATTAGAAGAAGGGCAAACTGCTGAAAGTCTATAGTTTTGAGTTGAGCCACTTGGGGGTATTTTTACCACAAGGAAAATGTGATGGCTATATAATTAACAGAAAAAAGCAGTCACAAAAAGTTAGGAGAGCAAGGTAGTCACAAGTGTTCCTGACTTTTGTATCCATATGATATTACCCATGATGCTGAAGATTCAATAAATAGTTTTCTCCTTTACCACATGGGTAATGAGAGGTCATATCTAGTTAGGCACTGTCTGTGAGTACAGCGTGATAAGTACCAATAAGTCTGACTAATGGAAGTCAAATGCCCTCAATAGCCCTATCTCTCATGACCAGCTATTTTCCAAAGGTGAGGTGCAGTGTATTGCCTGTGGACATAGGGAAGGGAAGGAGAGTAATAGACAGATGGTATGGCTTGCCCTTTCCCATAGGCTGCAAAGAAAAAGATAAGGGCAGGGAATAAAAAATATTCTGGGTGGCCACCAGGCCTGGTTCTCAGTTCATTTGGTGCTGCTGGAATTGAGAAAAGCACAGAAGCCCTGGTGGTTGCTGCAGGGTAAGTCTCTTACACACTCTATTGCTTATTAAGAATAATAAGTTGCCATTATGTCAGCAACTTCAATCAGAAATCTAGAAGACAGAGCAAGTGGCTGTGCCATTGACCATGGGGTTGTGTGACCTGTTATGGTCTCTTGGGGATGTCCTGTTTTGCCCTGCCTCCTGTGCTGGTGACTGGACATAGGCAAAGGACAGAGACCCTTATTGTAGCTCACTTTCCTCCTCTGAGGTTCAGTTTCCATATAAAAACATGAATGTTCATTCAGTAGAGTCACAACTGAGCCTCAATATTGAAAAGCTACCAACTTGCTGGCCACAGGACAGAGCGGAGTCAGAGCCTAAAGAGACAGACCTTTGTGCCCAACTGGAAGAATGGCTGAATCTAATCCATTCTACCGGCATCTGCTTTGCCCTCTCCCCAACACCCCACCTTGCTTTCCCAGCAGGTAAATCTTTTTCTGATGAGCCCGAAATTTCAGTGGAAGTTAAACCCATCTCTCACTGGAAGGGTCAGTGCACACATCGTGTTGTATAAGCATCAGCATTGTGAGATGGATACCAACACAGTCACAGAGGGTCACGCTGTCTCAGAAATCATTTGCTGGAGTGCTTGGGCCCCACAGCGTGTTACCGGGAGACTGCTTTTGGCGAGAATTGATCAGCTCTCCTAAACACAGGTGTTGTGCATGTTTATGTGTGAGACCAGCAGCCAGGTGGGCGAGATTTTGATAGGCAGTGTTTGTTTCCTTAGGACACGGAGGTTTGAATAAAACATCACGGCAGGGTACAGAAGCAAGAGAAGAGAAATCTCTGACATTTTCTCCCATAACATGCCTAGGGCTCTAAACACACAGGTGGGACGGGAACCACTCCATGCCTAACTTCACATTTAGCACAAGATTAATGAGAGATTCACCCCATTTGAGATTCATTTGTGGAAACAGAAATGGGGCATTCCCTCTCATGCGCCCCCTCCCTATTATCCTCCTTTTGAGCTTCAAAAAGACAGCAGAAACAGAAATCCCATTTCGTCTAGCCAAACTGAAGAAAAGTAAATGGATGCAGACAGTGAACAGACTTGCAGAGGCAAATCTAGTTTCCACTTGAAAAATTGCTCAAATTTCTCAGCTTATAATATGAATATTGTCACCAAAATGCATCAAGACCAGAAAACCAAATTCTTAGCAATATACTATTGGAACTCAATACTGCACACAAAAGAAGCTATGTTCTGTAAATGAAATTCCCATAGTTTGTGACAATTGGCGGCATGTCTGCCTGTGTACTAACCACAACTTCCCATCTTACCCAGGATTTCTGATCTCCTGTTGGGCTCTGCCAGTTATTTTTCCAGCTATTTGATTTAGTCGATATGGAAGCATCTTACAGGTTGCTGATTACTTAGTTTGAAATATCAAGGCCTTCCTGAAAACTTCCTGATATAACCATAAAAGCTGGTTTGCTTTTATTCTTCAACTTTGTGACACTGGACAAGAGAATGAACCTTAATGTGCAGTATTTCACCAATCAATGGCTTGGTGAAAAGGAATGATAATCACAGGGCTAGATAAGGCAACAGTTTGTTAATGATTTACAAGCTACATAAAGTTTAAAGTTTTGGTACCTAGCCTAATGCTATTAATTATCAAAATTATTATTTCTTCTTGGGATTTGACTTAAGTCATTCATTCTTGAATGTCCACTGATTCCTTCTACAGAGGCCAACAAAGATAAATAAGAGACATATGAACTCATATTTCTTATTCTTAGGTTTTTAGTTTTGATGGCTTCCTCAGTTAAACACTGCTGAACTGTATTTGTGTTTCTGGAAGGATCAATCCTTTAGAACTGCAGAAAGTGTCTACTTCCCTGGCTATATTCAGTCTTTGCAGAAGCTTCTTTGTTTTCTACCATGAAGAATCATTTGGGAAACATTACGATTGGCTTGAATGCATGAATGGATTTTTGGTGGTAACTTGTTGTTCCAATGAAAATGATGTCATTATTCCATTTTCTATTAAAAGTACTTCATGGCAAGTTTTGAATTAGGCTTTGAGCTGGGCACTGAAAAAAAAAAAAACAACTGAAAGCCCTCCCACCCATCCCATTCTCTGTCTAAATAGTCTATTTTCTGGGCTCTTGAGTGATGACAGAAAATAACTTTTATTATTATTATTGTATTCTATAGGTACTGCTTTAACTTCACCTGCTTGGATTCTGTTAGAATCTACTTTCTAGGGCTGGAGAGGTGGCTCAGGGGTTAAGCCTCTGCCTTGCAGGCGGAAGGTCCTGAGTTCAGATCCTAGACCCCAGGTATAGATGCCGGGCGGAAGCAGGGGCGGCCTGCATTTCTGGTCCTGGTAGGGCAGGGCCTGTGAATCCCGGGGCAGAGTATACAAGGAGGACGTGGAGGCATCCATGGTGGTTCCCGAATTCGCACACACACACATACATACAAACATGCACACACGCACAATTGAATAAATAAATAAATAAATAAATAAATAAATAAATAAATAAATAAATAAAAAAAGAATCTACTTTCTTGCCCCCCCCCACAGAAAACAGCTCTAAGCCACAGTAATTTAGACTAGTAATGTAGGCAGGAAATCACTAAGCTTAAGAGTTCAGACACACATAGTTACTCCATTCCCCAAATGAAATGACATGAGATGAACAATAAGGTGTTTTAAAATGCTTGAGTAACTGCTGTTATTTTCATGGTAACTTCCTATTGAATTTCTGTTGAAACGATAAAAAATGACCAATTAGTGTCACAGATTCACGCTGTTGCTTCTCTTCCCACTGCCCTTGCTTACCACAGCCCTTTCCTATATTTCAGATGTTCAAAATATTATCAGTCTATCTGATTCTAAACCACAGAGGATAGATAATATGCCTTATCCCATCACTGATACTTCTGTTTTCTATTTGCCTACACTTCCTTTCTTTTTCAATTTAAAATCTTTTCTTCTTTTAATATAAGGGGCTTATAGCTCATAATATCCTCCTATCTAAATAATTCACACATACAGTATATGCAACATTATTCTTATACTAGCATTTTAATGAATATAATGTGACAGAGAAAATATATTTTGGTTGCCCAGAAAATAATTTGTGGCCTTTAAAACTATGCTACGGTTGAGAGCTAAGTTTGAACATTTATTGTGGAGTACGAACAGGAATGTGATCTGAATTTTTATATTATACAACTCCCTTGAATATAAGTAAATAGATCTTTTGGAATATAAAAAAGGGAGAAGCTCTAGCTCCTTTTTTTTCTGAGATAAAGTCTTAAGGTTCCACTGACTTCCATACATTGGAATTTGCCCAGTTGCTATTTGTCACCTCCCCAAGGTAACCTAATATTTTGATACTCCCTCTGCTCTATACTCTTTTCCCTACCAAATATAATCATCTGTTCTGGTTGGACACCTAAACACCCTACTCTGAAATTATAAGAAATGAAAAAGACATGTGCCGCTGTACATGGAAGGGAGCAGTTGCTTTCCTCCAACATCTAGATTAGAAAAAAAAAAAAAAAGCTGGAATAATGGTGGGGAAGCCAGAGCTTCTGAAGACACTACTTCCTTGCTGAGGAACCACAGCCTGGTGAGCCAAGGCAGAACCTGTCCGTTTGTGCTTCCTTGGTGAAGCAATGACCCTGCCATGAGGCGGCCATTGACCCCCGTGGGTATCACCCACTGCTGAGTAATGGACAGTGGTCCCTTACCCAGCTGGTTAGAAATGCTTATGTTGGCGTCCACAGCACGTGACCTCTTTCTAATCCAGCCCCCACACCTTGACATATATGAAAATAAAAAAGCATACTTCAGTAATCTTCTTAGGTAGGTTTGGGGCTTGCAGTATTCTGCTCCCCGTGTCATATGTCCTTTACCATAAGTAAGCATCCATCACCAAGAGGCACATCACTGAACTGCCCAGTATTTCTTTTCTCGTGACTGTTGCCTTTGAGTTATTTAGCACTGTCTCACCCAAATTAACCCTCCTTTTTGATGGTAGCAACTATCTGAGTTTCTAAAGACCACTGTATTCTAAGTGTGACATCCTGGGATAGTGCCAGGGACTCTGAAGGCCACTCAAGAATGTAATCATGTAAAGCTCAAAGGCCCCGAAGTGTTAGTCTTATGGAGTTAACAAACCTTTAGGCAGCACAGTGAAATGTCAGCCAAATCTCCCAGGACTATAGAAAGTGAGGCTTTGGGAACTAATGGTAAGTTACATGCACAGGTCAGAAACTTCTATCCAATTAAAAGGAGATTAAAAGGAGATGAGTCTTCTTTTTAACCATGTAATTATTTGGAAGCTTAATTTCTGTGTGTTTGCTCACTCCAGTTTTCCTGACTTTATCATATCATCTATATTGTTTTGAAGCACACTTAACATTGCTTTGGTTTGTATATACATTTTATGCCTATTGCTAAGTAACTGAGAAATGGGAAAAGAAAATGTCCCTGGGTTCATGGGCGGCTTCCAAGACTCAGGTGGACTGTTAGTTTAGGAGTTAGGATGTCAGATGCATGCAGTCACACAAAACTTGCACTGAGTCAGTGACTTTCATGTTTTTGCTTTTAAATTCAAGTATTGTGAGTTTTGAAAGGATCATGATTATAAATTTGTAAGTGGGAGCGTAAGAAAGAAAAGCAGGGCTCTTGTATAACAAAAGCAGGTCGCCTGCAATGGGGTGTCATTAAGGATCCTCATCTTGTAACCAATAAAGTTTCACTAGAATGAACTAGAAGGGGTGCTAGGTGGTCAGTCTAGTTAAGCTACTGATGAGAGGCGCAGATGTATCTGTTTCAGGCTCATCTTTACGCATGACAGATGTACTCACTTAGAGGACCAGGAATATGGAGAAACCAGATCTTCCTTCTGACATCTCTGGCCTCTGTCCAGGATCAAACTATAGACACAAAGGCTTGAACATCTCTTGCACCTTTAGCCTCCAGCAACAACGGTTCTGCAGACAAAACCAAGAACATTCAAGATTTTAGCAATACTTGCTTTCCATATTCCTTCTTTTTTTATAACAATTTTTTATTTATTCAATTGTGCATGTATGTGTGTGTTCGTGTGTGTGTGTATGTGCGTGTATGTGTGTAGAACCATGGACAAATTCGGGAACCACCATGGACGCCTCCATCTCCTTGTTTACTCTGCCCCAGGATTCACAGGCTCCGTCCACCAGTACCAAAAACGCAGGCGGCCCCCGCTTTCGCCTGGTGTCTATACGTGGGGTCTAGGATCCGAACTCAGGACTTTCCGCCTGCAAAGCAGAGGCTTAACCCCTGAGCCACCTCTGCAGCCCCCCATATTCCTTCTTGAGCACTTCATTCCTTCCCTTCAGTTCTCCTTACTTCAAGTTATTATAGTTCGTCACATGGATGAGAACAATACTGATAATCATCCATGAAGAAATTTGAATGGCAGATACTTGCAATGAGTTGTATCTATCTGTCCACGTGACACTCACCAGACTCCATCTTTTGTTTACTTACCACAAAATTTGTAACTTTATGGAATCATGTTCCAAGAGAACCAACTCCAGAGACTGATGCTTCTTGCTGTGCAAATGAACCCCAAGGAGTGTGAAAAATGCTTGAGGAAAAAAAATCGGTCATGGTTTTATTTGACTACAAGGCCTAAAACTTTATGGACTCAAATTTCAGGCTCAAAACACTTGGTGATATCTGTTGTTTACAATAAACAATTTTAAAAAGACCCCTATTTTACTGAGACTTGCATTACAAATATATAATGAAAGACAAATTTAATTTGGGAACTTTTTCTTTGAATTCTAAGAGCTAATTATTTTAAAAAACCTTATTGTAACTTGTTTTGCTCATGGCCGTATGTTCTCCAATATTTGTCATATTTTATTATAGGCATAAAATGTCTAGACATTGACTAAAGGGCTGAACATATTGATACAGTTTTGCCTAGTAGTAGTAGAAATTTTGATATTTGCCCTTGGGGTGATTTATTGTTAATTTCTATAGTAGTCATTTGATATGCATTCTAGTAGCTACGTATTCTTTTGATAATAATAGGATCTGCAAAGATATAACTAGAAAACTATTACCTTAGGAATACAGAAAGTGTTTCATCATATTTTCTTAGACAATGGTTAAAATAAAACTGTTTTGCTAGCCTGTTGCAGTACCAATAAATAAAAATAGAATTTCTAAAACCTCTCAGATTTACAGGTCTCATTCACAGGCATTCTTTTAATTGACCCTATTATCAAATGTGCTGTAATATTGCTTAAAATCAAACTGATTTATCAACTCCAAAGGCTAGATTAGCAATGATAATCTTAAAGAGATTTGAATAATGTGATATTTATTTGTTCATTTAAAATTGGTTAAGCACTTACAATATCCCTGATGTTGAGGATTTAAAAGTAAATATCAGAGACTATTCTATTATGCCTTGAGTAAGTTGCAGGGCAGGATAGAATCCCCTGGTGCTCAATCTAATACACTGCGCTACATTTCCCAATCCTGTCATCTGTCCTGGAAATTCCCACGCCATGCAGCAAAACATGCTTTCGTGGCATTTTCAGAAGTAAAATGCCATGCCGACTGGAAGTCTGATGTTTCACAAGATGACATTTATGTGTTACTTGTATATTTTTATTCTTATTGTTGAATTCTGAGAGCATGTTTATTAAAGTCAAATGCTGTTCAAGGAACATCTTGTAGATGCTCCAAAACCAAATAGTTACATGTGCAAATGATGGGGTGAATCTGCCTCTCTGGATGGGTGGCACAGAGTTAGAGCTTAAGGACCTGGAAATGTTTTTTATTTGCTTGTTTTTGAAATAAGGTCATACTATCTATCCCCACTGCCCTATAACTCTTAATCCTCTTGCCTTAGCCTTCTGAGTGCTGGGTTTGCAGGTAGGCATGCTTTTAACCATTCCATATACCTGCAATAGTATACAAATGTACATACATGCATACATACATATATCTTGAAAATTTATTGAAGCCTGAACTTTGGGCATATTTGTGAATAATTACTAGTTAGGGCAAATCCTAAATAAGATTATGAGAAATTATCTAATTAATATGGTAAGATCCAGACCATGGTAGCTGGGACCATTCTCTGAGCAAATGAATAAAATGAAATGAGCTGGTTCAGTATTTTGACAAATTTTTGCATATTGGCATGCAAGTCTTCTAACAAGAGAGAAAGTATGACCCTCAGAATTCCATAGATATAGTATGTCCAGTCCTCTCAGTTCCTGATATTGGTATGAATTCTCCTGCTAAGCTGGACTATAAACTGTAACCAGCATTGTAAACAATAATAAAACTCCTTGTTCTATAAGTTGCTTAGTCATTAAATAAATAGAAGATGAAATTAACACATGAACCTTAACTCAACTTTTAATGCTTTTGATGATATTTTAAATAATACAATAATGAGATGAATTTGTTGCTAATATGTACTATTGCAAATGTTATTTCGAGGGTTACAGATGTCACTCAATGGTAAAGCACTTGTCTAGCATGTGTCAAGACTCAATTCTCAGTGCATATGCGTGCACACACATACATGAAAAACATTTACATATATCTACATACATATAAATATCAAGAAATAGAAGTAGAAGAATCAGTAATTCAAAATAATTCTCATCTCCTCTCTTACATAACCATGCAAGGCCAACCTGAGCTACATATGAGCTTTTGTTGAAAAAAATTAAAAATGACACAGAAAACCAAAAAAACCCTATAATATTTTGAATTCCATGTAAGTAATATCTACTAAGGTTAGGAAGTAAGCCAATTGACTACTCGTTCCTACTCTGGAACTGACGGTTTTCCTTCTGGTTGATCATACAGGGACTAAGGAAAACTAAATTCAGGCATTCATACCTGAACAAAATGGTTTCAAAAGACTAGGGGTAATTTAAAGCTACATATACTACCAGATAAGAATCAACTCCAAACAAGCAACTTGCTGCTAAGACATCACTCACAGTCAAGCAACCATAAGGAAGAATGAGAGATTTATTCCGCTTGTGATTGAAGAGGGGAAAGGCATGACTGGCTGGCAAAAGCTGGAGGCAACCTAGGTCACTGCCGGTATGGAGGCTGAGAGCCTATTGCATACAAGCTCAAGAGCAGTCTCACTCACAAAAGCAGGACAGGGATAACCAACTTCAGGCTCATTCCCTGTGACTGCTTTTCTCCAGCAAGTCTTCCCCTCCTAAAGGTGTCATGACTTTCCTAAAGAGTCAAACACATGATCCTGTGGGGGATAACTCATGTTTCAAACCATGATATTCTACTCCTGATGCCCACAGGCTAATTGCAATCTCATTATGTAAAACATACTCAGTCCAACTTTAAATGTCCTCGCAAATTATATCAGTAGTGCCAGCACAGTCCAAAAGTCCAAAGTCTAAAGGCTCTTACAAAAATCAAAAGACGAGCTACATACTACCAACATAATGGCACAAAATAAACATTCACATTTCAAAAGGGATGAACAAGGAAATATTGGTCCATAATGATATCAAAAATCAGTAGGACAAACTCCAAATCCTAACTCTCCATAGCCAAAAGATGAACTTCTCCTTGAAATCATCTCAGTTCCAGAGGGCTTTATTTCCACCACTCCAGCAAACCTGCCAGTAGAACATATCACTTTCTTGAACTGATTCCTCTCAGGGTATACAGCTGTACTTGGCAGATGTTCAACTCTGGAATATCTAACATCTTCATTTCTCAATAGCAAACAAGGGTTTAACTCCACAACGTAAACTGCCTTCCTTGGAACTCTACACTGTAGACATCCTGCCATATACTGCTTGGCTTGCACGATTCTCTGAAACCTTGGAGGGGGAATCTACAATCTCCTCTCTCTTTTGTCTTTGATGCCTCTTCTTGCCAAGTTCTGCTATAACCTAGAGTTGGAGACTGGTCCCCCTGACTCACAGCTGATTCAGTTTCTGCATGCTGACTGTAGAAAAATTATTCTTGGGCCTTTCCTTTGGAGGAGCAGACGAATGCCTTGAACTTTGACTTTCAGCTCTTCCCTTTCAAAAGAATTTAGCTTCTTAGTGGTGGAAGCCTTCCTTGACGATCTTGTCCTGAGGTACGCTTCTTTTATCCAATTTGAGAGCAGGCTTTCTTTAACAGTAGCTGCCATTTTGCTGTCTGCCTTCTGGTTCAATTCAAGATGGTCCTCACATTTTTTCTTATCAAATCTGACAGTTCTCATCTCTTCCTGCCTGATTTCCTTGTTATTTTTGGTCATAACTCTGAACAAGAGTGCTAAAAAGTAGCTATGCCACACTGTCAAGACTGCATTGTTTTGAAAGTTCCTCTGTCAAGCATTTGATTTAACTTCAGGAAAGCATTTAGGATGAGGGCAAAACTTGATTAAACACTCTGTCAATACATCACACCATTTTACCCTTCTCAAGTTCCCAACACAGTCTCTGTTCCCCTTTGGACAATCACAAGCTATGTTCTGTACTCTAACAGCATCAGTCTCTTCCAAGCTCTTACTAGAATGGCCCTTGTGGCTGTGTCTCCAAGTCACACAGGCTTTCCCTGCACAAAGTCCCAATGTTCTCCATATTTCTCCCAATAAACATTTTCAAAGTCTTACAAGCCCCATCACAATGATGGATAGCTATATTTCTCTACTTCTGGGTACCAACGTTACTCAGCTTCACAAGCAGCTCCACATTTCTCTGGTACTAATTTCTGTATCTGTTATTCTTCTCTGTTGCTGCTGAGATACCACTCAAAGTCAACCAATTTAAAGGGATAAAGAGAGATTTACTCAGCATATGGTTACAGAGGAGAGAAACAGTTCTTCATGGCAGGAAAGGCATAGTTGGCTTGAGGCAACCTAGGTCAATACTGATACCAAGGAGGTTGAAATTTGCTATATGCAAGTTCAAGAGCAATCTAACTCACTCAAGCAGGGCAGGGGTAACAAACCTCAAGGTCTATCCCCTGTGATTGCCTTTTCTCTAGCAAGGTTCCACTTCCCAAATATGTCATGACTTTCCAAAACTAAAGATTCAAGGACACGATCCTGTGGGAACAGTTCATATTCCAAACAATGACAACTGGGTACCTGAAAGCTGAAAAGATATTTGCACAAAAACAACAATGACCTATCTTTATGGAAATATCTCTATTCAATTTTGCTCCATGAACACTTTCCAGGTTGCAACAATTTAAGATTCTTTGGTTTAAGCAATAGAAATATATGGGTTAGTGTCTCAAGGATTAAACCTCCAACTTGTAATCAGAAGGTTCTGAGTTCAGATCCAAGGTCCCACATAAAAATGTTATGTGGAAATAACAATAGTCTGTACTTCTAGCCATCATGGGTAGAACCTGGGAAATCTCATAATGAAGAAAAAAGGAGATAGAAACTATCCAGGATGATTTCTTAAGTCACTCTTGGTGCTCCACAGGGATATACAGTGCCCTGTGACTGACTCTCTGTCTCTCTCTCTCTCTCTCTCTCACACACACACTCTCTTTCTCACACACAATAAATAAATAAATAAATAAATAAATTTGAAAAAGGAAGTAACTCATGGAAGAATATTGAAGATAACTCATAGACACAAAGGGATAACAGGAAAAAATAAACCTAACTTGAAAAACCCAGACATAAATCATCTCTAGAGATCAAGTTTAGAGGAACTAGTGAAGAGCAATAGTCCTTTCAAGTGGTAATTATTATTGCTAAATAAACCAAAATTCATGTTCATACAAGAATAGGCACCTTTTCTTTCTCATAAGTGTGCAAATCAGCTGATACAAGATGTTCTTCATTGGAGAAGGTTCTGCTCCTGTAATCAATCAGATTTACTGAATAAAAACATGAGATGCCTTGCTAAATTTAAATTTTGGGTAAATAAAAATAAGTGTTTGGCATCTATACTTATGTATGATTTATATACATATATATGATTTATATAAATATATGTGAATTTTTGTTTGTCTTTTGAAAATTGTTTAATTAAAACTTTGTACTTCTCTAGCAGTCCTGTCACACATCTTCCATCTCTTTCTATTGGTATCCAAGGAGCCTAGCTGAGCTTGTTATCCTTATGACAATAGCAAAGTCACAAGAGAAAGTGAGTTCAATTGTGCTGGCTGTTCTTACAACTTTATTTGTCATCTATGAGCATGCATTCTAATAACAGGGTTCAGGAATGGATAAAAAAAATCCGTGTGCAACCTCTATAGGAAGGCATGCACATAGCAAAAGATATGTATGCAGGAGGCCTAAACATAACCCTATTTGTAAGGTTTATCTCTGACTAAAGCAATTTCAGCCTCTCTGAGAACATTGCTGAAAGACAAAACAAAAACAAACAAATAATACAAACAAAAATGACTCAAAAACTTGAAACTCTGCATGGATCAGCAGAGGTCTACCTATGTACCTCCTCTTTGGCCAAAGGACAATAGGAGTACTGGTAGACATTGCCTACAAATCAATAGCTCCTAGACATCCCAAATGAAAAACAGTGTCCCTTACTGAGGGAAAGGGAGGGCAAGAAACAGAGAGAGAGAGAGAGACAGACAGATAGACAGAAAGAGAAAGAGAGAGATTCTAGCCGTTACTCCAGCTTTGCATATGATAGATCACTTCTATGCCATGAAACTATATCCTAGCCCTCTCTTCATTTTTTATTTGGGATGATTTTCCTAAATGTACCAGAATAGTTTCAATTCTGTAGGCAAGACAGGCTTTGAATTCTTCATCCTCCTATGTCAGCCTCTGAAGTAGCCTAGTCACTAATTGTTTCACTAAGCTGAAACATTGGTCTTAAACTAACAAACAAAAAGAAAAAGTGTAGGAGATGAGTGTCCTGACTGGACAAGACTATAAGAGAGCTCTGAGGCCATCAAAGTTAACCAACCCAAGAGATCTGACAGAGAATGTATAAAAGAAAATATAAAAGGAGAAAAGGGAATGAAAATGTGGCAGATGCAGGTTAACTATATAGTAATCTTACTTAAATCTGGTTCAGTGTTCAACTGAAGGGGTCCAGGAATTTAAATTCAACTTAGTGTTACCATTAAATTTGTACTGAATATCAAAAAATGCACATTTCTTTATGGAATAATTTATATGTATTTTAATAAAATAATATCTATAGAAACTGTTTCAGCTTTATGGTTAACATATAATACTGTGATATATAAAAGACTAATGATGAGTATTCAAATTTTTTGTAAAATTATTTGAGATGACAAAGTTTATATTTTCTTTTTTTTCAAGAAGTTCTAAAATAGCAGTTTGTAATACTTTGTAAGGTAATACTGAGAACTAAGAAAATGTCTGAACTTTATATTATCCAACAAATTATATTGGGAAAATTGGTCAAAAACTGTGGGGTGGTTGGGCTGGAGAGATGACTCAGGGGTTAAGACTCTGCCTCAAAATCAAAAGGAATAAACAGAGGCTCTGGAGGATGGGAGGGAGAAAGCAGGAAGTACCAAGAGAGGAAGAGGGAAGGCAAAGGGGTGAGAGGGAGTGAGGGGAGAGTGGGAAGGGAGGGAGAGTGCAATGAGGGATAACAAAGGGGAAGGGAGAAAGGGGGTACCTATTGAGCTTGTATAAATAGGTAAAAAAATGTAATAATAAAAAAAAGCAAAGGACCTCAATTCAGATCCCAGCTCCCACATAAAAGGACCACAGAGAAATGTTGACAATCTGTACTTCTGACCCTGGAAGGCAGAACCTGGGAAATCCCAGAGGGAAGCAAAAAGGAGGTAAAAGCAATTGAGATAATTCCTGAAGTCATACTTGGTTGTCCTCAGGGACACTCAGTGCCTTCTGACAGACAAACAGGTAAGCACACACTGAGAGACATGTACATGCAAAAATATACATGTACATGCAAAAATAAATAAATTTGAAAAATAACCATGGGCTGAGAAGACAAGCTGATTATCTTTTCTACCACAAGTAAATTTTAGATACTTTAAATACTTCAATATGAAAAGAAACAATTGAAAGGAAACTAGAAATATGCATTCAAATAGACTAGACACATCAAGAATAGGAAAAAAAAATAGAAAAGAAACATTTATAAAGGTAAAGTCCACAAATGTTTAAACTTCTGAAAGGCAAAACTGCTCGCAAACAAAATTTAAAATCAAAGAATAAGTGGTGGGAAACTGCATCAAGACAACAAAAGGTCAATTTCTTTCTGTATAAGTTGTTCTCATTAGTCACTAAGAAAACAACATAATCCAGAAAAATTGAAGAGACATCTGAAACTGAATAGATTGAGAGCATTAAATAAATGATCTGTGGTATTGCATGTGGATAACTATGATTAATCACCCTAATATCTTATAAGTAAGAACTGTTATGGGGTAGCCCCCAAATAACAAACCATTCAGACTGTTTTGATGACCCAAGAACTGCACATAAATCAGTATTTCAGTGATTCTGAAAAAAATACACAATTTATATTTACTAGTACAAATGAGATTATCATGTTAAACAGTTCTTCCTAGGTAATAGTCATCCCTACTGAGACATAAAGTACAAGCATGCTGGTTTTATCAGTTTTTTATTAATAGAAATAAATGTGGTCCTAAGGAAGAATCATTTTAGAAAACACACAAAATATAGATTTTGGACTAAGTTTTATTAGCTGTGTGATTTTTATTCATTTCCCCCACCATGTCCACATGGCAATAAGCATAGTGATTCATTTTACTTCTCAGGATTTTTTTAAACAAGGTTTTTAGGAGAAAATGAAGCAAAGCCTTTTATTTGCTACCTTGATTTTATCAGTAACATTCTAAATTTAAATCCATGAACTACTACAAGAAACTAGGAATAAACTAGTACAGCATTTGATTATAAAAGCTGTATCTATGTATTATTAATCATAGCAGAGAAAAGGGCGAAGGAAAATACGAGCAAAGCTAAACTCTGGAAAATTTACAAGACAAGTCCTTCTTGCTTCCCATGTTCCTGGAGTATGCATTTATCATTAAGAATCGAATATTACAGCATGGCATGGTGATGCGCAACTATGATCTCAGCTCTGAGAAGGCTGAGATAAAGGACCTAGTGTTGAGACCCAGTCTCAGCTACATACTGCCTTTATAAACCAACAAAGCCACCCCCAAACAGGAAAACCAGGAGACAAAGAATTTAATACTGGAATAGATGACTAGGGGACTAGGTATAGAAATACAAGTAAGAGCTATGTTTTATTGGGGAAAAATGAAACATACTTTTTTTATTTTTTATTATTTCCGCTCATACAAACTTAATAGGTAGACCAGTTCCCTCCCTCCCTCCTCTTCCCCCCCGAAACCCCTGCTCCCCCTCTCCCTTCCTCCCCATCCCTCAGTGCCTCCTCCCCAATTCCCAGAGAGTCCTTTATTGTGTATGCCTAACTCTCCTCTGGGTCCTCCTCTCCGATGATGTACAAGGACCCAGTGGCATTTCCCTGAACCCTTCCTCGTGTTCCCCTTAAGCATAGGAACACTACTGTGTCTGTCAATCCCTTGCCTCCAAGGATCTTGGTGCCTTTAGCTGATGCTAGACTTTGTGAGGTCAATAGTGTGTTGGACATTGCGCAGGTCATGCAAAGTCCTATTATGATTGCTTCAGCTCTAACTAGTGTGGAGAATCTTGCAAATCATTGCTCCTCCCATCCTTTTGCTCTTACAATCTTACCGCCCCCTCTTCCGCAAATGTCCCTGAGCTTCAGGATAGGGAGAGATTAAGCTGGCCTAGTTCTATGTGGTTGATATAGAGTCTCTGAAGTTCTGGATTGTGGTTTGTTGATTTCTTTTGCAGTTTTGCTGCTCCTGCAATGCCCTTCACATTTTTTTTTAAATGAAGGACTTTTTTTTATTATTATTCAATTTATGTGTAGAACCACGGGCGAATTCATTCAGGAACCACCATGGACCACCTCCACCTCCTTGTTTACACTGCTCTGGGATAGAGGGAGGGGGTGTGTGTTAGGATCCGAACTCAGGACCTTCCGCCTGCAAGGCAAAGGCTTAACCCCTGAGCCACCTCTCCAGCCCCAAACATACTTTTTGTGGTAAAAAATTCTATAAAACATCTTCAGGGATGTAAAGAATCTGAGAAAGAAATGTAGAATTTGAGTTTTAAAATAAGAACACTTCCCAAATACTGAATACCTACCATGATTGTTAACACCAGATTTTATAAGATTCAGTGATCGAGAATACCTATTAACTTTCTTCTTAAAATTACATAAAATTCCCATAAATGTAATATTATAGTTATAATTCAGTGCTGAGATGAAGAAACATGGGCCTGTGAGACATAGGAGCAAGATTTTCACCCACTAGATTGGACACTGGCTGGGAATGATGAAAGTAGAGAGTAACAGCAAAATCTTCCCAGAAAAAAGTCAGAGGACAAGTTCTCTGGTTGTTTGAAGCCTGAAGAGGGAAAATGAATGACAGAATGACAAGATGGAACAAGACACCAGAATGTTAAGGCCGAGGCCAGGATAGGAAGAGAGTACACTTCAGTAGCCAGAATTTCTGCAAAGGAAGAAGGAAGAGAAGTCATAGACATGAGCTGGGTAGTCATGAATAAGCTACCAAACCAGAGTAAAAGGCCTGTCTTGGCCATGAAGGCAATGACCAATCGAGGAACATTCCATTCACAAATATAATTGGGGCAAGCCTGGCTTCATGCATAGTTTTGAGAAGTCAGTAATTCAAAGATAATTGAAAAATTAAAGATTGATATCTGAAACAACAACTTGAAAGAAACTGAGAGTCATTTGACAGGTGTAAGACATAGAAACTCACTTATTTTGCATAGAGGCAACGAAAAGAGAAGATGGGTAATGATGATGCTTCTTTTTCTTTGCCCGAACATTTCTTTTCATGAAGACACCACTCACTAAAGCAATAAGACAGAAATCATGAGAAAGTAGACGTTCAGAGTACTTGTGAGGCAGGCAGCAGAGAAGGACAGCAAAAGTTTAGAAGCATAAAAATGATGAGAAAAATTCAACCTGGATACAAATCCGGTTTGAAAAGTGTCTGTGGCAAAGGTTCTGAAAGTATAAAGCAGTAGATCATGCAAATGTTTAACCTGAGATGAAGAAACAAAAGGACAGCTAAGCCCTTAAATACAAACTTTTAAGAAATAGGCTCAGATAAGCTCCAAAGAGAAACTGACCAGTAGGGTAAGTAGAAAATCAGTTGAGTTTGATTGGAGTCCTAGGAACCACGATTACAAGGACTAAAATCAACTGAATTAAATATTTCAGCAAGGATTGGAGAGGTGACTCAGGGATTAAGTCTCTGCCTCACAAGCAGAAGGCACTGGATTCAGATCTGGGATACCACATAAAAGCACCAAATAGAAATGGAAGCAGTCTGTGCTTTTGGCCCATGAAGGTAAAGTCTGGGAAACTCCAAGTGTTGGCAGCACAACCCATGGTGATTCCCAAAGTTACCCTTGGTGCTCCACAGAGACACACATAAGAGAGAGAGAGAGAGAGAGAGAGAGAGAGAGAGAAAATAAATGATTCAGCAAAATATAGAATAACAACAAATATTGCCAGTGAACTTAAGATAGCGTAGAGTAGAAAGTGTTTCCAAACAGTTTCCTTGGGAGAAAAAAATCCATATTACATCCGAGTTGGAGTAGCAATGAGAATGAAAAGACAACATAGTATATAGTTCATTCAAGAATTTTGGAAAGAAGGATTGACTGTTATTGAAAGTGTATTGTTAGCACCATGTTCTTCACTATCACTGACTGGCTGTGGCTTGTTTGGGAATATTCAGAACTCTGGTTTCCTCAGGTGGAAATTAGAAACTGGGACTATCGACCAGTGGAACTAGTTGTTCATTCAGGACTCTGAGATAAGATGTAAGCCCCTACTAGTAGTTCTTATGCAAATACATCTGACAAATCATTGTTCTTTTCTGTTCTATTATTTCTCGTGATTTTCTTTATAAGATCATGGCCCTTTCAGATCCCTGTCACAAAAATCTGAAAAACCATATCACAAGTCAGTGTATGATTAACAAAAAAAAGCTTATGGTCAACAAATAGTTTTTTAAAAAGACATTTAATGTGCAAGCTTGATGACAGTTCAATTCCAAGAACCCACGTGAAAGTGGAAGGAGAGAATCAAGCCCATGAAGTTGTACTCTGCTCTCCACATGAACTCTGTGGCATACACACCCAATCATGCACTCGTGTAAACACATATGTGCTTACACATACACACATACACAAATAAAATTTAAAAAATAAAGAACCCTAAAGACCAGTAGCTAAAGGGGGAAGAGAAACTGCAGATTGCTAAATCTGGGGATCAGCTCTGGTGTACTGCCAAGGGGTCTGATTCAGATCCATCACTTCCTATCCAGAGGTCCCAGGAAACACCGCTGTCAGGGGATTGAGAAGGTCACAAGAGGTCTCCTGCAGCTTCCTTGTGACTCTTGAGCTGGCCAGATGCTGCTTCCCTGAGTGCCAACAGTGCCTCCTGACTGGGATCTGCAGGGATCTAGCAGCAGTTGGGACAGTGGCTTTTTGTAAGCAGAAAATGTTTCTGCTAGACGAGAGCACAAAATCCATAATGGGTAGGCCGAGTGGCAAGAAATAAGTTTCTTTTATTATTGAACTCCTTCATGCTTTCTTGTCCTCCTCTCTCAGAAATATACTTTCACGGCAACCACAGAGGCAACCGAGTTTAAAGAAAAAAGAAATGGGAAAATCACATTCAACCACAAACCTGCCTATTTGTAATCAGGGTCTAGCCTCTGTGATGAAATTTGGGAGTAATTCACTTTCCCACACTTCCCACTGAATCCTACCAAAGTGGGATCCAGCATTGCCACCCTGAACACTAATGAAAGAAGTCAGGCAGTAGCACTGCTTGCCCTTGGGGACTCATTTTTCACATCACCAAAAAGTAATTTCTGTCATTTTCGGCCATCTGGTAGCCTAGATTGTGAAGATGAAATTCCGTTCAAGTGCTGAAGAGTGTGGGTCTTGCAGTCTACTGGGATTCTGATTCCTTTTCTGCTTTTCACTTATTCTCATCTGTGTCCTTGGGTTTTCACCTGTACATAAAATCTTCCTGGGATGTCATGTCTCTATTATAAGTAACAATTGAGATAGAATTTGTTAAGTACACACCACATGGTAGTAGATATAGAAAATGATTAAGTAAAATTTGCTACCTTTAAATCATTAGTACAGGTGGTGGGTTTGTAATGTTTGATTTTCTTGTCCTGGTTCCTCATTAATTCTGTTTTATGTTTTGAAGTATATCATCCAGTCTGTTACACACTAAGACTGTACTAGATTTCAAATATGTTGATTGTCCCATTGCTTTCTTATGTGACTGTATGATAAGTGCCACATCTTACTTATTCAATGATATAATCTTACATTAAATAATATATTTTATTTTACTTGTATTTGGAGGCTCTACCATATTCTTTTTATATGTATATGATAGTCAATTTAAATAACAGTGATAAGAAAGTTTATTATGAATTTGTAAAATGGGCATACCTTCTAATATTTAAGCAAAATTTATTCTGGCTAGGAAAGAGCCAATACATTTTCACTACATAACACTGGGTAAAGTCCCATATGACTACAGTGGTAGCTATTTTCTTTGTAGAGACCTGATGAGCTAATGACGAGAACTGGAATTAAAGAAACACTGTTTACTTAGCATGAGATTTCAAGCAGAGCAATAAGAGCTAAAATGGTCATCTCCAGCTTTATAAACTGGTGGCACATGTACTTTGCTAATATGGTTCCATATTTCATTATCTATTGTTTTTTCAGTTCCACCAAAGATCTCCAACATCTCCTCGGATGTCACTGTGAATGAGGGCAGCAATGTGACGCTGGTCTGCATGGCCAATGGCCGTCCTGAACCTGTCATCACCTGGAGACACCTTACGCCAACTGGTGAGCAATATCCAGATCCTGACACGCCACATGCTACTTAAGATTCCACTGCGTCGAAAGACAAGATTGTGTCTTTTTATTCAAACACAGGAAACTGCAGCACCACTGTGATTTAGGGCTCCCATAATTTCTTTTCTATAAGGGTTCGACTATAGAATTCTGTTTGTATGCACACACATATATAATATTCAATAGGAACATTAAATAAAGTGTATCTACAATGCATACAGGTCTAATGCTTAAATATTCTGGAACAATATTTTGTCTAAACTAAATATGCTTTATGTAAGCAAATTTACTTTGCTTTGCTTTTAACAATGGTTCTTAATATGTAACACCAGCACCCTATAAATAATTAGCACAAGATGTTTATGATTCCTGCATTCCTAGATTTGACATTTAGATCTATGATGGTGGTCATGCATGGACCAAGACATATGAGTTTATCTTGGATCCCAAATATTTACAATAATTCTAAAAACTCAGAAAATGGCTTCTTCTACAAAATGCCTCCTTTCCTCCTTTTCTTGGTCTTCACTAGGTCTTTTCACTACATAACCCTGGGTAAAGTCCCATATGACTACAGTGGTAGCTATTTTCTTTGTAGAGACCTGATTTGTAAATATACTTAGGTATTCTACAAGAATTTTAGGCCTAATTGTTTGATTACTCTGCTAGTATATCAATTTTGTTTTCTTTTGTGAGAAAACTCTGCCTTTACAGATGGCACATTCTATTTAGAGTAGACTCTTCTCTTCATTTATGTCAAAAATGAGATCAGTCGGGTTTATCACTCTTGGAAAAAATCATCTTTTAGTGGGAAGTCACAACTTTTAACTGGCTTATGTTTAATACTTTCATGAAGATTCTCTGTAAGAGTATGTAGTTACAAGATAACTGTTTCAATGAACATTTGGGAAAATGCGCAAAGCTAGGCACATGTGTAATCTATCCTGAGATGTTTGTAAAGGCCAGGGCAATTTTTGATTAAGAGAACATGAGGCACCATTTGACATAATGATCCATATCAATTTCCAGGGATACTTTAGGTCAACTATGTAATGATCCTAAACTTGGGCAGGTTTTCTTATTAGATGTGTCTACTTTCTTAAGAAAATTGCCTCAGATCCATCCTTACTGATGCATACAAAACTCATCCTTTATTGATAATACATAAAAACAATGCATGAGGCACTTATCTGGGGAATCAATATCAAACTAATTTTCTCATGAATTCATTTTGTATCTGACAGGGGGAAAACACACATGGAGGGTTATCTGAAGAATGAACTTGCAGATATCATATATCTTTCTCCTAAAATAAGTTAGCTCCTCAAAGTACTTTGTTCTTGAAAGCATTCATCCAGTTGCAAGTATCATTGCCTTTGACCTACTTACAACTAGGTATAGAAATAGTGTTCTATATCTAAATATTGTCAAAGCTACCTTTAAAGCCATTGTATTCACTAATATTTCAGTGAGAGATATTTAAACCCTCCCATACTTTTATTTTGAAAGATCTCTTTCAGAAAATTCCTCTTTTTTATATCTCTACTAATCTTTTCTTTTTCATTTTTCTTTTCTCATTGTCATGTGAGTGTGGGAGTTACCTGCATGTGTTTATGTATATTGTGTGTGAGACTGTAGATGTACATATGTGGAATTCTGAGGCTCATTTTGTAATTTATCCTCAAACACTCTTCCATCTTATTTACTGAAGTTAAATTTCTAATCATATTCAGAATCCACATTCAGGGCTAGTCTAGCTAACCTGCTTACTCTAAGGATTTCCAGTCTCCACTTTCCGAGACTCCAATTACAGTCTGGCCGCCAGACTCAACCAGTACTTTTCCTGGAATGGAGAAACTTATCTCTGCTCCTCTTATCTCAATGGCAAACATTTTAGGTACTGAGCCATGTTCCTAACCCTCCAGCACTTTTTCTAGCAATGCTTTTTCTCTTACAAGTAGAACCAGAGAATTTTTTAAATAATCATAAGTCTTTCATTATATTGAATGTGAATAAACATACAACTAAATTTATAACTGACCTGTTGAGAACATAAACTACATATAAATTATACATTAATAAAAGTGATTTTAAGCAAACTGCTGAGATATTTATGGCATCTAATTCATATACAGATCACATTCCTATTCCAGTTTTTATATCATTTATATCTTGCCTGACCTTTTGTAATTAGTTTTAAATGTATACAAATATTTTGATTACAACCCTTTAATATCACTTAAGGGACAAGATGCTAAATAAAAAAGGAAAATATGAAGAAAATTTATTTATGTCATGATCAATGGTGAGCTATATTAATAGAAACATTTCATTTTGTTTGGTGCAATACTGGGTAGTAAATTGTATTTCCAAGAAAAAAATGAAATTGCTGACCAGAGTCCAAATATACATTTTTTATCTTTGTGTGTGTTTGTGTGTGTGTGTGTGTGTGTGTGTGTGTGTGTGTGTGTATGGATGCGTGCACACTAGTGTGTACATGCATGAAGTATGTGCATGTGTATCCAGGCATTTACAACATGGTTTACATGTAGAAGCAAAAAGAAAAATCGTGTGCAGTCTTTGCCCTCTACCTTATTTGAGCCAAGCTCTTATTGCTGTTTGCCAATACATATATTAGACTAACTGGGCCATGAACTCTGGGTCAGCAGAAGGAACCTTGAGACTACAGAAGACAGCTGCCTTCAACCACATTTTCATGGATTCTGGGGGGAGGATGTTAAACACAGGTCTTCATATTTGTTCAGCAAGTTCTCTTGCAATAAGCCATCTCCTTGTCTCCTTGATTCATTTTTATTATTTTTTATAGAAAAAAAAATCTGAGACAGAGTCAAAGTTTCAATATCTTTGTCAGGCTCTCAACATGCATGGTTCTGTATGACTATCTCTTATACACTTTCTCATGTTATGGAATCCTGACTTGAATCCTGAATATAACACAAGGCTCTGGATTAACCAAAGACAGAGGTCCACTCATATTTTACAGAGTAAAACATTTTTATACTTATGGCACTTTAGAAATTTCAAAGTCATTTATGAAAACTTATGCACTCACAAAGATTTCCAATAATCAATGCCACACATCAGCACGTAGGCCGAATATGTCTTCCCACTATGTAATTACTGCCTGAAAGCAAAAATATAACTATAAAAATTGCTAAATGAATATAAAACATCAAAATATCTCTAAGTTTGATATGCCAAAAACACATGAATTTTAACTTTCAGTACGTATGCATAGTTTTATTGAAATACAACCATTGTTCAATCATTTGCATTTGTTCTGGAACACCAAAGTTAGGAAGTTACATCCAAAAGCACCTGGCCTACAAAACTTAAAAAAATATTCTATATATCCCTTTAACTAAAAATGTATAGACTTCTTCTCTAGACCATATCCAGGACCACAAGACAAGGATTTGCTCTACTCATCCATGGCTCATGCAGCTTCAGACATCTCAAGAAAGGAACTTTGCTTTTCTCCAGGAATATATATATACAGGCCTTCTCTGAGGACTAAATGCTTTTCCAAAACACACAAATCTAGCTCTATGATATATTGCTGAGTCAAAGACTTTCCTTGCAATAGGCATCACATTCCACATTTACACTGTCATCTTTCATATATGGCCAAAATGACCACCTGATCAAAATCATCTTCCTAGTGATAGGAGAGAAAACTTGCCCCCATTATTCTATAAAGGATTCTGGGAGAATTTTGTGCATGTGTGTGTGTGCGCGTGTGTGTGTGTATGCATGCGTGTGCGTGTGTGTGTGTGTGTGTGTGTGTGAGAGAGAGAGAGAGAGAGAGAGAGAGAGAGAGAGAGGGAGAGAGAGTTTTCTTTATTCTTTCTCTCAAAAGTTGGATACAGGGTGATCCTCTGCAGCCAATCATATTCCACCTTCCATGGAGACACTCAAGAAAGAGACTTGTGACAGCAGAGCTTCTTGCAAACCATCACCATGTAAGGGGAAAAAATTCCAGCTAGCTTTGTTCAATTATTAATTGTGCCTTCCACAGTACAGAGTGTTCTGCCTTCCAGAGGAATGTACCTGTAATTAGCTCGACCCCACGGGGACGTGGAGACCTGAAAAGAGGAAGATTCCTTGCAGGGATCACAAGTGTCTTATTACTTGTCATTGATGCCAGAAAAAAGATGCATGATATATTTTATGAGAAGAATATTATTATCATCTCAACTCAGTTTTTTGTTTTAATTTTTGGTTAGACTATTTTGTTGTTTTTTTTTTTTTCCTTTGACACTTGAAGCTTCTTTTTTTCAAGTACGCTGACAATATTTTTAAAGGAAACTGGAAGAATGACAAACTTGCTGTACATTCAAAATCAAAAGAGCTTACTGGATGGACAAGAGCCCAAATGCATTTCATAGATGTCTTCCCTATATTTCTTAATCTTTTTCTCCTATTCAGTTATTTTATATAACCAAATTCATATGTCACATATGTGGTCATTAAATATGACCTATTTTCCCTTAATTAAGTCAGACTTTCACAGTCCTGTGGCTCCCAGAGGGCAATTACACGATCACATGTATTTTCTATGTCATGTTTGATCTGTCTTCTGTGAACTGTACGTCTCCGGATTCACATAACTCTCCTTCTGTATCTTTCTTCTTCCATTTATGGCAAAGCCTCTTTTACACATTTGTCATATGCGGGGTCAGGATTGCTCCAGGTTGCAGAAAGAGTTTCAGTATGTTTTGAGTCTATTAAAGATCTTCACCACCTTAGCAGCTTTTTCTATCTGAGAAATTCAAAAGGCACACTGAGAATTTTACCCCTTAGTTTGACAAAACTCAGGAGGTACTGTGCAATTTTCCTGTCCAGCCAGAAGCTAAATTTGATATCCCCAGAGAGTACAGAAATCTTTCTTAAGAAATATTTTGTTTTTGATGAAGAAGAGTAGGAAAATACTGTGTTGGTAGGAGCCACAAGGACACCTGGAAGTCCGATAGGCCCTTTTCTCACAAGACACAACGTCTCAGATTTTTCCTTTTAATTCATTTTTTAATTTTATTTATTTATTTATTCAATTGTTCATGTGTGTGTGTGTGTGCATGTAGAACCACCCTGGGATTCCACCCTACCAGAACCAGAAACGCAGGCTGCCCCCGCTTCTATAGGTGGGGTCTAGGATCAGACCTCAGAATCTTCTGCCTGCAAGGCAGGGGCTTAACCCTTGAGCCACCTCTCCAGCCCCTTAATTCATTTCTTAAACTGAATCTTTGACTGAAAGTATCCTTGAACTCATTTAATGATGTTATCTGTCCTCTAATTGTGTAATTTACCCCATATGAACTGATCCTGCTGACTTGCTCTTACTTCATGAGTTTGGAAAAGTATGTATACTGTTTAACTGAAATCATTTTATTAAGTCAAATTCCTCAAAGTACATGTTGCAAGTACCTATCATTTGACCTTTAAAGTTTTACATTTAAATATAAGGATGACCTCTTATTTAGCATAGAGTGCATATGATCTGAGGTTTAAATTTCTGAAAAGGATCTAAGTGTGGATTTTGGTAGCATATTGATGTAGAAGAGTCAAACACATTAAAGCCTTTTCAGGTAAAGACCATTGATTCCTCAGTAGTCACAACTGAACACAGAGGAATCAGTCAACTTGTTCTATGGATTTCTTTCCCTTATTCTTTACATTTTCCTATTAATATTTCTATTTTTTCCTTAAATGAGAAGCAAAGTTAAGTAAAAACCCTCACTGAGATTTTTTTCAGTTCTAACTTGAATATTGGTTTCAAAGTTTGTCATCCATTAATATAAAATTATATTCAGATTAATCTCACTCTCTCACACACAAATCATTCATTCGGTCAGGATTATTTATAGAGTGCTCATTCTGTAAGAAGACACATTGAAGTGTAAGACAGGCACAGTCCCTGAACAAATGGAGCTTATAGTTCAACAAGAGAGCAGCGCATTAAACTAATAATTGCATGAATAACCCTTTAATTAGATTCATACATTATAAAAGAAAATTATGGCATTCAATAAGACTATAAAACAGGGCCATATAGCAAAATCTGCAAGGCCAGCAAAGCTCCCCTGAGGGGATATTATGCTGAGACCTCAAAAATGAACAGTACCTGGTTAGAACATAGGGGAGAAAGAATATGTTAGGCATAAGACACATTACAGATAGAGACCAGGGTAATGTGAATGAATCTTGATGTGAGCTATTGTTAGGCCTTCTAATTTTCACATTTAAGTCTCTTACCCGAAAGACATGCTATTTGTTTTTGTTTTTCCTTTTTCAAATCACGTTTTCTTTCTCCAAACACAGCAGAAAAAAGTAAAGAAAAAATGGTAGCTTTTCAGTGCCTTGATTTTTTCAATTATTTTGTTGTATGTATTAAAATATATAATAGCATATATGCTGAATTATATTTATATAGATATATAGATCAATAGATAGATTGATGATAAATAGGTAGATACAGAAACAAGCATCATATTTGCACACTGATATGTACTTTACTGTGTAGCAGGTATATAGATACACAAACTGTAAGTATAAATATCTTAAACATAGCTCAAAAACATATTTTCAACCAGGTATGAGGGAACACACCTCTAATCCTATACATGGGATGCTGAGGAGAATGGAGAAAGAATTCAAAGCCTGGGCCACTTAGTGACATTGTCTAAAAAGAAAATGAAACCATATCCTGTCTCATCAAGTATATACAAACTCTTTTTAACAGTGTGTCATGAAAATACAAGGGCAATTTAGAAAAGGAAGAATGCAGGATTTAACTGCATGATTTTGGGATTCCCTTGCTCAAAATTTTCAAATTTGGGGGACACCTATAACAGACATGTCATGCTTTGTACTTCTTTTCTTGTGCCAGAATGGCAAGCATTGACAAGTGCTTTAATATTTGCCTAGTGTCTTCTTCTACCCAACCCAGATGCACCATCAGACTCTGAGGACTCCGTGTAAGAGAAATGATTTATCCAAAGCATGTTCTTAATTAAGTATATCAGTGATGCAGGATGCCAGGGAACCCTGTGAGGGAAAAGACAAAACATCAATTAGTAACTTTGCACAGCACCTAGAAACACAGAAATGTACAGCCCACCCTCTCATTTCTCATCATCTTCTTACTTCAGGGTTTTGTCATTCCAGTTGGTTTTCACATATTTAAAACTCTTTGAAAACAGTATTTGTGTCAAAAGTTAGCATGATAATTAAAAAAGAATATGCCAATTAAGTTCCTTTGTGCAGTCTTAGTTCCAATTGTTATTTTGTCAGCATTCACTGCAATTACTAATTTTGCATACATTATTTGCCTATAATGATTATTTGGGGATAAATTGACAATTTGAAAATAATCTTAGTTACTTCTTTACAAGTCTACTTTTCATTCAGTGAAAATGATTAAGGGGATTTTTGAAGTGCTATCATAGAGGCTAGTCTTAATACTTTATATCTTAAACTATATCACAACACAGCAGGCTTCCTTGAGGTGTCATTTTTTTTCTGTGTTCGTTTTTCAAGAGGACTTTATCACAGCTGTATGTTGCTAGAGAGGAGTTTTCTATCATGGTTTGTTCATATGTCCATTCTTGTCCTAAAGGACAGCTCTCACAGACTGTTGCTAATAACTATAACCCCATGTAACCTCCAATGATAGATTGCAACTTTTCATCTTTTTGTAAGACCAGTGTTTCAGGAGATGGTTCTAGTAGCATACAGAAAATCACCTTCAGTCTTCAGAAATGAGCCTTTAAGCAGTTAATAAAGAGACTATAATTTTTTTCTAAAAAAATTACAAGTTACTATGAAATTGTTAAATAACCAAATACCTACACAAGTAAATTTATGAATTAAGTACTGCTTGGTTCTCTCAGGAGTTTAAAAAGCCACACATGAAGAAAATACAGCATGGCATATGTTGTCCTGATATGTCTTACTATAGCAAAAATGGCAGAATTAGGTTGTGTAGTTGTTGAGGGCTCTCATAATCAATTTGGAGAGCTTTATCGTGAATATTAATTGGTTCCAATACCCTTCATGAGATATTAGGGTATATCTGATTTGAGTGTTTGTCAACCAGTTTCAGACCTCACAAATCAAGAAAATAAAAATTCCATGGTGATCAAAAAACTAATGTAAAGACACAATCACAATGAGGTAAAAGTTGTCTAGGTTAGAAGGCAGTAGTGACTCAAACTCCTACTCCATCCTTTCCTCAGCAATGATTCATGGAACACACCATTTGCAATATTTTCCATAAATAACTGTGAATCTACTCACCTTTCCTCACTGCTGCATCTAGTTCATCAGCAATTCTCATTCACCCGTATCTCAGTAGTGTTCCAATTGTACTTCTTATTACTATTTCTCAAGATAAAATGTTCAAGTTAGTACTTGCTTGATTTCTCAATATCCCAATGTGTTTGGAATAGAGATCAAACCACTTCACATGCCACTGAAATCTTTATATAACTTATTTTCCTACTTCTAAATCTTTCAGCATTCTAATTTCTGCATTAGATTAAAATAATTATATTTTAAGAATATACCTTATTCAAACTCCTTAGTTTTCTACTTAAAATAAGAGCTCATCCCTCACACATCATCATTTAGACAGTATAACTTCTTGAAAACATTTTAAAATGGCTTCTTTCAGTAAGAAATATGATAAAATTATTGTAATTTCATTTAAATTATGTACTCATTCATCCCTTTAGTTTGCAAGTTTATTAAATATCTGTATATTATCTCTTACTTATGTAATTCTCAAGACATTGTTTTAGACACTGGAAATACTTGATTGATTAAGTTATTCAGTTAAAGATGTCATCAACAAGAGACGTATATCTAAGATAGAACACTGGAAGTCTAAACCAAATACATTGATAAATAACTAATGCATAAAGGAATATAAAGAAAACTACAAAAGATGTACTTGTATTAAAATATTAATCCAACCAATAGTTTCATTAGTTATTTTGCTGAAAATATTTTGCAAACTTTTTTTTAGATTCTTTTCTCCTTGAGTTGTCCATATGTGCTGATACATGGCTACTTGCATCGTTAGCTGCTAGGCTATGGAGGATGCCATGAAATCTATGCTTTTTGTGACTGATCTTTTGATATCCTTTACCACTCTTGTCAGTAATCACTATTTTCCTCTCAACAATTATCACACTAGTAATTTTCTTTTCTGTGTTACTGACTCTTTTCCCTATGAAAGTCAGTGTCTTCATGTCCTGAATTACCATTATGGTATCTGACATAGAGTAAGTGCTCCGCAAATACTGAATGAATAAGCAAAGTGCTTATTATCAAGAAATGCCAGAGTGACTGCTGCTACTCCTTCAAGTTCACATTTAAAGAACAATCTTTGTAAACTATCTTTCTGCACTTTATTATGTATAGACCTCTCGCCTTTCTTTTGACACAATACCATTTCTACCTTATCTTGTTTTTCTCTCTGGGAAAGGAGTTTGTTCTCCCTTTGTCAACACCATCAGTTCATGGATCTGTGCAACAGTAGTCATGTGATTGGGGAAAAGCAGCTGCAAGACCACCTGTGTTTGTAATAGACAATAATCCACAAACTATGTCTATTTGAGGCACATGACCTCACCACAGAGCTGTTTCCTAACACTTGCTGTTCACCACTCCACAGCCACCTGCAGTGTGGCTGTGATCTACTATATGCTACTAGACTGTCCACTGGTTTCCCAACTCTTGCTGATGATTAAAATTACCTAGAAAAGAAACAATGCATATTGAAATACATACAGACTTTGAAATAATAGTCAGCTATTAAGAAAGATGAAATCGTGAAATTCAGAAATAAATGGTTAGAACAGAAAAAAAGTATACTGACTGAGGTATAATCCCAGGAAGCCAAACGTTCTCTCTCATATTTGGGTACTAACATTAAGCCATCTGATTTGTACAGTTAGCAACCTCTATCCCAATATCTTTGCTCAGAAAGAGATAGTAAATCTGCAGACAATAGCTGATTGTGAATTACTCAACTGCAGATGGGACATCCAATCCTCTACCCTCAAGGATTAGAGAAACTGAAATAGCTCAAAAATACAGTGTGACTAGTGAAAACTCTTAAGATTTTAAAGTGCCTTTTTGACCTCTACCTGAGAAATTCATGAGTAACTCTTTCTGTAATATCTTTTTAAAAAACTTTGTGCATATCTACCTACCTATTGGATAGATAGAGTTATTTTATATACAAGTGTAATTCTTTACAGCCTTCTACAATTTGACAGTATATATATACTGTGTGTCTGTCCAATGAACACATATGATGATCCCTTGCTACATTTTTTTTAATGTTAAGGATGCACAATAGAATATTTACCAAAGCTATGTTATCTTTATTTTGTGAACGGAAACATAAAATGGTAACAAAAACACAGTTTCTCCCTCATTCCCCAGCACATCATCTCTTCTGGTGATGCCTAAACTCCTGTGGGAGTAAAGCATCGCCTAAGTAAGGTGACTTGCCAGAGAGCAGACCGATGGTGACAAACCAAAAGGGCACAAAGATGAAAAGGAATGCGCCTGCATCTGTAACGTGCTTGAAGAATGTGTCATGTGACAAGGTGTCTGGAGAATCTTACTGAAAAGTGAACTGCATCCAAAGAGTCTAAGAGGCAACCTGAGTTCTGCATTTATAGAAAGCACACCAGGACAAATAGTGCTGATACCCCAACATTACTTGAAACCTTTTTAAAAAGTACATTAGAAGATACTGAGATATATAAGTAGCCTACCAAGAAATGCCTAGTAATTTCCACAATGCATACAGAATTCACCACGTATTGTTAAAATATTTGTTATTTTTAATTTTTCTGTTCTAACCAAGATACCAGGAGGCAGTTCAGGGAACAATAAAAAATAACTATGGTTTTGAGAAATAGGATTATTCCTGCCTGTTAAGGCTGGACCTCAATCACCAGAGTTAGTTTCACCTTGGAGCTTTAGAGAAATGCAGAATATTGGGCCCCAGGAGAGACACACTAGATCAGAATATTCAAATGATCAAGATCTCCAGGTGGTTTGTATGCATGTTAAACTTTTCAAAACTGGAAACAAAGAGGCTTTAAATTCAGAGAAAGCTGTTTCCTTAGTACTTATGGTGAGACAATTAAAAAGCTTTCTCCCCTTTCCTATCAAGGAGAAACCTTCATCTTTGCCTCCTTTTCCTTCAAATTCACACCTACTAGCAGGAGAGGGGAGAGAAGGTTATGGAGATGGGATGGGTTACAATACCTTGCCACTGAATATTTATCACCAGGAAGCAGAACATCTAATGCTCTACCTGCTATATAAGAAGCTGCTGCTAAATATTGCAGGGGGAAAAATTAGTCTACTGTATGAAGAGATGCAATCTGAATGACAGTAGCCACTTTTCTCATCATCTTTTATAATAGCTTTATCTGCAAAATGTAGACAATAATGTGTAGCCCGCCTGCCTCACACTGGCACTGTGAGTTACCAAATGAGATAATGAATATGAAAGTAGTTTGAAAAGTGGAAAGCTTTCTGCAAATATAGAGGAATGAGAGGAAGAATGATTAGGTAGGAAAAGTACAGAATTTGGAGTCAGAAAGCAGGTGTTCAAATCTCTTCTCTCTTTGGTTTAATTTAATGTATGTAGGGGGAAACTTGGTACTCTCTACTTATCATCTGCAAAGTATTAATAGCACCTGCTCAAGTATCAGGATTCTTTTGCCATGCTAGTGGGATAATGCATACAATGGTGACCTGTTAATGATGAGGCATGATGTGATTGCTGTTTACACTGTTCTTAGGTTCCAGAAAGCAAAATACAGACCTAAAACACAATAATCATTTTGGTTAAATAGTAGGAAGAATTAAGTTCAAAATCATGATGCTCTCACATGACCAATATACAAAGAATATTCAAAGTCTCTGGACACCTATAGCAGTGGTTCTTTGCAGTATCAGAAGAATGGAGGGACTTAGCAATGAAACTCTTCTGACCATACTCCAGAATCATCTAAATCAGAAACTCTAGGTGTGGGACATGGCAATGTGTCCATTAGCAAGTTCTCTAAGTGATACATAATCACTTAACCCTTTAATGAAAATGTGCCTCTCTGAGATAGTCAACCATGTGCTGTTCTTTGCAGGTAGTGAGGAGTTTTTTTTGCTGTTTCATTGAAGTGTGTGTGTGTGTGTGTGTGTGTGTGTGTGTGTGTGTGTGTGTGTGTGCGTGACTATCTGGTTGATAAACGTACTATCTTCTTGCTCTATTAGAATTTTTATCACTTTAGATGAGGAACTTTGTAAGTAACACTGCACAGAATTTCCCACTTTGTCGTCTTTCCTCTACATTCTAATGATGTTTGAGACTAACATATCACCTGAAATGTGCACACATTTCTGAAATCCTCATCAGTCTTCTGGCATATTCATTTGCAAGTCTCCCAGTATATGAAGACTGTGATTTATCCTAATAAAGGAGAGAAATCTCAATACAGAACTCAAATGGGGTCAAAACTGCTCACAAAAGGCATGCCAATAAAATCAACCTGTATCATTTAAGAAACTTTGTGAGAAGCAGACTCCTTTGCAGAAAGAAACAAGAAAAAGAGAAATGTCTTGCCATTTCCTCTGTGTGTTGCCTCCTTCATTTCACAAAACAAACTCAAATCAGGTATCTTTCTCAGTTGGTCAACATTTCAAAGGCCCAGGAGTCTGTGTGAAGTCACACCATGGCTAAATTGTGACTCTGCTGTTGACTGAAGTGTTAAAATTTGATGAAGGAAGAGTGAGAAAAAATTTTAATAACTCAACTGGCAAATATCAATGCAAATCAGGTCTAATTCTTCAAGGTATTCTAGTAATAAAAACCGAAATGTCAGTCTTTGAATGACTTCAATCTTCTTAAATTTTCAGCTGTGGCCTGGTCACTGAGGCTTTCTGCTGTTTTGGCAATGAGAGGCAGACACAGGTCAGGGAAAGAGGGACTATGCAGGGAAATAGCCACAGTTACTTCATCTTCGGAGGACAATCCAAGAACCATTTTATATTTTAAAAAATTCTACCCCTCAGAAAAAAATTTGCAATAAAATTGTTTGAAATTCAACATTTTATCCTTTCATGAAATCTTTCCCATGGACATGAAATTAAGGACCTCACTGCCTGTCATGTGAGATTGCCAACAAGCAGGTGCAGACAATGGGCACCTCTTTAGGCAATTGGATGATGTAGTCTGGATTACTTTGGGAGCCACTGGTTGATGGGGTCTCACTCACTGCTCCATGAAGAAAGTAGAGGTGAACATCTTTACATTTTAGTAAAGTAGCTATCTGTGGGAAGTATGTTTGCTGCGCAGATTTTAATTTTTCTAAGGCTACTTAGTTAAAGCCATCAAATAAACCACAGATTTAAGATAAATTCAGTCTAACATATGGTCACCTGGGGCTACTATAATAAAATGGCTGGAAATTCAAGCAACAGACAGACATTTCCTCCAAAATTCTGGACATTAGAAGTCCTGATTAGGGTGCTGACACGGTTGATTTCTGGTGAGGACAAACTTTATGCCTTGTTAGATGGCTGCCATATCTTTTAGAGCCTTATGACTTCTTTTTATCAGTATTTATGGAGATAATAAACTTCCTGGTGTCCCCTCTTAGAAGGGTACTAACTGTCTCCATCTAGGGTCAGAGAGTCTCAATGACTCTATTTTTAAGTTTCCACAGGACTGAATATGTACTACAGTGAAATCTCTTAAATTGAGACTTGTAACCTTAATTCAGAAAACAATTGAGAAAGGTGTTACCTCTCTGTTGCTTATTGCCTTTCCAAAGTCTGAATTTCCTCTTGTTAGAGCCAATTCTGAATGTTCACTCTCTGATTCCAATGAACCCAAAGCACACTGAGTTTTTTTGCAACACACGAAGGCAAAGACTAAAAGAAAAAAAAAGTGTTTTGCACATGTGTGAATAGCTATAGCTTTCTCCCTTTGGCAGGGCCTTACTGATTACTGCTACAGGAGATAATTCCCCCGGGACCCGTTAAGCATCGTAATGTTGTCCCAGCAGGCTGACTCAGCCAGTGTGTGTCAGACTCGATCTACTGAGCTAGTGTGCTATGTTGCTAAGCTTCTGAGAATGTATGTGAATCTTCACCGTGCTGTGCTTTGTGTTGAAGGTGTGGCTCTGCTAAGGAAATGTCTGGCAGCAGGAACACCCATAATCTTATTCTCTCGTGCTGTGTAAGAGTGGGTAACTGGAGAGCGACAGAGGGTTGCTGCCATGGCCAGTCTGTAACTACTAACTCTTGCTTCTATTCTGGTCTTCATAGGAATATAGGCTATGAGATATTTTAGCAGATGGAGAAAATCCATTTTTAACCTCAGCTCTCTGAGATGGAACTATTCTGAATTCAAACAGACTGTCAATATCAGACACACTAAGGGGCAACTTTCCTTTCTTTAAGGTTGCTTTCTTCTATGAGAGAAGGTTTGGACATGCCAAAATGATTATCCAAGTCTTCCTTCATTACACCTATTAGACCAGAACCATTACTTCCACTGCCAGAAACTACTACACTACTTACAATTTTTACCAACTTTCAACTACTTTTTCTCCATTGAGTTGGCTGTGTATCAGTATTTTCTCACAGTAAAAGAAAAGCAATTATAGCATAGATCACACTGTTAATATGGAACGGTCTGTGGAGAAAAATAGCTTATATATTATGAAATTCTGCAAGTTTGCTTATGACAAGGATCTTATTAATAAGCAGAGAAAGCAATATACATCATGGCTGAAAAAATGAAACTGGAAAGTAAACTAATATAAATTTGATTTCAGATAAAAGTTTGCAAGACAGGGGAAAGAATGTTAATTTGAGGCTAACTTGAGCTACATAAGGAGTTGAAAGTCAGCCTGAACTGTAATAGTAAATTCTATCTTTAAGCAGAGAAAAAAGTGTGATGAGATGGTCTTATAACTTTTGTTAGCCACATGATAACTACCTAGTAGGGTCATCATTGAACTTTCTCTTTACTATATGAATTGAAGAGATATTACTTATGAAATATAGTACATTTTATATGACTGATAGGCTCTTGGTAAATAAAGTCCTTGTTGTGGTCCATTAAAATTTCTTAAAGGAAAATTTTGTGATCTATTTGCACAGACACTAACTTTCATGTAGCCATACCTGTAAGGAGGACCCAAAATAAGTACTGTTTATGATGACACATTCCCTTCACCCCATAGCTTCAGTTATAAGGAATTATTAGTTCTGTGTCATAACCAGGATGGAACATGGCAAATGCTGAAAATTGTCCCTACAACTCATGACATCTCATTTAAATCCTCATGGCTTTGCAAATACAAAGGCATGTGTATCCCTTAAATAAGTGATAAAAGAGAAAATTTCAATGTAGCTCACAGGCAAGCTGATTTTGTGAGCTGAGGTCAAAAATTATTAGATGGGGTGCCTGTTAACTACCTTTCCTCCTTCTCTCTCTCCTGCTTCTCCTATATTGTGTGGGAACAGGTGGGCGTGGGCATAGAGAACCTTACAAATCTTGAAAAATGGCCACACAGCACTTCCAGAGACTGTCCAATGGTCTCCAGAGCTTTGTTGAGTCTGCATTTGGGTATCATGTCCCCTTTCTCACCTTCTCTTGAGCCCTCCAGGGTTTGCATGTCCTTTCCTTTCATGCTCTTATTTCATGTTCTTCTACTCTGTAAATCCAAGCTCTGAATAGCAAAAGTCAAAGCAAGCTCTCTTCTGTGGGCATTGGTGTTTGCAAGCCTATGCACACGCAGAATCGCAGACACATCCCAGATTGGCTCCTTTCTTGCTGGCTCTGAACAAGACCAAGGTAAGCATCCAACAGATCCCGTTAGAACTTTGTGAGTGTGACTCCCTTAACCTCATGGAACCTCATCATTTATAATCCAGGATCACCTAACCATGACCTGTGTACCAAGGAGATACGGTTTGAAAAAATAAACAACAAACTAGAGAGAAGACCATTGTTCTGAGAAAGCTATTTCTGGGGGAGAGAAGGATTTTAATGGGCACTCAGAATTGTCTACAGTGTAGTTCCTAGCGCTAGTGACTATGTCACATCCTGTAGAAAACAAGCTTTGTAGATATGGTTAAGTACTTCAGAAAAGATGATTCTAGGTTATGTGGATAGAGTCCAGTGGGATTATAAGAATTCATATCAGATATAAACAGGGTCCCTAATGTAGAAAGAAAATGAGAAGAATTGTCATTGAGAGAGAGCTTTGGGGATTCTGTCCTGCTGGTATGAAGACAGAGGTGGGATTACAAACAGAGGACAGCAGGTATCTTCTGTTCATTGGGTCAAACAAGGAAACAGATTCTCCTCTAGATCCTGCATAAGGAGCTGAACTATGCTGACACTTTGATATTAACCCAGAGAGACCAGTTTGGACTTTCTAACCTTTGTTAGGCTATAAGCTGATATCATTATAAACATTAAATCATGCCAATTTGTTACTATAATACCAGGAAGCTATAGGTTCAGTTTAATATTTTTTATTATTTTTTTTATTTCCACTCATACAAACTTAACAGGTACACCGGTACCCCCTCCCTCCAACCCCCTATCCCCCTGTGCCCCCCTTCCCTCCCCTTCTCTCCCCATCCCCCAGTGCCTCCCCTTCCCATCCCTGGAGCACTTGCTCATTTGAGAGATAGAGAAAAAGAGATGGCATATATGTCATACTGCACCAGAGAAGGTCATAAGATAGCTTTTACAAGCCAATTTTCTCCTTCCATCATGTGGGATTGTGTGGTTGGTACTCAGGTCACCAGTTTTCCATATAGGTACACTACCCGCTGAGACATCTCTCTGGCCCAATAAGAAGAATCTAATGCAAGGAAAGATTCCTCAGTCCTCAGAATTGATCCTACCCAGACAGTTCTGTAACATTGGCCTTAACATTTATGGAGGGATAAGAAAGGATACTGAACGTCCAATTGTAAAGAAGGGCTTGCTTGAGTATGATGGAGAACAATGAGAGACTGAAGTGTCTGGCCAATGATATCAACCCATTTTAATACTGGTAGCTGAAATTTCACAAATTGTGTTTCATGATCAAATTTAATAAAAAAAAATAAAGAATTCTTCCCTTTTTTTATGATCCAAAAAGCACTCAGGAACTGGCACCACCTCAGAGCAATTTTTGGAAATGTCTATTATCATCGTACCACTGCAGCCCAAAAGCTCCACTAGTAGCAATTTTTCCAGGTGATAAACACTAGATAAACCATCACTTACTATGATATATTGCCTACACTAAGTCTGTTAAATAGCAACTCTGGGAAAAGTGTATCTCTCTCTCAGAATTAAGATTTACTCACTTCAGGTATTTGTCCTGAAATTTCTTGGAGAAGAGAGAGGATGAGAAATAGAAGTAAGTCCCATGCTCCCTCTTATGTGAGGTTCTTAAACTTCTGAGTTAAGTTCTCACCAGTGGCCATGACTGAAACAAGGTTAGACAAGTGTTTGCCTTTAGTGTGAGCTGGTGAGCTTGTCTTCAACTCTAGGATTATAAAAAGAAAAGAAGACAAAACATTGTTTTTCTTTTCAACACTTGGAAAAATACAAGTTACTTGAGAGAAAAGCCAGTCTCTTTTTTTCCCCTTATGCCTCTCATCTTAAAATATAATTGTGTACACTTCATAGACTAGAACAAACCTAGAACCAGGTCTGCAGAGAATGCAGAATAAATGAGCAGATATGGAATTCTCTATATAGTAGTAGCTGATGTGTGGTTCCACCTTTACCTTGAGCTGTGTTTTGCTACCTGTTTATTTGGCCAGCCATCCAAACACCAGAGAGATTGTCAGCATGGGAGAGTGCTGATGTAGAGCTGCACCAGGATCAGACACCCTGACTTAGAATCTGCCCTGCACCCCACCCCTCAACACATGCCTGATTGAGAGAGAGTAGCGCAGGAATTTTCTCGACTTCTACATGTATCTCCTTTGCTTGTGTAAAATATAAAAAGCATTAAGAATAGTCCCCATCTTATCATTTTCCCTACCAAGTCCTTCAGCATGGAACATGACACTTACAGAGGATTCTGTGTTGTAGATTGTTACTGTTCCCAGCTGGTGCAGAATGACGGGCAATGATGTTCAGAGGTATAAAATGAAGAATCCAAGGTCCTGTTTCTATTTTGTGTAAATATGTAAATATGGGTTTGGATATTTGAAATTTTTATTATCTCTCTCCATTATATTCCATAAAAATCTGAATGTCTCTCTCTCTTTCTCTCTCTCTATATATATTATATATAATATATATATATCCTCTCTCTCCCTTTCTCTCTCTCTCTAGAGCCTCTCTCTCCCTCTCTCCCTCTCTCTGTCTGTCACACACACACACACACACACACACACACACACACACACACGCCCTCATTCCTTCCTGGTTCCCCTTTCTGGGAAGAAGCACTAGGGAATCCCTATGTTCCTGTCAGGAACCTGCTAATGGCCGACAGCAGCTGCACAGTGACAGAAGCTGTGTGCTTCCAAGGCCAGTCCCTACTGCGAGGAACAGTTTCTCATCCAGCTCTGAACAGACACGCAGCACCAACTTCTCCCAGAGCCAGCCTGTGGTGGTCCCGCTGCCCACCAACCACTGTGCTTATCCAGCAACGTTTATCTGCCTTTTAGAAACCTCCCAGTAATAGGAAATTTGGAAAACCTTTTGGCAGAAGTAGCGCACCAAATGACTCCCAGGTTTCTCCCAGAGCTGCTATGGCGCTTCCAAAATGGAGAGTGAGATGCACTGGGATCATTCCTCATTCAAGGCAGGCACAAGGGATCTAACCACTTTGTTTTGCAATCCTTGTCCCCTCCAGCACATCCTCAAACCAGCCTTTAATGAATGGTACAAAGGGGTCCACACATGGGCATAGATACAGTATATTTGCGCTTCAGGAGCTGCCAAAGGGACAGTAGCTACTTTGTGTCTTAAATTTGAAGGCAAACAGAATTTGACAAATGGTCCATGTCCCCTGGGACTAAGAAAGCGTCCAGTCTGGGATGGCCAAGGAAGAGAATGTTGAAAGAAAAAAAAATGCTGCTAAAAGATTCCAAAATCTCTTTACAATGGAGGAGAAAAAAAGAAAACAAAAACTTAAAAAAAAAAAAAGGTTGTTCAAATTGCAAATCTTGCAACTTGAGATCTGGAAGATTACTTATCACTAAATACACACACGGAAGGACTCTCTTAGTGGAAGATGATCTCAAAGCCTCATTGTGATTTCTGGCACCTCAGTCACGGGGACACCTGTGAAGGGATTTGTTTTGTATTTACAGTGTTAACACAGGGAGCTAAGAGAAGATCCAGCTCTCGGCAGCAACGCACTCAGTAATTGGTTTTTAAATGCGTTCTTTCTTTAAATTGATACCATGGGTCTTACGTTTTTCTTTCCTAGAGGAACGTCAATCTTAAATTTTTTTTTAGAGTGACTTTTTTCTTAGCCTGTGAAAATTAAGGGACAAAGTTCCAATCCTTCACTCTCTAATTAAGGGTTCTGGCAGAAGATACTTGCTATCTTTGCAAGCAGGCTGTTGGAAAGGATACTGAATCAGGGAATAAGAGAAAGTGGATTCCAGTTCTGCCTCTGACTCTTATTATCTAGACAGCCGACAACAGATCATTCTCAAAGTTCCTTCTAAATGAAAAAGAAAGCAACTTGAACTTGTGTTTCTTAAACCTTTGTATGAATAGCAGTCACCTGAGCATCTCACTGAAATAGATTCTGATTCAGTCTCTTAGGGGATGTGGGACATGCATACAGCTCCTGGGTGATGACAGGACTGTTGGCCCATGCTACATTATGAGTAGTAAATGCCAAGAATGTTGTTCTTGGAAGTACTGTTTAGTGGATAAGTCTTGCCAGGGCACCTTCCATTGCAGTTGTCAAATCCATTATGTCATTAGCATTTTCTGCTGAAAATTACTTTAATCCCAACAATCCTACACTCTTGACTGTAGTGCTCTAGTGATGTGGCAACAGGCGCCCTCACTTCTACTTTCCATGTTCTCTTTCTCTGTCAAGCCATCAGAGCACTCTTTTCAAAACAGCCACTGCACACTTTGCACCCCTCCGCAATCCTCACAGAATCTCCAGGAAATCTCCAGGGATTGTTATGGTCTTAGTCATGTTCCTTCTACCTATCATTCTGCTTCTCTCTTTGCTCCAGTTAATGACTCTCACCTAAGGATGATAGCACATTATTGCTGATTTTGGTGTGACTTTGGCTCTCTGGTCAGTCCAAGGTTAGGAGGCTTTCCTGAGAGTCCTCTCACACTTCCTATCGGACATTTTCCAATGGCTAGAGATATTTTCGGCTGCTCTAACTGGACCTCCAACATCTAATGGGTTGAGGCCAGGGCTGTAATCAAAATCTTGCCATGCAGAGGAAAGCCCCACCCCACAGTAATGTAGTTAGCCCAAGATGTCCATATTGCCGCTGCTAAGATAGTTTTCCCTGCTGCCCTGTCCTGCTATGCATATTATTATGATCACTGTGTTCCTGCCTACTATAAGGTCTTTGCTCTGGCTACATCTTCCTTGTGTCCTTTTCCATTCCTTAGGTGATTTAACTCAACACACACGCACACGCAGACACGCACACGCACACACGCACGCACCTCCTTTTCATCATTGAAAGCTTGAAATAAAGCACCCTAAAGAAAATCATCCATAAGGAAGGGGAACGTCTTTCCCTGGTGGTGTTTCCACTGATAAATCATTCTTGCTCCAAGAAACACCCAGTTCCATACCATTAAAGGAAACCAGATGAAACATAGGGGGGGCGCATACACAAAAGAATCTGAAGGCAGAAGGGACACTGGTGAGAAAGAAGGTTTGCAGTGGTATAAAGAAGGGTGGTAGACTAGGTAATAAAGGATAAAAGAAGACATAAATTCACTGCATTCAAACACGCAATCTAAAAGAACATAAGTGAATAAAGATAGAGCCATCCATATCACCTTCACTCAGTCCTTGCAACTCCTCTCTCACCATGATATTTTATTTCCTTGTAGCATGGTCATTATTTGAAAGTTTATTATTTGTTAATTTATGGCTTTTTATCAGTAGCTCCATAGAATATATGTCCCATAACCTCATGACGGGATGTAGTTTGCCCATTTTATTTACTGCTGGGCCCTCGGTGACACTGCTGTGTCCTAGAATATGACCAGGATGTATTCACCTCACAGATGAATATGGAATTAATGAGCAAACGAAAGGACACACCAGTGAATCCAATGGCACATACATTTTTAGATGTCGAATTTTAAGTCCTTCTCCAGGCTAGCTGAAAGACAACCTCTTGGGTGTGGGATGCAGGAGCCTGACTTCCAAATGTTTTCCTTGTCATTTCTACATACATTGGAGTGTGAATTCCACCGTATTGGATAACACATTCCAAATGTCTGCACTCCCAGGGGTGAGTCACGTGCTCACTCTCATCCTGTGCACGGGTCCCACCGCAGGTCCATTTCCCTTCTGTGCCGCTGGAAGAGACCACGGATAATAGCTGTTTTTACCTTTGGGGAAAAGAGGGATGACTACACAGGCCTAGAGCATGACTTGGCGCATCCTCAGCTTGATATTGAATACATGTGGTCTCTTTTTCTTGAAAGTTGAGCCTGAGGGGAGAAGAAGAAATGACCTTTCCTGAGCAAATAGTAATAAAATGAGAAATGAATAAATGATAAGCAAAAATTATATGAATTTAGCCTCCAATAATGAGTTTAGTGAGAGGACTTTAATTTTTTCCCTACAGCCATACCACTGGCTATGAAATCACAGTCAACCAAAACTTTACAGTGATTTTACAGAGTCTAATGAACCATGTATTACCTGTCTTGAATTAACATCCTTTTTCATGTAGACTTTCCGTTTATCACTGTTACATTCAGTCTTAGCTGTTCCATTTTATCTTTGAAGTCTTAGACTAAGGCAAGGATCTTGAAAGTTCTGTTACGATGGACCAAATTAGATAGCAGCTCTGTGAAGACTTCTGGAAGATGGTAAGGGATCACCTGCATGTGCTAGCTTCAGAAACAGAGCTCATCTTCCACATGTAACTCTTCCATGTGATAGATGCTCAAGGAGTGCTCATTGCTGAAGCTGCTTGTCTGCAGTTTCACTTGCTCTAATTGGGTTGAGATGAACATCATCAGCAAAGTCAGCTGTCATGTTCTCTTAGAGAGAAATTGTGAGGGAAGAGACATTCTCTGGAAAGATATTTTACAGACAGTGGGGGGGGAGGCATTCTCTGTTAAGATATCCTCCCAACATCTCTGAAGGCAAGTGGCTGTCATGAACCCAGGCTCAGCTTTTGTGGAATGCACACATAGCTTCTGAAATTGGCAGTGTTCCTTTTCTGAACTACCAACTGAAGGAAAAGAATACTCAGTTCACCTCGGCCGCATTTCATCTCCAGTTCTCATAGGAAGCACACTTTTCAAAATTTGGACCATATGAATGATACTGCCCTAAAATCATTTGTCTTATCCACCTAAATCCCATGACATGCCACTATTGACTGATTCCATGACACCTTTCAAAAGCTAATTAATAAACAATAACCATAGAAATATAATGAAAAAATAAGCCTTATGACAAAGGCAGAAGGAGATAATTATTTCATAAATAAATAATGGTATGGTCCATGTCACCCATGTGGCAAGTTGATTTACCAAATAAAGTTATCCTCTTGCCTTCTTAGTGAAATTAGCCATTTCTCCTCTTTAGCTTCACTTCCCACAAATCCACAGACAATAGATATAAAATTCCATCCCGTTTTTTTCCTCTGAAGCTGATGGATACCTTCTATTTATTTATATATTTATTTGTTTATCTATCTATCTATCTATCTATTTCTATCTATCTATCTATCTATCTATCTATCTATCTATCTATCTATCTATCTATCTATTTAGGCATGTGGCATGCCACTTCTAATAGCAGGAGATCCAGATAATTAGTGTCATCTTTTCATCCTGGGAAAATCTCCTCATTTCAGTCATTGCTGCAAGTCTGGATCACATGGGTCATTTCCAAAGGTCAATCTTACATCATAGGTGTGTGTAAGGGGGACAAATTATCTCCCGATTTCTGCCATAGAGAAGCTTTATGACTTGAACCATCCATTTTATTTCCTTCTCAAAACAGAGTTTGAACCCAGAAGACAGATCTGCATTTCTTTTCTAAGTACATACTGACAGGACAGAACATAATTCGTTTCAGGTGTTAACATGTGTTTGCTGAGATAAATCAGCTATCATGTCCTGATTCACTCATTGTCAACGCACAAAAAAATAATGCATTTGGATAGAAGAAATGAAAGGATCAGTTTCTATTTTATAAAAAGCTCATTTTCCATTAGTTGTCTTTTTTAAGGAAAAACAGTATAGAAAAACTACCATAATCCCCAGGGTAAAAGGTAACTTAAGAAGATGTACTCATGTCTATGAAGAGAAATAAAATGAATTCCTTTAAGAAGGTGAGGGACCTAATCATAAAATTTTTAAAAAATGAAATTAACATAAACTGTCATGCTCAGAAAACTTCATGAACAAATATCAAAAAGGGAATATAGGAAGTAAGTTTATTCAATCATTAAACATTAAGTTTATCTGAACCATAGTCAGACAATGTCAGAAAGTGAAATAGAAATTTTTGAGGAATTCATGATACACTAAATTCTTTCTTCTAGAAGCAATAACTGTGTGGTTGGAAATGCTGCCATAGATAACACAGAAGTAGAATGAAAAACAAAGGATAAATTCTTCTAACGTTTCCAAGCCTGTCAAGAGAATGTGTTGGATTTTACAGTGGAGTTGAGCACACATGGGCTCGTGTCTGTGTATCTTAGCTGTCATTTTAGGAGGGTGATTTTTGTTTGTTTCTATCTCTAATTTTTTTCTTCTTTCCCTTAGAATTAATATACTTTATGGATACACAGCTTAACAAATAACCAAGCTTAACCAAGCTTTAGCAACAAGAAAACAAATGGAAGGGAAATCACAATCATCAATATATCCAGCATCTGCCCAGGAGAAAGAGAAACAGAAGCAGAAAAGTAGGTTGTTCTAAGCCCTTAAAATCCTGATGGATAGGGCAGAGAGTCAACAACAGAGGAAGGCCACTCCTGTACAAGCAACAGTCATTAGAGCAAGAGAGAGAGACTGTCAGCCAGGCAGCTGAATAATTATCCATCTTAAGATGGCCTAACTGCATTGTAAGCTTACTTTTCTTCAACCCCTTCTATCTTTAAATATAGTCATCTTTATGAGCTGTCACCATTATCTCTAGATCTATAAATATACAAATCATGACTACACAAAAGACTTATTTTTTTAAAAATCATCAAATAGATAAGTGTGTCTCTTTGTGTCTTATGCTCTGATATTTTAATAATCAGTATACTAAGTATAATCATCAGAGTTACATGCTGACTTCTAGGCTATATAGAGCAAGGACAATGATTTACATCATCTTCTCCATTTGTAGGAACCCAAATATCTCTCTACAGATCTATAAAGTTAACAGAGGCACAAAAATCAAATCACAGCAAAACAAAAACTATTTTGTCCTTGGAAAGGTCACTGTGTGGGAATTATTCCCTTCTCTTACTTTAACTGTAGATGTCATTAAAAGCTCAATCTTAGATCATAGTCTTGATTTGTGTCATTCTGTGTCATATCAGGCTGATGTTGCAGCAAACTTGTAACCGATGACTAGGGACATCTACTTTTGGAGGAGAAAATGGTATTTTTCAGCTAAAATATTTTGTAAAAGTATAGCATACCAAAATGATACATGGTGAACATTTTGTTCTCAAAGTATACTACAGGAAAAGTGAATACCCTAATACATTACAATTGTGTTATCCACCTGTCTCATTTTTGAACAACATGCAGGGATCTCGTGAGGAAAAAAAAAATCAGGTAACATAAGTGAGTACAAACATATGTGTGGGAAAAGAAGACATTTGCAGGTGATCTGCTTTACCCTGGAGCACAGCACTGACTTATTCCTGCATTTGAGCTGAGATCAGTACTGCTGGGCATGAACCAACCTCAGCACATTTAGCCACCTGCTATGAAGTCCCACAATGTTGTCTTCAGAGTAGCAACCTGTCCATCTTTAAATGGCAGTTTTTCGTCTTTAACTTCTGTTTTATTCTATGTGTACAGCATATTAGGTTAGTGAAAACTAGAGGAAGACATTTACATAACTGCAATAATTTTAATGAAAATAAAAGGTTATTTTGGATCAGGTACCTTACTAAGCCATACATATGGGTATGCACATGTGTACATCTATATATATGAAGCATAATAACATTAATTGTCACGGAATTTACCAAGATATGTACTACTATCCTTATTTTACATATGAGCATAATATGAATTAGAATACCAGATAACTGAAATAAAAATCATTCTGGAGAAAATTTCTCTTACATGGTGATCTCATGTGCAACTTAGGATGTCTACTAGTCCACAGGGTTTACATCAAAGAAATTAGAATTTTTCCAAAGGTTTCATAGCATGTGCCAATAATTGTTATTGAGTCTATCTGAATGGACATTTCTTTCTCATATTATAATACTGCTGTGATGATCTTGGCAAAGCATTCCAAAAATCCAATCATTGTTCATTTGCAAAATCATGCCATGCTGACACAAAAGTTCTATAATTTTCAGTAATGAAAATTACTTGAATGCATTGAAATATTTACTAACAATTTTCCTTTTAAAAGTGATTATTTAGAGGAATTATAGAAATTAGAAAAAAATTAAAAAATAATTATTTTCTTAATACATTAGAAAGAACATAGGAATGTCTTTATTTATAGTAGTCAAACTACCAGTATTTTCCCTTATAGAGTATTTCTCACAATGTGGTTCAGAGCTACTTGTGCCATTTCCCCAATCTTTCCAAGAACATAATGAATAAAGTTTTGAGGATAATTTTCAAGAATCTACATTCTACATTTCAAAATGAATAATGCTTCCTATGATCCTAGTGTCCAGTAGAGCTTGAGCACTAATATTGTTGTATTTTTGTATTGTTCTTCAAAATATTGGTGTGGCAAATTATTGGCAATAAAGTCGATGTCAGAAAAAAATGAGATAGATATTTCTTGTCGCTATTCCCCCAAATCACTAAATAAAAATATTGGAGTGACTTGTGGGATTTCTGGTGCATTATCAGAGAATCCAGCTACATTTGGAATTCCTGAGGAAAGCAGAAGCTGGTTTATGTATCCAGATTGTTATCATGGATGACTAAGAAGAGCATAAGCATTCTGCAACAGAGTTCTTGTCCATGTTGACCTTGAATGCAAGCTAGGAAGTCTAAAGTAGGTCACCGAGTTTATTTAGAAAAAAAATGAGCATTTTACCAAAGGTTTTGCAATGTGTGCTCATCAGAAGCTGCCTGTCAAGTTGAAGTAGCATCAAGAGGCACAGACTAAGAGCTCTCGGGCCTTAAATGGTTCCTACCAAATACCAAACCTATTATCATGATTGGCTGTTATAGCCCTCTAAACAGCAAAGTGATTAAAATGGTCGTTATGAAACCCTAAAGATGCATAATTATGACAAATAAGACTCAAGTGCAGGGAGATTTCTGTCTTACTGACTGGATTACATTTCAAGGAAGAATCAATGAGGCAATGTTGCCCAAGCCACTACAGCACAGGGAAAGCTGGCAAAGACCTTCAGTCTCTTGATTTTTACCTCTAAACCTCTCTCGTGCATCATTTGAACAACCTCAGTCCAGGATCCTCTCCAAAACTTAACTCATCCCAAATGTCAGCCCTGTGCAGCAACTTCTATCTGCATTACAACCCCCTCTTTATACAATGATCTAGTTGATCATTTACTAACCATCAGGTGACAGTACAAGGATGGTAGGTTTATTCAGAGTTACTCTCATTTGCTCTGCATCAAATTGCCAGCCTAGTAGTGCTCATTTTACTCACTTATCATGACTAATGGTAATGGTTAAACAGAGGACTACAAAATATGCTGGTTCTATTCAATCTAATCTTCATCTAAGAATTGAGGAAAGTAACTCTGGTGGAAATCAAGTCCATTGCCAAAAGGACAATGGTTCCCTCCTGGGAAAACACACACTAAAAGCCTTTAAAAAATATTCTTGGATCACTAGCAATAAAGATAAAGTAGACTGCACCGGGAATATCTAGCCAACAGTCAAACTTCTTTTTCTTTAGCAAGACAGAAAAGACAGAGCCTATCCATTCTGTTTCTTCACAGGGCACTTTTTAAATATTTAAGACTGACAAAGAATTCCAAGAAACTTTCCTTTTTTTGGAAAGGTAATAGTCAGAAAGATACTAATATATCATCCAGCGCCAAACTTCATCTCTAGTATGAAGTTTTTTATTGATATAAATTAACATGTCACTTGAACATAGTATTTGTATACTTAATTATGTCTTCTTGGAGAAGACATATAATTTTATTATTATTACTATTTATTCAACTGTGCGCATGTGCATGTGTATGTGTGTCTGTGTATGTGTAGAATCACGGACGAATTCGTGAACCACCATGGACGTCTCCACCTCTTTCTGCCCAGGGATTCACAGGCTCTGCCCTATCAGGACCAGAAGCGCAGGCCGCCCCCACTTCCGGCTGGCGTCTATACATGGGATCTGGGATCCGAACTCAGGACCTTCCACCTGCAAGGCAGAGGCTTAACCCCTGAGCCACCTCTCCAGCCCAGAAACACTATTTTCTAAGAGTGTGGTATGAAGGAGTACAAACAGAAACTGGTGGTTAATGTTTCTTTGAAACAATCACTAGGAATGAGTGAGTCTTTATTTTTCGGCATTGTACTTAGAATGAAAGCTACACATTTCCCATTTCCTGTTCCTTTCTTTTCTTCTCTGCATTTCTTCCACTTTCTTCTGTTCCATTTGTCACATTGCTTGAACTATTCTCTCACACTACAAAAAAAAACTCATTAGTGTGAAAACTGAATATCCTTTGAGAGATGAATTATCAGTGTTTGATATTGCTGAACTCATTTATATGCTGTAGTTCTGCTGGTGAGAAAGAAAAATAGCAAGAGGAAGGGAATCAAACCTTCTGAAGGATGAAAGTTTCAAGTGACTTTGAATCCATTTTTGAGACCATCTTGACAACCAAGCAAAAAAAACAAAATAGAGAACTTTGATGACAACAAAAAGGATCCATTCATGGTTTCAGAAATGTCAGCCAGATGGATTGATACACATAATGCTTTTCTGATAAAAGCAATTAAATCAATGTATAGATTTAAATTTGCAGAACTCTAAGTTTTAGGATTATGCTATGTCTAAAGAGTTTCTATTGATCTCCATCCACAACTAACTATTACTAAATTATCTTTTCCTGAAGACAGACTATCCCCTGCTTTGAAAATTTAAATTTTGGCTAGAGAGATGGCTGAGGGTTTAAGATCTGTCTTACAAGCAGAAGGTCCTGAATTTTGATCCCAGATCCCACAAAAATGCCACATGGAAAATGGCTGTGGCCTACACTTCCAGCCCTGGTGGGTAGAGCCTAGAAAATCCCAGAGCAAAGCAAAAAGGAGGGAAAAAGAATCCAGACTGATTCCAAAGTCACCCGTGGTGCTCCACATGGACACACAGTGCCTTCTGATACACACACACACACACACACACACACACACACACACACACACACAAAATAAATACATTTTTTAAAAAGAAAATTTAAATTTCATTTCCAACTAGGGAAACTACTTTTGTAGTACTATTTAAGGTTTGCTTATCATTTCTGTGGGCACATTTACTCAAATGGAATCCATGTGGTTAACGTTAACTAGGTAATTTTAAATGAAATGTGTGCATCAGAGACAAGCAAATTATATTTATATAATACTTGCACACTTTTAGTAAAAAATTTTAGGTTATTCTTTTATTATTTAAATTAAGGAAAAAAACTGGCTAGAGAGTTCAGGGGTTAAGACTCTGTCTTGCAAGAAGAAGGTCCTGAGTTCTGATCCGAAGTATCACATAAAAACACCAGGCTGAAACAGCAGCAGACTGCACTTCAGGCCCAGGTAGGTGGAGCCCGGGAAATAGCAGAGCAAAGCAAGAAGGAGGTAGAAACAATCCAGGATGATTCCCGAAATCACCCGTGGTTTTCCACAGGGACACACGGTGCCCTCTAATACACACACACACACACACACACACACACACACACACACACACACACACACACACACACTAAATAAAATATTAAAAATTTAAGGGAAAAAAGATTTGCCCATTGTCATGACTTTCTTTTACCTAGCTTCTTTGGAGTTACAAAGCTCTGGAATAAGATGAATAATCTTGTATGTGCAGTGGAGAAAGAACAATAAATACATAACTAAAGTAGGAAATACACATTTGGCTTTCAAGGAGTCATGTGCATACAGTTTTTGGTATTTTCTTCTAATTTTGAATCATGCTTTATACATAGAAGCCTCAAAGGGAAATGTAAGTTCTGATCCACTTGAAGAATTTCCAGAGGTAAGACTTTATGTATGTGATGTTAGTGATGAAATCTTCCCAAGCAATTAAAGTACAAAGAAGTTGGACTGGAGAGATGGCTCAAGGTTTAAGCCTCTACCTCACAAACAGAAGGTCCTGAGTTCAGATCCTGAATCCTATGTTAAAATGCCAAGTAGAAATGGTAACAGCATACACCTCTGGCCCTTAAAGGTGAAGCCTGGGAAATGGCAGAGCAAAGCAAAGAGGAAGAGTAATCCAAGGTGATTCCTAAAATCATCCTTAGGCCTCCACAGGCCTGCATAATGATCCTCTGATACACACAGACACACACAAATAATTGAATAAATAAATACAAATTATGTCTAAGGATATCTTTTTTATTTATTGAACAATAAATAAATAAACATATTATATCAAAGATAAAATTTGGATGTTAGTGCTAAGGAGTTTAATACATTGATAGAAAGAGTCCTGAATCACAAACATGGAATCACAGATTTATTAACACATTGTCCAAACACATTATATAGTTCACATACCATAATGCTACATGCTATCTAATTAACATGTCCTGAATTTTTGATTTCCTCTTATATTTTATGGGGTGGTAGAATCGTTTAATGATTTTGTATTTGAGTGTGTTTTTGGTTTTGTTTAATTTTTTTGTTTTGTTTCATTTTGTTTTGTTTTGTTGGTATTTGGAACTAAATCCAGGACTTTGCACTTTCTAAGCAAGTACTGTACAACTGAGCTAAATCCTCAAACCCTTAGCAAAACCTGGATATTGACCAAAACAATATTATTCATTTAGTACCTATTTCTACTGTTCCTAAATAAGGTAGAGAAAGGGGACTTATACCAATAATGATGTCACATTCTGGTTGAGATTCTAAGTTGAAATTCTTAAAATTTCCATAAACATCATTAAGACACTATTAAGCAGGATTATTGCTTAATAGAATAAAAGTCCACCCCCCGCCACCATATGGGTATCATTCTTTTCCACCTTGTAGTTTTGAGATCTGAGAAACACTGTCAGGGAAGGCAGAAAGGGAAAAGCTAGTTCATCACTACCTTGGTTGGAAGAAAAAATCCATATTTTTCAACTCATTGGCCAGAATGCATCCTTATGACTGGTCCTCATGGCAGAAGAGTCTCAAAAAGGTGGTCTTTCTAATTGTACAGGAAAAAGAACATATAAAGGATTTGTGGGAAATGTACAGCTCTCTCTGCTATGCTCAGCCCTCTGTCTTCCAAAGGACTATGTTCATCTTTCATGCGGAGTGCCATCACTTTCTCTCTGAAGCAAGTAATGGCATGCACAGCCTTTACTCATGAGGTATAAGCATAATTCCTCTCCATTTAGGAAAAGGAAGCAAAAGGATGAGTCCTCTAGCTTCTCTCTTCCCATATCTCCTGTACACCTAATCACACTGGTGGAAGATAAATGGGATTTTTTTCAGTATATCATTTCCCTGGGCAGAGGAATAAATAATTCAAAGCCATTCTAGAATTGCCCGAACATCATTAAAGACCCTCCTCTGGGATGCTAGGTTGGTGTCAGACTCTAACTTTGTGGTCTTGCCCACTTTTCTCTGAGTGATTCCTCAATATACTCTCTAAATGACTGCTCAATCTACCCTCTGAGACCTAGGGATCATCACTCATCCTTTGTCACTCATCCTTTGTCACATCTGAAGCAGGAATTAGGAATTAGGAATTAGGAATTAGGAAACACACTCCTCTTAAAGACTGCAGTTTTCAGACACACTTTTCTCATGGCGGTCAAAGATTTTAAAAAAGTAGTAAAAAAAATCATGTAATTTCTCAACTAAAGAATAAAACACTATCTCTTTTCCTGAACATTCTGATATTTTTAGTTTGAGATCATGATTTTCAGAGATATTTCTCTCAGCATTTGAGTAGATCAATTGCCTGCAGTCAGCAACAGGTGCCATCGACACTGCTCAATGTTTCCTTGGGGAATTATTCTCAACTACGTTTGCATCTTTTGCTCTCTGAACACTGATTCCCATTTTTACCAGCTAATGCTTGCAACACTAGGTCCTATACCATTAGCATGCTCTTTTCCCCAAATTCTTAATCAGTGAACAGATTTATTGGCTCTTTATCATCCAGGAATTTAAAACCCCATCTCTTATCACTTAAAACCACAAGGCAGTTGACATTCACAACCTTGGATGCTCCAAATATCTGGGCACTATTTCATTATTTCGCAAACTTGTCAATCTTCTCTGTTGCTCCTATATTCCAAAGGCAACCTTACCGGTTACATATTGTTGAGTAAGAAGGTTCTCCAGACACAAAGAAGGGCTGAAATTCCAGGAGCAATCTACCCAAATGTCTCTTTATAGAATCTCCATGAACTTACAATGAAATGCACAAGGCTACCTACCATCTTGAGAGAACTGACTAGAGCTCAAACATCTACTTCCAAATTCATCTCCTTAGTTACAGAACTTTGTTGGGAATTATCAGTTTTCTACCACAGGAGTCCTTCTATGTAAACAACCATGGCGAGGCATCTATAGGCTCTGTTCTTCAATAGAACTGAAAAGTTGTGAGGAAGCAAGACTACACCCAAGCTGGAAGTCATAACATTTGCAGCCTCATTATGAAAGTAATGTATAATTATCCTTCTTATGCTGATTTGATGTTTCTCTCTCTCTCTTTCTCTCTCTCTCTCTCACACACACCACACACACACACACACACACACACACACACACACACACACACTCACTCACACTCTCTCTCTCTCTAGTATGACATGACTGTAAGTATGCGTTCCAGAACTCAAATATCACTGGCAATATGTTTGACACTGATTACCAAAAGCAGCCAATAGTAATGAACAAAGTTTGGAATTCATGGAATGCACCAAATAAAACCCTGCATAGCCCAATTTTCAGTCATTTAGAGTGGATGCCCCAGATTATATCTTCTAGTGATATTATGTCTTTCAAAGTTGCTTAAGTTCCTTCTGTGATGTTCTCAAAAGGACAGTTCACTCAAGAACACATTTCTCAGCAAATATCTCACCATTAAGCAACACGTCTGTATTTTGTTGCTTCACATCATGATGATACATCTAATTCTTCACAAGCTACTAACTTTTCAGCTTGCTCATCAGTTGACTATAAAGTCTGTTTCACCTTGGACATTCTCATTATATCAGCATTCTATTCCCAGTACTGATCTTTTATTAGCTACTATATTCAGTAATAGTTGTCACAATAAACTCTAAATTACCCTAAATATTTCACATGTTCTGGCTATCTATAACCAACACTTCCTCCTGAAACTGAATTATCCATGAATGAAAACCCTTTGGCTCCTGTGCCTTCAGTTAATTTAACTCCTTCCTGTTGTTTATAAGCTACTTTATGCTCTAAGCCCAGCCTATACTTTGAATTTCATAATTTCCATATCTATGGAAAACTCTACACATAAGACCATTTTCTATCTTTGCAATATTATGAGTACTTTTAGATTTTTGTGTTTAATATACTTTGATCATTTTCTGGGAGTAGTATGCCTTCTCTCTAGACATAGCCTCATGTCACTCAATCTGTCTTCCTTCCCCTACAATGCATACGTGCCTACCTTTACTGAATCATGCCTCCATAATACAATCATTACTCCTCAGAGCTACTATATGAGAAATTACTTTCCATTTCCATAGGAGCTATGCCAATCTACCCAACATACTGAATTTTTAATAGTGACCATGTTAAATACTGTTTATTGAATGCAAATGAACACACAGATGTTACAAGAATTTTTCCTTCTAACTAAACTCCCTTATCTTCTTGTACCTCATGTAGACTCTTAATAGATGTTTAACATTGTGAAATACCTGAAAATAACTGGTTCTTCTCTCCTTAGAATAATTTCTTTTTCTCATCTTCATATATATTTGGAGGTGCTTGTATGTGCATTTGCATATCCAAGTGTACATGTGTTTGTTCTTATGGAGGCACAAGTTTCCACTCTTTCACTTATTCATTTTGAGATAAGTCCATAATCAAACCTAGAGCTCACTATACAGCTAGTCTGACTAGCTGATTCTGGGGAGTCTTAGTCTCTGTCTTCTGAGGCTGGAATTACAGGTGTCATATCCACCTGGCTTTTATGAGGGATCTAGGTTTCTAAACTCTGGTCATTTTGCTTGCATAGCAAGTAGTTAGTTAGCTGCTGAGCCATCTCCCCGCTCCAGGATGATCTCTTTAAATGAATATCTGGCTCAGATCTATACCCTGACTTTCATACCTATAATCTGCCTCTTGTCTGTAAAACACTGAACAAATGTTTCTCATTTGTACTCAGTTTCACTCATGAATTTTCTTGCCTTGTGAAATGGCACCCTAATTCTCAAGATCTGGAAGTGTCAGCTTCATCCTATACTTCTCTAGTTCACCTGTTCCCCCTTCACAATTTGTTGCTAAAGCTTGAGATTTTGATTTCTCTAAGACTGTTTTAATTTCTGTTTTTTCCATTTGTCATGTTTTATACTACATGAGCCTCCTAACTGCTCTCCCTACCTCCCTTCTGACATTCTCCAGTCTATTTTCTACTCTGCTGTCAAATGATTGTTCTGTAACACAGCCTTTCCATCTGTCATTTCCCATTAAACACCATCAGTGGTTTTCCACTGCCTGCATGTCAACATCACTGCTGGGAGGAGGACTCCGTATTAAGTTAAAACACATGTTATACAAGCAAAGGGACGGGAGTTCAGGTCTCCAGATGCTACATACAATATCAGGGGGGTAGCAACTTGTATTCCAGCCTCAGAAGGAAGGAATGACAATCCACAGAACAAACTGGCTAGTAAGACTAGTTTTTGAATGAGTTCTGGTTTTGATTACAAACTCTGTCTCAACAACAGTCTTTGGTCTTGCCTATCATTAGAGTCGGGTATTGTCATTGTTGTGGTTGGTCCACCTTGTCCCTGTGTATTCCTAATGGGAGATGCCACATCTAATCTAATAATTAGCTGTTTTGTTAAGTACTGCTTTTAGAAAATATTCCTTTATTTAAAAGAGAGAGAAAGAGAGTAGATATATGGCATGGCACACAGCTGAAGGTCAGAAGACAAGTTCCGGAAATCATTTGAGGGTTTAAGACTCTTCCTTCCAAGCAGAAGGACCCGAGTTCATATTCCAGGCCCCATGTAAAAACACCAGGCAGAAATGGCAGCAGACTGCACATAGAGCCTGGGAAATCCCAGAGCAAAGCAAAAAGGAGATAGAAGCAATTCAGGATGATTTCTAAAGTCACCCCTGGTCTGTCACAGGGAACTCACTCTGCCATCTGATACATACACACACACGCATTAAAAAAATAAATAAATAAATTTATTCCTTTTATCATATGGGGTTCCAGGAACTGAACTCAGGGGGCGAAGGGGTGCTGTCTGCATTCATGATCACCGGAGATCTTGACAATGCAGAGTACAAAACCTAAAAGCAGAATGTACTTCATAATTTAACCATTAATCCCTTCATTGATACTACTAAACCACAGATATTGCGATTTTTCCTACAATGACCCAAATGTATCACCCTATTTTCCCTCTGGTGTCTCTAAAATCAAAATCTTAATTTGCATGTTTTAAACTGTATTTTGAGGTTGATGGAGGCAGTAGGAAAGAATAAAGTATAGAAAAGCATGATTTTTACCAAGTATCACTTCTGCAGGAATCTCAGGTGACCTGTCTGCAAACTATTCATTCTTTTTCTTAGACTAGATTTTTATGTATTCACACACACACACACACACACACACACACACACCTGTCTCCATGGACCAGGATTGGTTAAGACAGAGAAAAGAGAGATAACAGTGTGAACACAGAGAAGGCTGAAGCGAAGACAGGGACAGGAAGATAAACAGAAGCAAGCAGTTAAAAGTAAGAAAATCTCAGGTACTTGAAAAGCCCTGGCTGAGACAATAAGAGAGATAAAAAGAGAACAGAAGAAATTAAATCAGGACTGCTGGTAATTGGAGATGCAGAAGAAAGGCAGGAGGATGTTTAGAGCAGGGAGAGCAAAAACAGAGAGCCTGAGAAAAGGGGATAGAAGCAAAGATGTTTTAACCAAGAAGGAACAGAGAAGGAAAGCTGACACTGAGGACCTGTGGGGTCTCACTTGTGACTTTTTTTTAACCGGACTTCCTCTTTATATCGACACTTTCCCAAATGATGGATAACTTGAGGGAATTCTCCCATTTTGTTTAAAATATTTAAATATAAAATTGTCCATTATACAAAGTCTCAAATCAACATGGTCTAATAATAGAGGTGTGAATGATGTAGAAGCTCCACTGTGGAACTCAGAAGTCAGAAAACTTGGCAAATGTCTTTATATCATTAGCCTCTTCTATAGCTCCTTCCATATATTCTGTCCTTGAGTGTCTCCTGCTTTAGGAGGAGTTCACGCTTAGACATCTTTCAGTTGCTTGGAACTATTCTTGTTTTCCCTTCAGTAGTGATAGTGTGCACTTTAGAAGGTGTGGCTCTGCCCCCTATCTACAGAATGAAGTGGTAGTGCTGAGTGAGGTGTCATGAACAGCTTCTCTATCCTTCAAAAAGAATAATATACGGATCCACTGGTTCTGCAACTTGCCTTTGTTTTCAAGTGAAAAAAAATATCAAATCACAGCATCAAAGAGATTTTAATGGTTGCACCTTGGGCCTGCAATTCACACTTCCTCATTGTTAATGGTTCTGTCATGAACATTGACTATTTGTGCTTATCTAGTCACACGTAAATCTAGTTTCCTTCAATATCTTTCTGAAATTTTTCTTTTGAGGCCATTCAAAGGAAGGTACTGTAAAGAGAATACCCTTCACAGCCTTAGATGTTGGAAAGAAACAACAGTTCTCAGAACAGTTATGTGCAAAGGTTTTTTTTTTTTGGTCTGGTTCGTTTGTTTGCATGGCTGTGGTTGTGAAGTATTGCTCTCAGATTTCCTGGTTCTTCAAGGGAATATGTAAAGTAAGGGAGGAAAGTACAAAGCAATTCTAGTGGGCTGCGTGCTCTGGAATTCTGTCCAACAGAATTCAGAGCAAGAAGGTAGTATCCAATCAGTATTTATTACTCAGCAAAAGTCACTGCCGACATCGGAGAGCAGTTGAAAAACAGGAAGGAGATGTGTAAGAAGATTATAAAATAACAGTTCCACAAGAATAACTGAAGGGTTAATAGGCTTGAAAAAAATGAATTTTGTCGCTTCAGAAAAGATGGTTCTTTTGTAAGATCACACTGTCAACAGTAGGAGGAATAACAAGCTCAAAAGAGGAAAATGAATTTTTAATAGTACCTGTGGCTTCTTTTCTTGCAAAAGGCTCAATTTAAAAATATGATTAATACCTTAGTGGGATTATCTTCCTGCCATCTTTCTGAGAATCAGCCTTAGAGGGCAAGACATTCTCCTTGGCATTTTGTTTGACTCCCAAGCTTACTTGTTTTGTTCTTTTCAATTGCATTTCCCACATTATACTTCTCATGGCACAAGACTTTTGCACACCAGGGCTGCCACCCTGCCGATGGGTTGGAGTTTGTGGGGTTTCAGAGAGAAGAGAACTCAGCCTGAGAATCTAGCTTTGTGACCTAAGGTTGAAAACCACTCTCGGATGCTGGCCTCAAAGCTCTGGTTATCACTACTGAGTAACAATTGGCCTCTCTGTTTGCTTTTTCTGAAACTGACACTGTAAGTAACAAAATGTAGTGAGCTTTCAAAGAAAGGAAAATGACCTTTAAGTTCTCTGAAGCATAAAGGCCACCTCACACAACAGAGAACAGCAAAAGCTCTGTGGCCTTAGGAGAGCAGGGAGGTACTTAGATTAGGAGATAAAAGGGGAGCATGGCTGGGACTTTGGGGCTTGTCCTTTCGGAAGTCCCAGGACTAAGGTCTCCTTAAATGGAAAGCGGAGGTGTTTGAATCTCAAAAGACACAGTGCACATAATAATTATGCATGGCCCTGAGAGCACCAAGCCTGCTATTTTCAATGTTTTCTATTATGGTCTGGCAAACCTGAATTAAGGAATGTGTATGAATATTAACGTGAACATTTCCTAATGCCACTAGTCTCCAGTTAGGAATTAAGGCTCTTTCCTTTCTTTCAACACTAACAGAAAAACAAACCCCAAACTAAGAAATCACTCTAGGGCTTATTTTCCTTCTACATTAGAAGAAAAATACTGAGCATTACAAAAACATTAGCTCTTTTAGAAGATCTAAGCACTGTTGAGGATTTCAAAATTATAAAGAGGAGATTTCGACAGCTAAGTGTAATAAAGAAACTCACAATTTATGTTTTAGCATTTTCTTGAGACTTAATGATAAAAAAATTACAGTTTCAATGAAGGGATGTTTTTTAAGAGGGAAATGAATTATCGAAGGTTTAAAATATTATTATTATTTGCATATCAAAACTTTTGTCCACTCTTAAATCAACTTCTATAATTTAAGGATACATCTGATAAATTTTTATCAATAAATTGCAGTCCTAGATCATATAGAAATAAAGCTCTATAGTAAGCATTGAAGTTCTGAATACATAAATTTAACTTTCTAAAAGATTACATAATACAAAGTAAAACAAATATATTAATTATTACAAGGTGCCTTTAAGGAGGAAAATCATAAGCCACAGTAAAAGTACTTACTTCAGTCCTTTTTAATACCTATTTACTTTTGCAATTAGCAAGCATTTATTAAACACCTGATGTTTGAAGGGGTATTTGTACTGATGGAGGATGCACCATGGTTAAAAAGGAATTATACTGCCATTTATGTGGTGGGTAATTAGATATGTGATTAGAAATATCATCACGGAATCACAACACTCCAAGGGAACTCATTCTTTGCTCTATAGTGGAGATTTTAGACAATGTATTTATTTCTCTTTTTTTATTGTATTATTTATTCAATTGTGTGTGTGTGTGTGTGTGTGTGCACACACGCATATGTGTATGTATGTGTGTGTGTATGTGTATGTATGTGTGTGTAGAACCACGGACGAACCCGAGAACCACTATGGACCGCCTCCAACGTCTCATTGTTTACTCTGCCTGGGGATCCACAGGCTCCGCCCTACCAGTACCAGAAACGCAGGCGGCCCCCGCTTCCGCCCGGTGTCTATACGTGGGGTCTAGGATCCGAACTCAGGACCTTCTGCCTGCAAGGCAGAGGCTTAACCCCTGAGCCACCCCTCCAGCCCCTATTTCTTATGGATGTTATCTCTGAAGTTGTATCAAAATGTCATGTTCTGAGCACCCAATTAGATAATAGCCACTCTCTGATTTCCATTCTTAATCTTGAATCGAGAGATACTTTCAAAGACAAAGATTGGTCAAAGGAATTCATTATCAACTGAATACTCACCATTGATTAAAAAAAAATACTTGTATTTAGCCCTTTCTGAATATCTCATAGACATTTCAAATTTATTTCATATTGATGAGTACCCAGCTTTTTTAATGTATAAATCCCACAACAGTCATGTTCTCCCCACCTTCTTTTGCTATATTAACTAGTACTCTTGGGCATCAGCATACTCACCTTCCCTCTTCAAGAGGTCCTCCTGACACATGTCAGAGGTCAAATTAAGATTTTTCTCAATGTAATGAAGAACTCCCACAGCACCAGCTCAGTCTGCTTCCCAATCCCTCTTTTCCTCCTCCTCCTTCCCCACAGCTCACTCTGTATTCTATATTTTATCTTTTAAGAACTCCATCTATTCTGCCCTCAGACATTGATCTCCTTTTGTCTTTTCAGTAGATATTGAACCATGTTTAGATCTCTGCCTTAATGCATGAAACTCAAATCTTATTGATATTCTTCTACTTTTAAATATTGTTGTATCAACAAATATGAATTTTTCTTATTGCTTTTCCCCAAATTTCCCCTCTTTCTTTTTTCATCTTCCTCCTTCCTATTCTTCTTCTTCACTCTATTATTCACCTACTTATTTTCATCCTCTGATCTGTGATTTAGGAGAGGATGGTTGTTACCTTGGAAGTGATTTCCAAGGTAGTATATTTATACAGTAGGAATATAGCAAATAACCTTGAATTTTTGAGTTGGCTTTCTCCTTATAGTTTGTCAATATTATAAAAAGAACAAAATGTTTTTCTCAGACATCTTTTGTTTTTCAAAAATTCATCAAAAAATACTGAGCACTCATTTTTGATATATTAGAAAGATTAGTGAATCTGCATGTGAAAGACTTTGCTAAAATACAGCAAGGGACTTTGCCTTTCTAACCTCCAATCTCTATCTGAAAATGGGGACTATGTTTTCCTTCTCTCTTAGCTGTGATAATCAAATGATAATCTGATGTAAGTATATATCTTATAAATGCTAAATCACTGTTTTCAATTGTCTGTTGCCTTACTGAAAACCATGTTGAATAGAACCATGAAAGACCAATGTTATCATTTCCTTTTCTCTTTTATGGAGAATATAGTTTTTGCCTCTGTTATGAGAATGTCATTATCATGTCCTTGCTCTGCCCTTTGGTCTCAGAACTATATCCTTGGAGATGTCCTCTTCCTGACTGTTCAGAAATAATGGCTGTTAGGTCTGTCATAACATCTACCAATGTCTTGAATAATCTAGGGAGAATTTAGTTCATTCAAAAGAAGAGCATCATTTTTCTATGTTTTAGCAGATTGTTTCTTTCATGGTTGGAACCACCAGAACTTATCACAGCCAACTCTTTTAATGTTCTTTTACAAAAGAAGGAAAAAAAAAGAAGGGAAGAAAGTATCTTTAAAGACTTTCTAGAGTTCAATACATGGGAGACTACCGAGGTTGTCAAGAATTAAAATCAATGTTTGTGTGGTTTAGAGGCTCTGTAGTTAGAGAAGTAAGATGACTTGGTGGTCACACAGATGTTTATTCATGAATGAGTTGTCTCAGTCATTGTCTATATATCATTCATTGTCTTCCTTTTCTGCCATTTCCTTGAATTTCTTTCCATTCATTAGCCTTCTGCCCTTAAAGATTGATTGAAGCTGACTGGTCAGAAACATTCTCTGTCCCATCTGATTTTCCTTTTATCCTCAAACCCTGAGAATCTCCTGGAGCTCTGCCCTCATTCTGCTTCAATCATTGATATACATCAGGGAAATGCTACAACTCTACCAAACCTCTCTCATGAGCTTTAGATCTTTGTTTATAATGATCTGATCATAAAGTCTGCTCCAATTCTCTCGTAATTGTATCTCAGATATAACATATACTATACAGAACCCATAGTACTCTGATAAAAATCTCTACAATGGCTTAGGAGCGTGCCATGATACCAAGATGGTAAACTCTCAAAACAGATTTAATTTACTTCTCTCTACTACTTCCTATCCTCTACTTTGAAGTCCAAATCTTAGAAAAATGTACTTACAAAGTGTATGACAACCCATGCTCTTCATTCTTCTTTAATCACACTAAGATTCCAGTGCAAAAACTCACTGCTCTAGAACATGGAGGTTACTCTCCTGGGAACATTTCCCAATTCTAACCCTTCTCATCCCAAATCTATTGCTACCAAACAAATCATCCTAAAGTACAATTTAAATCATATAATTCTACTGCTCTAGAATGTTTAATCACTTTCTATTATCTATTGAATAAGATCCAAACTCCTTAAAATAATATTTAACACATCTACCATCTGGTAAGTCCTGTGTGTCTCAGCCCAGCTCCCCTTGCCTTTCAAAGATCTAATGCTACTTTGAAACAGCATTATGTCCTTCTCCTGTCTATCTCAATCTGTTTATTTATTCTTCAGCAGTCACATGCTTTATTACCATTCTCTATAAAATCAACCCTTTAGTTGATTGTCCCAGCAGAAAATAACATATAATTCAAAATATCCTAGGTTATATGCATTATCATGTTGAATTCTTATAATCACTTTACCTTTTGTCTACTGTTTTCAAATTTTTACAAAACAATATACTGATGTTTACATGGTTCTGCTGATTGTAACAAAGTAGCATAGCTTCTCATATTTCTCATATGTTAGCCTTCATCCATGTCATCACCACTTTTTCAATCCTATGATTTCATCAAAGACATTGTAATGGGACATTACATTAGACATTAAGAAAAATACCTTTTGTGTCAATTGAAGTATAATTTACATGTGAAAAATCTGACTTTAGTGTGCAATTCTATGAATGTAGTATTTCTAACTTTTATTCACACAGTGTCTTTTCGTAGTGAGATTACATATTTTTTTCAGTTCCCATATGTAATTTTACAAAGTTTCAGCAATTTTTTACTTCCCTTTTCACCTACTATTTCTTTAGAAGCAATAAGTATTGTCACTCTCATTTTTATAATTGAACAAACTGTGTTTACTTATACAATGACAAATTTGCTTATATAAAGAATAAGAACCAAATTCTTTAATTACAACCAGAAATCAAAGATTTTAATTCTACCCATTATGCTTTTCCTGTTAATGGTCTAAATTGAATGAAATCTGTATTGTTGAAAACTATTTACTTCATTTCTATCCAATGGATTCATAGAATATGCAACATATATTATTGTAGTAACACATATTTCAGAAGATATTCCTTCTCAAAGGATAGTTGAGTGTAATTCCAAATGTGGTCACCAGGAAATGTAACCCATCTTTCCAGAAGCTACTTTTTACTAAATTTATGCAAATAATTGACTTTTTAAAATATCTTTATTAAACAAAATTTACTTATGTGTGTACATATATATACACATACTTACATATATATATGTAAGTTTACTTGAACTTTTTTTGCATGTGTAGGTGTGGGTATATATGGGGATATATATAGAAGATAGCACTATGTGTGCCTGTGGTGAGTACAGGAATGAATTTGGATTGTTTTACCTACTTATTCCTTTGCTGAGGAGTTTCCCAGGATCTGTCTTCCAGGACAGACGTATAGGCCACTGATTTCTATGTGGGATCTGTGATGCAAACTCAGGTCTTTTTGCTCACAAGGCAAGACTTAACCTCTGAGCAATCTTTTCAGGTCCCAGTTATTTGTATTTTATGTGGACTGTGATATAAAAGCTCACACTACAAAATTTTTATTCCTATATGTCTTTTACCACATTTTTATTCATAACACAAACTCACTGTTCTCTCCTCTTCCCTAAATCCCATTTTATTTGTCCCCCTTCTTCCTTTGTCTAATCCCCATTTTTCTCATGTGTTACAATTGTATTTCTTCCTTTTTGTACTTCCTTGTCCCTTAAGACCTCATCCTCCAGCCACATGGTTCTCTTTCATCACACACACACACACACACACACACACACACACACACACACACACACATTCTACAAAGTAGAATATACATATCAGAGAAAACATGCAGGTTTTCTTTTTCTGAGTCTCACTTATTTCTCACCATAATGATTTCAGTCATTCACTTGCAAATATAATTCTTTTCCTTTACAGCTGAATAAACTTCTCTTGCACATATGTACCACATGTACATTTGTCCACTCATCCATAGACAGACAGCTAGACTGGTTCCATTCCTTAACTATTTTGAATAGTGCAGCAGCAAATATAGATATGCCAGTATCTCTGAGGTATGTTGTCTCAGAGTCTTTCTAGAATATGCCATAGAGGAGTATAGCTTGGTCATATTAGTTCTACTTTCAAGTTTTCTAAGGCAACTCCACACTGACCTTCATAGCAATTACTCCACTTTATATTCCAGCTAACAATACATAAATTCCTTCCCACCACATCCTTGCCAGCATTTTTTGAGCAAAAATTTATTAAGCACTACTATATGTTAGGTTATAAAACTTTCCCTTCTGCAACTTACTGTCTAATTGACTAATTTCATATATGGCGAATAAAGGCAATCCCCAAGGTGATGACTGCTGCCCTAAGAGTTAGTGGTGAAGTGTTTGTGCCACCAAAAGGGATGAAGCAACTTTGTCTTTCTTAGCTTTTGGAGGAGCTAACAAGATACACTCCAGCATGTTATCACCAGGTCAACAGCAATGCATTAACAGTAATTAGGAGGACAAGCTTTAAAGCCAAAACTGGTTTCGAAGCTTCAATAATACTAGGTCAGTAGGTGTATCAGAGAGAAGAGAACTAGTCCTTTGAGTATCTGGAAAACTAAAGATAAAGTATTACCCTTGAGGGCTTTTGGAGAACAGATAAAACCTTGTTAAAAATTTTATCCAGAAGTTCTAACAATTGTTTTTCCTGGTATTAATCTATGAACATGTCATCTTGTCGACTTACCCTCTCCTTTTATTGTAATGCTTTTGGGGAAACAAACCAAAAACCTTTACAGTCATTTTCCATCATAATATACTCCCCATCAGTTATAGCAGCACAAATTTAAATTTCTTTCTGTAATGAATATTAAGAAAGCTTTGTAGGGTCCTTTCTTCACTCTAGGACCCCTGCTCTGCAATTTCTTCACTGCTCCTACATTCATCATCAACCCACCAACACAAAATTAGTTCTAATATCTCCCAGTGATCTGAATGGGCACATGAATTTTCTGGTACTAGCATGCTTTGGGAAGCTGAATGATCTGTTATTTTTACTCTGTCTCTTTCTTTCCTCTCTCCCATCATCTGCACTCATAGCATATCCTTAAAGTAAAAAGATTAAGTTTATTATATTTCTCAAGGATTATGATAAAAATACATAATGTATATAGATAATAGTATGACCACGCACAATTTCACTGAATTCAGAAAAAGAATAATTCCCTCACATCCACCACCCCCTAACCCGAGGTACCAAAATTATCTCCTTTAATAGGTAGGCAAATACTCTATATTTAAAAACTTTTGTGAATATAATGTGTCATGTTCCCACCCTAACAATCTGAGCTTTCACACCCCATGGAAATGTCTACATGTATCTGTGATATATACATTCAGATGCACAGCTAAAATATTCAAACAAACAGAACTCAAATAGAGATCTGCTTTGTATTAACCTAAAAATACCTCATTGGGACACGTATTCAAGATGGAGAGTCTTAAAATATGCTAAGGTCCAAGGGCATCAAAAACCTTGTACTTTAGTAAACCTAACAAGTATATTCATCTGAATTAGTGTTTGATCTTGAAGATGTAATCATGATGAACTTACTGACAGACACACTGCCAATAGGTAAACAGCAGGTAGGCAGTATTATTATTACCATGATTGTAATTGCTCAAACCATGAGACTTTAAAGCTTGTGGATAAAAGGCTTGCAAGAAGAAAATAATCTTTCCTGGGGTTTGCTCGGTAGACTCAAAATTACTTTCCAACCTTTTCTTCTTATTTATCCAACTCATTTCAAAAGATGAAACACCTATTCCAAGGTGAGGAAAGAGGCTTCTGGGAAAAAGAAAAAATGAATTCTTTAAGATGGCCTTATTATTTTCTGCTCATTCTCTTGATCCTTTTTTTTCCTTTCTGCCTATTTCTCTGGGTTTAATTTGTCTTACTGTTTCTATCCTTTCACCTTCAATTTGTCAAAATGCCCTGCATCTTTTCTCTGTGTCTCATCTTTCAACCTTTCAGATGTATTGTCAGTAATCAGTCATATATGTATTCACTCTATTCTTCTGTATTTGTTACTCCTATAAACAACCTTTCAAATAATGGTTGAGAGAAGCCATGGAACCCATTACTTGCAATTGAGTGGGTAACAGTACAAATAATCATATGTGAAAGGGGGTAAGAGGAAAGCAAGCAGCGTATTCAGCTTGAGAACTTGCATTCTGAAAGCAGGTTTGCATTAGAGACTCAGCATTATTGTCATTTACCAGCTGCTATAACTCTGGTTTATTTTAGTGACACTCCTTAATTTGGGCATGTCTTATGGACTGAAGCAATGTCTTACTCATGGGGTGGTTGGGAATAGGAACAATAAATGGTGCACAGTTGTTAGCTTTCTCATTACTGACGGATTATCTGACAGAGCAATATAAATGAGAAAGAATAGACTTACTTATTTTTGTTATAGCTTCAGGTTTGGTGCATGGTTTTTTGACCCCAGGTTCTAGTGCTTCTTTATTTCAGAATTGACAAGAAGAAGGAAGAGGAGAAGAGGTCAACACCAAGAACAAGATGCTCCCAAGGGCATGCCCACAGTGGTCTACTTCTTCAGCTAGACTCTGCCTCCTAAAGTTTCTATAACACACTGGGAACCCCAGTCTCTCATAAGAGTCCACAGTGGACATTTTTGGTTCAAAATGACATAAATGAACTAACCAAATATTAGGAACATAAAACACTAAATATTTTACAAACCAAAAATATGACAATGATAAAAAATGTAGCATCAGTGATATAGGAAGCTATAATATTGGTGAGCCTAGACACAAGCTTTGGAAGCATCGTTTTTCAAGACTGCTGTCTACCTTCATGGGTTGGTTTACAAGTTCTTGAAAATCACTCACATATTCCAAAACTGAGCAAATACTCTTCTCCATAAAGTGTGGTTAAGCATAAATGTATACTTAAGCTCCTTTCTGTCCTCAGAGATATGTTTACTTTATATACAGCAACTTCTAAGCACTCTTTAACCTATGTACTCTTTTTCCTGGAATTATGGACAATTTGTCAGGTATTGAAAATAATATGTAAAATGCACATATAAGATAAATATGATGGTAATAAAATAAATAGCCTTATGCATATCACCTACTGTTACAAAAAAAACAGAAACTTGTAGAAATCTCTGAAACTCACACCAGGCCTTCCTTAAATGAACCCCTTTCCACATTTTCATATAACAGATCATTTCTAGACTCATATTTTGGGTTTTTATCATATTACTATTACTTAGAAATTGCTTATGTGACTAAACAGTACATGATTTAAAAATTTTTGAAAAAATGTAACTTAACACATGCTTGTAGATTATGCCATGCTTATGAATTCTTTCAAGAGTGACTTCATAGTCCTCATTCCTGGAATGAGGACATCTACGGGCTTTTAGAATACTTTAAATATTTTGTATTCAAAACCTGTTATTTAAAATACTTTAGTGTATACTTCTGGTTGCATATAAAGATAAGGGTCCTCAAAGCATATAGTAGGAAAGAAAACTCAGCAGACTGAAAAGTATTCATATTTCTAACTTCTTGATGAGCATGTTTTAGCAAAGATTCCCATGGGCTGCTCTGAGTACCGATGTGACTCCAGCATCACAGCAGGTCAGAGCCAGTGCTAGCCCTCTGCCCCATAACCAGTTATGAGTCTATTTGCTTGGTCTGCGTCTCGGGACTCTTGGGAAACCTTGTCTCGTCCATCACTGCTGGACTCTTCCTGCTGGTGAGTTTCAATAAACCTGTGTTCCACACAGATACGAGCAAGTAAATGACCCTTTTATTTATCAGTCATACAATCACTTTGGTGTGAATTTCCCATTCGCATCTTCCTATTTTGTGTAGTCTTCTACAGCTAATTAAAGTTTCCCAGTTATTCCAAAGGAATGTGTATCCTTTTTAGTTATACAAATTGCAACTGATAAAAAGATGCTTTCTACTTACTGTCCTACCTTCTTATTTCTTATACAACAACTTGTTGTTTGTTGAGCTCAGACAAGGTAGAGGAAGTGCTTTTACTACATATACTCAAAAGGCCAAGGCAGTAGGATCACTTTAGTCCTGGAGTTTGAGAGCAGTCAGCCAACCAGAAAGACCCTTCCCAAATAAAGAAAAGAGGAAAAAAGAGGCTGCTGAAAATATCTTCCATTTTTCCTAGTGCTTTAGACTTTTCCAATGTGATTTAAACTTCTTGCAGGTATTATGCCATTAAGTGAAGAAATCCTTCCTCACCTCATGGTTATAAGTATTTCTCTAAACTTTTTCTTAAAAACATTTCACTGTATTTATTTGGCTTCTATATATTTCAGAGGATTTTGTATTTCCTGTACTTTTTTGTGTAGGATTGTAATTTCATTTGTTTCTTCTGTAGGATTATAATTTCATCTGTTTCTCTCTGGAAATTTTCAGCTAGTAGTCTCTGTGTAGTTGTAAGAATGTGACCTTTACCCACTGATTTGTGAAACCAGCTCTGTCTTGCACAAGGTCCTTCATGGTTGCAATATGATTCTGGGAACTTGGTATCTATTCCTATGCCTACCTGTGCTTTCTCTATAAATATCAAGTACACACCTGACTAATATTTACAAGTAGACCATCAAATAAATGAGGACCCTGATCACATGTGAATGTTTTGCTTGAGATATTTCTCAGCTATTCTAGACCCTTTGTCATAGTTAGATATAGATTTCAACTAGAGAGTTGAAGACTTGGAGTTCTGGGTACATTTTTGAGAAATTGATACTTGAGTTAAGCCCTGAGAAAGTCTACAGGAGAGTGTTTGATTGATAAGGAGTGCCCAGCCCATGGTGGTGGTGCAGTAACTGGGCAGGTGAATAAGATGGAGGAAACTGGCTAAGGAATTTGGAATCGTTTGGCATACTTGACATACTGGTCCAGCAAGTAAAAATTGTCTCTTTCTCAGCAGGCCTGGATATATGGTTATGTTAAACCCAGTTCTCTCAGCCCCTGGTTTTGGACCTTCCCTCCAAGCTAGATTAAACACTATAACCAGATTCTCTTAAGAGAAAACAAAACTCCTTGCAGATATTTGTTTGTCATGAATTTATCAGCAGCAATGTGAATTAGCTGAGATACCCCTAAGTCTTACATATGGATTTTATGGCCACTTTATCAAATTCAGCAGTAGGAAAAAGAAGTCAGACGTTAAAACTATCAAATAATTAGAGACAAATGCTATCTGCATGTATGAGGGGATATTATTGGTGAGTATGTAGGTTTTTCTTCTGCAACAGGTCTTCTTTAATGACTTTTGGTAAAGTTTTATGGTTTTAAGTGGAAAATACCAATTATGTTCAAGGTGTTCACATTTTTAGGGTGAAAAACAAGAAGCAAATTAGAGAGAAAGTAACCCTAGTCAATAACCAGAGCCCTTTTCTCATCTGATTGCTCAGTAGTAATTTATTCATTGGATATTACTCATACTTTATTGCAAATTTATTAATCTTCAGTAGCTTGAAACCTAGTAGCTTATGGATGATCCTCTAATTAGTGGAATTAGAGAATGATACTGTTTCCTTTGATTAATTGGCACATGTGGAGTCTGGATGCCCTCTGAGACCTGTCATTTGCATATTAAGTTACTACATATCAATGTGCTGAAATCTGAAGGGCTGGGGGTCCGTCTACTGTGAGAAGGCAAGTTCCTAAGGATCTAATTAAGTTCCTCTGCTTTTGCCCCCTTCCCTTTTCTACCCACTTTGGCAGAATCTTCCAAGGACCAACCTAAAAGTTCAAAAGTGAAAAAAACAACTTATGTTTATGCAGAAATCTACCATTTACACATTCCTTTCACATAGAGTATCTTGCTTAACTCTCTGACAACTCTCTTGAGGACATACAATTTGATTCCCACCTTACCAGTGGATCTTGAGATTGCTAAACCTTCCAGTTTACAAGGTGGTAATTGGCCAAGCTGGGATTCATACTTGGATCTCCCTGCACCAAGGTCAGAACTGTTTGTGCTATGTCATGTTGAGGCACTAGAGAATTGTCCCAAAGGGTATAATGAAACATCTAAAGAAAACAATACTCATACAATTTTATCCTTATTCGGCACATGTTTCAGTTATACTCTATAGGTACAAGGGGTAGTTGAAATGGCACTTTTTATATATTTACTTAGTTATTGGTTTACTCTGTGTGTGTGTGTATGTGTGTGTGTGTGTGTGTACCACAGGTCGCTAGAGTCTGTATATCTGTGGAGGCTCAAAGATGACTTTGGGAACCATCCTGGATTTCTCTGTTTCCTTACTTCTTTGCTCTGGGGTTTCCCAGACTCCTCCATCCAGGGCCAGAAATGCAGGCTAATGTCATTTTTGCCCAACATTTTTACATGGCATCTGGGGATCAGAACTCAGATTCTTTTGCTTTTACCCCTAATCCATTTCCTCAATCCAAATGGAAATAATTTTATAAAAATATATTAGCATATAAAGGGAAAGCAATGTGTTCAATGAAAGCCAGCCTGCAGGAAGCGATAAATTCTGTAATTCTGCACCTCGGGATTTCTCACTAATATTAGATGGCCACTTCATTGGAATCCTAATGTAAATGTCAGTGATGTGATTGAGCAAGTTGATCATTAAGTTCTCTTTGTCCAGTTTATGTGACTTTTAAAAACACAGCGTTCCAATTTTGCTGAGGCAAAGAACTTTGCAGGTCAGTGTTTGCTGGGCATGTGTCAGAGTCTGAACAGGAATAAAAGGAGTTATTTTAGACAACAGGTGGTTCCAGTAGCCAAAAGCTCTGTAGTTATCTTGAGGCACTTGTCACAAAGCATATTATCTTTGCTGGATGGAAGAGAGTATATTTGAAAGGATTTAATAAATGTTCTGAAGGACTCTCTTGGTATAAATACCTATTATTGTTGTCAGTGTTACTTAAGAACAGCAGGAGGTAGTCATTTCAAATGGAAGTTCAACTTCTATTCCCAGTAGTCCAACCAGATCCACAGCTGTCCAGGTCTTTAAGCAATCTGTGAACCTGGCCTCCAGGAAGGAAGAGGAGAGACAGCAGAGCTGTTGCAACATGTTAGAAAGGCTGTCTTTTCTAACAGGAGATGCTGACTGGAGAAGTTGTGTGTGTGTGTGTGTGTGTGTGTGTGTGTGTGTGTGTGTGTGTGTGTGTGTTGTTTTTTGTTTTGTTTCAGTTACAAAGCTTCTCTCATTCTGGTCTCACAACCAGGGGCTCAGGCTCCACTCCACTAACAACGCCAAGGGGAAAGCTTGCTCAGCTCCCTCCAACCCTCCCCCCCCATCTCCAGTGGTGACACACACTGGTAATTTGCTTCAAGCCAGAACTGTCTGAAAGAAGGAAAAACAAAGCATGATTTGCTTTGTGTTTCCCCTGATTTCTAAAAGGAGCTCCAAGCCGGAAGCTGTAGCCCATCTGAGAAGTCACAAAATAGGCAATGAGAACTGGCCATAACTCCAGTTTGCCCAGTCTTGGTGACAGTAGTAAGCTTGCTGACATTTAATACTTTGTCCCTCGTCTTCCACAGCCTCATCTGATTTTTAGGAGGTTGGAAAACACATCTGCCTAGAAACGACGATATGGGAAGATCTTGTGAGGAAAAACCCTGTTGCTTTATGGCTTATGTCTTGCTTCCCTCCGTTCTGCTCCATCTTCAGCTTCCTGGGTCCTGCAAAACAGCATTTGCTTCTTGTGATGCGAGCTCTCTCACCTCCTTAAGCTGCAGCAGCAGAGGAGACCTGGAGACGGTTGGCAGACAGGTTTAATGTGGCTCACACAAAGCAGCCATCCGGCCAGTGGGAGGGAGGCTGCTGGGGAGATCTGCTGGGATAGAAGACACCAGCTGATGGAAGTCACTAAGAACCCACAACTACTAGGAGTGTTCTTTGATAGCTGCTTCATTTTGGGTGATGTAGATTTAAAAAAAAAAACCTCCAAAATGAAAAGAATTAATAATTATATTTGTGTTTGCCTTTTATTGTCAGTTGATCCAGGGTATTCCAGGGACACTGCTTTGACAGAAGTATTTGTCTGATGAATCCTTTCTGGAGGTGTCAAACAGAGCAAGCTACAGAGTTGGCCCGTCAGCCACGCCAGCTTCATGCTGGAGATGCCATTATACTTACTCGGGAAGGATGGGAGTAGGAATAGCACCCTGTGAAAATCCTGCTGAAATCTGTCAACTGAGAGAATGAAAACACAGACTTAGGGGTCTGCCTACAAGATCCCAGCAAATGCCAGACACATTTCACTAGGGAGGGGGAGGGTTGTGACTGAAATCCCAGGGTAATGCCAGGCTTTGGCTTCTTCGCCTGCATTTGAATTAAGATGAATTGAGAGCTAAGATAGGAATTCTCAAAGGTTTGCTAGCAATGTGATAACACAGTACCATGCACGGGGCATTTGAATACCAGCAATTTATTTCAACACAGACCTGGATGCTAAGCCGGCTCATGTCTTTTCTCCTGGGCTTGTAAGTGACCCTCTTTCTCTGCATCTTTGTCTCATCTTCCCATTGTAGACTGTGGGACCCTCACTCCCTCCTATGAAGACAGCTCTCCTAACAGGTGAGGGTCTTCTAATACTCTTGAGGAACCTGGGGGTCAAAATACAATCACATTCTAAGATTAAGCCTTCAAAATAAAAATGGGGTGGGGACAGGTTCCATTCCTCCCATAATGGAAATGGACAAATCTTAAGTCTGCTCTAGACCATGTTCAGCTATGACCCAGACCCTGAGAGACCATCTGCCCTTGAGTTCTCTCTTTATGTATTCACTTAACTCACCAGAGTGCTGCATGCACCTTCTTTCCATGAATAAGGATCTGACCAGTGAATAGACATAACAATAGAAGTGATTATAATGATATTATAACAGCTGCTACCTTTCAGTGAGTGCTTACTGTCTGCCAGTGGAAATGAAAGACGCTTTCCTGCATTGGCTAATTAGACCTCATTACAGGCCTGAGAGAATAAAAACAATTATTACTCACCCATCACAAATGCATAAACTAAGGCCCAGGAGGCTGAGAAATTGGTCACAGGAGCTAGAGGCAAAGCTACATTCTGCCTATAGCCAATATGTATGCTCTAAACAACTTTAGCTAGTGTGTTAAAAATTATCTCTTATAAAACCCTCTATTTTTCCACCTGTATGTGACAGTGAACTCCACCATAATGCTAAAGCATGAACCATAGAGAGGAGAAGCACTAATGCCTGACAGCTGTTCCTCTTGGTGGAAAAGTCACAGCTCAGTATCCCATCTAAATCCCTATACTTCCAGACCCCATTGTCCTCCGTTCATAGTCCACTCTTTCACGAATTGGCTCCTTTCCTTCCTTACACATTCTGTTTTACTGTTTCTCTCACAAAAATGACTCTGGACTCAACTCTTTGCCCAGTACATTATAGATATCCCTGGACTTGATTCTTACTGGAACTTGTTAGTGATAGCAGTGAAAGGAATAAGTAGGACATATTAGGCTTGTGCTACATTGTAGGTAGCTGCTAGGGAGCCAGAACTAATTCTGGAATCTATGTCCTAAGCACAGATATGGTGTGCTGGGAAAAGACGGGGAAGTGGTGAGTCATTAGATGCCCCTTCAGGTGCTCTGCAGGGTACACTGCGTGGGTCTTATACATTCCTCCCTACAGCCTTATGGGAAGGTTGCCCCACTGGCCTTGCTTCCACCAGATTCCCCCGACAATAAGGATGTCCAGAAATTGATCTCACTCAAGGGGAAAAGTTGTATCCTTTGGAGACAAAAATAAGAAAATGTGCTTAACGCTTCACTTGCTGAATCCTGTGTAGGAAAACAGCCTTTGCAGCTCCCCGTCTGCAGAAGCGACTGCTACAGAATATTCTCCTCTCGTCCTCTTCACCATATGTTCAAGCAATCTGTGTTCCATGGTCTCTATTAATACACTGAGTCAGAGGCAGTGGGGTTCAGTGGGCTAAGCAACAGCCCGGAAAATTGAGGGGTGTGAGTTCTAATTCTGTCCTTCCCTCTGGCTTGCTGGCTGACCTTCAGGGAAGTCGTATCATTCACAGGCTGCCTACCATTTCCTCCTCCATTCCTATCTAGGATTTACAATATCTGAGCAAACTGACGAGAAACACTGTCAATGTCAGCAGAGAATTTCACGGAAACTTTAAAATGTCTGCCACAGGGAAAAATAAATCCAAAAACACTTTCTAGACTGTCATAAAGAAGTGATCCCTAAATGTCATCATTTATACTATAGGTGGAAAATTAAAACTGTTTCTGAAATTTGTTAACATCAGCATCATATTACTTGCAGATAATCATGCATAATATAAATTATATCAGTCTTATATAATCAAAAATTATCAAAAAGATGCTGTATAACCCCTAGAATATTTTTAAATTCTTCATAAAGGAGTTTAAAGATGTATCTATACATATGTATCCATACTAATAGATAAAATGTAATCACACTAATTCAAGGTCAAACAGGCTCAGAGCTGATTGTTACTGCATTCTTGGCAAGGATAGAATGTATTCTGGTGTCTCCCATCTAGAGACCATATGAACTTCTTCTCATTCTACCCCTAAGAAGCTCAGCAACATATCCTGCAATTACTGAACGAAGTATAGAGGCAACATAAAGGTAGACAACTCTGTAACAAAATGATATAGTTACAGATGGAAGTCAGACTATGTTGGAAAGTTCCTCTATATAAGGTGATCTCTATAACAATTGAGGAAATAGCACAGTATGGTTTTGCTGTACAAACCAAAACTATAGAGAAACTGCTAGAGGAAGGCAGTCACAAGGGGTTGGCCTTGAGGTGGATTAGTACCACCCTACCTCCAGAAGAAGTCTGCTTTTGTAGCAAGTAGTCTTGCAGCTATCAGCTTCCAAAATGTCTGCAGTGACTTAGCTTCCTCCAGCTTTTGCCAGCCAGCCATGCCGCCTCTGCCATGAGAGACTGTGCCTCCCCTCTGGAACCGTAAGGTGCTTGACTTTGGGTGCTCTCTCACAGCAATAGTTAAGAGTAACTGTTATATATGTGAAATCACATTTAAAGTAAAACCTCAAAAAGACCAGAGAAAAGTAACATTTTTAAGTCTAGAAAACCTCTGGCTTTCAGGTCAAGAAGCCTGTAGGGGAGATTAGGGCTGAAGGAAAAGTATCTTAACTCCAAGGACAAAGTTGTAGAACTTGGGATGTGCAGGTTAAAGCACCAACCTGCTGAACCCAGACACCCCAGGGTCTTGTGATGTCTTCCCCTCCTGTTGTATTTTAAGTATCTTAGCAGAACTATGTGAAGACTGATCATGGAGGAGCCCATGAGCTCTTCCAGAAAAAAATTATACAGGACAGGAAGTACAAGAGGACCAGATAGCCCGTGAGCTGAGCATACCCCGTGAGCCTATGATAAGGTTCTATTTCATTTCTTACCCTCAGTAGCAATTTCCATTTTCTATAAAAACTCCAATCTTCATTTTTTTAACTAGGATTGGTGAGAAGAAGGTCTCCAACTCAGAGTCTCATACATGGTAAGCATGTATGAGAGCTACATCCCTACCCCTCTATAAAAAGTCATAAGGAAGCCTGGTGCCAATATAATAAGGGACCAGAGACCTCACTTCTTTTGCTGGCTCAAATGGCAAAGTGATCCTCTAAGGACCAACAATGTTCACATTAAAGATTTGGTTGACAGAAACTTGGACATTCCATGAATCCCTAGTCAGTCACAAAGACCCACTGTGATGATTAGGCACAGGTGTCAACTTGACAGTTAAGAGTTTGAGTTCTGGGCACATTTGTGGAAAATTAGTAGTTGAATTAAGCCCAGAGTGAACCTGAAGGAGATTGTCTGGCTGATGGGGAAGGCCCAACCCATGGTGGGTGGGATTAAGTCCTGGAATAAATCACGGAGAGCTAGTTGAGAAAGTTGGCATCCTTTTGTACACTTGACCAGATATGCTGGTCTGGCAAGTAAAGATCATCCTCTCTCAACCATTACATAGAGAGGGTGTGTGGCCAGTTCCCTCAGCCCTGGTGTTGGTGCGTGCTCTCCCGTCAAGCTGGACTGAGAACTGTAACTGGACTGTCATGAGGAAATAAACCCTTTGTTCCCTTAAGCTGTTTGGTTGGTCATTTATCAGCAACCATGCAGGAGGACTGCAACACCCACTGTGGTACCATATTAGGAAAGACTTTCTTTTGCTATTGTCCATAGAAAGCACATGGCTCCTTTTCATTTCTTGGATACCAGCCTAAACCACATTTCATCAAAATGTTTACATACACCACATGCACACATGCATACCTGTGTGTACACAAAAACACACATATCCATAAACTCATAGGAGCCCATATGCCTATCTGCAATCTTAGTCATGTTTCTTTTCTCAGTATGAGTTGATACCACAAAATTTGTCGGATAAAAACATGGTGTATTAACATATTTCAGTAATGTGGTTATCAGAATTAAGCCAACAGCATGGATAGAACAAATAATTTTAGAGATATAAGAAATTGTACTTAGAATATAAGGATTGTACATGAGGTCAAGGTTTATCCCCAAATTAGAAGATAAAAAATCAAAAATCCTAGTGAAAAATGGAAGGGTAATGCCAAGGTCATGTACAGAAGGCCTGACATGGGACTGGGAGGATGGCTCAGTGATTAAAGTGCTTGTTCCACAAGCAAATAAAACCCGAGTTATGATCCCTAGAGCCACATAACATAGAGGCAGCTGACTTGTAATTCTAGCCTCAGAAGGTAGAGCCTAGAAATCCCAGGGCAAGCTGGTTAGCCAGATTAGCCCTGTAAGACAGTTCTGGGTTTAGAAAGATAGTAACTGTGTATTATTCCTGATACCAACCCCAGGATTTCACATGAATACACACAAATAAATACATGTGCCCACACACATTCAAACATGCATGTATACATGTTCCATGTATACAAACATTTGAAAATGAAAAAAAAAAAAAGAAAAAGAAAAGAAGGCTTGGTATAAGTTACCAACACTATGTTGACCCATGCGGTTGAGAATCAATAAACACTATCCTGGAAACAAGATTTGATATATGGAGAAAGAAATAATTGGTGAGTTATTTTTAAAAGTCTAGTCTATTGTCTTCTTTTCTCATAGATGGCACAATGGTGTCTAATCTAATAAATGCTGGGTTCCTAAATAAAAGTGATACTTTTCCAATCATCTTACAATCATATTTGGCATTAAATACATTGTCCTTTTCTTTCTAGTCTTTACTTGACCCCAACATTGAAAGGGCTTAGCTTTGATGCAGAGTGTTTTCTTTCTGTGCTGTAGCTGAGATATCGGAGAGAGTTGTATTAACCTTCTGCATTTCCCTGTTTTGCCATGCCATGCCAGCTTCATTAGTCTCTTCATATGTAACCCTGCACCTTGAGAACATGATTTGTCATGCATTCCGTGATGGGATCTCTGTACCAGTCTACAAGATGACCAGATGGGTGGATTTTATCATTAGATCTCTCAGAACTAAGTATTTGGGTGCCTCAGGATGAATAGAGGGGATGCTGTTCTTCAGCAAACAGCAGATCCAATGTGACTCTTCCCAGTAGATGTGTGGTTTTAAATTGGCTGCCCAAGGCAATCCAGATGTCAGACACTGATGGGAAAAGTTACAGACTTTTAAACTGGATAGACTCAGAAATAAAATAAATGAAGGCAGTAAATAAACCTTCAACAAATATTCACCCAGAATTTATGAATATCACATTCCAATGGGGAATCAGGAGGAGGGATTAGGTGATAAGGCAGAAAATAAACAATCAACAAAGGAATTGAACAAGATATTCTTAGCTTGGTGTATTTATCAGTAGAACTGCAGCAACTACGATGATAAAAGATGTGGTTAGGGCATGTGGATGTTTTCTTTAGCTGAGGTGAGGGACAACCATTCATGGAAGGAGACATCTGAGAGGTAACTTGGAAGGTCAGTCTATACCGGCTACTAAAGGTATGGATCAGTGGCATTCTAGACAGAGGAATCTGGAGGATCAGAGGACACAAAGCAGTAATGGACTAAAGAAGGAGAAAGAAGGACTGGTGATTAAAGATATTAAAGAGACAGGCAGAGTCTAGATTGTGCAGGATCTTGTAGGACAAGTTCTAAAGAATTTTGCACGTTTGAAAGTTTTCTTATTTTACTAGGATTCTTTCAACTTCAGCCTGTTAACAAGTCCCAGTTCTCCCTTCAGTGACATAGCTATCTTAATGAGGGAAAAACTAGAGGGGAAGGGAGAAAATGACTACAGATAGTGTTGCAGAAACCCCAAATTTGCTTATCCAAAAGGAATTTATATTTGGCTTGTCATTGCTGCATTTATGTGTGTATATACATATATACATATATAGAGAGGAGACTATAATTATTTTGTCCCATTAAAATTGTCTCAGCAATCAGTTTTTCTACTAAACATTGGTCTGATTTCACTCCACACATGGCCGGGATGTAAAATGGTTCAGAATGAAAATTCATAATGGAAAAACCAACCCACCAATCAAACTGGTTGCACTACTTCTGCAAAAAATTACATAAAACAAGTGGGTGTGCATGATTTAAAAATGGGAACAATTGAAGAAGAGGATCTGAAATGCAAACACGTGGCTGTCACTGCTGGAAGGTGGGTGAGACACAGTGGTTGAGAAAAACTTCTGAGTCTGACTGGAGAAAGTTCAGATCCTAGCTCTGCTGTTACAGTTTGGAGCTTTCATGATTATCAACTTGGGAGCAGGGGACTAGGGAAGATGCTGGAACCTTTGAAAGAATAGAATTACTGGAATAAAGTTAGTACTTAGGTTAATTAAGATTCTAGCTACCTTTCTCTCTCTCTCTCTCTCTCTCTCTCTCTCTCTCTCTCTCTCTCACACACACACACACACACACACACACACAAGCATACACACACACACTCACTTGATCACTTAAAAATATTCCTTTCTCAGAGACTTCCTGATATAAGGTTCTGCTTCTCCACATGTTCAAAGACAGCAAGACCAAGTGACGATGAACTGAACTTTGAACAAAAATGGATGATGTTTCTTTATAAGTTGATTTTCTCAGATATTTTTGTATAGTCATAGAAAACTAGCTCATTTATCAATTACCAGCTATTTCCATGATTTTGCTAAAACTATTTCAAGTCTGTACAACTGCTTTTCTTCATCCATAACATGAGCCTTAAAACTTTTTGTATATTGTTTTTGGTGAAGATAAATTGAAAAATAGGTCAACTTATACAGAGATAGTATGGAATAAGTTTTTAGGAATGATTTCTACTATTACAATAATTTGTTTGCCTTAGAAATTCTTACTTTTGTCCTTCACTTTTACATGTTGTCAAATAATAAAATTCAAATATATATATATATATATAATATGTGTATGTTCAACATCATCTCGGGCATTGATTTCTTTATATCTTGTTTTCACCAATTTCCAAATTTTGCCCAACAAAAATCATGCTATAATCAGTCTTCTTGAAAGACCAACATAACATTTGAATATACAGGAAAGATAGGCGACAGAAATAATTTGGAAACTAAATGAAAGAAGTCTCCAGTCAATCAAATGCTGTCTTTGTAATATGATTTGTCATATATGATGACAGTTGTAGTTGGGAAATTACATCATTTCAACTAGGACATCTTTGTGTAATAAAGACTTAATGAAAGACCACATTCGGAAGAGATTGAAATGCTCTTAGATTGGACTCCTAATTCCAAGAATTCCTCTATTTCACATTCATATGCAGAGTAAAAGAGGCATTGCCTGTATAAAGCTCCAAGGCTCCAAACATATACAGATGTAGTTTCTGAGCTTGTCATTAAATCTCTTCTAAATAGGCACTTCTGAAAGTAACTCCCATACCATCAGCTATCTTTCATGTTGGAAGTGGCAAAGTAAGGTTTTGTATGTCAGGAATGTGCAGAAACAAAGCCAACAATGTTATCTACAAGGTTGGTTCACTTCAAGGTCATTCCTCTCTTCTGCTTTTACCAGGTTATTTATATCTAGTATGTCACATACAGTGTTTAGCATATAAACTTAATATAAGCCTGCATTACGTGGGAGTCAGGTGGCAAGAATTCATTAAAAACTATTTTGCGAACACTTGCAATGTTCTTCCAAAAGGAGTTGAAAAACTGTCTACTTTACTAATGACTTTCTAGAAAGAGAAAATATTGCTGTTCTTAGTCCCATCATGACACATAAACATTGTCAGAAACACAAATGTCTCTCTTGTGCTTAGTATTACCTAGCTTAAAGTAGCCAATCTGCTGACTCCTGGCCAGCAAAGAGTTTTGCTTTGTTTATGTTTTTGTTTATTCCTTTCATTTGAGACAGGATTTGTCTTTGCACCCCATAGTAGCCTTGATCTCACAGAAATCATGGCTGCCTTAGCTTCTGAGAGCCATATGGAAGGTGTGAAACACGACTTCCAGCCTTGGTGTTTTATTCTTTTACTAGAAATGAAGTTCTGTGCTATGTGTTCTTCAGTGTTTTGCATTTTTCATTCAGCATTGTATATGCATTCCATTTACAGCCTCATGGACTTGTTACTGATGTTGGTTATCCTTGACAATGCTCATAACCTTTATCCTTCTTCTTTGTTATTTTCACACTGAAAATGCCAGTGTAATAACATTGGAAATGGTAGTAGATCTCTTTACAAACAAATACTATAGAGGAAGATTTTAACTGTACATTAAGTTTATTAAATAAATATTTGTTAATTTTATCTGAAGATTTTTGGATATGCATTTTGCTACTTTGGTCACTTTATTTCAAGGGATACCTTTTTTCACCTAAGTTTTAAATTAAGAACCATTTGCAATATCATTAAAGGCAATAAATTCTATGCTCTTATATATTTATTTATTCATAATATTAGGCATTTATAGAGGATCTTTCGTTAATTATTTAAATAAAATTTATAAATTTTATTAGACTTCCCATGGCATTTATATTAAAATTTATATTCTTTGTAACACATGTTCATTTTTATTATTTTAACTTTTTGTTTCTTTATTTTATAGAGATTTAATGTCATTTGTAATTTTTTTTATTTTTTTTCCCCAATCATACAAGTTCAATAGGTACCTTGGTCCTCCCCCTCCTTTCACCCCCTCCCATCCTCACAAGGGGATGCCCCAACGGTGTGAGGGGGAGTGGATAGGCACTGGGGCTCCCCCCAGTGGGGGGGTCATTTGTAATTTATTGAGCTAGAAGTTTTACCATTGAATTCTTGACTTCGTTTTAAACATATTTGTTTAAAGTATAAAGATACTGAAAATAATAATGCAATTCCCCTTTCATAGTTTGACATGAATTTTAATGTTATATTATTTATAATAGACCTAATTTCGATTATAGTTTCATTTGACCTATGATTTATTTACAAAGTGTTGCTTCATGTGAAATATTTGGAATTTTCCTAGATTCCTCTTCATTGTTCATAACTGGATTAATTTTACTGTGGTCACAAGACATCCTCTGTGAAGAATTCCAATCCTTTCTATGTTATCTAGTCTTGCCCAGGAAAAAATCAAATTTCTGAAATAGCGAAGGTAAACCTGAGAAAAATGTGCTTTATGCAATGATTACACATACGGTTTTCTTATATTAGTAGGTCTATATTCAATTCAATTTCTAATATTTCTTTATCCCTCTTTATTTTTGTCTAACCATTTTATCAGCTACTGAAAACATATTACTCTACTATAATTGTAAATCTTTCCATTTCTCCCATTGAGTATGACAATTTCTGCTTTGTAAGTTTTGAGACTGCACAGTTAAATCTATCCTACTTCAGAATACCTTCTGTTTCTTACACTATTGTAATGAATTGTCCTTTTATATGTCCCATATCAACTTCTTGCCTTATTTTGGCCTTAATTTCAGTTTAGCTACATAATCTTTCTTTTATTTGAATGCTATTTTTCTTAACGTGATTTTTTGTACCCTCATGTTGAAACAGCACATCGCCATACTTTGGTGAACGAACCTAAATTACTTTCTTTTCAATGCAACACTGTGTATTTATATTTAACCTAGTTGTTGGCATCTGTATGACATTGCATCACTAATTTTCCTTCTTGTTGAATGCATTTTTTTTCTTATTTTCCATGATTTAGGCTTTCATTTCAGGTGTCAGTGAGGAGGACTCCTTAGCTTGTTTAACTTTGGCTTTTATTTCCTAGTACAAAGAGATGGCATCATCTCTACATCTTGTCTCTCAGCAACTGTTTCCTGCTGTGTTTGTAGGTATCAAAGAAATTGGCAAATGTCATTAGGGGAAATCCCTTCTGACCCCCAGATTATGACCCCTCCTTCCCTGGTAGCTTTGATGTACTACTTTCTAGTTCTGAAACTGCTACTTTCTCTCATCCTCTTCACTCCAAACTGCAAATGAGAGAATGCTTCTTACCCTCTGAGATCTTGATTCTCACACATGTAGCTGTCTCGGTCACTGTCTGTTTAAAAAGTTTCATAGACTTTAACCTGCTTCTTGATTTTTACAAAATTATTAGTTTAGTTGTCTATTACTGGGAGTCATAGTTAGGCACAGGTGTCAACTTCACAGTTGAAGGTTTGAGCTCTGGGCACATTTGTAGAGAACTAATGGTTGAGCTAAGCCTGGAGCAAATCTGCAAGAGATGATCTAGCTGATGAGAAAGGCCCAGCCCATGGTGAGTGGAATTAGGCCCTGGAATAAAATACAGAGAACTGATTGAGAAAGTTGACATCCTTATATACACTTGTCCAGACATGCTGGTCTGGCAAGTAAGGATCATCCCTCTCAGCCATTATGTGGTGATGGTGTAGCCAGTTCCCTTGGCCCTGTGGTGGTGCATGCCTCTTCCCCATCAAGCTGGACTATGAACTCTAACAGGACTATCATAAGAAAATAAACCCTTTGTTCCCTTAAGCCATTTAATGGTCATTTATCAGCAACCATGCAGGCAAACTGTAACACTAGGTATACAATATGCTATTTTACATGTTTTATAAAAGCTAATTAACAAGTTACTTAACATACCAGTTACAACCAGCACTCAACATTTTAAAATATTGTCTTTCTTTCTTTATTTGAGAGAGACAGGGTAGTAAGAGACACACCTATATATTATATGGCACAAGGATGTAGGTCAGAGAACAACTTTCATATGTCAGATCTCTTCTTCCACCATATAGGTGTCTGGGGATTGAACTTAGGTTTCCAAGTATGTAAGGAGGTACCTTACCTGCTAAGCCCCTTCACTCAACAGTTTTTAAGTACGCAAAACATTGTCATGAACAATGGTTAATGGTTATACAGGAGATTTTCAAATTTATTCCTCATACGTCATTGACAATTGCAGCCTTTCACCAACATCTTTCCAGTCCTTTTCCCATGCCTTCCCTGGGCTCCTAGGAGGTGATGGGTAAAACATTTTATATTCTCCTTACATGTGAGACCATGCAATATTGAGGGTTTACCAAAATAATTTAATAACAATAATATTAATAACAATTAATAATATTAATAATTTTCTCAGCAACAATTTTAACATAATACAACTACTCTGTCCTTTCTACAGATAGGAGGCATCCTTGTGACTCAATTTTTATATTGTCTATAATGCTTTTTGCTAAAAACAAATTGTACTAAAGGTTGAACCTATGACCTTACTTTTCTAGCCAAGGCCTCTACCATTGTCCAAGTCTACTTTTTTATTTTAATTTTGAGAAAAGAACTCATTAAGTTGCCCAAGCTGGTCTTCGACTCACTGTCCAGCTCAGGTGGATCTGGAACTTGCAATTCTCCCAAGTAGCTGTAATTCCAAGTGTGTGCCACTAGGATTAATTCACGCTCCTTCGGACAACCAAAACCCATCAATATGTCAGCATCATTTTTAGAGATGTTCTGCTTAGAAGACTTTGACTGTAAAAATAGTCTTCCCTTGAACTATTATGAGATTTTAAAACTTCAGGAGGCAAGTGTATTAAAGGTGCTTTAACAAGGGTTTAACAGAATTGGGTAGATAATAATATTAGTAAAAACTTAAGAATAAAACTTGCTTTTGATGACACACACGTGAACAACTGAGAGACCGCTACATGAGCAGACTTCCTAAAGAGTGCACAGGCTCCACTAAATGGAAACTGCTAAGTAACTATTTCCTAAAGCTCGGGTCTGATTCGCTCTAAAGTTTTGAGTCACATTACAAAGAGAAAATTTGTTGAACCCCAGGAACAGAGAAATTGATGGCCAGGTGTTTTAAATGTCACCAGTTGCTCAGTTTGTGTCAGCATGATGCAGTAAAAAGAATATTGCGCTGCTGTGAAGGTGATCGGAATCACAGTTCAGTGGCTCTGCAGTGTCAATGCTGCGTGACCTTCGGTAATTTACTTTCTCTGCCTGTCAGCCACCACCCCCTTTATAACAGCTGAAACCTTGTAGAGCCCAGAAACTCATATTGCAACCTATGGTGCTCCAGAAGGCAGCCAGAGGCCCATGATCTCAGATCCCCCTGTGGATGTCTAATTTGGACAAGCTCTTTACCCAGACTAATCTAGGAACACTTTCCACAAATTACATTCCAAGGATATTTGCTGGAAGCCCACCATATGGCAAATATCTGATAAAATCTTTTCAGGATCTCCATGAGCCACAAGTTGAGAATTTATACGGAATAACCAAGTTAAAAAAGCAAAACAATGACCACACAGATTGCACAGGAGGTCAGAAAGGACCTATAAATGGATGGAGGGCCCCTGGGATTTCTCTGTATTAAATCCATGTGTGCTAAAAACAATAGTGTAACAAGAATCCTCTAGCTCCCATTCAGGATACTGTGCTTTCACATAGCACAAAAATGTGCAAATTCAGTACAATAGAATTCATATCTGATTGAAGTCTATAAATAAGAGAAAAGGAAAATTAGGATAAGCTTTATTTTTAAAAATGCTATATAAGCTCAGCCTTGAAGCACTGTATTGACTTTGGATAGGCAGACATGGAGAAGGAAGGAGACTTGTGTAGCTAATCCACTGAGTTGGCACTGTTAATCTGAGCAAATCCACAGTGAAAAGGAACAGGACAGATTTAGTAAGGCAGAGAGAAAGTAATGTGCTGTGGAGATTAAGATGCTCTGGTTGTAAAATTAGTCCTAGGTTCAAGTTCTGATTCTGCTCTTCAGAGGATATGTGATTTTTAAACAGTATCTTAGCTCTCTAAGTCTCAAGTTCTTCATTTGCAAATTTTGGTAGTGATAGCTAGCACAGAAAGCAAGTGCAATTAATAACTGAAAAACTTTATGAAGCTTTTGCTTCAACGTTAATCCTCAAAATGATAACTAAGATTATTTCAGAAATGACAGACTTTTTAACTACCTACCACTTTTTTTGTTTCCATCAGCAACAATATACCATAAGAATCTAACACAGTTGAATACTTTACTGATGAGGTCCCTTTCAAAGGGATTGAATTGACAATCATCCCAGGTTCAGTGTGAAACGTGAAGCTGAATTTCAAAGAACCAAAACTTTCCAGTTGTTGATAACGATGCACGTGTCCAAAGAGATTGTGTTTAATTGCTTTGGGTAGATATGCTCTTAGTTTCAATGAGAGCTTTTATCTCACCTTCAGCCCTTCATCAGCTGAGCAGTGGGAGTAAGGACATTCCTACCCAAAGAGGGTAGCACAGATTTGGGGGTAGTGCAGATTTGGAAGGCAGAAGCTATAACTCCTTCCCCAGAGAGTCCCTGCAAGAGTGTACCCTCAGAATTGTATCACTGCCACCAGACAACACCCTCATTTAGCTGTGGGAAAAGAGGAAACCATGCTAATGACCATTCATAATACTTCCCCATGTATCTGCAGATTTGGTTATGCAATGATTTTTTTTTAAGGAGCTCCTGGGTTATGAGCTACCAAAACAGCTGCTGGGAAATTGCTACTAAACAAGTCAGTTACTAGGAGACCTATTCTCCCTTAGGGAGAAAGAAACCGATGGAAAGCAGTTGGGAATTTCCCCCAGGACTTGTTTGAAAACTAGTTCACTCTTGGCCAACTGAGATGTTCTATGAGCTATCCCCCCCTCCCCTCCCGATCCCACCAAAGGTCATCCAGAGGACAGAGGAGGACAGTGAGGAGCAGAGAACTCTGGGTCTTCATTTGTGCAGCTCGGCTTCAGTCTCAGACTTGACTCCGAGAACAGCAATAGCATTTCGGACAGGTCCCTACTAAAATAGGAGCAGCTTACTTGGGACAGGTCCAGATGGCTTTTAGCTCAAGAAAATCCACAGTGGGTGCTTCAGTAAATAGATGCTTAATTTCAGGAAGGTCAGATACTGCCGGCCATGTGGGGGCGCTCTTGCTGAGTGCTGAGAAGACAGGTTCATTGTCAGTCCCCATGAAAGAGGGGCTAACAGCTCCGGTCGCCTGACAGAGGCTCATACTACTTTGCGGGGTCTTGAGCAATTTCATTGAAAGTGTTCTCAACAGAACTCAAAACTGGATCAAGAATGAGGAAACCTGTAAAGCAATTCTTAGCCCACCTGGCCTCCCCATACTCATGTCAGTACAATTGACTAGGCTTTGACTAGCTCACACACTACACTGCAGGAGGAAACCTATAAATGCTCACCTTTCCAATTTCATTTCGCATGGTCTCATCTCTTGAACTTTAATGGCAAATGATCTTTTCTTCCCCTCTCCTCTGCTTAACTCATGCTTACCCATGCAATTGCGAATGACTTCTGATTACATCGTATGACTCGTGTTTGAGTCTGTGATCCTCTCTTTCCATCAGTCTATGAAAATGATCTAATGTTAACAATTAGCTATGGGCAGTCTGTCAAAGCCATGGATGCTAGAAATATTCTAGCTTCATGCTTTAGACAGGATCTCAGTCCGTATCCCTAGTTGGCCTCAAAATCATGATTTCTGGATCTTATCTTCCAAAGTGCTGTAATTACAATAGTTTTTCACACACCTGACTCTATTTTCACCTTTAATGTAATCCCAAATATATAGGAGAAGTCTTTACTTCGTTTCTTATATATACAATCAATCTACATGATCCCTCATGTGATAAATGTGTTAAAAAGCTCTAAAAACATCCATGAACTTCAACACCAATCTACTGAATCAACAGCTCCAGAAATAGAACCTTGGGAAACAGGCATCTTTATAAAATTGGCACAGCAAGGGTTTCTAGCACAGAATAAAGCTGGAGACAAGGACAGCACCATGCTCATGGTTGTGAAATGAAGCAAAGGTGAAAATGTGAACTGCAGTTCAAACTTTGGGTATAAAAGAATGTCACTTTTTTTTTTCTGTTGCACCATCTTAAAGTACATATTTTCCGGCCTGCAATTGTTTCTTTAGCAGTGTGGGATAATTATCAGCCTACACAGAGAAGCTGACTCAGTCATCACTGGCTGACTTTGATGACAAAGTTTTGAGGTGTAGATACCTTTTGTTCCTTTGAATACAGATGGAATTCTGACCCTTGGTGATAAGACCCAGGTTTTCACATAAAAGAAAGCGTAATGAACCTGCACTAAAGCTAGAAGCACTTACAATGGATTTCGAAGAAGGCACTAACTTTGCAAAGGCATGAGTTTTGTTTGTTTTTCTAAGCTCTATTCTTATTTTTTTCAGAGCATGTACCTCCTGTTTCTCTCTTCATCACCTACACAAATAATTGGTTCTGCCTTGTCATGTATTCATCTTAGAATCTATTGAAAAAATAAGTTGTTACAAAGTATGGAAAGAATAGCAAAATAATGTATCTTAAAATATTTAATTGTTGCATTTTCAGACGACTCCATGTGACAATCTGACATATTGTGTAACCTTTACCATTAACACAGTGAAATCAGTTAACAAACCCATCACTGTCCAGGGTATACATTAGAACCGCAGAGCTATAGTTGTACAGCTGAAAGTCTAGACTCTTTAATCAGTTTTCTGCATATTTCTCCCTCCCTCCAGTCCCTGATAATCACTATTCTCTTATAATTTACATGAATCAGACTTAGTATTGATTTTCCACATCAATGAGATAATACAATTTTTTTGTTTTGTAACTGACTTACACAGCATAACAGATTCCAGTTTTACCCATAGCATCTCAAACATCAGGATGTTCTTCTTTACAAAGAAACATTTTATTGTGTGTCGTGTTTTCATTGTCCATTCATATAGTGATGAATATAATTTATTTCCACATTTTTGCTATAGCAAGTAATGCTACAGTGAACATGAAGGTACAACTGTGCCTTTGAAATAAGAATTCTACATTTCCTTTTAAAGTGTACTGAAAAGTGTAATAGTTTGTATTGCAATACTGTTTTTCTTAATCCTAGTTTTTCTGTAATGGCTATGCTATCCTAATGTCCAACATTCATCTCTTGTCTTTTTGAACATAGCTGACCTAGTAGATAGAAATGATAGCTCATTGTAATTTTGATTTGTATTTTTCTAATGGTAGTGACATTAATCATGTTTTCATATATGTATTGACTGATTATTTTAGTAAAAGTATATAAATATGTTATCATTTTCCAGCATAGTTATTTGAGAGATTTTGCTTCTAATTAAGTGCATTTGTTACATATCTTGAACATTTAATTCATTATCTGGTATATGGCATGCAAATATTTCCCTCTTTCCATAAATTACCTTTTTATTTTATTCTTTACATTTATGTAGAAAAATTTTAGAAAAATAATTCAAAATTTCACATGAATTCATAGGAGTTGAGTATAATGTAGTGATTACCAATATCTGGGAAGAGTAAGGGAGAGCAAAGTCATTTCATATATTTAGTGGTCTCATAGTATGTAAAAATCATAGTTTAACTGATTGTTGAATATTCCATGCATTATATGAGAAAAGACAGTTATTCCTAAGTAGGAAGCTTGTGTAGGATCCCAGAGTTCCAGACCACTCTGAGGGAGATCTAGAATCCTTTTCATGATGCCTAATCATTCCTGTCTTTTCAAAATGGATTAAAAAATGAGAAAAACTAAGTGATTAATAAAAGCATGCAAGATTCTGTCTATATACTTGCTCCGAGTTTCTGAGGTGCTCAGAAGCAACAAATTAATTTTTCCCTATGTGGTCACATCTTAACAGTTTAAATAAGACCCATCAAATCTTTGCAGGACTCATTCTCCCAACTCAAATAAACATAGCAAAGAAATCTAAGGTCTTAACTATCTCAGCTACTGCTAAGGAATACCAAATCTCCAAAGCAAACTTAAGGTGTTTGAATCAGAAATACCCAGAAAGGTCCTGGAAGAAAGCATGGTTCTCTCAGATTTCAGCTCAATTTGCTTGTTGAGAAAGGTTTGGATGTGACTTACAGCTAAGGTTACAGGCTTTGCCTTGTGGGTGTTCAATAAATGTTAATTGAACTGAATTGAATTGAGACCCAAGTTCAAATCCAATTTAATACCAAAATAGTGAAAGTTTGGTCAGATCACAAAGTCACGGCTGACAGGATTGCCTGGGACAGGTATTAGAGCATGTGTGGTGGCAAGAGGGGAGAGATTGGCAGGACACCTCAAATTATGTTCCCGGTTCTAAAAGAGTGCTATTTACAGCCAAGAAGTGTCATGACACTTGCTAGCTTTTACAGATACTAAAGCATTTTGCTGTTTTTTTAAACTGTCATGATGTGAAAAAAAATCTTTGTCTCTTCCTTTCTTATACCCCAATGACACACCCGCACCCTAACATTCTGAATTGGAAGTCTCTTCTCCCAGAAAATACACTAGGCACAATTAAGTCTTTTTTTTTTTAATTCAATTGTGCGTGTATGCATGTGTGCGCGTGTGTGTATGTATGTATGTATGTGTGTGTAGAACCACAGACGAATTCGGGAACCACCATGGACGCCTCCACTTCCTCCTTGTTTACTCTGCCCCGGGATTCACAGGCTCCGCCCTACCAGGACGGGAAACGCAGGCCGCCCCCGCTTCCTCTTGGCGTCTATACGTGGGGTCTAGGATCCGAACTCAGGACCTTCCGCCTGCAAGGCAGAGGCTTAACCCCTGAGCCTCCTCTCCAGCCCCCACAATTAAGTCTTAAAACCAGGAAAAAAATGGAGACAACCAACCAATCCGCATAAGTAGCCAATTCTAGAACCATTTTCTAAAAACAGTGGAGAAACAGTAGGAGCTAATGTCACAGGAAATAGCAAGTCACGCACACGCAACGCGTTTCTAGTCTACTGGAACCGACCGGAAGTGGGGGGAGGAGGATGTACTCATGGACTGCCCACCGTCCTTAAGGTCCACATTGCAGGACTGCACTTTTCCATTGCCTGTAATTCTTCCCACCTGACTTTCTCAAGTGGCTCATTATCCCACACGCCTCTCCCAGAAAGCAGAGAAGTCATCCCTGATGGCTTTCCTGATGCCAACGCATTCATCATCCTGAGTCAAGCTTTTCTAACATCTGAAATTGAGCACAGTATAAAACAGCCTGTATCATACAAGCTTCTTGTCTGGTCCCTTCCTCCTCTCTACTTTCCCCTCTCTCAGATGACTGTCAAGCACCTGCCAGAAAGATTATGGATTGGTTGCCTACTATAAGGATTCTAAATCCATGAACCAAAAGAAAGTTCATGTTTGAAAGTACAATTTAACCCACTAAAATGTCTTATGCATCAAATTACCTTTTACTTTTATTTTCATTTTCAAGATTATATATAAAAATTTCAGAAACTATCATTTTATCTTCCTTTCATAAATTTTTATTTTATTTCATCCATGCTTCTTTCTTACTTCCAAATAAATCTTTACATCATAATCCTACAAATTACATACACAGTACTTTCAAAACTGCCTTCTAAATTCATCTAGAGTGAAAAAGGGAAGATGTGTAACATTCTAAAACCAGGTGAAAGAGATTATCAAATCTGGAGCATTTGTGTTCAGAGAATATCATACATATCCAGGGGCTGGAGAGGTGGCTCAGGGGTTAAGCCTCCGCCTTGCAGGCAGAAGGTCCTGAGTTCGGTTCCCAGATCCCACGTATAGACGCCGGGCAGAAGCGGGGGCGACCTGCGCTTCTGGTCCTGGTAGGGCGGAGCCTGTGAATCCCGGGGCAGAAGGAGGTGGAGGCATCCATGGTGGTTCGCGAATTCGTCCGTGGTTCTACACACGCGCGCGCACATGCACATGCGCACAGTTGAATAGATAATAATAATAAAAAAATTTAAAAAAAGAAAATATCATACATATCCAAAGAAATCCATTACTTTGTGCCATGCTTCAGAGAAAATCCGTGACAATTGTTACATACATAGTTCTATATATGGAACCTAAGTCAGATATAAGTTACATTGGCAGAAAAGAAAGCAAAACTTCACAACTTAATATCAAGACATACAGTGTATTTGCTCAAACCATTAGTTCTTCTGCTTCCACTGTCTTATACAATACAATATCCAATTTCTCATGGTCGAAGGGCTCTAGTAAAGTATCACAAACTTGTGTTTTGCACATGACCTTTATTCAATGCAATATTACTTTTAAAGCACAGCATAAACCATACATTCAAGGAAAGCATTTTGGAGAAATGTGTGTTAAGGTAAATAAATGTGTGACTGTGAGTTGAAAAGCCACATCTAAAAGGCATTCTTAGAATTCCATTTTCCACAGTAAAATAAATAGATAGATAGATAGATGATAGATAGATAGATAGATAGATAGATAGATAGATAGATAGATAGATAGATAGATAGATAGATAGATAAAAATTCCTTCAATAAAGTTAGTTCTTCAAGCCACTGCTCCATTTTCTCCTTTCCTTTCAATGTCAATGTCTTGAAATGAATTGCATCCATTGCCTTGCTTCCCAGGCCCACATTAATTCTAGATACTGATTCTGTCCCAAACACTTACTTCCTCCCCAAATGATTGTCAACAGCAAATACTTCATTGGTGCAGCTTTGGCACTGATGATTCCCCTGCCATTCATAATAAGCCCTCATGACTTAGTTACTTTTCAAAGATGCCTCCCAACACTACTGCTTTGAATACAAGTTTCTATCACATGAATTTTGAAGGACACATCTGAAGAACTGTACCCTTACTTCCTTTCAGCAGAAGTTGGAGAATCAACTTTTTCTTGCCCTTCCTCTAGCAGTCAGCTCACCTCCTATCTCCATGGTGTCTGCTGTTTAGTACGTGCTTATTCCTGTTGGTGCTTTATCTTCTCTAATAGCATTTTTCCCTGCCATTCCTCTCTTATTTATCAGAATAAAAACTTGAACATTCATCATGAAAAGCAAAATCATCATCATCATTGTTATTCTGTGAGAAATCCTCTTGTCTCCACTTCCATAGCACTTTTCCCTGCCATTCCTCTCTTATTTATCAGATAAAAACTTGAACATTCATGATGGAAAGCAAAATCATCATCATCATTGTTGTATTCTGAGAAACCCTTTTGTCTCCACTTCCATAGCACTGGGATTACAGACTTGCAGAAGAGTGCCACACCCAGATGGAAGGCATTATTTTTTATTTTTTGACACTTTCATGCACAAATACAATGGATCTATGTGTGCTCTCCCCTCACTGCTCATTACCACCTCTCCTCCTGTCCCTCTTCTTCCATCCTCCTTTCCAGCAACAGTCCTTCCTCCAGGTACATCTTTTTGCATGTGTGACCCCCTGGATTTTATCTTCGTTGCCTACAGAGGCAATTGCCTGAATACCTGCTGGATTTGGATGACCTATCAGTAGGTTAAATCATTGAACAGGGATGTTCTTTTTATTCTGTCTGGTATTAACTTTCAATAGTCTTTAAGGAGATGTATTATTTCTTGAGATTTTCCTTTAACACTGACAGACCAACTTTTGTGTAGGTCTTGTGGATGTGGATATCGCTGCAGTGAGTTCTTGGGTGACTGTCATGAGCTCTCTGGAAGCACCTCTCCACACTTATGCTTCCTACATCTTACCATCTCTTCTCTGCAAGATTCCCTGAGTCTTGGGGTTGGTGGATGATTTTGATGTTCCATTTAGAGCTGAGCATTCCACAATCACTTATTCTCTTCACATTGATCAGTTGTGGTTCTCTTCATTGCATATCTTCCATCATATGAGAATGCTGCTTGATCTAATACTAAGATCTGATCTAAAGGTATAATGATATGTGTTTAGATGGCATATCACATACTTATATCAAACATTAATAGGTTTGATTGCACTTAGGGCCTATGGTCTACTCTTCCATGTGTATTTTTCTAGGTCTACAGTACCCGGTATATGTTCCAAGTCAAAAAATCAGACTTTAGGTCTAGTTAGAAAGCAATTGATTACCCTGCACCTTGCATGCCACTATTACATCAATGGTCTCCTCTGGCCAGAGTTGTTGTTATTGCAGCTTTCAGCTTTCACAGCTGGGTAAGGTAGCTCATTGCTTTTCTGCCCTAGCAGCCTACATCATACTTTCTGGCATTATGGAAGGTAGCCAATAAAGAGAAACTTCCATGTTCATTCCAGTTTTGTTTCTGGAAAACATTTTTTAATTTGCATATTTTCCTTGAATAGGTATTTTTTTCATTTTTTATTATTATTTCCGCTCATACAAACTTAATATGTACACCAGTTCCCTCCCTCCCTCTTCCTCCCCCCTACTCCCCTGCTCCCCCTCCCCTCACCCTTCACTCCCCATCCTTCAGTGCCCCCCCCAATCCCCGGAGAATCCTTTAATGTGCATGCCAGACTCTCCTCTGGGCCCTCCTCTCTGATGACATACAAGGACCCAGTGGCTTTTCCCTGAACCCTTTCCTGTGTTCCCCTTAAGCATAGGAACACTACTATGGCTGTCAATTCCGTGCCTCCAAGGATCTTGGTGCCTTTAGCAGATGCTAGACTTTGTGAGGTCAATAGTGTGTTGGACATTGCGCAGGGCATGCAAAGACCTATTATGATTGCTTCGGCCCTAACTTGTGTGGAGTATCTCGCATATCATTACTCCTCCCATCCTTGTGCTCTTACAATCTTACCGCCCCCACATTTTTAACTAAATGAGTATTTCTCTATTAAGTAAAATTACTAGGTAGACATGGGAAAGATTAAGAAGTAGTAAAAGCAGAAGATTTGGTGATGATGATGTACCATACTATGCATCACAATTTTCCTCTAAAACTGATTTTGTATATCTTTAATGTGTAAGTCGTACTATAAGTGCAAATCAAGATTTCTGTAATTTGGCTGGAAAGATGACTCAGCGGCTAACACTCTGCTTCACAAGCAGACGGTCCTGAGTTCAGATCCCAAATCCCATGTCAAAACGACAGGAAGAAACAGCTGCAACCTGCACTTTCAGCTTTGGTGGGCAGAGTCTGGGAAATCCCAGAGCAAAGCAAAAAGGAGGTATAAACAATCCAGGATAATTCCCAAAGTTATCCTTGGTCCTCCACAGGGACATACAGTACCGTCTGATACACACACACACACACACAAAATGAATGAATAAATAAATAAATAAATAAATAAATAAATAAATAAATAAATAAAATGAAGTTTAAAAAAATCTCTGTAATCCTTTAAGGGTTTTAATGAATTTTCTCTTCTCTATCCCTAAGTAACTACATAGGGATTATAGAATCTCCTACACTATCCTAATTTACAACTTTGTTTATATATACAAGTTATTCTACTGCCTGGAATAACCCATATCCCTTACTACCAAAATCTTTTCTTATAAAAAAAAAGCTTTTTGCTCATGCTAAGTTAAATCACATTTTCTGAGTCAAGTTTTCTTCTGCTACTCCAGTAATATATGTAATATATAAAAATTAGGAATGTGGGAATTTTAGTCAGAAGTCCCAAATCCAAGTATTTCTTTCTTCCATGCTTTCAGTGACTTTAGGTGTAGTTCATTAAACATAATCATTTTTTTTCCTTATAAACTGTTATCAGTTTTAAAATGACATAGCATAACTGTTTCTTATTACCCTTGTCCCACCCAACTCAGTGTTACCAAACTTTTCCTTTACAGCCCCATTTCGGGTGCGGTTATTTTTCACTTCTTGTTCCCCGTCGTCTTTCTATGATATAAATTCATGTCTGTCTGAATAGCTAGCTGTGTCATGAGCTACTTAAAGCCATGAACTGTCCAGTAGCCTTTGTATCTCCCACAGTACTCAGCTCCAGACTAGGCAATTACCCAGTGTTGTGAGAGCATTTGAGCTTGACTGTTTTGGAGACAAAATGGTAGAGAAGTTTCCATTCTGTTATTTGTTAGTTTTCTGTTTTGGAGCAAACTCCTTAAATTTCTGAACTCCAGCTCACCAATGCATTTAGAATAATAACATATTGACCTCTTGAGATTGTGGTCCAGTCAGATATATATACAGAATGATTGATATACAAATATAGATGTATAAGTGAATAATGTGCTCAGAACTAGAAATGTGTTAGGTATTCCATGAGTCTTTCTGGGAGCCAATCCTATTATTTGCATGAAATACCCTTTCCACAATTTTAAAGGTGATTCGTTTCAAGGAGACATGCTAACGGTGGATGTGCTCTCAACAGGACCCTGTGCAGTCCAAGGGTACTTTTTTTCTTCAGTCTGACCTTGTGCCTCAGAGCATCAAAACTACTTTGATCCGACCCCCTGACACTTGATTTCATTCTTCTCTTTGTGAAACAATCTCATTAGAGAAATCGTGCTGCTGAGAAAGCAGGTCACTCAGCTGGGGGCAGGCAAAGAAAGTCTTGCTTGGCTTAGTCATGACCTCTGTGAAGAGTGAAGCATTAGTGAAGGGCCTTGGGATTTACAGCATGCTGTGGATGAGGTTTTCAGAAAAGGCTGCTGGGAGTTTGGACAGAATGAAGAGTAATGAAGGATTGGCTGAACTGCTTCTGTGGGTGTTAACATCAGTTCTCTCCTTCTGGATAGTAACAAGCTCCTTCCCCATCTGGTTGGGGAATCCAAGGTGGAAAGAGGAACTAGGGTGCTGCCAAGGGTGATACTGACAGTGATATATTTAGAATACACTACAACTGGGTTGCTCATCTTCTGCAGTCAACAATGACCTTATCATATTTCCTGCAAGAACAAAAGTATTCATTAAAGAATCAAAGACTGTTTCATTTAACACTATTTCCTTTCAACCACATTATATAAATTTATCTTCTTTGTTTGAACTATGACCACACACACACACACACACACACACACAAACCTGACAGAATATGCCATTAAAATTATCAAGTTTGTCTCTTTATCCTGTGCACACAGGCAAAGAGAACCAAGTGACCTTCATGAAACAAGCCTAAAGCAAAGCCCCACGATATCACCCTGTGTTAGGTTGAGAAATTTGCAAAGATAGAATTCTCAGTTAATCCCCTCTCATTTCTCAAAGCAGAAAATGCAAAAGTTAGCAGGCATGTAGGTCACTAAGGAAATCCTTGGCTGTACTTCAAAACTGTTCAGACCTAAAGATTCACACAGCTTTGTGATACATTTGGATTATACACTGTTAGGTGAGCCAAAGTTTAGAAGCAAAGATAGTGAACTCTACTCCCATTTGGCTGGAGTGAGTTTCCTTCAAATGCCTTTTTTTCTTTTCTTTCTTGTTTCTTATTGTAGCATGGGTCTTTCATGCTGCTTTCCCTTATTAATATATTAGTTAGGATACAGTCACAGATGAGGAAATTTCTCTTTCTGGTAGAAAATTAACCACATCATAGCTATATCATTACTCAAGAAACTTCCAGTATCCTTTTTAAGGGATGCTCAAGTAATAAAAGCAAAGGCACCTGATATCATACCTGACCCATTGTATATGCTTAAAAGGGATTTCATCTATTTTAGTTTCTCACATTATAGATCCATATAGGTAAAATACAGGCTGCATTCTAATTCTTGAAACTGGACCTGAAATTTTGATCATATGAAGTTATTTTTTTATCAACATCAGATCATGTTTTAAAATGGAGGGAAGCAATTAGTATCCACTCAAGACAGTACTTATATTTTAACTCTCTCCATTTTAAATTCTAAGTACTCATAGGTCCTTGTATTACAAAAACCTATCTTTTAGTCATTCACAAAAGGGTCTCGTAAACCTATAGCTCTATATTATAAATAGTTACCATGTGTACTTGTTGTGGGCAAACAACAAATTATTTGACTCTGCCAGGTCTCTCATAAACCATCCCATACATCTTGTTCAGGTTACATTTTTCACCTTTCTAGTTGGATAACATAGAGACATATTCTCTTTACAACTGCCTCCAAGAAACTAAAGGGATTTCTTTATTTTTCTACTCACTACACTCTTTGTAGAATGCGGAGTTTGCTCAATGACCACTCATATGAGGATTGAAAGCTAGAGTATGACCCTTTAGCTTTGCTTGTAAAACTCTTACCAAGCCTTCCAGGCTCTGTTTGGCTCTTGAAATGCCCATTCTGGTCATTTAGGAGCAAGGTGTCTCTGGGTGCTTGTTTTATTTTACTTCTTTAAATTTTTTAAAAATTATTTATCTATCTATTCGTGTGTGTGTGTGTGTATGTGTGTGTGTGTGTATCAGAGAGAAATGTGTGTCCATGTGGAGGACCAATGATAACTTCAGGATTCATCCTGTATTGCTTCTATTTCCTTTTGACATTGCTCTGGAATTTCCCAGGCTCTGCCAACTAGGACAAGTAGTGCAAGCCACTGCCATTTCCACCTGGCACTTTTGCATGGGATCTGAGATACGAACTCAGGTCCTTCTGCTTGTGAGGCAGTCTTAGCTCTGAGGCAACTCTCCAGCCCTTATTTTCTTTTGTTTTGCATTTGATTTGTTTCTACTCTTTATTCCTTTTTTAAATTTATTTTTATTATTTCCACTCATACAAACTTAACAGGTACAAAGGTCCCCTGCCTCCTTCCAACCCCCTCATCCCTCCCTTCCCATCTCCCAGTGCCTTCTCCCTCCCATCCCCGGAGCATCTTTTAATGTACATGCCAAACTCTCCTCTAGGTTCTCCTTTCCGATGAGGTTTAAGGACCCATGGCATTTCCCAGAACCCTTTCCTGTGTTCCCGTTAAGCATAAGAACACTACTGTGGGTGTCAATCCCTAGCCTCCAAGGATCCTAGTGCCTTTAGCAAATGCTAGACTTTGTGAGGTCAATAGTGTGTTGGACATTGCGCAGGGCATGCAAAGTCCATTTATGATTATTTCAGCCCTAACTTGTGTGGATTATCTTGCATATCATTACTCCTCCCATCCTTGTGCTCTTACAATATTACCATCCCCTCTTCCGCAAATTTCCCTGAGCTTCAGGATGGGGAGAGATTAGGCTGGCCTAATTCCAGGTGGTTGATATAGAGTCTCTGATGTTCTGGATTATGGTTTGTTGATTTTTTTTCACTTTTGCTGCTCCTGCAATGCCCTTCACTCCATCTTGATGGGTATTGGATGTCCTTGATGGTGGCCTATTTTCTCTGCTGTAACATGGTCCCCTCTCTCCTTGTTTCTGGTGTGGCCCTCCTTCCCCATCCCTCCTGTTCATAATCTTTGCAATTACTGTAGGTATTACAGAGAATTATCCTTAAGTGTCTCTAAGTGGGTTTGGTACTAGGAGCCACCTATTAGGTAGTACATACGACACTTAATTTTCTGTGTCTGGGATAGTTCACTCAATATAATTGCTGATAATTCCATCCATTTCCCGGCAAATTCCAGTAATTCATCATTTTTGATGGCTGAGTAGTACTCCATTGTATAGATGTACCACTTTTTCCTTATCCACTTGTCAACTGTTGGACATTTGGATTGATTCCATGACTTTGCTATTGTAAACAGTGCTGCTATGAACATGGTTGTGCTTGTGCTATTGAGGTGAATTTTTGCTATATGGAGGGTTATTCCCAAAACTGGAATAGCAGTGTCATATGGCATTTCAATCTTTAATTTCTTTAAGAATCTCAGGATGGCTCACCAGAGTGGTTGTATGAACCTGCATTCCCACCAGCAATGTAGCAGAGTTCCCCTCTCTCCACATTGTTTCCAGCATTTGGTGTTGTTTGTATTGTGGGCTTTTGCCATCCTGACCGGGTGAGATGATATCTCAGGGAAGTTTTGATTTGCATTTCCCTGATGGTTAAGGACGTGGAGCATTTTTTAAGATATTTGTTAGACATTTTAATTTCATCCCTGGTAAAGTTTCTTTTAAGTTCCAGGGCCCATTTTTTAATTGGGCCATTTGTTTCCTTGGTGTTAGTTTTCTACGTCCTTTGTGCACTCTGGACAGTAGAGCTCTATCAGATATGTGGTTAGTGAAGATTTTCTCCCATTCTCTGGGTTGCCTTTGAGCTCGTGTTACAATCTCTTTATCTGAACAGAAGCTCTTTAATTTCACAAGATCCCATCTGTTGAGAGTTGGTTGCAATTACTATGCTATTGGATGTCCGTTTAGGAACTGTTGGCCTAGTCCACACACCTCGAGGGAGTTCCCTACCCTTTCACCTATGGTTTTTATAGTCTCTGGCCTTATATCTAGGTCCTTGATCCATTTGGAATTAATTCTTGTACATGGTGACAAGTACGGGTCCAGTTTTAATCTTTTGCATGTAGATATCCAGTTTTGCCAGCACCATTTGTTGAAGATGCTGTTCTTTTTCCATTGGATTTTTTGGGTGCCTTTGTCAAAGATCAAATGGCTGTAGTTGTGTGGGCTTATATCTGGGTCTTCAACCCTTATCCATTGATCTGTGTGTCTATTTTGGAGCCAGTACCAGGCTGTTTTTATAACTATGGATTTGTAGTATAGACTAAGGTTTGGTATGGTGATATTTCCAGCTGTGTTTTTGTTACTCAGGATTGTCTTTGCTATCCTGGGTCTTTTGTGCCTCCATATGAATTTTGAGATTTTTTGGTCAGCCTCTTTAAAGAATTGCTTTGGGATTTTAATTGGTATAGAATTGAATTTGTATATTGCCTTTGGTAGGATAGTCATTTTTACGATGTTGAATCTGCCAATCCAGGAACATGGGAAGTCTTTCCACCTTCTGGTGTCTTCTGCAATTTCTTTCTTTGGGGTTTTAAAGTTTTCATTGTAAAGGTCTCTTACTTCCTTGGTTAGGTTTATACCAAGGTATTTCATTTTTTTAGGGGCTATAGTAAATGGGATTGTTTCTTTCAGGGCTTTTTCACTTCTTTCATTCTGGGCATATAGGAAGGCCTCTGATTTTTGTACATTTATTTTGTATCCTGCCACCCTGCTGAACTTCTGTATTAGTTCCAGGAGCTTCCTGTTGGAGTTTTTGGGATCACTCAGGTATAAGATCATGCCATCTGCAAATAGGAATAGCATGACTTCTTCCTTGCTGATTTGAATCCCTTTTATGTCCCTTTCTTGTCTTATGGCTTCAGCTAAGACTTCAAGTACAATATTGAATAGAAGTGGTGAGAGTGGAGAGCCTTGTCTAGGTCCTGATCGAAGTGGGAATGCTTCAACTTTTTCCCCATTGATTATAATCCTTGCTGTAGGCTTGTTGTGTACAGATTTTATTATATTGATAAAGGTTCCTTCCACTCCAACTGTCTCTAGTGTTTTGATCATAAAGGGCTGTTGGATCTTGTCAAAAGCTTTTTCTGCATCTATCGAGAGTATCATGTGGTCTTGGACTTTGGACTGGTTTATATGATGAATTACATTTATTGATTTGCGTATGTTGAACCAACCTTGTGTGCTGGAGATAAAGCCTACTTGATCCCTGTGAATGATCTTTTTGATATGTTCTTGAATCTGATTTGCTAAGACTTTGTTGGGAATCTTTGCATCTGTATTCATCAGACAGATTGGCCTATAGTTTTCTTTTTTAAATGTATCTTTATTAGATTTTGGGAATAAGATGATATCAGCTTCATAGAAGTAATTTGGTAGTGTTCCTTCCTTTGCTATTTGATGGAACAGTTTAAGGAGTATTGGTGTTATAAGCTCCTTAAATGTCTGGTAGAACTCTGTGTTGAATCCATCTGGCCCAGGACATTTTTTGGTGGGAAGATTCAAGATTACTTACTCAATTTCCTCATATGTTATAGGACTATTTAAATAATTCACAACTTCCTGATTCAATTTAGGTAAGTTGTGTTTACTTAGGAATTCATCCATCTCTTTTGTGTTGTCAAATTTCACAAAGTATAAGTTTTTGAAATATGATGTTATAATTCTCTGGATTTCTTGGGTATCAGTAGTGATATCTCCATTTTCATTTCTAATTTTGTTAATTTGGGTTTTCTCTCTCTTGCTTTTGGTTAATTTAGCTAGGGGTGTATCAATCTTACTGATTTTTTTCAAAAAACCAGCTTTTTGACTGGTTGATTTTCTGTATCATTTTCCTGATCTCGATTTCAGGTATTTCTCCCCTTATTTTGCTAATCTCCTCCCTTCTACTCCTTTTGGGATCGGATTGCTCTAGTTTCTCTAAAGCTTTAAGCTGCATTGTTAAGTTATTTATTTCTGATGTTTCCATTTTTTTGATGTAGGCATTAAGAGCTATGAACTTACTGCTTAGGACAGCTTTCATTGTGTCCCAGAGATTTTGGTAAGTTTTATTTTCATTATCATTCGCTTTCAGGAAATCTTGAATTTCCTTTTTAATTTCTTCCTGAATCCAGTTCTCATTCTGCATCACAGTGTTAAGTTTCCAGGAGTTAGTGTATTTCCTGTCATTTGTTGTGTTGTGGATGTCCACTTTTAGGCCGTGGTGGTCTGATAGGGCACAGGCTATAATTTCAACTTTCCTGTATATGTGGAGATTCGTTTTGTGGCCCAATATGTGATCTATTTTGGAGAAAGATCTGTGTGCTGCTGAGAAAAATGTGTATTCTTTGGTACATGGTTGAAAAGTTTGATAGAGATCTTTAAGGTCTATTTCATTAAGGGTTTGATTAAGTTCCAAAGTGTTTCTGTTAAGCTTTTGACCTGTTGATCTATCCCATGTTGAGGGGGTGGTGTTGAAATCCCCAAGAATTATCGTTTGGGGGTTGATTTCTCACTTTAGACATTGAAGGGTTTTTTAATGAATGTGGGGGGGAGCCCATATTGGCTGCATATATGTTCAGTATTGTGAAGTCTTCCTGGTGAATTGTACCTGTGACTAAAATGTAGCATCCATCTGTGTCTCTTATGATTTTTTTTTTTTTGGTTTGAAGTCCACTTTGTCTGAGAGCATAATGGCTACCACTGCCTATTTCCTGGTTCCAATAGCTTGCAGAATTTTGGACCAGCCTTTCATTTTTAGGATGTGCCTATCTTTTGTGGTGAGATGAGTTTCCTGAAGGCAGCAGATTGATGGGTTGTGGTTTTTAATCCAAGTTTGTAATCTGTGTCTCTTAATTGGTGAGTTAATACCATTGACATTTAATGTTATAATGGAGAAATTATTTTTAATTCTGGATATTTTTATGTTTAGTTGATTTTGTGAGCATATTGTTTGACATTTATGTTTTGGTGGTATTATACTTCCCTTCTGTACTCCTGGATATGCTCGTTTTTTTTTCCTTCAAGTTTGAGTATCATTTGTAGCATTTTTTGAAGGCTTGGTTTGGTAGACACGAATCCCTTCAAGTTGTCTTTGTGCTGGAAAATTTTTCTTTCTCCCTCGATCATGACAGATAGTTTTGCTGGGTATATCAGTCTGGGTTGGAATTTTTGCTCATTTAATATTTGAAGTATGTCTCTCTAAGCTCTTATTGCTTTTACTGTTTACATTGAGAAGTCATTTGTTATTTTAATAGATTTACCTTTAAGAGTGACTTGCTTTTTTTTCTCTTGAAGCTCTCAGGACCTTTTCTTTGTCTTGAATGTGGAGTGTTTTGACTATTATTTGCCGTGGCGAGTTTCTACTTTAGTCATATCTGTTAGAAGTGCAAAATGCCTCTTGTATTTGGATGGGCATCTCATTCTTTAGTTGAGGGAAGTTTTCATTTATGATAATTTGAAAAATTTCCTCAGGTGTGGTATTTTGGGATTCTTGCTCTGGTGTTCCATGAATGCACATGTTAGGCTTCTTCAGGGTGTCCCATATCTCTTGAATGTTCCTCTCCAGTATCTTTTTGGCTTTAACAATCTCTTCCATTGAGCTGGTTAATTCTCCCACTTTGTCTTCAAGATCTGAAATTCTATTTTCTACTTTGTTAGTTCTGCTGATAAGACTCTCTGTTGAGTTTTGGGTTGAAGATAACTTGTCTTTTAGTTCAATTTTAAACTCTGCCTGAGACTGTTTTAACTGCTCTATGCCTATTTTTGTTTCTTGAACTGTTTTTTTCAACTCCTCCAAGTGCCTCCTTTTGGATTTCCTCTTTCATAGTATTAATCATTCATACTTTGAAAGTCATTATCTTGGGTCTGGCTTTCTTGGCTATTTTCTGTGAATTTGTCCTGGTTAGAATCCATCATTATTGGGTTAATTCTTTCGGTGGGAGATTGGTCTTCTTGGGTTTTGTTTCTCATGGATCTGCACTTTGACTTGGGCATTGTTGTTTTGTCTTTTAGGACCTTTCAGTTTCTGTATGTTTTTGACTGAACTGATTTAGTTGGTATTACTACACTTGGGCAGTTATTACTAGTGCTTGCCTTGGAGTTGGGTATGTTTGTCTTTTGTTATTGTTATTTCCTAGATGAGGTTAGTATGCTGTTAGTACATCAGTTAAGTCAGGTTAAGCAGACAGGGAGTAATATTAGTATGCTAGTGCACTTTCACGATTTAGTATCTTGGTGATATGTGAGGGTGAGTGGTGTACTCCCTGGAGTTGTATATGTTTTTGGGGTGGCTGTATGGAAAAGTTTGTCTACAGTGATTAATACTAGAAAGGAAGAGTAAGGTGAAAAAAAGGAGGTTTACTTATCTTTGGGCTTGATGTGAAGAATATCTCCCATGTGATAGGATGATTGTAGAGGTTTTCAGATGTATGGCCTTTGACCCTTAGACCTTTCCTTGAGTTTTCTTTGGAATCTATTGAATTCTGAGTAGCAATGTCTCTTCTGTGGACCACGTGCGTGGGTCCCCGGTGGGCCAGAGAGGCAGAAGGGCTGATGTTGTTGGCAGAATTCTTCACCTGGGACCTGGGACTTGGCTTAGTGGCCCTCCCAAGCTCCAGGGAGGGAGGAATGTGAGCAAGTCTTGTCTGGTCGGGCAGACAGGCGGGCAGGAGTAAAAAAGGGGCTGGGGTTCCGGGCATAGCTCAGGCAAAACCGGAGGCAGCCTGAGTATCGCTGGGACACGGGGCCACCTGGGGGGCTGGGCGAACCCACCTGGGATGGAGGACTGGGAGCCTCTACTCTTTATTCCTAAATTAGTTGATTTCCTTTATTTATCTATTTGTTGTACTAGATTAAGATGCTTTCTTGTTTAGTCATAGGAACACCATTCTAACTACTTATATATAATACCCAGATAGAGTGTACTAAGTTCCAGAGGAGCAGCCAAAGATATATGGAAATACTCGTAAATAAAAAAGAAAACATGAAAGGAGTCTAAACTCTCCTTGAATATTGTTACTTAACCTAAGCAAATTTCTGTTATGTAATATGCAAACCTAAACCCAACAAAAAAGAACCCCCTACAATAAACAGGGAGTCAGATTGCTATAAAAGATCCATAACCTTGATCTTCTTCCCCTCCCTCTGACCTCCTGCCTGTTTCTTCTTTACATGTCAGTGAACACACCTTACCATTCCTTCCCAGTCCCACACCTTCCACTTTGCCTTTCACTATGCTGTAACTTGGAATTCTCTGGACTTTAGGGTCAAATCTTCTGAATACTGTTTAATTTGCTCTTCTTTCCACTTTGTACACCCTTCCTATCAGACTGTCCTCTTCAGAACTTTGCAGCCCTTCCTACTAAACTCTTCTCATTTGGAAGTAGCTCAGCAAATCTTGTAAACCTCTGAACATACTAAAGGCATCTCTCCTTCTTTCTGACAATTCCTGATTTTCATTAAGCCATTAAAGCTCTTCAGTCTTTCACATTCACATTTTGTTCCTTGTCAGCATTTTTCAAAAGTCACAATCCTTTCATCAATATTCTCACTTCCAAGTTGTAGCATGAGCCATTGAGTACATTGAGTCTTCAGTTGCCTATGCCTCCTTTAGGAGCATAGTGAGCTGTGCTGTGTGCAATGGACATTAACTAAGTACTTATTGAATTAATTAATCATTAAAAAGAGAGCAAACATTAGCAAAAGTTGAATTCAAAAGGAAAAGGAGCTCCCAGTTCTTTTACTAAAGCCAAGCATTTAGTGAATTTTTCCCTTAGCTTTATTTAATTTTGATAATTATTCATTTTTTCTTATAGTAAATATTTAATGAGTTTATACTAGATGGTAGGTATTCTTATGAATATGAGAAGGCACTAAGAAACAAGAGGATCTTCACTGTGTCTCTAAACATTGTACTTTGAGGAAGTATCAGATGGCAGCAAATTAATATAACAACTACAATTTAAAAGAATACAATAAAGTAGCAACTACATGAAAAAACAAAAAGTATAAATGAAATCAAGGTATCGGTAGTATATAGAAAGAACAAGTTTGGAGGCTGGAGAGGTGGCTCAGGGGTTAAGCCTTCGCCTTGCAGGCGGAAGGTCCTGAGTTCAGATCCCAGATCCCACATATAGACGCCAGGCAGAAGCGGGGGCGACCTGCGCTTGTGGTCCTGGTAGGGCGGAGCCTGTGAATCCCGGGGCAGAAGGAGGTGGAGGCGTCCATGGTGGTTCGCAAGTTCGTCCGTGGTTCTACACATACACAGACACACACACACACACACACACACACACACACAGACACACACACGCGCGGGCACATACACATGCACATGCGCACAATTGAATAAATAATAATAAAAAAATTAAAAAAGAAAGAACAAGTTTGCTTTTTTAACTAAGATTGTCAAAGTCAGGTTCTCTGAGAGGGCTAAGTAAGCAAGGACTTGAAGCAGGTCAGGGAAAGAACAAGTGTCCTTCTGGAAGATTATCTTTCCCAGCACTGTCTCATAGTCTGTATGTAAAAAACCCTAAGAAAGGCATAGGTACAGCATGCTTAAAGACCAGGAAGTACAATGTGACTGAAAAGAAGAGTGAGCAAGTCATAACAGGAAAGAAAGAGAAGACAAAGAATTAAGAGATGGAATGCAGGCCTTTCCCACCATAATGGAAATAATCTACGATCAGGGTTAGGCGGGTTGGGGGTTGGTCCTCTCTTTGTGAAAGAAGTAGGTCTGTCTGGGAGTAGATAGCAAGGCAGTAATCTACCATGCTCAGGAAGCAGGTTGGAGGAGGAAGGGACAGAAAGCAGCAGATTACAAATATTTGCACAGATCCCTCAATGCACATGTGTTATTACAGAGTGTAGTGAATATTTCAAGATGTCAGCTGCTGTAGCTGACTTCTCAGCAGGCTGTTTCACTTCACTAGTCTCAAGCTTCTTTTTAATTCTGTTGTCTTTCATGCCAACTCTCTCCTCACCTTCTTACCATTTCCTGTCCAGTCTTTCTGGCTGCACAGAAACCTTGGAAATCAATCCTCTATATGATGTATGATTTCTTTCAAAATCTCATAAAAATAAAAGTGGTTGTCATGCCTGAATTTGAGCATCTTTCCATTAAAGAGTAGAAAGAGAAATCCAATCTGCCATTCAAGCATTCATTCACCCATCTGTCTCTTCATTTATTTAAGAAACTTGTGTTGATGATTCTGAGTTCCTAGACTCCATTCTGAGCTGGATACACTTCAGGACATTACAGAAAGTCACTGCTGTTGGGAAAACTACATTATATTGCCAAAGAGACCCATACACAGATAAGAAAAGTTTCAGATTAGGAGAAAGGGCAAAACAGAGAAAGGAAGACAGGCTAGATAGGTGACAGGCCTATTTAAGATCAGAGTGAAGAAAAGAAGCAAAACTTGCAGATGTCTAGAGAGTCGTGCAGCAGATTCAAAAGTCCTGATTTGAGAATCCAAAATGCCTTAGCGTGTGCCACGGCTTCTATTCACAGTAGCGCTATGATTTTCAACTCCTGATATATATTGGTATCCCCATGAAACACTCCAAGACTTCTGAGGAGCTTATCGTCCAAAGATTACCTAACTCTAAGTCTCTGCTGATTCAAGCTTAGGGTGTCTGTTTGCTCAAAGGCTTCTATGAGATGCTCCCTGAGGTTTAAAAAGGACTGCACCAGCAATCTAGCTGTGAAGAGACAGCTATTTATCTCTGGAACACTTGCTCTGTCCTCATGAAATGTGTAACTGAACTTTCAATGTTACAAAATTTGTTTGAGTATGTGTTGGTCAAAAAATCATTTCCCGGGGGCTGGAGAGGTGGCTCAGGGGTTAAGCCTCCGCTTTGCAGGCGGAAGGTCCTGAGTTCGGATTCCAGATCCCACGTATAGACGCCAGGCGGAAGCGGGGGCGGCCTGTGCTTCTGGTCCTGGTAGGGCGGAGCCTGTGAATCCCGGGGCAGAAGGAGATGGAGGCGTCCATGGTGGTTCGCGAATTCGTCCGTGGTTCTACACATACACAGACACACACACAGACATACACACACGCACACACATACACACGCACATGCGCACAGTTGAATAAATAATAATAATAATAAAATTTTTAAAAAATCATTTCCCTGTAACCACCTGATATATGTGCTTATGTAATAGTTGGTGTTTGAAAAAAGCACTTGGTCTAATGATCCCTCTGTGAGAGACAATTTACCATCTCATTCATTCTCATCTGGATGTGCTCCAAGCATCCACATTCCTCCTTATCTTCAATGCCTGAAGTAACACATTAATAAGTATGGAGGCAACATCTGCTCATTTCTGCACACTGGTTCACATTTCCTTATGCATCACACATAACTCAGAACACCTTTATACTTTTATTATTTCTTTGTAATGACCTGATTGCTGGGTTGTATCATGATCTTCCTCTGTGATTATTTGTTTGTCTTGTCTAATACCATTTATATACTTCAGTTCTTCTTCACTATTTTATCCTTTGGACATGAAGTTTCCCCTGAGACAGAATGGGAGAATGTAGCTGATTTGTCTTCAAAACCCATCTATTCATTCCCCCACAACTTCTCCCTGCTTTCCTGCACCAGGCTTGTCAACATCTTCTATCTACACATACATTTCAGAAAAATTGTTGATTGACCCAATTAACAGAAAAACTGAATCAGCAGAATTCAATAAAAAAAAGAAATTTAAAGTAAATGAAACAGTTATTGAGCATTTAATTAGAAAGAACTTTCAACGTTGTTTCACAGTTTGTATTAACTATACTCCAGTATCCTGCAATGTATGTTATCCATCATTTCCAAATGTTTCTGTTGCTATACAGGTTGCAATTATCAAAGTAAACATAGCCTTTTTCTAATACTTAGTACTACCCTTGCAGGATTGTTTTTCCTCTAACATTTCTGAGTCTTGGAACAAAAGTGAAAATGAGACTCATAACCTATTAGTTATATATGTAAATGCTACATTTTTTCAAACTGAAAAAAATAGACTGCCTTCTAAGTTGCAAAATTATAAGAGAAGCATAAAAACCAAGTTCAGTTTAGAATCATTAGATGTAATCAAATTCAGTACCAGAATATAGTAGTATTGATAACTGAATTTTGGACTTTGAATCAAGATGACAACTCTACTCTTTCTATGCTTGGTTTGGCACATGTGTAGACACCTTGGTCCATCGCATGTATTCAAACTCTACCCATTGTCTCCAGAAGTTGCTGCCATTTTCCCATACTCAAGACACATATATACAGGGTCTGGGGTCTCAATTCACTCTCCAGAGATTGACTAGAAAAGAAGCACAGAAGTTGAGAGCAAATCAGCAATGACTAGAGTAAGAATTTGTGGGCTTCTTTTCTTCTTTTTTCTTTTTTGGGCTTGAAGTGTAATGAGATGGTTGTAAGGAAGATACTGAGTCTGGAAAGGCATGTGGGCTCCCTGTCTCAGACAAAAAACATGATAAGGAAAAGTTCAGAACAGGATCTGCTGAAGTGTGGATTTTTGAATTGGTCTCTAACACAGTGTAGCAGTAAGGTAGAAATAAGACTCTGTATGTTACAAGTAATTTAATAAAAAGACTAAAATAAAATGAGTTTCTGATTAAATTCAATGAACCCAGCTATTATTTACACACAATTTCTAAAATGAACATATTTAAGATTATATTTCTTTTTTTATACATTTTTATTATTTCCGCTCATACAAACTTAATAGGTAGACCAGTTCCCTCCCTCCCTCCTCCTCCCCCTGAACCCCCTCCCCTCCCTCTCCATTCCCCAGTGCCTCCCCCCCAATTCCCAGAGAGTCCTTTATTGTGATGCCTGACTCTCCTCCTTACAGAAACTTCCAAAAGACTTGATAAAGAATTATTCAAGATATCTTTTCCCTGTCAGGCTAAGTTATGTAAATTGAGATATTTAAACTGCCTTTTATATAAACACACAATACGACCATGTCTTCTCCATTCTTAAATGACCAAATAACTGCAAACATATTTCTTCAGCCCTCTAATAAATATAAAAGCGGCATTTGGACAATCTGTAGATTCTCTTCCAGTGCAATGTTCTCTCTGACACACTATGAGCTCATCAGTCTCCTACAGTCCTATAAGACATGCCCTATAAGCAGTTGTCAAATTTAATGAAAGGTACATGTAGAAAGAATATAGAATGATTAAAGGAAAGAAGAAAATGAAAATAATATGTATACAGCAGAAGTCTGGAACCAAATAAAGAGAACCAGCAGCCATGGAAGGGCCCAGGTCATGAAAGTAGGCTGCACAGATTGCTGTAATGGAGTCAAGAAGCTTACCATCTCATTCCATGTGAAACTTTTAGTCAAGTCCAAAACATATTAGTAATATGACAACAGCAGCACACTTTAGTCTGTCTTCCTGGATCATGATCCTAGAAATTCACATTAAGCAGCCCACTGTTCTCTGTGACTTGGTTTGTAAATAGTTAATGAGGACTTCATGCTGGATACCTTTCTAGATGCTGGAGAAAACTCAGAAAATACAGGCCTGAGGAATAGGCACAGATAGAATTACTCCCCTAAAGAAGGCTGGAGACAATGCTAAAAGCTATCATAATGTAATTTTTATGAGCTCTACTGTTAGAATGAACAAAGTACTATGAATATCTTGAAAGGGGGATTCTGAATTGGTTTTGAAAGCCAAGTTGAAGTTCACCAAATGAAAAAGGAAGGAAAAGCCATTCCAAATAGAAACACAATTCAAGAATGCAAATTATATCCAGGAAAAGTACCCTTCAGGAACTTAGTAAAAATGATTTCCTTTCCAAATTAACTAAAACTGAAGAAGATCATCACTGATAGAACTGTCTTATAAAAAATGGTAAATTAGAAACCATTCAAGTTGAAGGTGAAATAATGCTCAATTGAAAAATAAACACATAAACCTCACTGGTTAAAGAACATGTAAGGATAAATATAGAATACTGCAATTGTGCAATGGTAGCATACGAATAATTTTTATATGATAGAGAAGTTGAGGGGCTAGAGAGGTGGCTCAGGGGTTAAGCCTCTGCCTTGCAGGCAGGAAGGTCCTGAGTTCGGATCCTAGACCCCAAGTATAGAAGCTGGGCGGAAACGGGGGTTTCTGGTCCTGGTAGGGCAGAGCAGAGTAAACAAGGAGGAGGTGGAGGTGGAGGCGGTCCATGGTGGTTCCCGAATTCGCCCGTGGTTCTACACACACATACATACACACATGCGCACACACGCATACACGCACAATTGAATAAATAATAATAATAAAATGTAAAAAAAGAGAAGTTGAAAGTAAAAGATAACCACAAAATGTATTAATTGATACAAAGATAAGACAAAAGTTGTACCTGTATAGGCGATTCAAAAGCAATTGAAGCTAAATTTTTATCTGCATAAACTATATTGTTATAATTACAGGATACTCGCCCCATGTAATGTCAAAGAAAATAATTCTAGAAGATGTAAAAAGAAAACAAGAATAGAAACAGTGTACATCTCTGTAAAAACAATTAAAAAAAAAAACAAAGAAAGACAAGAAATAAAAAGAGGGACAAAAAATAGATAAAGAAATTAGTCTGGCTATGAAAGAATAAGATAGATGATAGGTAGGTAGGTAGATGATGATAGATGATAGATAGATAGATAGATAGATAGATAGATAGATAGATAGATAGATAGATAGATAGATAGATAGGTCATGCATGCATATATACATAATGTAAGAAAGCAGGAAAAGCAAAGATGTCTGTCTTGATTTCATTCCTTTTATCACTTAGTTGTAATGAAATACTTGACAAAATCCAATTAAAGGAGTTTTTTTTCTGGCTCATAGCTCATGGCATTACATCCACTATGGCAGGGAATGCAAGACAGCAGTAACTTGAAGCAGCTGACCACATTATCTCCACAGTCAAGAAGACAGGAACAAATGTTTGTTCTCACTCACTATCTCCTTTTTCTATAGTCCAGGATCCCAGAACGGGGAAACTATACCACCCACAGTGGGCAAGGTTTTCCACCTCAAGTAACATAACCAAGATAATCCCTCACTGGCATGTCCCGAGGTCAGCGTCTCAAGTGATTCTAGATCCTGTCAAAAGGACAACATTAAGCATTACAAGGGCTTTATTGACATTACAAAGTAGACATTAACTCAAAAGCTGACAGGAAACAAAGGAGTATATGTGTAATGACAAAAGTATTAAGTCCCAAGTGAGGTGTTACAGTAGTGGATAAGCACTTAGTATCACAGTACCAAAATGTATGAAGCAAATATTAACGGAATTGGAGAGGGAAATAGACAACAGTATGATACTAGAGGGCAACTCCTACATTCTACATACAACAATGGATAGAACATCTAGATAACATGTCAGTAATGAGACAGAACTTGAACAATACTATAGCTCAAATACAGCACATTCCACCCACAAATAGCAGAAAATGCATTTTGAATAATGGAACGCAAATGATCACAAAACTAGTCTTAAGAGTTTTAAAACTTTGAACTCAATAACAAAAACTAAACGAGCTGATTAAAAATGGGCAAAAGGGGCTGGAGAGGTGGCTCAGGAGTTAAGCCTCTGCCTTGCAGGCGGAAGGTCCTGAGTTCAGATCTTAGACCCCACGTATAGACGCCTAGCAGAAGCGAAGCGGGGGCAGCCTGCGGTTCTGGTCCTGGTAGGGTGGAGCCTGTGAATCCTGGGAGGAAGTGGAGGCAGTCCATGGTGGTTCCCGAATTTGTCTGTGGTTCTATACACATACACATACACTCTCACACGCACAATTGAATAAATAATAAATTTAAAAATTTTTTAAAAATGGGCAAGAGACTTAAACTGACATTTCTCTAAAGAAGACATACCCACATCTATATGACAAAATAAATGTACAATATCACTAATTAGAAATGAAATTCAAATGGTACTTTAAAAACAGACAATAATATTATTAGAGTTGTTGTAGAGAAATTGAAATTCTTGTAAACCTCTGGTAAATAAATAAAATGGTAAGCCACTATGGCAAACAGAATGAGGGCTCCTTTAAAATTTTAAAATAAAGCTACATTATTAAGCAATTCCACTTCTGAATATTTATTTTAAGAATTCGAAGTAGAATCTTTAAGAGAGATATTTACTGTCATGTTAATTATAGTATTATTCACAATATTCAGGAGACAGAACAGAAATAACAGAAAATGCAACTTATTTTATTCATTTGCCAAAAAACAAAGAAAATCTATTATATGATACAAAAGAGTTAGACCTTAAGGACATTATGCTAAGTGAAATAAACCAATCACAGAAAGACAAATGTTGTGTCACACCACATATGTGAGCTATACAAAGTAGTTAAATTCATAGAAAATAAATACTATGGCACGTGTTGCAAAGGGCAATGGGAACGGAGAAGCAGAGAAACTGTTTCATTCAAGCAACATGAAAATTTTCTGGAGATAACATGGTAAGAAAGTAGATAACATGCTACATTTTTAGTCACAATAATAAGAAAAATGACAATGATCTCATAAACAAAGAATACTATCTGTAATTTGTAAATTACCTGAAGCAGAGTAAATTTCAAAATATCTCAAACAGTAAATATTGAAACTGGGATATAAATGTGGTTAGTCTCTAAGATCATTAATTTAAATCATATACTGTACATCCTTCTTACAATTATTTTAAAAAGATACATTTTTAAAATGTGGCAATACCTTGTTAAGGTGTTTTGTTTTTCAAGAATTGTTACATCATTATATTAAAGAAAATGCAAATAGATATGGATATATTTGTATGTATAAGTCCTTGATACATATGATGTATTTGTTCATAAGGATATATGCATAGATGTGGAGATATACTATACTAAATACTCTATACTATATACTATACACTCCATAAGATAACATTTAGACACATTCCTTTTTCAAGAATGAGTAGACCGATTACGTTAAATATTTCATTCCAGATTTAATCATTCCAGAATCTACCAGCATCTATCCATATCCTGGTCAATCTTTTACAACTTTTAGTTTACACAGAAATCAAAAGATTGCGAAAAAAGGTAATAGAACCTTTTTTGTAGCACTTCCAGATACAAGCAAGAAGGAGCTTAGGAAAGAAAATGCTAACCTCTCACCTTCCAGACTCCCATTCATACTCATTCACACATACGTACAACGTGCTTTCTTTCATACAGCACACACATTCAACCTACACCAGCCCTCTGGGATTACAATAGAATACAAAGCCTTGGCCAGAAGAACTCTGGGCCACTTACATCCTCCTTTCTCTCTCAGCTCATGTGGCTGAAGTGCCTTAACTTTATACTGCCTGTTCATGATTCCAGCAAGTACAAGAAAGAAAGGTCACCTGCAACTTTTCCCTCGGGGCTAAACAAGCTCAGGTGGAGAGACACCGAGTGGATCATGTTGGCATTTAATTTCTAGATTCAGAAAGCTAAATTTAGAATGTCCTATTGACAACTCACTATCCAGCAGGACAAAGGGAGGGGGAGAGAATTTTTCAAGTGCTGTGTGGTCCATCCTTCTGGAAGTCAGGAAGCAGCAACTCTTCTAATATAGGCAATTTGCCTGTTCTTATCTACTTCCAGTGACAGTGTAGATGGTGTTAAGATTAGAAGCTTGAGCCTGTTAGATTGCAGCTTTCCCTCTGCCAATCTTATAGCTAAAGACAATCATTTAACTTCTACCTCACTGGACACCTACAAGATTAAGTGAGATAATGCATGTAAAGATCAGAGCCCAGTCCAGGGCACACAGGAAGTGCTAAATAAATGGGAGCTCTGACCTGATCTGGCCAGATTTGACTCACCCATGGTCCTTTGGAGGCATTTAGGAATAACTCCAATCTTTGACATAAGAGCACTATAGATGCAAAGACAAACTCATCTTTTTATATCCACCCTCTAACTTAAAAATAAAGCTCTCTGGGGATTAACTCTAAGTAGTCACCCAAAGCAGCAGTTTATCTTTACCCAGCCAAAGCCACACTTAGGTCCAGAATAACTGAGTTGACTATGGGGCCAGTCCCTGTGCCTTCTGCAATGGCTATGATAGTGGAAGCAGGTTGTAAGAAGGGATCTCAGCTACAGAGACCATAAAAAGCCCCCTCCTCTCCAAACCTAGCAAGCTAATCTAAAGAAGCTATCGTGATTGCAGAAAAGTCTTGCTTGAGCGATTGAATCTGGATTTGTTTTACTGAAAACCTGTAATATGGTACCAGATAAGATCATTCATTTCTCAGATCAGGAGAAATCTTTGAGCATTTGATTACATTTGGCTGTTTTCTACCATGGCCAGGAACTTTTGCATTACCGGGAATAACATGATCTTATCCTAGTCAAGAGCTAGTAATCTCCGCATGGAAGAATGTGCTTGTAGACCTGAGAGTCGCAATGGCCTTCAAGTAATAAAACCCCTTTGTCCCCTCCTAAGGATTGCTGACCACTTACCTTAATGATCAGAAAGCAGAAGAGTTTAGCTCATAGACATGGGCAGATGAACCTGACCCCTATGGTCCCAGGATCTACTCTGTGACACATGCTGGCAAACCTGACTGGAGTTCTTGCATTTAGAAGACTAGTTCAGTTCAGAAGGAGAGTTGCTTTTAGGAAATAATAATACAATTAAAAGCTCTTTGATGAACAGAGGTAATTTTTAAATTCACAGAAAGCTGCTGAGGCAGCAGATTTCTTATTCATTAGCATATTTGCAAGGTTAATGTACTGTGCTTAATAAAGTAAATAAAGTGTTTGATAATTTCTTAGGCAAATTGTGAAAGTAGAAAAAAAATGAAGAAAATTTCATTTCATTTTGAGTATCTGAGCCAATGAATTAATCTCTTTTTCTACTTTTTTCTTCCAAGCACGCATTCAGATATGTAGTGGTTTTCATGAACACAGAAAAAGCATCTGCCATAGCTTGAATGTGAACTGCCCCTCCAGAGGCGAACATATTTGAATCCTTGGCTAGTATTAATGCTTGGGAATGCAGTGGCATCTTTAAGGGTTAGAGCCTTGCTGGAGGAAGGTGCGTCGCAGAGACAAGCCTTGGGGTTTAGTAGCTTAGCCCTGCTTCTTCCAGCTCTGGTTCTCTGTGCTTCTTGATGCTGGCGGCAGTGACCTGGACCAGTCTCCTGCTTCCGCCTCCAGCCATGCCTTCTGCTACACACTTCCCACCATATTGGACTATGTCCCCTCTGGAACCATAACCCAAACACATAACCTTTCTTCTCTAAACTGGTTGTGTAAAAATATTGTCTCACAGCAAAAGTAACTGCCACAATGTCCACTGGCATAAAAGAATAATGCACTGAGGAGTATGTTAGTGTTCTATCGCTTTAAAAATAAATAAGTAAAACTAATTGATTTTTGAAGATTTTTGGGCTCTGTCCACAGTCACTGGGCCCACTGGTTTGAGTCTATGGTGGTAAATCCAACATGGCAGTGCTCCTCAATTCCTAGCAGCTGGAAACAAAGCCGAGGGTCAATTCCATTACTCTCTTTAAGACAAACCCACAATGACCTCACTGCCTTCTTCAGACTCCACCTTCTCAAGACTAGACCACATTAAAAGAGGACATAAGCTAGTGACTAAGTTTTCAACTTACTGACTGTCAGGATCATTCAAAAATCCAAAATACGACAAGGAGAACTGGAATAAATATAAAGTAGAACACATGAAATTATAGTGACCTTTAAGGATGATACAAAACAGAGATATATGCTTTATGTGGTTTTCAGAATGACAAACAGTAGAAGGAAATATGTTTTAGCAGTTTGAAGAAGAAGAAATATGATGTGGTAATAACAATACTTGGGAGCTACTCCTGGAAAAGTGAAGGAAATAGCCACAGACAGATAGGTCCTATTGCTGCAAAGATTCTGTGATCTCTGGATGGAAGCATTTCATTTTGAAAGGCAGCAACAATATAGGAACAAAGACAAGTAATAAACAATCATCTAAAGTGGTAAAAAGGGAAGGTTGGTTGCAAGTCAGAAGTATGGAAGCAGTGTCCATGGATTGCCTAAGGCTGTTGAGCAGTTTTTAATGTCCTAGTTCAAACCTCACCTTAATATTTTATTTTCCCCTTACATTTCTCAACCTAGAAAATAGCTAAAGCCATCTGCAGTAAGTCACTGTGTGCCTTGGGATGCAATCATTTCCTTCTTCCCAGCTGCAAGCCCCAGGCAAGTTTCAGAAAATCATTAGCAGATCCTCTGCTTGGTATTTTGCAGAACTATTGGTCTCTTATTTAGAGTTTTTTAATAATATACACATTGAAGAGTCCATTCATAGAAGAGCAGAGCTACCTTTCATAAGGAGACCATTCTCATTTCTTTCTATCACAGTTCTTTCCAATCCTTTCCCCTTAGGCCTGCAAAAGTACAAAGGCATACTACACAGTGTATGTAATGATTTGATGACAGACAGACAGACTTGGATGTCATTTCTGGTCTTGGCCAAGTTATACTACCTCATAGCTTTTTCTTTTCTACAATATGAGACTAGCATCTGATTTATTAAAGTTGTTGTCCTAAAAAATGAGGGAAATTTTATTCCTCCATTTTCTTACAATAGAATTACTTTCAAGTTTCTATAATTTGCAATGACTATAATGTTGAATTCCAAAATTGGGATTTTTTTCAATGGAGGAATAAATGGAAAAACTTAATGTGCAAAAAGAAAAGGATTTTCCACAAATAATAAGGGATTTTCCTCAGTGTGACTCACCTAGGAGACCAGTATTGGAAATGATTGAATGATGCTTTATTTTCCATAACAATTAGGATCCATTGGATGATGGTAATTTACATTTGAAATAGAAGTAATATTTGTTACATACGATAAAACCTAAATTTCTTTATTATATATTTCAGATGTTCTGGCTTTAATTTCCCACTGAATCTATATCAGTTTGCATTTTGGCTGCTTCCATTTTTATCCCCTTCATTTAGAATCCTCTACTGTTCTCACCCCAGCTGATAAAGCAAGAGGTTTTGCAGAGGAGAAGCAGACTGGAGATGCTTCTAAAGCAGAGCCAAGCATCTTCTGTGGTCTCCTGTGTTTGGTCATGAGGTCTCTGTTGAACAATCGGTGTGTTAGATCATCAACTTCAATGTCTTACATGGCAATTTCATATTCCTCCATAGGTACTTCATTTATCTAGGAGGTAACAACATCTCTGTCATGTTCTGGAAAATGACAATGACTTGAAAGAGGGTTTTCTTCATGAAGTCATTTCTAGTGACCTGTATATTGACCATACTTCCTTTTAGGTCAATGTTACTTCACTCTTCTAAGTGTCTCATCCACTAGAAGGTATTCCCATTCTCATTCCCAGACCATTTCCTAAAACTGGTATAAAAGTCTACAGCATGTAAATTCAGGAGTTCTATGGACAACTATAGGGAAGAATAGCATTGGGACTGAGAAGATAAAATTTACAATTTGCACTGTCCACTAATTAGCTAGGAGATCTAAATCATATTGCTTCAAGGCTCTAAGATTCATTCTCTGCATTTGTAAAATAAGGGAGGAGTTGACCTCATTGATCTCTGAGGTCTATTCAAGCAGCAAATTCCATAGTCAGCAAAACCTTTTACAACCAGGAAAGCAGACACTATAGAAACCCATCTCATCTCTCCACTTCTAAATTTATCACCTCAGTCATCAACAAGACATTGCCCAATATAAGTGAGCTGAGTAAGCCATATTTAATAGTAAAGCAGTTGTCTTCACCAAGTTAGGAATGTCAAACCTCACTGGGCTGTTGGGTCTCAGTTGAAGAAACCCAAAAGGACGGGAAGCTCACAGCCAATCCCAGGTGACCTGATTCCAGGCTAGCTTACATAAATAACCCTTGGTGAGGAAAGAGTAAGAGGACATCCCATTCAGTCCGTTTCTATGTCACAGCAAGGCTCCAGCGTTCCACTGCCTTCTGTCTTTGGGTAAATAAAAGAAGTAAACAGAAGCCCTCTTTCTTCTCCTACCCCTCCCCACCCTGCCCCTTTTAAGGTGATCATTCTTTTACTCTCTATGGAGTCCAACCCAGGACACAGGCCTTTCGGGCACAAAAATGTGCTTCCCAATTCCATCTTTCCAACAGTGAAGAAGAATCATAAGAGGTTAGCAAGAGTGAAGAGGCCCTGGAAATCTATGTGCCTGAGTACTTAGCATTCCATTCTTTCCTGCACAATAGGCTGGGTTTTATGTGGCAAGCCTCTAAAGGAGACAGATCTAGGGGTAGCAATGAGCACTCCTGTCTGCCTGTGAGGAAGATGCTTATCTCCCCGGTTTTTTTCTACCTCAGAGGTAAAAGAAAGAAATCTAATAAGAAAGGCAAGAAGAAAAGAAGCTGCCTCTCTAGTCTTTTAGATTCAGATTCTATTAACAGAGAGAAATGGTCATGGCACTTTTAAAACAATAGCCACTCTGTTGTAATCTGGGAAAGAAATTGGCCTCAACTTCAAATATGAGAAGTAGGGGACAGACAGCCAAGGACACATTGCAGAAGGCGAGGGACAGGGTGGTCACATGAAAAGGAACTTAGAAATGTTATGGGCATGAATTCTTGGTAAACTGAAAGAAATATTTTTTTTTAATGTGACAGTGTGATCAGGTATTGAGACTAGGATGGTGAAGGACCAGAAACTTCTCTGACTATACTTCTCAGTAAAACGCTTGTCTGTTCAGCATGAAGACCTGAGTCCAATTCATAGAACCACATAAAAAAGCCACACATGGTGGTCTGGGCTATAATTCCTGTGCAGGAGATAAGATAAGCAGACCCCTAGGGCTTGTCCATCCAGCTTAGCCCACTTACAAACTCCAGGGAAGTGAGAAAATTCTCTGAAAACTAGATAGATAAACCCTAAAAAATTACATCTGAATTTTTCTCTGGCCTCCACAAATACATGTATGTGTACCTGTGCATACAGAGAGAGAGAAAGAGAGAGAGAGAGAGAGAGAGAGAGAGAGAGAGTCTTATATCTGCTGAAAAGTCAGTCATATGTCTATCTCAGGGCATTTTCTGGTCCAAATGATCTTTGGTCTCTGTATATCTTTATGTGGGGAGAGGTTTATTTATGCATTTGGATTTGCAAAACGTAGTTCCCGCCAACTTTCTCTTCTGCAAGTTCACACAGACTCAAAAGCATGGTTGCAACTCGGTGTGACATTGAACAAATTTTAGCCCTTGCTTTGTGCTGGGCACTGCCTATACATGTGGGAAACACGCTTGACGAGGACACAGCTGCTGCTCCTACGCAAAAGCCTCCTGAAAACACATTCTGTGGCAAAGCCCATGTAAATTATGTATTGTTCTGTTTTCTCTTCATTTTCATACCAAAGAGCGATTCCTCACCAATGGAAAGAGGAGCTCGTATATTTATTTTTCTTTCCTTAATAATTAGAGCAAGCTTCAAAAGAGCTTTGCTGAGGGAAAGCATTTCCAGGGCATTTTTTAAAAAAACTGAAACACCTGTGCATCCTTCAGCTATCTGACAGTCCTTGCCCTGGGGAGGCCGAGGGCCTCGAGTACCAGGCTGCTGCTAAGCGCTCATTGCAAGGCTCTCCCCTGAGGCCATTCAAAAAATATCGTAGACTGACAGAAGCCTGCAGGTCAGAAACGTTGTCCTTTGTCACACAGCCAGATGAACTTCATATGTCAACACAGTCAAGCGAATAGTACTGAGAAGAAATGAGTCTCTCTGCATGTATAAAGAACAATGAAATCAAAAAGAAAAAATACATATATTCTCTGTTCTCCACTAGGGGGCAGAGTGCACACTGATGGAGATCAGTGTTGTTTTCTTTTTTATCATTTTTTTTTTTTTTTGCTCATCAACACGAAATCCTGTAATTTATTCAAGCATCTGTCCTCCTTATAGCCTTGTGCTATAGACCCTGAAAAGCAAATATTAAAAGCATAGCTTGCTTGCCAGAATAAACATGACTTATTTTCTAGACCATCGAATTTTACTTGAAAAAATAAAACTGGGCGAAATGTGTGGGAAGATGGAGTAGGCTTCTCTGTCTCCATTTTTTCCAGAGAAATATAGCTGACAACCTTACGTATGTGTTAAGACAAACATTAAAAGGAATGAGAGTCCTCTAATGATTGGAGTGCAGCACAGACTAAGTAGAAACTTTGGCATGTGGTAAGTAATGTGATAGGTTTCCATTCTGTGAGGACCAGGAAGAGACTGCAGAGCAAGAGAGAAAACATTGAGATAGTAACCACTATACCACAGCCAAATATCATAGTCTAAAGTAGCTTCTGATCCCACTTTATTGCCGAAAAGGGCAGTGTAGAAACTAGACTTCTGCACCCCTGTGGCTATTGTAAGGCTCATCAGTAACCCTGCCACAGTGGAGTCTGAGAAAAGCCATGTAAGGAGCTAAGATTTTTAAATCTCCTGGCCAGTCATGAGTCTCCGCTCCTTGTGGCCACAGTTAGTGTAGTGTAGTGTGTGTGTGTGTGTGTGTGTGTGTGTGTGTGTGAGAGAGAGAGAGAGAGAGAGAGAGAGAGAGAGAGAGAACCCTAGGCTCCTTACCCACCCTGCAGTAGCAAGTGCTGTCTCTCCCAGCTGGATGGGTGACAAAGAATTTTATAGCCCTTGGACAGGTGCAGGCCAGAAGAAAGAAAAGGACATCAATCTATGTCTGACACCTTATAAGAAAAGCAACTCAAAATGGATCACAGAAGTCTGTGTAAAAGTAAAATGATAAACCTCTGTAATGACATCTTCACGATCTGAAGTAAGCCTAACATTCCTAGAGTCAAGTCCAAAAGCATGATTCATAAAATGATCAATTAATTTCCATCAAGCTGAGACATTTCTGTATTACAAAAAATCCCATGCAAAAGAAAAAAAGATACACAATAGTTTGAAGGAAAAAACTATATATTAATCAAAGAAAAAATATTTCAAATGTAAAAATGATTCTACACATACTTGGTATACAAAACATAGAAAAGACTCTACATAGTATTGGTACTTAAAATGTGGGAAAGTTCCTACATAGACTGGTGTCTAATGTACAAAAAGTTCTATATAGAACTAAATACATATCTACATGCAAAATGTACCTAAAAATGTAGAAAGCATTCTGTACTCAATACTGAACTACAAACATCGACTCTGATTTGAAGCTGACATGAAAAGTGAATAAACATTTCACTGACAAGCACACATAGTTATTAAAAAACATATGAAAAAGTGTTCCACATCATAAGTAATTTGGGGAAAAAATAAAGCAATCAAATACAAAAATGTACCCATCAAAATAACTAAGAAAACATGCAATAGCCAATAATGGCAATGATGTAGTGAAACCAAATCACTCATTCATTGCCTGTGGGAATCCAAACCGATTTAGCCACTCTGGAAAAACGTTTGGCATTTGCTTGAAGAAATGAACATATGCTCCAGCAATTGTATTCCTGGGCATTTATCCAAGAAACTATGAGTTATGTTTGCACAAAAACCCACATGCAAGTGTTTATGGAAGCTTTATTTGTAATTGCTGAAGGCAAGAAGCAAACCAGGTGTCCTTCAATGGGTGCATATACTGTGGCACATCCATTCAACAGCATTCTACTCAGCAGCAAGGAGTGGAGGATTGATATTTGCAGCACATTGACTGATCCTCCATGTGTTTAATTAACAAAAAAGTAGCAAAATTTGGGCACTATAAAATTCCATTCATATAATATGCTTGAAAGGACAAAATTATACAAATGAAGAACAGATTAAGTGCCAGGCACTAGAATAGTGCCTTCTGCTTTATGAGAGTGAGGCAGAAGAATGACATGAACACAGGAGTTGAGATTGTACACACAGACACACATCACATACACATGCTACACACATACCTCTAACACACGATACATGACACAAGTACATACAATATACACCTCACACACAAATCATGTACTACACACATCATACACACACGCTCCCCAGAAATTCCTTAGGATCAGATCAATGGTTTCCAGTGAGTTGAGAGGATAAGGATATGTGGGAAATGGTTTAATAGAAAAGATTAGAGTGGGGCATTCTCGTTCTGGGCAAAACGTCTACATTAATTATATTTATCTTTGTGCTGGGTTGGCTATTGCACTATAGTTTCATAAAACATCACCTTTTGGAGCAACTAGGTGGGCAACACAAAGAAATCTCTGTACTTTTTTGTTTTACAATTAGAAGTAAACCTCGTTTTATGCATTATCTCACAATTTTAAAAATATTTACAAACTGAAAGGGGAGGGAAGAGTTAAAGGAAGCATTCTTGCATTATGCATTCTGAAATGAGTAAAATGCAAATTTTGCATGTGTTTTTAGAAAACGTAAAATAGTAAGACATTTCACAATTGCCACAGACCCTTCAAACTGTATTAAACATCCCTGGCAACAGGAATTTGCATGACAATTTCTCAGGCATGCTGTATTGAGGAGTATCGAGAAATGCTTGGAAGGAAGAAGAGAATTTAGCAAAATACTTGTTTTACTTACTTCTATCTAAGGAATTGTAGGCATTTTTCCTAATTTCTCTGAGATTCTGCACTTTCCTCTATAAATTGGGAGTAATTAAATTTTTTTCTTGTCTTCACCCAGTCATAAGAATCATTTATCTATTTATTTGTTTTTAAATTATCCTTTTACTGTTTCATTCATGATTACAGTGAATTTATGATAATTTCACACTTCAATCCCCAGTTCCTTTTACCACTACAACCCTTCTTCTGCCCTGTCAGTCTTCCTTCTACTACTTTCTACAGAGTTTCCAGTCTTGGGATGCGTGAGTGGTTTGGATATTTTGTTCAGGGTCAAGCCATCTGCCATTATTTATTTTTCTGCACTTTTCCTAGCTATGATTTTTTCCTTTTTTAAAAAAAAATCACCCTCCATCTCTAAAAGGAAGCTTTGGTTGAATGTTGAGTATCCCTCCTTTCTAAGAGTATAATAACAAATATTTAAAAAGCAGTTTGTTACAGTGTTTTTAATAGCTTAACTTTGATGGTTTATACCCCCATTTTCCTCCCCTTTCATAGGATCTTGTTCTGATTTACAATACCAAGAATGTGATCTTTCCTGAAAAGCCAGTCTTAAATTTAATCATTAAAACTTTTGGTTGCCCCCTTGACTTTCATGCCACTCTTAACACTCAGGTTGCCTCTTGGCAGGGTCAATATTAATGGAACCGGCAGCTTTCTTGGATTAATAAGACTGTGATGTTCACTCCCACCCCACCCAAAAGTTTGCAGAGTACTTTCTGGTACTACAGAAGGTCTTTCCAGGATCATTTAAGGGGGGGGGGGTCTTGAAACTGTTGCTGTTGTTGAAACAGCCTTAAACAGCAAAATATGACTCACATCAGCATTCAGTGTCGCATAAGCAGAATGGATATATATGTGCTTGTCTTTTGGAGCCATAAAATACATGTACTGAAAACTTTTCTAAGCGCGAAGTTCTAATAAATGTGTGTCAACTTTAAAGTCTAGCATAACATACTAATTACTGTTTAAATATTTAGGAAGTTAGTAATTTCCAGATTAATCCATTATCTATGAATATGAGTAAGTAAACCAAGCTGTGTAAAAGTCAGGCAATGGCTGTCTTACTTACTGCTTGAGTAAAGGAAGGGTCATTGTAGGTTGCGTGAAAGACTTACACCAGGGGCAGAAACAAAAATATCTTGGCCTTTGACTTTCATTTGAAGATCTTCCAACTAGTTCTTACTTTCCCACGTATCTCCTCACATAGATAATCATGAAAAGACTAGTTATAAAATTGTGCAGACCCAGAAGCATACTAGGGCTTAAGGAGAAATGTGGCATTAAGGCAAGCAGATGGAAGTCAGAACTCCAGAAACAAAATGCTTGGAATTTTAGAAGGCAGCTATCATCAAAAACCTGTGTCAGTAAGGAGATCAAGGCTAGGCAGGAATGAGAGAGGCGACCCTCTCTCTGTAATATCCGTCTCCAGGCCTAGGTAAATATTGAACCCGAACAGTTGATTAGACCAGGACACTGATGTACATAGCGACAAAATAATCTTACCTAATTTTAGAATCAAAGTCTAAGTTAAGACTGAGAAAAAATACAGAAGTTTGTACCATTTGTATTTCAAAATGTAATCATCAGTTGCAAACCAATCAGCAGGATTTCTTGAGTCCTAATGTGAGAAGCAACACACCTTCTTGACTAAGGACAGAAGGGAGTTATTGCCAGGTATAATGTTAATCATTAGGGAAACTAGAGATAAAGCTACAAGTAGAGAGTAGGAATGAGGCCATGAAGGTTCTGACACAGATTCTCTATTTTCTACAAATTCCATGTCTAAGATGATTCAAAAATAGTGCTTCTTTACACTGAAAGATGTAATATTAAGAGCAGCAGGAATAATAATGCTGCTCTTGGGCTTTTCCTCCCACGTTCTTCTTTTGTGCTCTGATCACAGTAGAAATAAGTTCTATATAAATATCAGAGGCTGCATATCTGAAAAACATCATGGGGAAAAAGGTCAGGCTATAAGTAACTTCAGAATTGGGCTTTTGGAGGATCTGAACAGGAGTCCACCTTATCTATCCTTTCCTTTGGTAAATGCCAAGGTAGGTTGTTGTGTTCCAGTTTTTGCACACTTAGGCAATAGCAACGTTTTATTCTGAGTCCTGCATGCAGACAGACACACTAGAGTATGTTATTAGCAAAACCTGGAATGAAAATTCTATATTTAAACAAGCCTTAAATTTAAATTACCACATAATTACAAAAGATATGGGGTGAATTAAAACCTTTCAAATGCATATTGGGCGATAAGTTTTGAACACTATGTAAACATTTTTCCAATAAAATTTTCTCAAAACTTTTCTTCCTACACCAAAATTGCCCATGTTGAGCTCAAATATCCCCAAGAAATTAAGTGTAGATAATTACCACTCTTTAAATGTTAAGAATGTATATATATGTATGTATAAGAATGTATAGAAATGTAAGAATGTATATATATGGCTGAAGGACAGTGTAATCAGAATCTACCCAGTAAATATCATTGTGATCTTAGGGATAAGAAACCCCAGACTAATGCTGCATCTCAATCTGTTGTGGCTGGTCCTATGCTTTTTTTTCTTCAACAAAGTATTTCATGTAAAATTTATTGTTTCAATTTGATTATTAGTCAAATCATGTCCCTTAAAAACTTTTGCTATTGAGTTTACAGTCTACTTACAGACCAATTGGCAGTTGTTTAGGGTCTATTTTTTGGCTATTTTACTGCTCATGAATGAATTTTCCCTCATGTGAGATCAGACTAGCCTAATTGGAAAGCAATTTGCATTGCAACTGAGAATGTGAACAGTCAGATAATGGATGCTTCAGGGTGTTCCAGCTGCTATAACAAAATATCTTAGACGAACAACTTATAAAAACAGAAGGTCTAGCATCAGAGAATTCCAAGATTAAGATGCCAGCACATCTGGGTTCTCATGAGGCTCACTTTCGGCTTCAGGCGACCACCTTGCTAAAAGGTAGACAGAATCTGGCAGACTCAGGACTTCATGTCCTCATGATGTTCACAGAGCCTCTCAGTCTTAGGAATCCCCAATTCTTACTATTCTCCCATTGGACATTAAATTTCAACATATGAAACTGAAGAATATGTTGGAAACTACACAGGAACTTTTTTTAAGTGGGGGACAACCTGGCAGTAGGAGTCAGACATGTAGCTAACTAGGAAGTATCACAGGTGTGTTAGAGTTATTTACCTGTATAGTACCAGGTGGAACAACACCTGCCTCATACACTCTCAAAAGAAATGATGTTTATTTTTAATAATTAAATTATTTTACAGGCTAACATTAAATTAGGATTATTGCCTACCATCTTATCTAGATTGTCTTTGCTGAACTTGACTAAGAATCTGTATTAGTGTTCTCTGAAGAAACAGAATCTATAGAATGTAACATATATAAATAAGTTTATTAAAATAAGACACCATAGGGGCTGGAGAGGTGGCTCAGGGGTTAAGCCTCTGCCTTGCAGGCGGAAGGTCCCGAGTTCGGATCCTAGACCTCACGTATAGATGCCGGGCGGAAGCAGGGGCGGCCTGCGCTTCTGGTCCTGGTAGGGCGGAGCCTGGGAATCCCGGGGCAGAGTAAACAAGGAGATGGAGGTGTCCATGATGGTTCCCGAATTCGTCCGTGCTTCTACACACACACACACACACACATACATACACACATACATACACACGTGCACACACGCCTACACGCACAATTGAATAAATAATAAATAATAAAAAAAACAATAAAAAATAGTGTCCTTCAAAGTAGCCGCTCCCAGTCACCTGGCTCTTGACCAGAATGTTCCACAAAGCCAAAAGATTCCAAGAAGGTTTCAAGACTTTACTTCTCTGGAGGGTCAAAGACGCTGGGTTCTGACGTCGGTGAAACAGCTGGGATGAACAGCCAACAGCAGCAAAACCTAGAGACCAGACTCCAAAGGCAGCAGGATCAGCAGCAACGTGTGGAAAAGGTGAACAAGTCAGACAAGGACGGAGGCGGCGACAGCAGCAATGAAGAAGGTTACGATGCTCTAGAAGCCCACGATGCTTGCAGAGTGGACTCCACAGCCAGTCGACACAAGATAAGGGAAGAGCAAGTCCCTCCTTCTTGCACTTCCTCCTATTATCTGGCTCACCACTGAAAAGTACCACCCACTATTGGCTGGATTTTCCAGAGCAATCAATCAAGTACCTGCAGGGTACTTTTTCAGGGGCCACTAACCCTCCATAGCTGCACCCCAGTCTGCACTTGTCAGTGACACCAAAATGAAATCATAACAGAATCCAAGTAAGCACCCAAAATTAATGTTATTCATTTGTCGAAATCAACCTACTAATGACATATAGCTGACTCTAGTTCAATTCGGTTATATCTGTTCACTGGACCATATCTTATCTTGGAGCTGTCTTAGAAAACAAGGCCACAGCATAAGAAATAGGACTTGTGCAATGAATGCCTGCTATGTGCTTAAAACTGTGCCAGATTCTTTAGATGTAGTAATTTATTTAAAGTTTCTAGAAGACACAGCTAAAAGTTTTATAGTAAATTAAAGGCTTGAGGAATAAACTGACTTGCTCCTGAATATGCAGTTAGTAGGAGAAAACATGGATTCTGGCATCACTGTTCCTTTATATCTTCCACATTGCCTTTCTCTCTGGGACACAGGACTGGAAACTGCCCTCTCTTTGAAGTTTACTTGCAGAAAGCTAGATGTTGTAATAACTACAATGATAAAGCTAATGATAAAGTCGGTCTCATAGCAATACTTAGACAGCATCTGCTTCATTTAAGTCATTTGCTCTCCAGAGCAACATAATTCTCCCCAAGACTTATGAGCAGAAACAATCAAAGAAAACTGAGGGGAAATCAACTATAATCTCAGACCATATTTAATACACACTATTCTTGCATAGATGAAATGGCTTGAATAAAAGCACCTTCACTTAGTCACTTCTACTCTCCTGAAGACAAATGAGTTAAAAATGGCAGAACTCCACCACAGAATGCATTTCTGACATATTCTTGAAAGAGAGAACCAGAGTGGGAAATTCCCTGGTCATGTAACCTCATTGCTTCTCTCTTTTCTGACATTGGCCAAAGCTTGGAGTCTGGACGGGAGCTCTAATTGCTTTCCATAAGGTTCCAGCACCTGTTTCCAGAGTCCAATGGTCAGATGAACAGACTGAATGCCAAGAGTCGTGTTTGCTATTTCCAGTCCTGCCCTAGCTTTGTGACCTTGGCATTGCACTAGCAGTCCTTACCCCATCTATCCCCTTGTAGGTTACAGAGATTTGAATGTCTGGTGATTTCATATGACTAAAGCTTGCCCAGAGGACTTTGAGCTATTGACATTGTGGAATGGGAGATGATCCTGAGGGACAGCAGGCCAGCATGAGGCCTTCTCATCTGCTGGGACAAGATGGTATCCACACAGATGAGCATCTGTGCCCAGGTCCATGCTGGCCGTCCCTTATACTATTTGTAATTGACTTTCCTGTCAAACTCTACCTTTTCTTGTCTTTGTGCTTCAGCAAAGTGAACATAGATTTATTAAGGAAACGTGAGAAAGAACTTTGGAGAGTGGGAGGAGTTCCAAAGGAGGAAAACCCCAAGTCTGTATTTTCCACAGTACATGTCCCCAGGCATGCTCCCCTTCAACTGAGCAGCCTATGACTTTAATAAGTCTCAAAGCCTTTTCCTGGTTTTTATGTTTCCGACTCAATAGCAAAGGATCAATTTATATTAAAGACCAAATATTAAAAATTCCAGGGAGGACTCTGGGGTATCCATTTTGGAATTTAATTGAAATCAGTGTTATGTTGTTCACAGATGAAAAACTGAACAGGTATATTTGGGGGGCTTATAATGACAGGTCTATATTGTGAAATGAAACTCGGCAGGGAGGAAAGTAAAACATTGATTTTTTTTCAGAATGCTGTGTGTGTGCATGAAAGTATACCGCCCACTATCATCAGTCTCTTATATCAGATCAACTGTGATCTCCCTTAGCTTTTGAAGTACCTAGGAAAGAGAGGCAATATTTTATTGCCTACAACATTCCAAATATGTCAGAAACTTTGGTAACTAATAAAAACAGAACTAAACTTCAAAATGATGTATATTCTAGAAGTGTAATTTTGTTGGTTTTATAACTTTAGAAAGTATTTTCTCATCCAAGTAGGATTCTACTTGACAACAAGGTTATTTTTTGTCTTGATCTGAAGTGTAAGTAGTCCCCCCACACATGCTCGTGTGTGTTTGGGAAGGTCCTAAAAGTCCACCTTTAGGAGGTGGAGCCTTGCTGAAGAAAGGCAGTCACAGAGGGTGGGCCTTGAGGTTGGCTAGTCCTACCCTGCTTGAGTTAGTAAGTCTGCTCTTGAGTTTCTAGCAGCAGCTCTCAGTCTCCTTGATGGAAATGACTCACACTGCCTCCAGCTTCTGCCAGTCAGCCATGCCTTTCCTGCCATGATGGATGGTATCTCCCCTCTTGAACTGTAAGTTAATAAATTTCTCTTTCTCCCTTAACTTGCTTGTCATTGAATAGAGTCTCACAGCAAAGAAGAGAAACTGGTACATTGGTCAAGGCGTATAAAGCATATTTTTCCCATCATGTTATGAAGTAGAGCATACGCCCCACCATATGATGACCATTTATCAGAGATGGGGCCTGGATAGCTACAGTCACATGATAAATTCTCTCAAAGTGTTCACTTTACCACGAGAAGAACAAACTGTTATAGCACTCCGTATTCCATGCCGTGTGGGCCAAGTGGGTGCTGAGAAAATATTAGTCAAAAGTTTAGTAAGGGTAGAAAGTAATGATGAACTGAATCTAGTTTAGAAAGGTCATATAGTAAAGCCATAGACCATGGAAGCCTGCTGGGCACAAGGCCACCATGCCTCAGGGGAAAGCAGGGAATGACCAAGTTGGAAACAAAGGTACATAATGGGATGAAGGGAAACAGAATATGAGAAATGTTGATGATAGTGAAGAACCACTTTCAGAGTGACCCTGCGGCACCTGGATGGTCAGTTTTACATTTAAGAGTAACCACATGAACAATAAAGGGTCAGTCAGGAAAGAGGTGAAAGAAGAGGTTAAGGGAGTAAACTAAAAGTCTAACTGACCTAAGAAGTCAAATTGTGCTCCTGTCTACATCAATGCAGGTGTCATATAAAACATTTATTATTATTATTATTATTATTCAGAATCTAGATATATAGAATTCTACCATTTCTTTTCTGTCAAGGTATTTTCTGTTACTACCATATTTCTTAAATGGCTAAAATCTTCAAATAAATTGTAACTCTTCTTGAATTAAGTTGTTTAAATCATAATTGTTTTTAGGAAACTGTGTGTTGCTCTGAAGTTTTTAAAGCATTTGACCAAAAAAAATTGTATTTTTCCCCTAAATGATCCTTAAAATGTGAGTGATAGACCTCACTTTCCATCTGCAGGGACACTGGCTATTAAAAGGCATCTATGTGACGATTCTTTATTTCTGTCTCTTCTCTATTTTTCCATTTCCATTTTTGACTACTCTTGACAGATAACTTTTCATCTTTTCAAAAACAAATTTTCCATTTCATTGATTTTTTTCCCTGTTGTTTGGTTCCTATTGTTCTTTCCTGCAAACACTTGAGTTCTTACTTTCATTTTGTTCCCAGATATAAGTTTGGTAGAGAAGAATACAAAATGTTACATGTTTTTACAAGCTGCTCTTTTTATGGCTTCTAAAAATGCAATGCTGAGATTATTCATTCTTATCATTTGTTTCATTACAAAATATCACTGTGGTACAGCTTATCCACAAAGACCTGAAACTCTTAGTGTGGCTTATAACTTCTTATCATTACTTATTGCTGTTTCTTATATTTTTCCATTGAGCAGAGTACCCAAATAGAAAACATTTTCCTAGTTAAATTTTGTTCCTAATTTATTATTTAATTACATTTAGCAAAAGACCACCGTGTGTACATACCCATCCTACTTGATGAGATTACATTTTTTGTATCTATGTATAGTCAATCCGGGATAATCACACATGACTGAGAAATTTTAGTCTTCATTTGTAAGATAAGATAATCTCATATGCCCATGAATTTTTTATTAATTTTATTTTGTTTAGTTTTATAAGCATAATAAGTAATTTGTCCCTGCCCTCTCCTCTACTTTCTCTCCTTCCCCCTACCTCTTCCACCTTACCTTCATTTCAACAATCCATCCCACTCCCTCCAACGCTCCAGTCTGTCTGTTTCTGGGGGCCCAGAGTTCCCCCTGGATTATCTGCACTGGAGCAGATCAGGTCTCCATGGCAGACCAAGGGGCCCACTGATAAAGGCCCTCTCTTTCACCTGTCTAGCCCCAGGCCCTAAGGTTCCCACTTCATGCAACTATTTCTCCTGAGATCCTTGCTAGTCCATGGGGAAATGTTAATATTTTTACCATTGTATGTGCCCGTGAATTATATTTTACTTTATCTTAGGTAAGATATTGAAATAAAGCCACAATAATGGCAAAAAGAAGAGGAAGGTAAATCGTAATGCAACACACACACACACACACACACACACACACACACACACACACACTATTGTTTGATAATTAATTAGAGTTATTGTGACCAGACAAAGCAGTATACCCCTATATTCTGGGCACTGAGGAAGCCTAGGAAAAAGAATAATGAACTTAGAGTCAGCCTGGGCTACAGAATTGGATCGAATCTCAAAAAATTAAAAAGATTTTTAAAAAATCATGAAAAATTCCAGGAAACTTCAACAATATTCCGACTTAGTTATACAATGGGCCTAGATATGTATATTAATGTTGGAAGTGGGCTAGTTTGTAGGAGGATGGAAAGACGAGTTTTGAAATGTTGCATTTGAAATGCTGATGAGACTTCAGGTTAATATGAGTACAGACTGTTGAAATGTATAACATATGGCTCAGTAAAGACCTAGTCTGGAAATGCAGTTTGGAAAGCAACCAGTGGAGGGAGTGATTACAGCCCAAGTTACTCAGGTAGAAAAAAAGCCAAGACCACATTTCAAACCTACAGACTGTTTCTCCTGTATCTTCGTATTTTTGTGTTAAATTGACCAAAAGTAGTAAAGATACAACTTGCTCTACCCTGCCATTATGGACAGGATAAACACAATCACTCGGACCAGAAATGTCACCCACTGCTGAACCTCCAAAAGCTTGTCTAGAACAACTGGACTTTACCTTCTCTCATTCAGCTTGTAGAGAAGCGAGTTTGCTACTAAAGCAAAGTTGACTAGAGAAAGGCAGAAAGAATGTGTGTAGTCAGGATAAAAGAGGAGAGGCATTTGCTCATTTATTTATTTATTTTTGTCTTTTCGAAATTGAAAGAGAAGAAAGCAAAACTTTTGAGCAAAGGAGCCTATTTCCAAATAAACAGGGGAAAGCTACACATGACTCCAGACATTTTTAACTACAGAATCGGCAGCCATATGCAAACATCAGCTATTTTCATCCTCATGCAAAATGTTAGGGCCATGGCCTAGGAAGTAATCTGAGAGAAGAAAACTTTTTTCTCTGGCTGGGGGTATGGCTCAGGTAGTTTTACACCTTACAAGCAAAAGGACCTGACTTCCAATGCTCAGATTCTCAGTAAAACTTCTGGGTGTACACGGAGGCAGCCTGAAATTCTGAACCTGGAAGGCAGAGCCTGGGAAAGCCCCTCCACAGGGGACACACAGTGGCCTCTGATACACACACACACATACACACACACACAAGAAAAAGAAAAGAAAGCATCATCTTTAAGGTCTTGCCAGATACCCCAGATCTCTGCTGTGTTGAACTCAGGAAAAAAAATGTGGAACAGCAAACATCCTGCGATTAGGCGCTGGCTGTCAAACCATGGTACACAGTACTTATGCTTACAGCCGCACTGTAAGGATGGATTATAATGCACAGAGGCTGCATCTTTCTCTCCCTCCTGTCTTCAGAAAGTGGGCCATTCCCAGTGGTCATCACAAAGACCATCTTTCCATTTGGAAACTGGGTCTGTCCCTCTGCAATAAATTAGACATTGAATAAATATAGACTACGATGCCATTTTTAGAGACTTCTGTTGTCAACAGTAAGCACAATTTAAAGTAGAGCCAGATGCCACGTCCCCTTCTCTGGATATTTAGGAATCTAGATGTTGCTGATTGTGCAAAGTTAATGTTTGGACTATGTATAGAGATAGACACAAAATCTTTCTAATCAACAGAATAAAACAGCATCACATTTAGATTTCATGGCAATTTGACACGTATGATTTAGTGGATTTGCAGGATTGAGTTATTAGAAGGGTGCAGTCTACATCTTTTATATCTTTGTATACACAAAGACACAGTTTAAAAATAGGCCTCGGGCAGTTGTATACAAGGGTAATCACAGGTTTCTTAACAATCATTTTCTCAAAGTACCTTTCCCTTGCTCACCAAGTAAAGCAGACTTGGTGAATGCTCTGCGTCTTCTCTTTGCCATGCACGGTACCCTTTCTTTATGTAATTCCTTTCTGGAGTGTTTCCCAGAAAGGCAGTAGCCTCTGAAACAAACAGGTGTTTAAAAAAAAAATCTGATGCAAATAAGGACTCCTGCTGCCACAGAGATGCAGGCTTTGTACCTATATAAATGCAGTTCTCAGAAAACTCTCACTGAGGAGCAAAACTGCTTGAAAGGAACCCAAGCTAGCTGAAACGTTATACTTTGTGCCCTGAATGCATCTGTTTTGTTTTAGATTGGCTGTCTTAGTTATGCGTGTGTGTATTTAACATATTAAAATGAGGTTTCTTTATCCTTTCCCACAATTTTAGCAAAATTTCTCCTTTGGGTTCTGGCTATTGAACCGATTTCCCTGTGTTTATATAGTGGTCTCGTCTAAGACCCCACCACCACCATTGTACTAATTAACATAACACTTTCAAATGCCCCATGATTGTTACCGTGAAGTGAAATATGTGCAGAATGGCCAAAAAAAGATTTTACCATACATTAGTTTTGCCTGGCCCAGCTCTCCTTGCTTTATTGCTACTTAGTACAATGCTACCCATTGCAGATGACCACAACAACCAAACAAGGAAGCGTTATGATCCTGTGACAGTAAATATTAGTTGATAAGACTTGGGAACATACAAGAGAGGTTTCAAGAATAGGTTACCCTCTGGATTTGCCTGAGAGGGATTGTCTCGATTTAGTTAATGACAGTTGGGAGGGCATACATGGGTTTGTGTCCTGCAGTGCATAAAAGGAGAAAGCAAGATGAGTGCCAGCAACTTCATTCTCTGCTTCCTGACTGTGGCTGCAATGTGACCAGCTACCTCATATTGCTTGCCACCAGGACTTTCATGCCATGTCTGTAAGTCAAATAAGTCAAAATAAGTCTGTAAGTCAAAATAAGGTCGTTTTCTTCTGATTTGGTTTTGTCAGCGTACTTTATCACAGCGGTGAGAAAATTCATAATACAGTTCCCCATTCTCTTGTTTTTCATTTTTCCTCTAAGTGAAGTCTGCTCCATTTGGAAAGAGAAAGTGAGCATTAGTAAGTGTTGATCTAATTTCCTCTGATTAAGGTCAATACATTTCCTTTGTGTGCCTGCATGCATGTGTCTGCATGCAAAGCCCTCAACTGATTTAGAGAATTGTACATTACTTCAGTTTAACAGTTCATACTGACTTAATTGAATTCGTGACTCTACCTTTTTTGACTCTTCTGAATGACATAATACAGCCCTCTCTATTACATTCTAAAAAGCTCAAATCAAAAAGAAAAATCTGTAAGTGTCCCCAGAGCCATATTTCCCACATTATGCCTATGATGTGTCCTGCAAAACACTCTAGAAAACAGTTCTATAGTCAAATCAGCTTGGAGAACATGTTACTTTATCTTTAGGAAATTCACAGCACACATTGGCACTTTAAAAGCTGTAGAAACTCCTGTTGTTGAAAAACAATCTCTTAATTTTTTTCCAGTTACATGGGGTTTTTTTGGCATAGCATCAGTAATTAGCTAACATTTATGAAGAAACTGAATTCTATGCTCTGAAAAAACAAAAACAAAAAACAAGAGTTTTTCCTTTTCCTGAATGTAAGCACTTTAGCTAAAGTCTTCCTCTTTCTTGTGCTTGTTTAAACTCGTCGGACTTCCTAGGATATATTGGTAAACCTGCATGTTGCATGTGGAGTGAGATTCGAATTCAGAGTGGAAGGCCACAGTGGCTGGAGCTCACCAGCTGCTCCCGCATTAAGCAGCATTTTGCCCGCCCACATGACTTCATGACATCATTCTGCTCATATATCAAATGTGCCCTCCCAATTTAATTAACATGAGAGATTGGAGGTGGAAAAGCCAGTGATTTTTGCCAGAGGCATTTCTGAAGCATTCTACCAGGCAATGAGTCGGTGCTCATCTTTTCATTTTTAAAGAAAGTCCAGACACTCTTAAAACATGTTCTATTTTTAACGAAACACTATTAAACTGTCATATACCGTTCTCTCTGTTTTCTTCTCCTGGACTGCTGATGGTGACCAAGATATTTGTATGGGAATAAAAGCTGTCTCCTTTGTATTCAGTTGACATCTCTTCTTCCCTGATATTATTATTTTGCATTTCTATAGACTTTATCTTTTCAAAAGGCTTCCCATCATTTATTAGCTATTCTGCCCAGCTTTCTTATTAGGTAGAACACTGTGATTTACCACTTTGACCATTTCTTGCCCCTCCTCTGTTTCTCCCCTTTGCTTTTTCTACAGAGAAGAGAGAAGTAAATAACTAAATAATGAGGGGCCTACTGTGTGTCAAGGTTTCTTTTCAATCATGTCATTACCATAATCCTCTAAGAGTAATAAGATTTCTGGTTGAGATTTAGTAAGATTCCTGCTGTTCAGCCTTCCTCTCTCCAAGTGTGCTGTAGAGAAAATTATATACAACAATAATATGGCCAAATGAAGGGACGGATAATCAGCTGTAATGACAGCAGGGTCAGCATATATCTAATGCATACACATGCACACCATCACCCAGCCCTGTCAGGTTTACAATCTTAAGTTAGAATCACCAGTGGGAAGCTTGGGCTTGAAGTCAAAGAGGTTTTTCATTACCTCCTTCTCCTACACTGGGCATCTCTGTGCCTAGGTCTCTATTTATAGTAGCAGAAGTAGGAAGCAACACCAGCAATGAACCCAGGGCTAGGTACAGTGAGGCATGTGTGCACCCCAAGCATCTAGTCTCTGGTTTGAAGAAAAAAGATTCTCAGGAGTGTGAGGCCAGCCTGGGCTACATACAGAGTGAGACCCTGTCTCACAAACAAGAACCACCACCAAATATAAATAAATAAATAAATAAAATAAAAAACCCGCAAAGGCATGGAGGTGCAAACACGAGGGCAGGGCTTCCTTGGGAGGATATCTAGGAAGCAAGAGCAGGGAAACAGCACAGCTTAGAGATCCATGTTCCACTCAAAAAAATCCTGCCTTTGAATATTATGGGGCTCAACTCTGGAGTTCTATTCCATCACACTGAAAGTATCACCATGGGAGGTAGTATGACATGCGCCCAAAGAAAAAATAGTGGTAGCTGTATGCCATGCACCCAGTTTAGAGACACGAGGAAACTGAGGCAGTTGCCTTCCCTTTCCACAGTTATCAGCATCATTCTTAGATGAGGAAGCAAAGCCTCAGATGATTGATGGGTGCAGCTCGTACAAGTCAATGTAGGTGGCCCTGGTGATCTCTCCAGATGCTCTTCCTGGCCACACAAGATGCTCCCAAGTCTTCCACTCAGAACCTCTTGCCTTGCAGAGCTCTGGCTCGATCTGGTGTAATTGCTTGCTCAAGAAGGCATTGAGAGCTTGCACCCATCTCCCTGGGTACCAGCCCCCTTGTAACTACTTCTACCTGGAACTAGGTAGCAGTCAATTTCAGTAGAGTTCCTATTTGACAACCATTTTGACAGTTTAAGGCCATTATTTTTAGCTACTAATGCACTTTCTTGATAGGGGATCCTGGGAGGATGTTATTCAGAGGCATTTTACTTTACAATTTCCAGTACTAAGAATGGAACGTATTGCTTTGTTGTGTTACTTTTAAGTCTTAGCTGACAGAGAAAACAAAATCTTAAAAACCTAGGAGAAGAGTAAAGATAATAGTTAAGCGACTGAACAATCAGGAGACAGAATAACAGCAAAAACTTAAAGCTCACCATAATATGGAGACATTGAGTAAAAGGGCAAACAGCCCCATGGAGTCTCCAATTAACTGCAAATATGTCTGTGTATTATAATAACAGATGCTCATCATAATGATCCTGGTTTCCATGGGAAGTTGATTTAATGTCATTTTTTCAAAATGGCAAGAATGTATATATGTGACATGTTTCCAAAGGAATTGTGACCCAAGAAGTTAAAATGCAAAAAAAAAAAGTCTTATTTCTTAGAGGAAACTCTTCAACCATCAAAAAAATTAGACTCTCCAGGATGAATCATTTCCAGTGACCTGGATAAATATGGTCTTACAGACATAGTTTGCATAGTGCCAAGAACAAGTACCCTGAAAGAAACTTACAAATTTGCCACATAATCTTACATATTAATCAAATACATCAAACCTCCTGATACCCACACTGCATAACATGGCAGAAATTCCCCGAAATATTTGACTGATAAATTGTCTATTGTTTATCTGGATTTCAAAATTATTTGTACATCCTATATTCTTACTTACTAAATCTGGAAACTATATTTGGAAAATTCTAATGACCAGCCAATTCGTGTAGCCAATAAGATTCTGCTACCCTGTGGGGACCTTTGACCACAATACCTGAAATTTAGTACTCATTAGGCTCTGTCTACTTGTTTCTTCCATGGACATTTGATCTCTAAAGGAGTTTTGACTAACAGAACAAAAAGGGCCACATGCCTTAGTGATGTTTCTCTTGAACCCCAAAGAATCCATAATTCACAGTTAAAAGATGGGAATTCTTGCAGAAGCTGTAACCAGTGTCACAGAACAAAGAGAAGTAGAAGAACAAATGGATACTTAAAGGATAAAAGCCTGCACTTATACCTGCTGGTTCCCGTAATTGTCAATTGGAAATAAGTAACACACATTATTTTATAGTCCATGAATAAGCACCAGTCTGCCTTTATTATATTTGTTTGAATTTATGAAGGTTTATTAACCCTTAATTTGTCCTTTTTTTTCTCTCTCTTTTGCTCTTGTTTTTATCTGCATTTGGTTCTCTTGAAAAATAACAAAATCAAAGTGCTTTTGTGAGTTTTGACAGCCAAGCTGCAAACAGATTGATTAAAAACATGATGTTTCTTTTTTCATTTAAATAGAGGAGAGATTTGTGGGTAATATGCATAATATGTGTTCACTGGTAACAAGCTAGTAGTGGGGAGTGGGAGAAATATAGAGGCATGATCAGAGTTGTTCTGCTTTTAAGCATGAGATTGATTTTAAATTTTTCCTGTGTGTCAGTTTCATTACAGGCAAATTAATCCTTTCCATGGCTGGAGACATTATTTCTGAACACCTCATAGGAAAAAATATGTTTCAATGTTTTCATCGTTCATGAGCAGGAAATTAAATCTGAATGCTGAGTTAGTGGTCCAAACTCAGAAATAAGCAGTTTCAAATAAGATGTTCTGTCAAAGAAGTCCTTCTTTTTTCCCTTGGTTGTATTTTCGGTCGCTCCCAAACTCTAGCACTGAAGGTAGACAGCTCTGTATTTGCTCCTTTTCAGTCTGCCTTCCACTTACTTTTACAACTTTTTTTCCATGTGTGTATGATGAGGGATGAGGATAGTGATGTGGAGAGGGCACTAGAGTGAGTATGTGTATCTATGTGTGTATCAAAAGGCACTGTGTATCCTTAAGGAGGTCCAAGGGATTGAGCATCATCCTGGATTGTTTCTACCTTCTTTTTGCTTTGCTTTGTGTTTTATCAGGCTCCACTATCCACAGCTAGAATTGCAAGCCACCACCATTTCCACCTGGCATTTTTACTTGGGATTGGGAATTTAAACTCAGATCTTTTGCAGCAGAGTCTTAACCCTTGAGCCATCTCTCCAGCCTGATAATGCACTTTGAAAAATGAGAAAGGACTTATGAAAGCAAATGTTCCTGATGCAACTTCAATCTCTGCTTGCGCTGGAAACATGTAATCTTTCACTGGAAAAGCAGAGAACAATTAGCTATTAACAGTTTGCAGGCAGTACAGACAGCAGGGAAATGAATCATCCTTGTTGAATTATTCTGTGATCATACAGCTGATAATTTGTTTGGTCACTGATTGTGTTACTTGGTTAAGGTTCTTCTTATGCACAAGGTTATGAATGAGTTTGCAAACCATCCTAGAGAGTATTAACATCTTTTGTGTATGGAGCCTGTATACAGAGTTGTGGGCATTTTTGAAATTTAGGAGTTTATGTTGAATCTTATTTTTACCTAAGCTGAGAAATCAAACTGCTATATTGAATCTAAGTCTCATTAAAATGGAAGTTTATTGCTGAAGAGTATGAAAGGATATATTGTTTATTGAGCTTTTTATTTGCTTATATAAATAAACAAGTGCTAGGTACGTACCATACCTGCAAAACAGTAATGAATGTGAAAGACACAAAAGAATATGTCCCCATCCATTACCAGGGAGAACCTAAAATCATCTTTTCTACTGCATGTATACTTACTCACAGGATAAGATATTCTGTGTATGATCCATGTTTTTCATAATCATGTTGATTATATTGGCAGATTATGGTTATGTTTCCTTCCTAGGTTCAATTTTTAGAAATATATCCTGGCAGTGGACCGGTAGACATGTGCCATCTTATTTATAGAGAGCTTTGATTTACTATGGAATTATTCTCATAAGATTATCATATAGGGTTATAGAACATTAACCTCTAAGATCATTGCCCGTTTTCTGTCTCTAAGTTTTAAGTATATATGTAAGTACAAAGCCATTTCATTAACATTCCAAATACTACTTTCTCCATTTTCCTGGTTTATCTAAATGGGGACTAAAAAACATGCTGAAAACCAGGCCTACAATTTAACTCCAAGACCTATTCATTTATAAAAATTGAGTGTCCCTGGACTTAGATCTACTCATAGACCTTATAGTTGAATTCTCTCTTCAATGCTAAGATCTTATCTAGTTATAGTTCTCCTTCAAAACCCAGAATCCAAGTTTCATTCTGTAGTAATCCCTGTAACCATTGTGGACACAGACATCCTTGGCAGTACATAAGATTGTAAAAATTCACCTGCTATAACATCTAGAATTAAATGCATTTGTATCTCCTTGATGTTCAACCTCAGATCTTACATTTTATTCCAAAGCAATAGTTTTTCTATTAGGTAAAATGACCACTTAACTGCCTGTCAGTTTTTCAACACAACAAATTTTGCCCATTCAAGCCTTTCCTTTTCAGTTTGCTTTACCTGGAGCGGATGAGAAAGTCTAAAGTTCTAAGGCAATCAGATATGCTTAGAATATTCCCAGGCCTGGTACAATTTTGCTGCTTTCTCTCTCTGCCTGTTCATAGTCTGTTCTTTTTGCCCAGACTTGTAAACCAGAGCATCACTTATTCCTCAGAATTCACTTTTTAAATAGACAAGGACCCCACAGATTAAATAGACAAGGATTCCATTCTACTAATCTCAATCATATGACTTTGGCTTTTTTCTTGCCAACACTTCCTGTATGTCGAAGAATTCTGAGAGCAAGATACTAAAGGGGAAGAGAACTAGGAAGAAATAAAACAGACTGAAATAAGTTTGACCCGTGTACCCTTCATGTGAATTTTCATAACACCAATCAGGACAGTTATGAGCTTCAGGAGACCTAGCACCAAGTGTGAAAGCCTAATTCTCAGAGTAATGGTTGGAGTGGACTGGGTCAGTCTGACTATTTCCCCCACGTGTTTTTTTTTCAAATTCATTTCTAAAATGTTAACTTGAAACACAGGAGAGGAAAATGGAAGACATATAACTCTAAACAAAAGGAAAGATGGTTTAGACTAGAAAACACAGCTTATGATGTGAAGTCACTTGTGTTATACAGCTGCAACTCTGTAGAGTTGCAACATTGCAACATTGTAGTGGTAAGTGACTATATTCTAATTAAAAACTAGAACAGAAAAATAACAGAAAAATAAATAGGGGCATGCTAAAAGAAGGGGCTCCTACTTTCATCAAATCAATGGTCAAAACTTAATTGCACTTAATAGCATTTACCTTTTTCATATATTTCACCAATTATGAGATAATAATACTTTTATTTTACTTTCCCTCTTGAGCTTTTTTTAATTGTTTGACAGTTTCATACATATGTATCATGAATATAAATGATTTTCTCCCAGGCTGGAAATATGGCTCTGGGGTTAAGACTCTCATCTCGCAAGGAGAAGGTCCTGAATTTGGATCCCGGGTCTTACATAAAAATTCCAGGTGGAAACAGCAGAGTCCTGGGAAATCTCAGAGTGAAGGAAAAAAGAATTAGAAGCAATCCGGGATGATTTCTGAAGTCATCCTTGATCCCCCACAGAGACACCCAGTGCCCTCTGATACACACACACATCTACACACATACACACATGCGTGTGTGCAAAGTAAATAAATAAGTAAAATTTACTTTATCCCATTTTCCTTTCTCTCACAAGAAACCTTCTTCTTTCTAAGCTATCTCCCTCCTATTTTCATGTACTTTGTGTGGTCCACTGAGTTTCATATGGGTTACCTGCGGTACGATGTGCCTGGACTCTTGTTAAAACAAGGATGATATATCAATGTGTGTACCACTGAACAAAAGAAGCACCCCTTGTCACAGCCAGCATAAATACACAGTCCATATTGATATAAGCTGTGTTTGGCTTCTTATCTTTATTCTTTGACAATTTTATATATGAATATGAAGAATTTGAGCCATTTTCACCCCCATATTATTTGATGCTATCCCTCCTCCTTCTTCTAGTGAGAACTGTGCTTTAAGATAGTAGCATACATCCCCATGTATAAGTATGAATTTTCAGCAAGCATATGAAAAGATGAATTTTTACTTTCTATTTATCAACTTTTAGCCTACACCCAACTAGACGAAATCACAAGTTTGCCCTTAAAATCGTAAACAACTTAGCCACTGATTGCTTCTGGTAACCTGGGCTTCACACTTGCATCCATCATCTCTTATCATATTAACCTGGAACAGCCACCTCTAATGTCTATGTTTTCAAAAACATGCCTTTGCTCATCTATTCATGGGATTACTAGCTAACTACATCTTGGCAGATGTGGATTATCTTAACTGTATGATGTGCTGCCCACTTCTCTTCAGATAGGTGTGTCTTCAGGGTGTAGTTCAGGCTCAAGCCAGTTTCACCTATGTTGGTGCCATATGTAGCCAGACCTCATAGGTGTCCGCATCATAAGCAGAAAAAGACTGTTCAACTGAGCTGAAGTACATGAGGGAATCCATGAATAAAGTTATAGCATAGAGGAAGAGAAATAAAAGCATATTTAGAGTTTATTATTAAACTCTTAATAGAATTAATTTAGATAATTCATATTTATACTTTCCAATCTAGAAAAAATATATAGAGTATGTCTTTAATTTAGCAAGCTGCCAACTTGGCACCATCCTAATTTCCATACCAACATGATTGTCAATTTAGGGTTTAGTAAACTCAACTATAACTGCATATCTGATTTATGGCTCTTCCTCTAAAATAAAAATTTTCAGCAATAATGAAGAAAGCCAGTCAGTCTGTTTTATCTCATCACAACCCTTTAGCTTTAGATCATTATAGCTATAAGGAAAAAAGAATACTAGAAAAATTCTGCCCCAGGGGTCTCGAGACCTCAGTTATTTATTGCAAAGTACTCACAGTCTTAGAAACCTAAATAAATACATTACTCTGTGACTTCTGGGAAGGATTAGATTATATTCACTACAGCCAGGTAAACTGATCGTTTTTTTTTAACCTTAACTTTTATTTATTTATTGAATGCTTGTGTGTGTGTGTGTGTGTGTGTGTATGTGTGTGTGTGTGTGTGTGCGCACGTGTGTGTGTATCAGAGGTCAGAGGGCACTGTATGTCCCTGTAGAGGATCAAGGATCACTTCAGGAATTATCCTGGATTGCTTCTACCACCTTTTTGCTTCCCTCTGGAATTTCCAAGGCTCCTCCCAACAGGACTGGAAATGCAGCCACTGCCTTTTTTACATGGGGCCTGGGATCCGAACTCAGGACCTTCTGCTCTTGAAACAGGATCCTAACTCCTGACCCATCTTTCCAGCCTCAGGTAAAGTGATCTGTGATTCACAAAGCAGAGAGAACAGAGTTTTCACATCTTCCCTAGATTACCTGTGATAAAGTTTCAGCCTGTTTTCTCCCTATTCATCTATGTTCATTAACATATGCCAAAATATGCTATTTAACATGTATACTGGGATATGTTGATTCCAGTTCATATAAACATGCATGAATGCACACACACATACATATGTTAATATATGTGCATCTATACTATATATACTATATACATTATGTATATACACATATGTACATATGCTAGTACTAAATATGCTATTTGGCATATGCGTATCTATACTATGTATACTAGATAGGAAGTATTTTCTATGGATATACACAAGTAATCGACATGTATAGATAGATACCCAGTGCTTGCTGAGTGGATAATTTATAACATGGCCTTATCAATCGATAACTAAAAATAAATATTTCATAAAATATTGAATCTATATTTGCCCCCACTCTTCAGAATTGTTAATGACTAAATGGTTTAAATTTATTTAAAGAGCTTATCTTCCTAAGTGAATTCATTTAATATAGTTGTCCCACTTAATGCAAAGCCAAATGAGTAACAACATGCAAGCTAAACAAATCATTAATTGGCAGACACTTGTTAAAGCACTGCATTCATTCTATCAGGTGCCAGGCTGTGGTTTTTATTTTTTACTGTGGTTTTAATATATGGAGAACTTCATCAAAATAAAATCTTTTTATTTCATTTTCTAAGGTAAAAGCAGGAGGCTGTTCCCTGCATTTCTGATGTTTGCATAAATATGAAGGTATAATGAAATTACATAAGCAATAATTATAATGAAAAAGGAAACATCTCTTATATGGTTAGCCCCTAGTCATAATCAGTTCTATTATAGTCTATTTAATATTAGGAAGTACTAAGAGTGACTTAAATCTAATTGAATTTGATGACAGCTTGATATAAAGTAATTCTGGCTTTTTTGAAGACTATTCCAATTTCTGCAGATTATTCCTCTCCATTATACTTTAAGGTCAAGATGGTTCAAAGAAAACCTGTTGTTCAAATATCAAGAACAGAATAAATTCCTTGTTTGTCTTTTTTTCTGATGCTGGCCTGGCATTTTGTATTAGGCTTCTAACTTAAAAAATAATTAAGGCTAAGCATATTTATTCAAGAAAACCTATTACTGAACTTTATTTATGTAGACAGCAATGAAACATTCAACCACTTGAACAGGAACATTTGACTTATTATCTAAAGGTTGTTTGTGATTTCCAAAATGTAGAAGAAAAGATAACACACTGCTAACCTTCTAATGATATCCCATCCTTAGAAACAATTGCTTCCTTTCATCTTGAGTCACCAGTGAAGCAACTTTTATAGAGATGCACCTTTAATATATGCTCCATTTTCTTATGTTGTTTCTGACAATTGCTCAAAAGGAGTTTTGGACTAGATTAGCTACAGATATTAAAGGTCATAACTGAAAGTAGCATTAGCAGTTTTGTTTAGGAAAAACCTAGGTATAAAAATATTACAGTAATCCAAGTCAAAAGAAAATAAGAGAGAACTTACAGCTGAATTTAGAAGTTCCATTCAATTGTGCATGGAATCTTTCTTCTAATTTCAAATATTTTATTATGATTTATTCAATTGTGCGTGTATGCGTGTGTGTATGTATGTATGTGTGTGTGTGTGTGTGTGTGTGTGTGTGTGTGTGTGTGTGTAGAACCACGGACAAATGTGGGAACCACCACGGATGCCTCCACCTTGTTTACTGTGCCCTGGAATTCACAGTCTCTGCCCTAACAGGACCAGAAATGCAGTCCACCCCCGCTTCCACCCAGCGTCTATATGTGGGGTTTAGGATCTGAACTCAGGCCCTTCTGCCTGAAAGGCAGAGGCTTAACCCCTGAGCCACCTCTCCAGGCCCTTTCTTCTAATTTCAAATGAGGTACATTATCATTTGCATTACTCATGCTTAAGGTGGGATCCATGGAGCAGTCCTGTGCTAACTGTAATTGATCTACATAAGATACATATATATATATAGAACAAACACTTAGAAAAAATATGCACCTAGTGTGGTGCTTAAGTTTTGCATCAATATACTAGGCTAAAAAACCAAAAAGTTTTAAATTTTCTATTTCTAATTAGTAAATTTATTTTTCCTTTTTAATTATTTTTTTTTATTTTTCTACTTTTACAAGTATATTGAGTACTCATCCCTGTTTCCTTCCATCCCATGTCCCTCCCAATTCTCTCCCTTCTCCTTATCAATCCCTCCCACTCCCTCCCACCTTCCTGCCTGTATCCTCACTCTGGCTTGTCTATTCTTGTGGGGGTTTAGGCCTCTGTGGCATATCAAGTTGCCTCTCTTTGGGCCTCCCCACTGATAGGAGCATTTCTACTCATCCAGCTTTAGACCCTAAGGTTTCCACTGTATGTTCTTGCCTTTCTTGAGTTCCTGGGTAGTCTATCGGGGCATGTTGGTATGTCACTCATTATACAGGTCTGGGAAGGACAAGTCTCACTGCAGTGAGATGCAGCAATCTTTCCTTGAGTGGAATGTCTTGTCCAACGGTGAACCTTCACATATTTAGGTTCTTACAATCTCTTCTGCAAGGTTCCCAAAGACTTAGAATGGGGAGAAATTAAGTTGGCCTGATTCTGGATGAGCCTTGCTGAGTTGTTGATGCTCTGCATTATGGTTGGCCATTGCTGTCTACTTCACTGCTCTTCTATTGCCCTAGGTTGCATCCTGTCATGGCATTGAGATCCTCTACCTCTGTTGTAGAAGTCTTCTAGGCTAGATGTTAATTGTTCTTCCAAATCTATGGGTATAATAACAGCTACTAACAGATCAGTTTGATGCACCATCTTCCTACCTATAGGTTTATTGGCTGTTTTCCCTTATTGGCTGTTTCTTCCTTTAAGAAACAAAAATTTTATTTGTGGGAGAATATTTCTGCAAAAGAAATAGTATTTGTCAAAGACTTGGATGAACCCATATTTCCTTTGAAAACCATGTCTTGGCAAAGCCTTTCTGAAGAGGATCTCAGGTTACCCTTTGCGACATGTTGATGACTCACCTGCTGGTTTTCTACATGTTGGAAGTGATGGGGCAGCCAGGTCTGGAGGACCTTCAATACCTCCGGAACTCTCCATGGTGATGTTTCAGATCCTAGAAGCAGCAGGAGACATGATTAATGTCTATTCTTGATCTTAGCCAAAAATCCTAGAAGCAATTGATTATTGGTTCTAATGCACACCTTTCTTTTCTCAGTGACTTTCAATGTCCTAATTGATTTCTTTTTATTATATTTATTTTTTCCCAATCATACAAGCTTAATAGGTACCCCAGTCCACTCCCTCCCTCCACCCATCCCCAGTCCCCCTTGCACCCTCCCTTCTTTTCCCCTTCCTTTCACCCTCATCCCTCCCTTTCTCCAAGTGCCCCCCTTCTCCCCTCCTATCCCCTGGAGCATTCTTTAGTATGAATGTCAAACTTCCCTCTGCGTCCTCCACTCTGGTGGGGTGTAAGGACTCAGTGGCATTGCCCAAAACCTTTTCTTGGGCTCCCCTTTAGTATGGGAACACTATTATGACTGTTAGTCCCATGCCATCCTAGTGCCTGTGATCCATGCTAGACTTTGGGGGGGGGTCATTGACATGTCAATCATTGCGCAGGTCATGCAAAGTCCAATTATGTGTCCTAATTGATTTCAAGAAAAATATATAAACCAGTAAAAGACATATCTTACAAAATGTGGTACATAATCATCCCCCAATATAAATGTTTACTCTCCAAATTGACTTCCTGTTGAAAAATAAGTCGAATTTGGTTTCTGACCACCAATCCAAGTCAATAATTGGTGCTAAAACTCCTTCTGGTTTTGTTTTGTTTTTTTTGCACTTTTCCTTGGTCAAAATAATCTTGGTCAGTATAGATAGCTTCCCATCTAGTTTCCTAGTTTTTCTTTTCTCCAGAATTAAAAAATATGGAATTTTATAATATATAGAAAGAAAACAAGATCATGTCTCTCAATTCCTTAAATAACCACATTATTATACCCAGTCATACATCTCTCTTCATTCCATTGGCATATCCACAGTTACTATATCTATAATTTCACAATTCTGGAACTCAATTCTATTGTTTCTAAATCTGTCTCTAACTCCCCCCCCAAGAGAATAAGGTTCTGAAAGGTAATAGTAAACACATGCAAATGCTACTTTTTCCTATAACACAAAATGCAGATCATCACACACCACAGGTGTACAAGTTGAATGCTTTTTTTCACAACTTTATAGCTACTCCTACCCTTCTCTTCTATAAATTTCCTCAGTCAAAATATTTGAGGCATAAAATACCTAATGAAATCATGCATGTTCAATATACCTGTTTCTGTGAATGTCTTGTTAGAATTTTCCACATGCTGGCTGTAAAGAAACACTTCTTTTTTAATCATTTTGCTTGGCTTTTGAAGAGTGATTCATTACATTCAACATGTAAAGAGCAGTTCTTTTCTTTATATCTGCCCACTGCAGAATAGATTGTGCTTCTTGTCATCATCCATGCTTACCCTTTTTCAGTGTTCTTAGTGAATTAGAGCATTTTCTTAGTGAATTTGAGCATCTGTTAGATTGCTTTATTCTGTGATAAAGCATGTATTATTTCCAAGCTCAATCTTATTTTAGATCATTTCTGCTCACATTTTTAAATCTGTTTGCCATCCTTGCATTATTTTCTATTCATGGATAGTAGAATTATTTTTTAAAGCTGGTGCCACCTCTAATCTCTCCATAGTCATTTTACAGTGAGGAAGCTCACAAAAGCCCCGTTAGACTTCACCAGAAGTAAATGTTTAGTCATCATGCATCAATCTTTACCAGCTGCTAAACCAAAAGTATTAATTTGAGATTGAATTAAAATTTAATGTCTATTTTATATTTATTGAAACTCAGCCACTATCAGTCACCCCATGTTGCCTTTTATTATTGACTTGTCATTTTGTCCACTATAAAACTATCAGAAATGATGCCCACCATTTCTTCTTCTTGAGGCAATATTGCTTATTTGTCACCTTGATGTTTAAGATTGTTCTCTAACAACAGCTGCTCCTTTTGAAAACTGCTTAAGTCAGCCTCCAAAACATTTTCTTTACCTATTATGATGATCATGTCTGTTCACTCACTATTTCTGCATCTTTTAGAGCTGTATGGAGTTCTTTCTCTTCTCCACTCCTCTGCAAAAATCTAATCCAACCACTGAGACATGCAACCATCAAGTCAATCGTAGGCCTCATATACCTAATCACTACTAATGTCCAGGTTTTTCCAATTAGTCCATTCTCTGCTTTCCATGGTTGCTTTTTCAAAATCTTAATTATATCACGATCACACAGAGTAATTATATATATCAAAGCAAAATTTATGAAATTAGCCAGGTCTTTTAGGCATTTAGAATTAATAATGCCATGTCTCTCATTTTGTCTCATTTACTCAGTTCTTTTCTCTTCCACTCTATGAAGCTTAAGAAATATTCTTTTTACCTTTAGCCATTTGGCTAACCCCTACTTATTCTTCTTTTCTAGCATGATTTTTTCATTTTTATGTGATAACATGCTACCATTGTGTTCTATAAAAAGCTCTCTAATAGTGAATGAATAAGGGACAGCTGGAACTACTTCTCCACACTAGATTTACTAGATTTGCAGCCTCCCAGATCACTCCCAGGCAGATTCAGCACTACTTACTCCACTACACTCTGAACCTGATTTCCACACATATACTATTCACAAACATTGTCCCCATCATCTACCCACTGATGCCCCCATCCCTTTTCTTCCATGGAGATCATTGGCATGTCCCAGCCCTGGCTCTGCCAAACTCTAGCTACACCACAATGATGATTTCAACCTCCCTGAGGACCATCCTAAGACATCAGCAGATTGACAGCAAAGAATCTGCATTGCATTGTAAGAAAGCTCCTTTGGTTGCCTTACTACTGAATACAATTCATTATTCCATTCACCTTTTCTTCTATTTACCTTTCTAGTCTCACACATCCTTACCTTCTCATTCCCTGTATCATTTTTAATCACTCATCTATTTTCTAACCCAAATGAGTTCTAACAGACTTTAATGCACAAAATACTCTGGTTAATCAATATATTCCCAATCCTCATTTGCCCCCCTATATGCTTCCAGCAGCAAATGATAGAAAGCTTTTAGGAATTGAAAATTCTATAAATAATACTTTGGAATTTAATGTCATAGGACTTGACCTCTGCTTTTCTATCTGATTCATTCTCTTTGCGCAAAATCTTTGTAGCCATCCACCCACCTGCCAAGAATAAAGAAAATGGGGTGGGGGGAGCTGAATTCAGTCAGCATGAAGCAAACTCAGCAGGATGGAAGTGTCAGGGCCAAAATGCTAAAACATAAAAACAGAGAATGCAGCGCAACAATAGGAATGGGGGAGGCAAATAAAGGAAGCTGCTGATAAATTCCTTTGGTATCAGTTCATTTCCCTGTAGGACAGCACTTTCTTTATATCAGGGTGATTCATGGAGTACATATTTCAAAGTAGTCAAATATAAGTATTAATTATTGTGTTCACGAAAATGTTAACCATAGTGATTTCAACACCACACTCCTTCATGTCATTTCCAATATGACTTTACTTACAAAAACATTTATTGCTTACCTTTCTGGATAATGACTCTTGGGCATGTCAAAAATATCTGGATTTGGACAATAGGAAAATTTGAAGCAAAAACATGATCACCATTATTTAACAATTACGATCAGACTTTATTTGAAAAAATTTATAAAGGAAGAAAATCAGAAGCCATTGGGGGAAAGGATAGTGTCCTAAAAACAAAGGAACAACTTTAACCTCATCTAACATCCAACAAAAAGTGGATAATTATCATAAGCCTAATTCCTTAGTTCACAGAGCCCAAGACAAGGTCATATGTGATTTATAGGGCATTGTTGTTCAGAAAAAAGTCTGAAGAAGGAAGGAAGTAAGAAGGATAGGAAAGGACTAAAAACTATTGTCTTAGAGAAATTCGCACATTATCTTGATGCATGGTAAGGATCTGAGTCATAAGAGAATTAGAAGCTGTCCCAGCCTGCAGCAAAAAAACTGGGATCTTAAAACACTGAATCTATCAACTATTAATTATTTGAGAGCAGAGAAATTGTAAACAGTTGAGAATTTCTGTACATCTTAACTCTAGAATTTTATTCAAAAGACTGCAAGTATAAGCTGTGAACCCCGGTTCTGAGAAGCACAGAATGGCAGGCACATCCTCTGAAGAAAGAGCACTCAGGGCTTCTACTCTAGTAACAAATTCATGTTAATTTAATCCATGAATGAATGAGCCTGACCCCTCTGTTTCTTTTTTTTTTTTTTTTTTTTGGCTCTTTTCAGTTTATTGCATGAAGGAGTTACACTAGTCCAAGTTAAAAGCGGACCCCAAATGGTTACATTATACAAGCTGTGAGGTTTTTAAACTTGTGACAAGGGACAGAAGGGGAATTCTACTCATTGCAAGGAAATCCTCACTTAAGCTTCAGAGAGCCACAAGCACTTAAAACCCATGAACCTTCAGCTGATCGTCCTTGGCCAGTCCAATCTCTATCAGGAACTGGCATATGTTCTTACACTGGTCACCCTGTAGCTGAATTACTTCTCCATATTCTGGATGCTCAATTACAGTGCCATTGCAGGCAAATTTCTTCTTAAACGCCTTCACTAGTTTCTTTTTATCGTAATCATCAGCGATCCCTTGGACAGTAGTAAGGGTCTTCCTGCCGTTTCTCTGTTGAATTCTTATATGGATATAATCCTCAGTGCCAGCAGGAAGCAGGTCATCACCCTTACTTGCATCAGCAAAGGGGTCGAAAGAGTGGAGGTTCTGATAGCGGACATACGATACGATTCCTTTTCCTCGGTGGAAACGGCCTGCGGAAGGCGGCTGCGGGAGAATGCGGGCGGGGGGGGGGGGGGGGGGGGGGACGGAGCGTCGGGAAGCGAGGGGGCTCGAGGTGGAGGCAGCTGAGTCCTCGGCGGCGGCTCAGTGACTGGGGCCCTGACCCCTCTGTTTCTAAACCAAGGTCATATTGTACAGGCAGGAGTGTCTTTCCCTTTTTCCTTATGGCAATAATTTAACCAACATTCTACTTAAGAACCTGTCTGACATAATCAGTGCCATTCTCCAATCTGCTAGTAAATTTTACTCTTAATCTTATTCATAGTTTATTTCTGATGATTTTTGATAAGTAAACAATTTTCGCTGCAGCTCCTTATCAAAATGTAGACTACAAAAATAGAGAATCTGAGATATTAAACCTCTTCCCAAGAGTATCTCAGAATAAAAAGTTGGTTGTCATATATTTATCTCTATAAATGTCCCTTGGTTGTAAGCAGCAGAAATGAAGTGACCTAACAGTGCAAAACAGAAGGATTAAATTTTCAGGAATAAATCACAGACTTGAAGGAAGAGCTGAACAATATGTGTTTGATAAGGCAAAAACAGGGCAACACTTGAGTAGAGAATGTTCAGGTATTTTCTTTACAGTATGGTACCATTGACTAAAATCCATTTCATGCCCTGAGTCTCCACTCAAGTTTCACACTTGCAAGAAAGAATTTTATGGGGCTGGAGAGGTGGCTCAGGGCTTAAGCCTCTGCCTTGCAGGCAGAAGGTCCTGAGTTTGGATCCTAGACGTATAGACGCCCGGCAGAAGCGGGGGCGGCCTGCATTTCTGGTCCTGGTGGGCGGAGCCTGAGAATCCCGGGGCAAAGTAAACAGGAGATGGAGGCGGTCCATGTTCCCAAATTCACCCGTGGTTCTACACACACACACATACATACACACACGTGCACACACATACACGCACAATTGAATACATAATAAATAATAAAAAATTTAAAAAAAGAAAGAATTTTATTAATCTAGCTTAACTCATGGTCCCCTTGGGTCAACCAGGCTATTCAAAAATTAGTGTCACACACACAAAAGAAATGTTCTTGAGGAAATCACTGATGTCCTGCTATGATCAGTGTCTACTGGCTTCACTGTTAGAACTTGTCCCTGGGGGGTGATATCCAATACCCATCAGGATGGAGTGAAGGGCATTGCAGGAGCAGCAAAACCGCAAAAGAAAATCAACAAACCATAACCCAGAACTTCAGAGACTCTATATCAACCACCTGGAACCAGGCCAGCCTAATCTCTCCCCATCCAGAAGCTCAGGGAAATTTGCGGAAGAGGGGGCGGTAAGATTGTAAGAGCATAAGGATGGGAGGAGTCATGATATGCAAGATACTCCACACAATTTAGGGCCGAAGCAATCATAATTGGACTTTGCATGCCCTGGGCAATGTCCAACACACTATTGACCTCACAAAGTCTAGCATCTGCTAAAGGCACTAAGATCCTTGGAGGCAAGGGATTGACAGCCACAGTAGTTTTCCTATGCTTAAGGGGAACACAGGAAAGGGTTCAGGGAAATGCCACTGGGAACTTGCACCTCATCGGAGAGGAGGACCCAGAGGAGTGTCTGGCATGCGCATTAAAGGATGCTCCGGGGATGAGAGGGGGAGGCACTGGGAAATAGGGAGGGAGGGAGGAGGGGAAGGGGGCACAGGGCTGTGGGTGGCTGGAGGGAGGGAGGGGACTGGTGTACCTGTTAAGTTTGTATGAGTGGAAATAAAAAAAAAAATTACACCCAGGGGGGAAAAAAAAAGAACTTGTCCCTGGGGCTATGGCTCCATTAGAATTTGCTAAATTGTTATTTTAAAAAAGACTTCAGTCACTCTTAATACTTTCACATGCTAGAACTGTTTTTAAAATATAGAATTAGCCACTCATCCTAAGCCTTAGGAAACTCTGTGGAAGAGGCAGTGGTAAGAATGTAAGAGCCTGTGGGTGGGGAGGGGTGCTGCCAGATAGTACCCTTTGGTCTTCAGAGAGCTGCCACACCCAAGAATTCACTGCAGTAATGTCCACTTCCACAGACCTGCACAGTATTTGTTTATCATCATTTCAGGATAGAAGGTGAAAGATATCAAGATGTACCACAACTCCCATAGAGATTGTTGAAGATTGATGCCAGATAGGAGAAAGGGAGCTACTTTCAAAGCCCCACGAGTACTCAAGTACTTGATAGTCATGGAGAGTCATCCCAGATGAAACCCTGTATGCTATTCACACACACACACACACACACACACACACACACACACACACACACACACACACACAAACACAGTCATGAAAATAGCAGGGGGACTGCATGGACAGGAGAAAGTATTTAATAAGAAAGGATGAGGGATGTGGGATTGGGTAGTAAGGGTCAAAGATGACAGGAAATCATTGAATGTATGTATTAATGTGTCAATGAATAAAAATCTGGGACTGCATAGAACTTATAGAGGCACCCACTTGTGTTCTATGCTAGTATTTAAAAGTCAAGTTAAAGAAAAGGAATATGATAGAGTTGCCATAAAAAAAATCTTTAGGGAACAATAGAGAAGAAAGGCTGAATTCATGGTGCCTAAGGCACATATTCCCTGGTTTCCATTTTTCCAACCCAGGTTTCTTTGAAATGTTGGCTACTTTCTTAAGGAGACACTGTGATTTCAAACCTATACATTGGCTTACTCAATCAGTCAAGTTTCAGTTCCCTACCAGTGTCTCCTTGGTCTTAATTCATCACTCAGGTGTGACTCTCTGAACAGGGAGAAGGGGCTCTGTCTGCCATCAGTTGATCCTATGGTTATTAGATAGTGTTAGAGCACTGAATGGGTGAGTGAATCACTTCATACCTTCTAATATCTAGTTCTTTCTTTCATTAAAAGTAGAAAGAAGTATTATAAGTTTTAAATAAACATATAAAATCCAGGTTGACTTGTTTTCCATCTACCCAACAATAACTAATAAATGCATTAGAAACAGAGACAAAACTAGAAATTTTTAACAGCAAACAGTGTGAGTTTAATCTTTGGCTTTTATTTGTGCATTTATGATAGTCCAAATATCCAATGGCTTGAATAATTTCACAGTGATGATTTCCATTAATTTTACTAAATGCACACTAAATGTGTCTTAGGCAACAGAAAAGGGTAGATAACGATATCCTGATAATAAATCTGAACTCGTTTATCTGCATGGCTGGACTTGTACTTCTTGGGTCATAAAATTTGTCCTCTGTGAGCCCTAAGACTGGTAATAATGGTACAAACTCAAATGGACTTGCAGCCCCAAAGCATGAAAGTTATTATGTAGGGCCTATCATAAATTTGTTGTCATGTAACTTTGATCAAGATATGAAGACATGGGTACCCCAAACAGAGTATGTGTTCAACTTGCAGAAGTTGTTCATGCTGAGTCTTTGGAAGGAACAATCTTTACTACTCAAATTTACACTGTTACTCACCAAATTAATCAGATTCACCAAATTTTTCGTAGCTGCTACACATAAAGGACAATTCTCCAACTCTAACTTGTAGAATTGGTAACATGTGCAACCATGGTTACTGTTCTATAACAATGTATCCTCAAAGTAGCAAGTATATATTTGCTTGTTTAACACTGTCCCAGGCAGATGCATATTTTTGCTTTTCCCTTGTTTGGTAATTGTAACACTTACTCTTAACTATTGCTGTGAGAGAACACTCAAAGTCAATCAACCTAAGGGAGAAAGGGAGGTTTATTTAGCTTACCATTCCAGAGGAGGCAGTTTCTCACAGCAGAGGCGGCATGGCTGGCTGGCAAAAGCTAGAGAAGGCTAAGTCACCGCAGACATCTTAGGAGCTGAGAGCTGCAAGACTACTTGCAGCAAAGGCAGACTTCTCCTGGAGGTAGGGTGGGACTAACCAACCTCAAGGCCCACCCCTTGTGACTGCTTTCCTCCAGCAAGTCTCCACCTCTCAAGGTACCATGACCTTGCCAAACACATGAGACTGTGGGGGACACATTTCAAACCATGACATTCCACCCCTGGCCCCCAACAGGCTCATTGCCATCTCATTATATAAACTATACTCAGTCCAACTCTAAAAGTCTTCATAGACTACATCAGTAGTCCCAACAGTCCAAAAGTCCAAAATCCAAAGCCTCCTGTAAAATCAAAAGACAAGTTACATATTTCTAACATACAATGGCACAGAATAAACATTTCCATTCCAAAAGGAAGGAATGGGGGCATATCCAGGAAAGATCAGTCCATAACAAGACCAGAAACCAGAAGGACAAACTCCAAATCTTGTAGCTCCAAGTCCAACAGGTGAGCCTCTTGTATTCTTATGAGTGGGAACCTTTCCTGAGGATCTTGCCCTCAAGCTAGGGCCTCTCCTATTATTCAAATTGAGAGCAGGCTTTGATTTACAAAAGGAGCTAATCTCTTCAGCAGCCACTTTGTTCTCTCCTGCTTCCTGCCTGATTCTTTGCTCTTTTTTCATAACTCTGAAGACAACTAAAAAGTAGCCATATCACATTGTCAAGACTACATTGCTTTGAAATTTCCTCCGCCAAGCACTCCAGCTTAATTTCAGGCAAAGTTTCAGGATGAGGGCAATGCTTCACTAAACTCTCGGCCAACACATGGCTCCATGTGTCACTCGTCCAATTGCTAACGCAGTCTCTGTTCCCCTCTGGACCATCACAAGCTGGGCTTCCACTGTCTGCATCTCTCACAGCATTGCTCTCCTCTGAGCTCTCATGAGAAAGGCCCCTTTGGCCCAACCGCCACAAAGACTTTCCCAGCACAAAGTCCCAAAGTCCTCCATATTTCTCCCAACAAACAGTTCCAAAGGCACACTAGCCACATCACAGCATTGGCCATACTTCTGGGTACTAAATTCTCTCGGCTTCACAAACAACTTCACTTTGTGGTACCAGCTGTTCTTAATCTCACAGCAATACCCACTACCCGGTACCAATTTCTGTAACAGTTACTCTTAACTATTGCTGTGAGAGAACACCCAAGTCAATCAACTTAAGGGAGAAAGGGAGGTTTATTCAGCTTACCATTGCAGAGGAGGCAGTTTCTCATGGCAGAGGCGGTATGGCTGGCTGGCCAAAGCTGGAGGAGGCTAAGTCACCACAGACATCTTGGAAGCTGAGAGCTGCAAGACTGCTTGCAGCAAAGGCAGACTTCTCCTGGAGGTAGGGTGAGACTAATCTACCTCAAAGCCCACCCCTTATGACTGCCTTCCTCCAGTGAGGCTCCACCTCTCAAGGTACCATGACCTTGCCAAACACATGAGACTGTGGGGGACACATTTCAAACCATGACAGTAATCTTCTGCCAAAACAGAAATACTTCATCATTTTGGTTTTTTACACTAAAATGTTTTATTCCATGACCAGTGACAGTAGGTTTAGTGCAGAGTGCCTTCGATCACCTTTTTGCATCAATTCCATCCAGATTGATTCATGCTGAGACACATTACACTTCTCAAAGGACAAATTAGGGTCCTGATTACCTGTGAGCATCCCCTTCTAAGCCCTGATTATCTTTCCCTAACCTTGTGGATACTGAGACTCATCATTTTAACACATTAGCATCTGCAATGCACACTTCACATGTGGAGCAATCCTGCCTATGGTGAGGTTCAGGGAGACAGGGATTGTTGGGGTGAAGGCATACCTTCTTTCCCACTCACTATTACTTTCCTGAGTTGTAGGAAAAGATCAGAAATACCTGCTACAGTGCACACTCCCTTGTTTTCTTTTTTTTATTATTATTATTATTTCCGCTCATACAAACTTAATAGGTAGACCAGTTCCCTCCCTCCCTCCTCCTCCCCCTGAACCCCCTGCTCCCCCTCCCTTCCCTCCCTATCCCCCAGTGTCTCCCCCCAATTCCCAGAGAGTCCTTTATTGTGTATGCCTGACTCTCCACTGGGTCCTCCTCTCCGATGACATACAAGGACCCAGTGGCATTTCCCTGAACACTTTCTCGTGTTCCCCTTAAGCATAGGAACACTACTGTGGCTGTCAATCCCTTGCCTCCAAGGATCTTGGTGCCTTTAGCAGATGCTAGACTTTGTGAGATCAATAGTGTGTTAGACATTGCGCAGGGCATGCAAAGTCCAATTATGATTGCTTCGGCCCTAACTAGTGTTGAGAATCTTGCAAATCATTGCTCCTCGAATCCTTTTGCTCTTACAATCTTACTGTCCCCTCTTCTGCAAATGTCCCTGAGCTTCAGGATGGGGAGAGATTAGGCTGGCCTAGTTCTAGGTGGTTGATATAGAGTCTCTGAAGTTCTGGATAGTGGTTTGTTGATTTTCTTTTGCAGTTTTGCTCCTCCTGCAATGCCCTTCACTCCATCCTGATGGGCACTATATATCACCCCCTGGTCAGAGACAAAAAGCTGTTAAACTGGAGTCTTGTTATAATAGCACATTCAAGGGTACATGTAATAAGAGTAGGAAACCTCAGTGAGGGAGGGGTCAATCACCTATTTGCAAAATGGTTACTTTTTATCTGCCAGACTATATGCCCTCCCCTTCTGGTGAAATCATACCCCCTCAGTTGTAAATGATCAGGAACGAACGTCTGTGAACTTAACCAGGTATCTCATTACTTACTTGCAGTCCTTGATGGAGTCCTATTTTCTCTGCTGTAACATGGTCCCCTCTCTCCTTGTTTCTGGTGTGGCCCTCCTACCCCATCCCTCCTGTTCATAATCCTTGCAATTACTGTATTACATAGGTTTACCTTTGAGTGTCTCAATGTGGGCTGGGTGAGTTTGGTACTAGGAGCCACCTATTAGGGAGTACATACGGTGCTTAATTTTCTGGGTTTGGGATACTTCACTTAATATAATTGTTTCTAATGACATCCATTTCCCGGCAAATTCCAGTAATTCATCATTTTTGATGGCTGAGTAGTACTCCATTGTATAGATGTACCACTGTTTCCTTATCAACTCGTCAACTGTTGGACATTTGGGTTGATTCCATGACTTTGCTATTGTAAACAGTGCTGCTATGAACATGGTCGTGCTTGTGCTATCGAGGTGAACCTCTGCTGCATGGAGCGTTATTCCCAAAAGTGAGATAGCAGGGTCATATGGCATTTCAATCTTTAATATCTTTAAGAATCTCCAGACAGCTCACCAGAGTGGCTGTATGAGCCTGCATTCCCACCAGCAATGGAGGAGAGTTCCCCTCTTTCCATATCCTCTCCAGCATTTGGTGGTGTTTTTATTGTGGATTATTGCCATCCCGTCTGGGGTGAGATGATATCTCAGGGAAGTTTTGATTTGCATTTCCCTGATGGCTAAAGAAGTGGAGCATTTTTTAAGATATTTGTTAGACATTTTAATTTCATCCCTGGTAAAGTTTCTTTTAAGTTCCAGGGCCCATTTTTTAATTGGGCCATTGGTTTCCTTGGAGTTTAGTTTTCTAAGTTCTTTGTGCACTCTGAACAGTAGAGCTCTATCAGATATGTGGTTAGTGAAGATTTTCTCCCATTCTGTGGGTTGCTTTTGAGCTCGTGTTACAATCTCTTTATCTGAACAGAAGCTCTTTAATTTCACAAGATCCCAACTGTTGAGAGTTGGTAGCAGTGACTGTACCATTGGATGTCTGTTTCGGAAATGTTGGCCTAGCCCAATCAGCTCGAGGGAATTCCCTCTCCTTTCAACTATGGTTTTTATAGTCTCTGGCCTGATATCAAGGTCCTTGATCCATTTGGAATTAAGTCTTGTACATGGTGACAAGTACGGGTCCAGCTTTAATCTTCTGCATGTGGAGATCCAGTTTTGCCAGCACCATTTGTTGAAGATGCTGTTCTTTTTCCATTGGATTTTTTGGGCCCCTTTGTCAAAGATCAAATGGCTGTATTTTTGTGGGCTTATATCTGGGTCTTCAAGTCTTATCCATTGATCTGTGTGTCTATTTTGGAGCCAGTACCAGGCTGTTTTTATAACTATGGATTTGTAGTATAGACTTAGGTATGGTAATACCTCCAGCAGTGTTTTTGTTACTCAGGATTGTCTTTGCTATCCTGGGTCTTTTATGCCTCCATATAAATTTTGAGATTATTTGGTCAACTTCTTTAAAGAATTGCTTTGGGATTTTAATTGGTATAGCATTGAATTTGTATATTGCCTTTGGTAGGATGGTCATTTTTACAATGTTGACTCTACCAATCCAGGAACACGGGAGGTCTTTCCACCTTCTGGTGTCTTCTGTAATTTCTTTCTTGAGGGTTTTAAAGTTTTCATTGTAAAGGTCTTTTACCTCCTTGGTTAGGTTTATACCAAGGTATTTCATTTTTTTAGGGGCTATAGTAAATGGGATTGTTTCTCTCACGGCTTTTTCACTTCTTTCATTCTGGGCATATAGGAAAGCCACTGATTTTTGTACATTTATTTTGTATCCTGCTACCCTGCTGAACTTCTGTATTAGTTCCAGAAGCTTCTTGGTGGAGTTTTTGGGATCACTCAGATATAAGATTCCCTTGTTTTCATATAAAGTCTTCAGCAGTTTTCCATATGCCTAAACATAGAAAGATGGAAACCATACTTCTTTATTTTCACAAGCCTCTCCCCAAATATAATGTCACCTGACAAGCAGTTACTGACACTCTTGATAACCAAAAAAGCTTGGTGAAGTTCACACAAATGTCCCACATTTGTGCCAGTTAAATTAAATAGAGCAAACCTTTAAAAAAGAAGAAAAGGTACAGATGTATTTTTAAAGAGCTTAGAGAATTCTTTCTACTACCAATCAGATAGTTATGGCTTTTCTGTAGCAACAACCACCACCAAAAAACAAAAACAAAAACAAAAACAAAACAAAAAAAAAAAACCTACATGCTGGGCTTATGTTCCTGATGAGATCAGCACGTGATGCTGATAAGATCTGAGCTACATTGTCATTCTGTTTTTATTTTTTATGAGCATTGCTTTCATGTATAAATGCTTGAAAAAGAAAAAAATCTCATTTTGAAATGTTATGTCTGAGAATAAAATATGTACATGTATTTGAGACTCAGTTTGACACTACAACAGTATATTTAAGATAAACTATTTATCTTTCACAAACACATTTCACTGTTTTAACACATCCATTTGTTTCTGGAATGAAGGCAGAGGCATGAGGATGGGAGGGAGTGAAGGAGGCAGGAAGGAGAAGGCAACAGTCAGGAAGCTTTGTGTTGTGATATTTCAGCTTCCCTCTTGATGGCAAAATTCTAACTGGAATACAGTTTTGTTATTCTGGATGTCAGCTCACAAATCATGAATTAAGCAGCTCAAGCCAAGTGGCACCTAGCAGTAAAACTGGCATTTCTCAAAATATTGGCAGATCGAGCAAGCAACTGTTGATTTTAAATGTTTAATGAGCAATATGTTACTTATTCCAGTAATATTGTTGTGTTTGCCTAACCTTTCTCAGACTGCTTCCTTCTGCTGCACCACTGGAAAACTTCCAAGCGGAAGGGTGAGCTAGGGAGGGAGAGACTGTGGATAGTTCTAATGAGGAAAAACTGGAAGAAGGCAAAATTCATTAAAATCGCTCTTCCAGTGGATGGGGAATTACAGAATGATGTCTCAGGGATTAATCTGGCATTATAGAATCCCAAAATGAGCTTCATCACACAATTCACAATGAAGTTAGAGAAAAATAAGGGAAAAAAAACAGTGAGGAAGAGGAGCATTGAACCTGTTGAGGGCTGGTCTAGGATAAAGGTGAGAATCTAGACCTGGAGATGGTAAGGGCAAGTTTGTAAACACAGAAACCTGTTGAAGTCACAAGTATGTGGCTGTGTGGAAAAGATCTTCAGCCAAAGAGTGAAGATGTCACATAAATAGAATTAAATCAACAAAGCAGAGGGGCAATGGAGAAATGAATCGTAACTTCTTACTCAGTGCTGCCGGACTTGGCTTTTTCGTCCCCTGGACAAATAAACACATACATTCATTTCTTAGCATTTCTGGTATTCCTGGTTGGTATATGTAAAACAGCTGAAGGAAATTAAATCTCCATCAAGGTAAAGTTAATGAGCCCTATGCAAACCAGAGGTATCATTTGTTGCCTAAAAAAATTAATTAGCTCTTCTTATCAGGACAATTTCTTTTAGCCACAGTGAATGAGGAATATGAAGCATCACTAAGTTTGAATTCCTCTACAGGGCTGGTACAGATAATTCATGCAGAAGATCTGGAGCCATAGGGGTGCTAAAATGAAGATAACCATATGACTGATTAGCATAAAAAATTAGCTACATAGGCAAATCCTCTGAACAGAGCTCTGAATATATTTAGGGATAGAAAGGAATACTTTAGTGCTATAAGAAATTAAATGAAAGATGAAAAAAATCAATTACCTGTTTGTAGAAGTGAAAAGAGGATTTTTGCCTTTACATAAACATGTCATTAGCCTGCTGTTACACTATTTAATGGCCTAATGGATATTGTTCCTCAGCTTCTCCAGGAAAATACTGCTTTTAAAAGGTCATCTGGGGTTATACACATTTTGCAAAGTTATTTCAAAATGTATATACATTTGCACTCTAACAATGTTTGTTTTATGTGAAATGGAATTGTGGTTTCCATTAATGTAGTCATGAGACTTGGTTTTTTTTAGGACTTGAACTCAAAAACTCTTGAAATGGTGTTAAGTAGGTCAAAAAACTAGAAAAAAAGCCCCATAATCTGGCAAATTTTACTTTTGTCCTTTGGTCACAATCTTTAACCCTGGCAATGACCCCTCAATGAATATTCAGTCATGACAGTGGTAGCTTGTCAAAGCAGTCATTTGAGAGTCATCATTGAAAGTCATAATTTACTGAGTATCTATTTAGTGACAGGCAGACTGCATAGGGACATTTGGGATATAATTTCCAGTCTTTTGGACTCTGAAGTAACAAGTTTCTATATATGTAGAGTGGGCTACCATGCACCAATTTTGATAAAATACCACATTTGTAAATGTGAAATACCACTACCATTTATCAAACTACAACTCTGATATCTCGTTCACTTAAAGATTCCAGTAATGGAATGAGTAAAGGAATAAAAATAATCTAATTTTAGCAATGAGGATAAAGGATAATCAAATACTTTCAGCTTTTGTACTGAGGTTACTTGACTAGTTTCCTCTTTCAGAAAGGAGTAAAGATATTCATGTACATATTCATCTCTTCTGAGATGAATAATTGGGAGATGAGCTCTGACACAGTTTGTGATCTGATATGAAAGGAACATGACTCATTGGCCAACTCTTGATCTAACTGTCCTGAAGCTGCTAAGAAAAAAATAAAGGAACAATATTCCTTCGTATGTGCTATACTTTCTCATCTTTGTCAAATATTCAGAAGCAACTTAAAGGAGAAAGGGAGATTTATTTGGATTATGGTTCCAGAGATGATATACAGTCCATTATGGCAGGAATCTCAAGGCATGGTTTGGAGAAGAAGGTGGAGGATGGCTCAAGTTGCCACAGATACCATGGACGCAGAGAGACCAAAAGTAGCTAGGAAGAAGCAGGGTCTGGCTACCAATCATCAAAGGTTCTCCTCCTATGACAGGTATTCCTCAAACAAAAGTGCCACACCCTCCTTTAACATTAACATCAGCTAAAAATTCAAGCACATTAGCCAATGGAAGTAACTCACATTCAAACCATGATGTTCACTCCTTGATCTCCATAGGCTCAGGCCTACCCCGCAATGCACACCACACTCAGTCCAACATCAAAAGTCCCTATAGACTATGCTAATCTGAATGCACTTTAAAAGAATAAAGCCTTTTGAAACTCAAAGCAATCTCTTTTTTTCATTCTCTTTTTTAAAGTTATGTACACGAATATGGTGAATTTATAATATTTAGATCCTTAGACCCAAATTCCATGCCTCCTCCTTTTCCTTTTGCAACCCTTCATTTCCTAGACAAGGGAATCTGTTAATTGGTTCCTTGTATAGAACCCCCCCACAAAAAACAAGTTGCATACTTGCAACATATAATGACACAGAGTAAGCATTCCCATTCCAAAATGGAGGAATGGGAGCATGTCCTGAAAAGAGGGTTTAAGAAGACCTTAAATCATCAGGAAAAAACTCCAAATCCTACTCTAAGTCCAGCATATAAAGCTCTTGAAACTTCAATTCCAAACAACTTTGCTTCTCTTCTTCCAGTATAACTACCTGTAGCACACATCTCTTTTGGGTTGGGTTATGGTATATATCCCTCCTTGGCAGATGTCCCATGTTGACTCTAGCATCTCTAATATCTTCATATCTCAACATTAATACAGGCTTCAACTCACCACCAGGGAAAAGCATTGACTTCTCAGAGTGTTTTGCGGATTCACTGATCCTGATATATATTGCTTGGCTTCAGCAATGTTTTGAAATCATGGAAGAGGAGTTCATGAGCTCCTCACTCTTGCATCTTTAATGCCTCCAAATCCAGTACCATGTGGAAATCATTGCCAAGTAGTTGTATATCCTCTAGACTGAGCTGATCCCCTGGGATCAGGGCTTGCTCAGCTTCTTTGTGCTAACACTAGGGAGAATCTTCCTGCACTTATTTTAAAGCAGCAAAACATAACCTCAGATCTCTGATCTTCAGCTTCCTCCTTCCAAAAGAATTTGAATTCTTGTGTGTGAGCCTTCCCAGTAGATCTTGCTCTCAAATATGGCTTTTCCTGTTTTTGAAATGAAAAGCAAGTTTTAGCTCATTACTGGTGCTGTCTCTTTAACAATAACCACATTATTGTTGTCTGCATTCTCCTGGATGAGCATTTAAGTTCTTTCTCATTCCTTCTCAAACTTTATGGGTTATCTTTCTGCCTGATTTTTTTTTGTTGTTGTTCTTTTTTATCTTAGATCTGAATAAGAGCACTAAAATGCTCCCATGAGACAGAGTCAAGGGTATGTTGTTTTGAAACCTACTTTGTTTAACACTTCAGTAGTCAACTATATTTTAGTTCAATTTCAGGTATGGGCATGATGTGAGCAAATTGTAGCTAAGATATGTGTCAAAGTATCAGTCCAGTTGTCCCTAATATAGTTCTCAAAACAGTCTTTGTTCCTTTCTGGTACATCATAAGCTAGGGATTCACTGTCTATGTCTCTCTTAAGTATTCTTCCAAACTCTCACAAAAATATCCTTTAAGCTCTGTCTCCGAAATTCAATAGTTTTCCTAGCCCAAAGTTTCAAAGCTCTCCACACCTCTCCCATAAAATAGTTCCAAAGGCTCATAAACCATATAATAACAATGAATATACTTCTCAATACCAAATTCTCTCATTTGCACAGCAACTCTTCACTTTTTTAATCAGATTCTCTCAGTTTCATAACGCTCTATTTTCTAGCACTAGATCCTCATAGTCTCGTAGCAACACTCCGGTCCTCAGTACCAATTTTCATTGCAAGTATTTAGCTCTCTTGCTGTGAGACAATAGTCATATACAACTTAAGAGAGAAGGGGAGATTTATTTGGCTTATAGTTCCAGAGGGGAGATACAGTCCATTATGATGGGAATCTCATAACAAAAGGCATGGCTTTGAGACAGAAGTTGGAGGATGGTTTAGGTAACTGCAGACATCATAGAGACAGAGAGAGTGACATGTGATGGCAGAAGAGTTTACGGAAGTTTTGGCCTCATCCTGAAAGCTTCCCTGAAGTTAAACTCAAGTGCTTGGCAGAGGAAACTTCAAAGCAAAGTAGTTTTGACAATGTTACATGGCTACTTTTTAATTAAATACAGGAAAATACAGAGAACAAAGTTTCAGCTATTGTAAAGATTAGCTCCATTAGTAAATCAAATTGCTTTCAATTTGGGTTTTAGGAGAGGCCATACCTTGGGGGCAAGATTCTCAGGTAGGTTGCCACTCATTCCTTTTGGAAGGAATGAGCTAAAGAGTGGAGTTCCAAAGCAAGGATCTGTTTCTCCCTTAAAGCTCAGGAGAAACAGTCAGCATGAGGAAGCTGAATCAGTTGTGATTTGAGGGGGCCGATCTCTAACCCAAAGTCATCTATATGATTCTAGTTTTAGAGGCATCAATGATACAAGAGGGAGAAGGTTGTGGATCCCTCCTCCAAAGTTTTAGAGAATGGTAAAATCTAGGCAGCATGTGGCAGAAAACCTGAAGTTTAGAAGCCCAAGAAGGGAAGTTGGTACTGTGGAGTTAAAGTCTGGTTTGCCATTGAGAAATAAAAACATTAGAGATGTCAGAGTCAATATGGGACATCTGACAAGGACAGCTGTATATCCTGGGAGGAAACAGCTCAAGAGATTGATATGTTCTACTAGCAGCTGTATTGGAGGGGTGGACTGAAACCCTTTAGAACTGAGATGATTTCAAGGAGAGGCTTTCCTGTTGGACTTGGAACTTCAGGATTAACATTTTTTTCTTTTTTGTTTTTGGTCTTGTTATAGATAGATCTTTCCTGGATATATTCCCATTCCTTCCTTTTGGAAGGTGATGTTTATTTTGTGCTATTGTATGTTGGAAGTATGTAACTTGTATTTTGATTTTACAGGAGATGCTGAACCTTGGACTTTTGGACTGTGTTGGCACTACTAATATAGTCTGTGCTGAGACTTTTACAGTTGGATTTAACATGGTTTGCATGATGAGATTGCAATGAGCTTGTGATGGTCAAGGGTGGAGTGTCACGGTTTGAAATGTGTCTCCCACAGTCTCATGTGCTTGGGAAAATCATGGAAACCTCAAGAGATAGAACCTTACTGAAGGAAGGCAATCACAGAAGCTAATCCATCTCTTTGAGGTGGATTAGTCCCACCCTACCTCAAAGAGAAGTCTTCTTTTGCAGCAAGGATGTTGCAGCTTTCAGTCTCTAAGATGTTTGCAGTGACTTAGCTTGCCTCCAGCTTCTGCCAGCCATCCATGAAACACTGCCCTCTGAAATCTTAGGCTGAATAAATCTCCCTTTCCCCATTAAATTGCTTGACTTTGGGTGTTCTTTCACAGCAACAGATAAGATTAATCATTACAGTGCCATAACCTTCTTGAAAATTAATTTCAACCAAATATTCAAAGACATGAGTCTGTGTGAGGCAACTCACATTCTAAATATTACAGTATAGTTTTTGTGAGAATGACCTGGGGTGATAAGTAGAAAGTTTTATATTTAGAAGGAATTATTTTATTAACTGTAACCATTTCATTTCAGGATGTCCTATCTCTTTTGTTTGTGTATTTATGTGTGTGTTTGTTTACCAAAGGGCACTTGAGTGAGTATACCTTTTTGAGACCAAAGGTTGACTTTGAAAATCATATAGGATTGCTATATTGTATTACTTTGCTTTTGGGCTTCCCAGGATCTGTCTTCCAGGGCCATAAGTGCATGCCACCACCATATCTTCAAGGTATTTTTTTTTTTTACTTGAGATCTCAGAATCTTAACTTCTTTCTTTTTTTCCTAAAGCAACTACTATGTTCTGGAAAATCCTTTTCCAGTAACAAACTATGTAAACATCAAATCTCAATGTAAGTGAACCCTTGTATCTAGGAATAATCTGTTCTATGCCACATATCTTGCCCTTGCAATGGTCAGAGTTCTACTTAGTCAATCACATGTAGCCATTCTTGAGAATAATGCCTCATAACAGTAAAAAAAATGTGCTGATTTATTTGCCAGTGTCCTCATTCATCCTCTAGCAGTGCCTACAGATTGAGTTGATTGTACAGATTCAGCAAGAAGTACCTGGGGGATACATAGGTAAATAAACATCTAGCACTGGCTCATGAATCCCCTGTGTAGCTGGGGAAGCAGATATGTATGAAAAGGTATACAAATCATCACCAGACATCCAAATTTAGGCTACAATTGCTCTGAATCTTTTAAAAGAATAGGGAGAAAAAAATGTGATATTGGGAATAGCAGACATCAAGAAAAGGTTAGGAAAAGGAGGCAGTAGAAAGCATGATGATGTTAATGATTTTAAAAGGATTTTAACTGGCTATGAAAGATTAGGTTGAAGTAATCCAGACAAAGGAGAAAGATCAACTTCTATGGCTAACAATGAAATCATAAAGCTCTAACTATCACATCAAATAAAATAAATCAATGCTTCAGTATGCAGAGGCAACTGTCAGAGCTTGTTTAGATTTAAACATACAGTAAAAATTAAAGGCCCCAAGAGGAAAAAAACCTGAGATATTACAAAAGCTCAGAGGGTAAAACATTTTAAGTATACAGGGGCTCTGGTATCCAGAAAATGGGTAGAAGTTAGTTTCTTCAAGCATACACCTTCATGGTCTGACTTCTAAGTGGGATGTTATTCCTGGGCTGATCTGCAGAGGGGACAGTGGGAAGCAAGCTAGAGATTCTCCAGTAGCCTAGGACAAGACAGCTAGTCAATTTACCTGAGTGCACTTACTTATATGGTGTTTGATAATTTGCATATACTTGCTCTTCTGAAATTTTTAGTAACCTTATAAGGTCACCAAGACAGCATTGTATATCTTCCATTTTACAGATAAGAAAAGTAAATTTTGGAGATTTCTTATGACTTTCCTGTTAATGAGAAACTGAAGACCTGTTGTCCCTAAACCCAATCTCAACACTCTTGATTGTATGGTATATGACTTGGGTGTGTGAGAATATTCATGTTCTCAAGAGTGAAAGCACATATGTACATGTGTGCACTTGTTTTTCAGAGGTCAGAGATTAACATCCAGTGTCCCCACCATCACTCTCCACCTGACCAATTTAGTCACAGTCTCTCACTTGAACCCAGAGCTCTTCAGTTCAGCCAATCTAACTAGTCAGCCTGCTGTGAGAATCTCCCATATTCACTTTCCCCATTGCTGGGATAACAGGCAGGCTACCACTCCCACCTGACACTTAAATGAATGCTGGTCATTCTAGTGAATTCTAGTCATTACATTTGAACAGCAAGTGCTTCTCTGGGCTGAGCCATTTCACTATACCCTAGTTCAAAAACTCTTAAATTTAATTATTTTTGAGACCAAAAACAATAAAACAAAATGACCAGAAAAAATGAAATAGAAATGTGAAAATAAAATTGATGAATCTTGTTTTACCCCAGGTTTTAAATCTAGTCATAAAATACTTCATAATTTAGGATACCTATATCTCTAATTCCTGAAATTTTTTATTTTCCTTATTGATCCATAGATCTCTCTTCATCCTAATCCTTTATGCTACTTCTAAGTAGAACTTCTGCATTTGTTGTTAAAAAAGCATGAATTGTGGCCAAGCTATAACTCAGTGGTAGAAAAACATATACTTTACATATATGAGGTCCTAAGTTGGACCCCTAGTACCAAGAAAAAGAAAATTAGAGTATGGAGCAAGGCAAAACTGAATTCAATTCCTGATTGACCCACTTACAAGCTTTTTAAGCTTGGAAAACCAATTCAGATGCCTCTGTCTCACCTATATCTATAAATAGGAGCAGTTATACAGAGAAATAGATTTCCTAACTTTAGGTTTCTTGGATTGCTACAATATTATGTGAGGCATCTTTAGTGCATGCCTGCTTCAGTGAAAGATCCCAATTAATACTTATCTAGTAATTACTTTGGCTACCTGTGGTTATTTATGCTTCTATAGGAATTTTAAAATTCTTCGTGTTCACTAAAGAAGGTAATTGGAATTTTAGTGGATGTTGCATTAATTTTGAGAGTGATAGCTATCTTTGCAGTATTAATTCTGTCCATCTAACACCATGGCCAGTCTTTCCATCAGCTCCTATTTTCTTTAATTTGTTTTTCCAATACAGAGTTACTTTTCCTTGTAAAGGTTTCTCACCTCCTTGTTTTATCCCTAGATATTTTTGAAGCTATGGTAAATGAAATGTTTTTTCCTAATTTCTTATTCAGCAAGTTTATTATGTTATATTGTTACAGTTATTCTTTCTGTTGCTGTGAGACAATACTTAAACCACCTTAAGGGAATAAAAAGGAGATTTTTTTTGCTATAGGGTTCCAGAGAGGAGATACAGTTCCATTGTGGTGTAAAAGGCACACACAGTAGGTGGCAGAAGAGAAAGTGACTTCGGTCACATCCATCATGAAGGAGACTGAGAGAGCAAACTGCAGTCTGTCATATGTTCTTAAACTTACTAATTTTGCATCTTTCATTTACTGATTTGTGTATGTTAAATTAACCCTTGCATCCCTGGAATAAAAGCAGCACTGTGATAGGTGATCCTCCTAATATGATCTTGAATTCAATTTGTTCAAGAATTTTTACATCTATGTTCATCAAGAAAATTAGTCCTTAGTTATGATTTTCCTTTTTTGCTAATTCTTTATCCTGTTTGATATCAGGATAATATTTGTTTCTATTATAATCTTGGTAATGTTCCTTACTTTTCTTTCTTTTGAGCTGAGAGAAGTTTGGTTTTTGCTTTTTCTTGATAGTTGAGTAGATTTAGTTAGTCCTGACATAAAAACAGACATATATACCATGAAAACACAATAAAGGACCCAGAAATAAACCCACACAGTTATGGCTTCCTAATTTTTGACAAATATGTCAAAAACACAAATATGTCAAAATTTTTTTACTTTTTATTAAGTACTCTACTTTTATACAAACATAATGAGTGATTGTGCCTTATCCCCCTCCCTCCTTCTCTCTCTTTCCCTCTTTCCTCTCTCACCTTTGCCTCCCTTCACTAATCCATCTCTCTCCCTCCTGTCTGCTTATATATGCAGCAGGGTTGCCTTCGAGTTGTCTACTCTAGTGAGAACTCAGGTCTGTGTTAGAGTTTAAGTAGCCCTTCCTTGGGAAGATCCACAGATACGAGCTCTCCCTTTCAACTATCTAGCCCTTACCCCTAAGGTTCCCAGATGTGTAATTACTTCTACTGAGTTCCTCACTGGTCCATGGTGGAATGTGATATGTCAACCATTGTGCAGGTCTGGTGAAAGTAAGTCTCACTGCAGTGAGTTCCTGAATACAGCAAACCTATCATTTCTGGTGTGACCTGGCCCACCAGTGAACTTTCTCACCTTCAGAATAACACTATTTTTTTAAAACTCCTTCAACAAACGGTACTAGCAAGACTGGGTATATACCCGCAGAAGAGTATAATCAGTTCCATATATTTTACACTGAACAAATTCAAAGTAGACCAAAGACTTCTGTTTAAAATCTGAAATACTGAGTCTGCTAGGGGAAAACACTTCAAGATATAGATGTAGTTAAGAACTTTCTAAATAGAACCCCAGCAGCATAGAAAATAGCCCCAAGAACTGACAAATTAGATTACATGAAATTTAAAAGTGTCTGCATAGCAAAGGAAACTATCAGTAGAATGAACAGACAGCTCACAGATGGGAAAAAAGCTTTGCCAGCTACATTCCAGACAGGTGGTTAATGTCTAGAATTTACAAAGAACTGGAAAAATTAAACACCGATGAAAAGAAACTACCAATCACTAAATGGGCCAGTGAACTGAACACACATTTCTCAAAAGAAGAACTACAAATGGCCAATAAATACTTTAGAAAGTGTTCAGAATCCTCAGTCATTATGTAAAATGCAAATTAAAACTACTTTGAGATAACATCTCACCTCAGCCTGAGTAGTTACCATTAAGGAAACAAATGAGGACAAATATTGAAGATGTGGGAAGAAGAAGCTCTTCTCCTCTGTTGGTGGAGAATGCAAGCTGACATTGCTACTATGGAAATTAGTGGAGGCTTCTCAAAAATTTACAAATAAATCTACAATATGACCCAGCTATACCACTTCTGGATACATATATAAAAATGGTTCTATACCTATCACAGGGATATTTGCACATCCTTAGTCATTGCTGCTCTGTTCATAATAGCAAGGAAATGGAAATGGCCTGGATGCCCATCAGCACATGAATCTATAATGAAAATGTGGTACATACACACAAAAAGATTTTATTCATCCCTAAGGAAAAATGAAACTATGCAATTTCCAAGAAAATGGATGGATAACTTATTATGTAAAGCGAGGTAACCCAGGCTCTCTAAAGGTTGATCCTAATCTCATATATATATGGAAATATATATATATGCATTTTTGTGTTAATGGAGGTGAAAACAAGTGAAAAAACTAGAAAGGAGCTCATGAGATGGAAAAATAAAGGGGTTTTAATGAGATGAGGAAGGTAATAGAACACATGTTATGGAAGTAGAAAAAGGAACACTAGCATGGAAGGGTATATTCCAGGGAGAGGGACTAAAGGGAAATGGGGGAAACTGTGAGTAGACAGAGGAAGAAGCAACCAAGGTAGGTATGTATGCAAATGCCATAAGCAAACCTGTCACCTTATAGGATAATTAAATATATTAGAAATTATTTACCTAGTAAATGAATATTGCCTCTCTTCTGTCCAATTTCCCATGTGATCTTAGACCAGCTACCTACTAACTCTGAGCCTTGGTTACCTTATTTGTTGAGATAAAAATACAGTTCTCAGGAGGATTTTTAAAATGGAAACCTTCTCAGTGTTCAGCTTCCATTATGTACGTCTTCTACGCCTTCCTCTTTTTTTGTCTTACTTTCATTCTGCATGTCTTTCAGACTCTTTCTTCTACTCTTAGGCTCTCAGAAACTTCTGTTCTTTACACCTCCCATCGCTGTCCTTCTCATGGCAATCTCACCTGTCTTCTCTAGATGTCTATTTGCTTGTTTCTCCAGTTCCCCATTCTTGATCTCACATCACTCTGTGCTCTAAATAATGCCTACCGAGACTTGTTTAGGACTCTGTATTATCAGGACCTCTGATGTCAAGAAAGATCCATAACCTAGCCTGGGGTGATGAGGGTCTGCTTCATTGGATTCATTTTAGCAAGTATTGGCCATGCAAAGTGCAGAACACAGAAATTTTTGATGACCAACTCCAACAATGCAGGAATAGAAATGAATTTAGGAGGTAGAGATAAAGTGGACTTTTACTCATCTTAGGCAGATGGTATCAAGACAAACCCATTGAGACGTAACACAAGCAGGACCTCATTCAGGTCTTGTGCCAAAAGAAATGTCCACCGGACATCCTCAAGGATAGTGGATAGGAAAAGATGGCTGTCAGGTGAAGCCTACCTTTTCCTTTCATATGGTGCTAGCCATCAGGGTCCTAAGTACACCATTCATCCTAAGTACACCATTCTTCATCAAAATATGCTCCCTGAAAGAGAAAAAGGATGGCTTCTCATGAAATCCACAAGTTGCAATAAGTACTAAAACTAAACAATGTGAATTTGTATTATTGTATGCTAATGAGTAAGAATATAAATACTTCAGGTCAGGAACTTTGGACCTCCTAGCAGCCAGCCCAGTGGGTACAGGATAAGGCCTTAGCTTTTATTGCTTTTCTTCTTGCCTTTGTCAATTCTTAGAGACTTGGTGTAAGGGCCAAATGATGTCTAGGTGGCTCATCCCCAGAGGACTTCTGAAACTCTTCCAAGAACTAGGTCATGAATGAATTAAATATCTTTGATTTGGAAGAACTGGGATCACCAAATGTAAGTAGCAGTAGAACCCCACTTGATTGCTTACCTGCTCCATTTCCACAAACAAGCATAAACACATAAGTGTACATGGAAATGAAAACTGACCTGAGAAATATCCACCTGCTCAGTCATTCTCACATATCCATTTAATCTTCATATTTACATCTAATTCATTTTCACTCATTTGGAAAGCATCAAATATAGTCAGTCATGCAAATCAATGGAAACCTAAAAGAGAAAAATAAAATGAAAATGGAGATGTTAACCTACAAATTACAAGCAGGCATACTTGTTTAAGTTTTTCAGGACCAGTCCTCTTTGAACTATAGCAGCCAAGTATGTCCCAGGCAGCTAATGGCTCTCTCAAATTTTTTGCTAAACCCTGCACTATGTAGTATGGAGAGGTGTCTGAGTCTAACCAGTCAGCACTTTATACTCAGTGCAAAAAGATTGATGGCATACTCTGGCTTTCCTGGTTTGTAAAATGCAGGCACTATTCTTGCTCAGCTCATTCATGACTACTTAATTATCTTTAGATTCTCAAGAAGCCTTAGCAGTACCCTTCAGAAAATTGGACAACAGGGCAGTCTCTGCTTAGGGGAAAATATAAAGATCAAAAGTTAGAGTGCTCTCTATATATACTTCTCTCTCTCTCTCTCTCTCTCTCTCTCTCTCTCTCTCTCTCTCTGTCACTTTCTCTTCACTTCCTCTCTCTCTCTTTCTTTCTCTCTCTTTCTCTCCCTCTCTCTGTCAATGTTAGTTTTCCTTGGACATTTCTACTAGAACAATGTAATAAGATTTTCCATCTTTGAACCTTTTTTAAAAAAAAAATTTCATCACTATACTCCTTACTTTTATTCTCCTTACTGTCTATCTATTTGGAGAACCTTGAACCTTTTCAAGGAATGATTGTGCTTACAATCTTTGTCATAATCTGTGCTGACTAGACTTAAATCCAGCCTAGACCCAGGGCAAAATGTGTGATTCATAAAAGATGAGGAAATAAGCAAGCATCTGTGAGTTTCAGACCTAAAGCATGAGGCCATTCCCAGCAGCGTCCCTAGGGGAATGTCATGCTATTTCATCTGTGGTCCATCAATTTCAGGAACTCTCAGGCAGCATCAAATGAGAAATAAGTTTATTGTGAATTTTGAGTAAGACTGTTCTCAAAGGGAAAACATTTCAACTACTGAAAATATAATTTCTAGTCTCTTAATTTAAAAGCTCTGTGACTGGCTCTTACATGTTTCTTGCCCATCTTGTTGGGCATTTATGTGTCATTTCACATAATGACTTTTCTCTGCTGAGAGAACCCAAAGCACTGTACACCTGGTGGGTTTGTGATCACAGGCTTTCCAGCAGGCGAAGAAATGCCTGAGGCCCTTTCAGCTTTTGGAGATGGAACCAGGTTGTAAGGCTATTACTCTGAGTCTAACTTAGACTGCACTTCTTCTGAGAATAACTCTGTGGCTAGCTCAGCAGTTTCTTCCCCTAGAAAGGCTCAGGATGCAAGATGAAATAGTTCAGTTCATACCAGCAGCCAGGGTTTGTAAAGCTGTCTTTGCAGTCTGGCTCACTTGCAGAGACCCCTAAGCAAGGCTGCCTCTGTGAAGCCCTGACCATGGTCATGGTCCTGGGAATCCCCTGGATTGGTAAAGTGGGATTTCTAGGGCTTACTCCAATCTACAGCCTTAGGGCTTCTGCAGTTGGGCCCAGAAACTTCTTTGTGAGAACTTCCCTAACTGGCTTTTCCTGATCCAAGCCTCAACTCTAGAAACCTATGGAACCCAACTTGAAAATGTAAATAGGCAGAGAAGTGTAAGATCTTAATTATTTCAATTAATCAAAAGGAGCTGAGATCACAGAATGCTGCTTCTGAAGTATAATTTTAGTTCTCCTATTAAACTCCTCAAATTTAAATATGAGAATCGCAACAGACCAATGAAAACTGTGCATCAGATATGTTATTTTCAGAGCATATTTCTTTTTTTTCTTTTTCTTTATTATTCAATTATGTGTGTGTGTGTGTGTGTGTGTGTGTGTGTGTGTGTGTGTGTGTGTGTGTGTGTGTAGAACCATGGACGAATTCGGGAACCACCATGGACCGCCTGCACCACCTCCTCGTTTACTCTGCCCCCGGGATTCACAGGCTCCGCCCTACCAGGACCAGAAACACAGGACGCCCCTGCTTCCACCTGGCGTCTATACCTGGGGTCTAGAATCCGAACTCAGGACCTTCTGCCTGCAAGGCAGAGGCTTAACCCCTGAGCCACCTCTCCAGCCCCCAGAACATATTTCTATATGCCACAGATTAGCAGTGTTTTCCTTGTACCACTATGATAGTCAATGTTTTCAACTTTGCAGGCCACTTATCTTTGTTACAACCCAACTCTATCACTGAGGCAAAAACAGTGATCACCAATAAGGAAGTGTTTGGACATGAGTCCTAATAAAACATTTCTTAAGATGGCTAAATTTGGCTTTTGTCTTATTTTTGTTTGTCATAAAATACTGTTCTTGCAAATTTTATAGCCATTTATAGTTGCACAACCATGAGATGAACCATGCTTAGTAATGGAGAGAGAGAAAGAGAGAAAGAGTGACAGGGGATGAAGAGAAAGAAAGAAAGGAGAGGGGAGGAAGGGGAGGGGAGAGAATGGAGGGAGGGAAGGAAGGAAAAAAGGAAGGAAGGAAAGAAGGAAGGAAGGAAAGGAAGGAAGGAAGGAAGGAAGGAAGGAAGGAAGGAAGGAAGGAAGGAAGGAAGGAAGGTGGGAGGGTGAAGGAGGGAGGGAGGGACAAGAAGGGAGGGAGGGAGGGAGGAGGGGAGGGAGGAGGGAGGGAAGGACAAGGAGGGAGGGAGGGAGGAAGGAGGGAGGGAGAAAGGAAGGAAGGAAGGAAGGAAGGAAGGAAGGAAGGAAGGAAGGAAGGAAGGAAGGAAGGAAGGAAGGAAGGAAGGAAGGAAGGAAAGGACTCATTACTAGTTTATCTTCCAAAGAGTTGTAGCCCATTAATTTTTTTATTATTGTTGCTCTGCTGTTGTGATTACTGTTCTCAAAGGGAAAATATTTCCCTCATTGTTTTTGTACCTTCTAAATATTAGACATAAAATTGGTTTCAAATTTAATTCTTTTAACTTTTTGCTGTCTATATTCATTGCACATAGTATCATCTTATATAGTAATGTTGTCAGACAAATAAATATTAAAAATCAAGCATTTTCCCCCATACTGTCTCCCCCACTTTTTCTCATCCTTTCTTATCCTGTTAAGTCACCTTTGTTCCCTAAACAGTTTCTCTTCTAATCACATGTCATCTATCCCACGTGATTATATTTATGACTACAAAAGCAGGTAGACACATATAGAAAAAAAAACATGCAATTCCAGGGCCCATAAGATGGCTTAGTGAGTCAAGTGCTTACCAGGAACCTAATGATCTGAGCTTGATCCCTGGATCCAATATAAAGTCGTCATCCTCTGACCTACACCTGCACGGTGTGCCCATTCACATACACGATAATAATATGTAACTTTAAAAACACGTATACTGTCTTAATCTTTTCGTACCATTGCTGTGATAAATACATGACCTAGCAATTTAGAGGAACCACAGTTTATTCATTCCTACAATTACAGGTTGCAGGAAAGTTCATATCAGTAACTAAGGGAATGGCTGTGCCATATCCACAAGAGAGGGAGAGAACGACCAACTTTCCAGCCTGTCAGGCTGCCAAAACCAGTCAATTCTCTCTCCATCTTACCCACCTGCCCAGGGAATGGTCTTACCTAGTATTGGCTTCGCATATCAATTACATAATCTCCTTTGGCCTTACCCAAAGCCTTGCCTCCACTAAACATTTCTGCAGTTGAGATCCAGCTAAAATCACCCTTGCCTCCACAGGCACAAACACACACACACACACACACACACACACACACACACACACACACACAAATTAACTAATTAATTAATTGATTGAATGAATGAATGAATGAATGAATGTGTACTAACAATCATGTCATTAAAAATTACCCAAACATATTTAGGATCTCCAATGCTTTGAAAAGGACTAAAACTTATTATGACTATTTTACAGCCTTTTGTGAAACTTAAAATTTTCTGTATCTTGTAACATTTGAAATCATATGCTCATAGATTCACTCTTTCTCCGATATGGCAAATGTCTTTATCATTATTATTACAGTTCATATCAAAATAAAATATGTTTGTGAAAATTAATATTTTTAGATTAGCCAAATCAAGCAAACTTCTCTGTGGGTCCAGCCAACAGTCTGCTTTTCTGGGAGGGATCTATGACTCTGCTTTAGGCTACTGAAACCCTGGTGGTATCTTCTTCCTGTTGTCATGCTTCTCCGTGGCAGTGTTTGCTTTATTTCTTCTATATCCTTTCTATGTCCCGTTCTCCAACCTTGCTTGCTTTAGGACTTACCCCATGTGATGAACTACCTTCACATCTTTCCTATGGACCCCTCTATCTCTCCACCCATCCAATCAGATAGAATTGCCTGAGAGCTACTGCTCACTTTGCCTCTGAGAGATGTCATCTATGGGAAGGGATGATTTAAGGTGCTTACCTTTATTCACCCCTAAATTGTAAAGCTTTTGACTAAGAACCTGAAATTACATAAGCATATGATATGTTGAGATATTGATATAATTAGGTTTCACCTTCTAGAAAGCAACATTATTTTAAATTACTATGCAAAGAAGGAGGAGATTTGAAAACCTGGCAAATTTATTCAAGATATTCCAAGACCTCCTGCTTAGAAATTTCCCAGTTATCATCTTAGAAACTGGGTCATTATCGTTCTCATGAAGTTATGGATCAGAAAGCTTAAACACCCACTTAACATTACCTCAGATGATCCCAAACACTTGTAGTGTATCTTACACAGATTCTAAGGCTGAAACATGGATAGATATGTATTAGTTATATATAATATTTTCATGGGACTGGAAGATGGTTCAGGGGTTAAGCCTCTGCCTGGAACGCAGAAGGTTCTGAGTTTGGATCCAGGATCCCACATAAAAATGCCAGAAGGAAATGGTGGAGACCTGTACTGCCAGTCATGGAAGGTAGGACCTGGAAAACCTCAGAGCAAAGCAAAGAGAAGGTAGAGCAATTCAGAGTGATTCCCAAGGTCACTCGGCCTCCACAGGCACATATAGTGCTCTCTGATTTGCACAGACACACACACACAGAGATACACATGCAATAAATAAATAGATAAATCTAAAAATATTTTCACATATATGTGATAACTTACAGCTGTATGTAAGTTTACATCAAGACCCACAAATTAGCAAGAATGACTTTATAGCTCAGGTCTCTTACTTTCTAGTTACACCCAACATATGTATACATTGAAGCCAGAGTTTTATAAAATGTGATATCTGAATTTGTGACCTTCCTCTCCCTCAGAAACGGCCCTTTTTCATTCAAGTCTTTTAAGTTCTCCATAACCATTCCCAAGAGTACGCCTTCTGAGGTTCCGTAAGCAAAACAATCCCTTAGGTGTCGATTGAGAATTAAGACACTAGCTGATAAAAGGTATAACCACTTGCATTAATGTTTGCATTGCAAAAAGAGTCTTAATGGGAAAATAATTAATCTTTAAAGATTGATGTCTTTGAGGAAAATTATCCTGCCAAGCAACGGGTCCAGTCTCTCCATGCAGACAACCTCTGCTTTGCTTCCTACACTGCAGGCAGGTTACAGGTAATCTCTATAACTCCACAACCAGACTACATGAAAGTGAGGTGGGTCAGCTTTGAACCCTACATGACATGATCTAAAGAAATTTTAAATCTCTCCTCTGTTTAAAAATTGCTTTGCTCTTAGAGGATCTCCCAGCAGTTGAGAGGGTCAACAGACATCTGTCTGTCTTTTTCCAAGTTCACCGACAGCTTTTCCACTTATCAAGGAAACAAATTCACAAATGTAGAACTTGTGAATGAGGTCTGTGCTTTCTTGTATATTTTGTGTGGAAATGTCCAATTCTCAGTAGTTTTCACAGTATGACAGTCCACTGATTATATAAGGCAACACAGAAGACCCAGAGGATGGAGTAGGACGTAAAGGACAATTGACAGAAGTTGAGTACCAGGTGTATTTGGAGTTCTATGAAGGCCAGAGGACAAACACTGGTTTTTGTCAAGAGTCTTGTTTGTGTCTAGAGTAGGTGAGAAAGCTGGAGACCAGTTGCAGACCAAAGCCATACATTGACAATGAAGACGAAAAGACCTCTTCATATCTGTGTGATGATGGAGTATTTCCCTAACTTTGGTAAACTTCATTTGTTTCATCTGTAAAGCAAGAGAAGATAGTGAGTTTATACGGATGAATGAACTAGCATGTATCAACAGCCATGAGACACAAAATGACCCCCAACAACTAGATATTAAGTTATTAGCTCAGGAAAGAGAATGCAGTTCAATAAAGAATGTGGGATATGATCATATGTTTTTTTCTTCTTCCTAACTCTCTAATCTTAAAGCTCCATAACCTAAAATGTGAATTGATCCTTGATCTCAGGGCAGTCTGCTGAGTCTGCTAAGTACAGACAGACAGGTGGCATCTGAGCATCACCTAGGTGCTTGAAAATTCTGTGGCTTCTGGTGCTTTATTCCTAGAAACTCTGGTTTAGTAAGTCCCTGAAGGTACCCGTGCTCTGCATATATAAACAGCTACCCACATGAGTCCCATGTAGTTAATAGATCACACTTTGAAACACTAGAAATGATGCTGACAGGGACCTGTGATAAGCTTACACCTGGGCAGTATCCTTGCACCAACGTTCTGAATGGAAAGTAAAATAAAAAGAAAACAAACAGTGGTTTGCATAGCTACATTCTTAAAATAGAAACATAATAACAAGAGTTCACAAAGCCATGTGAAGAGACTTTATTCTTTTTTTCCATAATTGTCCAGTCTTTAATTCTAGGCATCACACAATATTCAACGAAGTTTATGCAATGCATATTAGAAAATGTGTTCGAGTGGAGAATGCTTTTCATAGTCTTGATAAGGAAGCTGTGGTCTCACCTCAGTGAAGCCGTTTCTAGGAAGTGCTAAAATAATTATGGTCCAAATGGCTTGCATTAGAAATATATGGTCCTTGGATAGAGTCCAGTGACTCTTAAATAATGGATAATAATATTCAAAGAGATAGGCCTTACAATTATCAACTGTCTTAAACAAACATCTGACAGGTCCTAGGCTGAAATCCATTAGCGAATGAATCTATAGACAGTTGCTCTCTGTGGCCACAGATGGGTCATCAACACAGAGTGAGACAAAGTTACACAGAGGCTTGAGAAGTCACACTAAATTTTTTTAATAAATAAGTGATCAAAGTACACTTAAGTAATTGGTGGCAACCCAACAATCTATGCCATATAAGGAAAAAATGACTGAACATAATACCTTCTTATGGTTATCCCCTATTCTTTCCATCCATAAAAATCTTCCACATCTTTGTTCTATTACATATGTTTAAGGAGATAATTTTATGACTCATGCCTGTTAGTATTTTCCATTGAGGGGTAGGTACTAAACCAGAAGGAAATTTCAGAAGTTCCTAATGAGATGGGTAGATATTCTGAATTTTTTCCAGAACATGGGGGAAAAATATCAACCAAAGGATCAGTTATTTCTATCTCCCATAAGGCATATAGTTCTGATCATTAAGGAAACTGAGGTTAGTATCTTCCTCAAAATATTCATATTGAAAGGAGTATGACAATAACAGGGTGCTGAAAGTTGTCATTAACAGACCTAATCAAAGCTAATTGGCTGAATAACTAATGATGAAAAGACAAAAGATAGAGCCCAAATCTTGTAGAATAGGTGATGGTTAACATGATAAGATAAAAAGTGAAATTAATGGTTTGGCCAACTTTAGCCTTTGCTAGAGAATCAAGGGCCATCTACTATCACTTACCATGGGAAATGGTACCACAGAGTATGGAAAAGGAAGGGGAATTCATGTGAAGTTGCATACAGGCTCTGCCATCTGTAAGGTCAAACCCCCTCTCAACAATAAAGTGAGAGTTTCAGACAACCAGCAAAGCCCTGAACAGCCAAGCCAAGCTAGAGAGTGAATGGAGTAGGTTTCAAAAGACAATGCACATGTAGAGTCATTAAACCTTTCATTGTCCACTTGGGAATTGTTCTCATGTTGCATAACATTAATTGTTTTGTTGTTGTTCCTCCTGCTGTTGGAATTGCTGTTTAATCTCCCTATTAATTTCTCTTCCTTTAATGTCAAAAATAGAAAAATCTCAGAAATTTTATTTTTCATAATTTTTACTTTTAGAATACAACCACAAGGGTGAGTACATGTCCACCAAAACTAAAATTACTAAATCCAATTCTATGTTTTAAAATTATTTAGGGGCTGGCATGATAGATCAGTGTGGGTAAAGGTATTTGCACCAAACTTGAAGATATAAATCCAATCGTCAGAGACCACATGATATGGAAAGAAGAACTGACTCCCATATGTTATTTGATTTTTGGATGCATACTGTGGTACACATACCCGTGAATTTTAAAATAAGCTTCTTAATGATTTTTCAAAATGCTTTATTATAAGAATAATATTTGATCTATGTAAGAAAAGTTTAAACAGTATATATAGGATAGCATAAGATGAGGTAAATTCTCCCAAGATCCTATAATCCAGAAGTAATTATATTGGTAGTATTATTTACACACTGTTCATATATGAAAAACAGTGTTAAAATAGATAGACGGGTGATAGATACATAGAAGATAGAGAAATATAGATAGATGCTAAACATAGACAGAAGGGGGAAAGAAAAAGAGGCAGAGAGAGAGAGAGAGAGAGAGAGAGAGAAACATCAGAACAACCTGAGTTCAACCCCCAAATCTCACAAAGTGTCAGGTGAGAATTGACTACTGAAAGTTACACTCTGGCCTCCACAGATACACTGTAATATGAATGTTTCTGCTCTAACACACACACACACACACACACACACACACACACACACACACACACAAATAAGCATAATGCATGTAAACACTAATTTTTAAAAAAAATTGTAATCATTTATGTGAAGATATGCATCTACATGTATATGTAACTCTTAAATGCAAAGAATATATTATTTATAGTATTCCACAAGCAGCATGTCATTTTTATAATTACACATATATCATTACATATTACATGATATATATCTATATATAACTATATATAGTTAAATTGTACAATAAACTAATAATCAAAAACAACACATAGTAAATCTTCAGAAAACAGTTCACATAATGATGTGACATATCTTGTGATAGCCCTTTCCTTGCTGTTTTGTGGCTTTCCCATCTATATGCCATGCCTAGAAGTATACATCATTTTTATTTGCAATTTTCGTCAGATAGTTTTCAAACTGTGTTATATATTACTTCTTTCATACAATTTGATGTTTAGGAGATCATTCTTGCTACCCCCGATAGTTGTCATTTATTCTCTTTAATATGATATTTCATCACAGGAATTTGCAGCAGTGTGCATACTGAGGTACCACTGTGGTATTCTGCTTCTGTGATTGTCACTGCACAGCATGGAAGCTGTTGGATCATACGGCCGTCTCTGTGAAGTAATTAAGATAACCAAGTTATCCTTTTAGCTTTGAAAATATAGTTTTCAAAGAAATTTATTTTTACATACTGATATATACATATAACAAATGTATGTAAAAATTTAATAAGTGTATACTTAAAACAAAAGTTTTGCACTATGGAAAATTTTCTTTTTATTCTTCCATAATTTCAGGCATGTGTACAATAAACAAGCCATTTCACTCCTTATTACCTGATCCCAAACCTTTCCTCCTCCCACTGAAATCCTTCTTGTTCCCAAGTAGTCTCATTTCTACTTTCATGTTTTTCTGTTTGCATGATCCAATGAATTTATCAGGTTTTCCTATGTTAACATGTTACTGAGCATGGACAATATATCTGTGGCTACCCCACTGAAGAAAGTAGTCCAGTATTAACCTCAGGAGTCTCTCAGGGAGGGTGATACCTCATACGATGATGTATTAATAAGACAAATCTTGTACAGGTAAACACAGCTATGTTGAGTGCATTGGTTCAAGGACTCTGTCATATCCATAAGGCACAGTTTTGCAGCTCCTCTCCCCACCCTCTGGTTCTTACATTCTTTCTGTCTCTTCTTTCTTCTTATTACTTGAGTCTTGGAATGGGATGTCATTTCATGTCCTTTTTTGGATTGAGCACTTCGCCATCACATATCCTCTGTACTTTGGTCATTGAAATTCTCTACATTAAACTCTTTTACAAGGAAGCTGCTCAGTGGAGGACTGAGAGTTATGCTCATCTATGAATATAATGAAAAATATTTTGAAGGCTTTTTTATATCATGTCTATATAGCAAATAGCAGTTTGTCTCTTTTTTCTCTCTCTTCCTCTTTCTCTTTCTCTTTCTCTCATACACACATATACATATGCACACACACACATATATAATTCTATAACCTACTATGAACTTCCCATCCACAGGATCTCGTCTTGTCTCCAGAATGAGGTCCCTCCTGAAAGCAAGGCCTTAAATCAATTTAAAAAAGCAGTTGGTTGCCATCATTATACTCATGCCACTATTACATAAATGGGTACATCTTGCCAGGGTTGTTATAGTAGCTTGCAGATTTCATAGCTGTGTAAGATGATTGATATAGAGATACCTTTGCACTTTTTGTGATAAAATAAACTTATTTTTGTTGGTTTTTATTTCTTGGCCTTGGTATGTTATATTTCATGATAGGATGGCCAGCTATTACTACAATGTTATTTTCACAACAATAAGATAGAGAGCTTATTCAAATAAGTGGTTAAGTGCAACAGGTAGTTTCTGCCATTGTAACAAAATAGCTGAGAAGAACAATTTGAAGGAGAGATGAATTTTAGATCCTGACTTCAGCCCATGGTCGCCTTATGCCATTGTTTTAAGGTCTGTAATAAGGCAGAGCACAGAGAGGAACAGCAGATGACAGAATAAGACAGGGGTTAAGATTCTGACCAGCAAGCAGAAGGACCTGAGTTCATATCCCAGGTCCCACGTAAAAAAACTCCAGGGACAAATGATAGTGGCCTACACTTCAGTCTGTGGTGGGCAGAGTCTCAGAAATCTCAGAGTGAAACAAAAATGAGGTAGAAGCAGTATAGGACAACCAAAGTCATTCTTGGTCCTCCATAAGGACACACATTGCCCTCTGATGCACACATACATACATATAAATAAATAGATAAGTAAATAAGTAGGCTTAAACTGTGATCTCATCAGTGCCAATAAACAAGAAAAGAAGTGTCTGATGACAAATGTACTCTACTAAGAACACACACTCTGGAGAAACATACTTCCTACTACTGATCTTCCACCATGGCTTCTTGTATCAAACCAGTGATGACATTAGAGCCCCCTCCTAATGCAACACATCCTTAAAAACTCAACCCTGAACATTGCTTGGGGACTGTGACTTCAATGCAGGATTTTTGGGGACAATTCAGATGAAGAGTATAACATTAGTACACAGCTGTTGTTTTTATTAGTTCTATTGGGGGGGATCATATTAACTGGAAATAAAAAATAATGTCCAAATACTCAAGACATTTAGGGAAACACTTCTGATGGATGGATAAAAAAGACTTAAGTATGATAATTTATTCCTAGATAAACAAAATAAAGATTAGAAAGCTCATATCCATCTAAATCACAATAGAACACAAAGGACTATATAGCATGCTCACTCTCTGTCATCAAGACTAAAGAGCCATCATAGAAGAAGGTAAGAGCCACAGTTTAGGGAAGGGTGCCTCTATGTCTTGTCTTGAGGACATGACAGTCTTTGTTCCCAGGAGACCACTGCAGCTTTATTTCCCTCCTAAGAAAAATCTGTAAAAAAATTTGGCCTGGGACATTTCATTATAAAAGATTAAGGTCTCCATGAGGCACCACCCCTCTCTGAAGGACTATCGAGTCCTTCATTTTTAATCTAGCTTTGGGAAGGGTACCTCCTTTCCTCAGTGGTATATTCTACTGATCCATTATCCATTGCCCAAGCTCCAGTGAGTACCCAGGCACATAATACAGGCAGCCCTTGTAAAACCCTTGTAAAAAGTCATAAAAATAGGAAGAAGACTGATTGGGAAGAAGTTTTTTAATAGGAGGAGGAGGAGGAATGTGATTGGATAATAATAGTATGAAAATGACTTGAATTCATTGTATGTATGCATGATATTATCAAAGAATAAAATATAAAAATATAGCATAAAACAAGTAGATAAAGATAAATGGATAGATAATAGATAATTGTGGCACTACCGATTCAGGGAGGCCCTAGCTGGCTCCCAAATTCAGGACAAGCCTGCATGTACGGTCATGTCCCAACAGAGGACCATGAAGGCAGAGGGATGAACAACCAATGGGAAGCGGCCATCTAACCTGCACCTGCAATGGACACCTAGTAAAACAGTTAAATGACTGGTGACTGCCCCCCCCAGGAGGGATGACAACACCTGATTGGACCCTGACCCTATATTAATGGCTCTGAATCTGCAGCATCTCATCCACTCCTGCTTCTCACCTGATTCCCGGGGTCTGGTGGTGACCTCGTCGCCGGCTCACCCATTCTCCTCTAGCCCCGAGGCCCCACTGTTTCTCCTTCCTTCCCCTGGCTGGCTGGTGGGGTCTATAGCAACAGATAATAGAAAATTTATATACATTACTTAATATATATGTTAAATATTAACACAATGAAATTACCCAATATTTTCTTTTGCCAAAGAATACTTCTAAAATTCATTTAAGCTGAATATATAGAAGCAATCTAAAAATTCTGAGAAATGATTATTCTTATCAGCACTCAGAACTTATTATGCTAATTTTAAAAGTAACATAAAAGTTGGAGAGATGGATCAGGGGTTAAGCCTATATCTTTTGGACAGAAGGACCTGAGTTCAAATCCCAGATCTCACATTAAAATGACACATAGAAATGGCAGTGACCTGTACTTCTGACCCTAGAAGGCAGAGTCTGGGAAACCCAGAGCAATGCAAAATGGAGGTGGAGTAATCCAGGATGATTCTGGAAGTCATCTTTGGGTCTCCACAGACACACAATGCCCTCTGATACACACACACTCTCTCTCTCTCTCTCTCTCTCTCTCTCTCTCTCTCTCTCAAAAAAAAAAAGAGAAAACATTTTCTAGCCCACAGAGAAGCATGACTGAGACCTTTAGCTCTCCCCTCCCTTGCCAATTTAATTAGAGAGGAGCTGGTAAAGGCAGATCCGTCACTCCAGTATCCACCTGTCAGGCTGAGACTGTTTTGTGCACTTCCTTAATTTCAACCACGGAACCCTCTGGTGACCCTTTCTTCTCCCTTTGTTTTTATTTAAGAAGTAGAGAAAACATCCTCACGTGGCGCTTTTAAATGAAGTGACTTGTCAAGTCGGACTGTAGCAGTCATCTGAAAGGCAGTAAATTTAGCGACCCTCACTTGCACCGACAGCCTGTCGAGCCCTTGAAACATAAATAGCAGTGGAGACAAATCTCCACCGTTTTCCTGTTAAGCTTTAGCCTGATAGGCTGGCAGCCTTCCACGAGTGCCTGGACCCCAGCAGTTGCCTTCAACAGCAGACAGGAGCTCCCCTCCTTGCCCACTCTTAGACTGGAGGTGTGCTACTGAGTCTTCTCTAAGACTGTGATCCATCTGCTTCACAGAAACATTAAAAACCCTGAGCCAGGATTGAAAGGTACTGGTAAGCAGATGCCTGCAACCCCAAATGGATGTTTGGAGGGCAAATCCTAGCTCATCACTTTGGTTTAAAACAAAGAAGCCAATTAACAGATCCAGACCCATATTACTGCATTGACCTCTAAGTTGCTTACCCCAAACTGCCCACCTCATGTTAAATGGGCACATCACAAGAACATATCCTTAGTTCATGCTTAAACCATTTTCATTTCTGTTCACCAACTGTCCTGTCCTCTCTCCATTGGATCCAACAGCTCTTTCTGCACTGAGCCTGTCCACAAAAGAGGAGTTGGGTTTGGGGATGTGCCCAGATGAGGCCATTAGGACATTAGGACTGCAAAAAAAGGGTGGAAGGGCCAGATGGGGTTGCCCTGTTTTGCTTTGTTTTAATTACATTTCAAAACCTTCTCTGGCAGCTACAAAACTCTGCCTAGCAGTGCTTCCCTGATGCCCTAGCCCTGCTGAGTTTAACACACTCACTTACAAAATGCCAATTGATTTATGTGACTCTTGAAAACAGCAACCGCTGCTCTCATCTCTCCTGATATTTAATCCTCAGTCATGGCAGAATCGCTAATAACAGGCCTGGTATTACCCCTGTGGTTCTCATGACAATGGAGAAAGATTTCCATTGTTACTGCCTCTGTCCAGCAATTCACATCTCTGCCGCACCTCCCTTATTAGAAAGTAATTTAGCAAGCGGTCAACATCTGCAGGAATTCTTATTCCTATTTTATTCCCAAAGGACTCCTCTAAATGTTTTCATGTTTCTTTTCTTGTTAGTCGGTTTTACCTGCTTGCTTCCTTCACCTCACTTCTTCAGGGCAATGAAATTGAAGAGGGACGGCCAGGTGGCTTCATGACATAATGTTTGTATTATACCATTTTCCATTGCAGTAGTTAAATGCCTGAGGCCAGTTAAGTATAAGAAAAGGAGGTTTATTTAGCTTACAGTTTAAGAAACCAAAGTCCAAGTGGCACTTTAATGCCTCTGGTGAGGGCTGCCTTGATACATCAGACTACTGCAGATAGTATTGAGGGGGAGTGTGTCCAAAAGGGAAAATATTATGTGGGAAGACAAAGAGGGGTGAAGCCAGAGCTTGTTCCTTGAGAACTGTCATGGTTTGAACTGTGTCCCCCCACAGTCTCATGTGTTTGGGGAAAGTCATGGCACCTTGAAAGGTGGAAGAAAGTGGTCACAAGGGGTGGGCCTTGACATGAATTAGTCCCACCCTGCCTCCAGGGGGAGTTTGTCTTTGCAGCAAGCAGTCTTGCAGCTCTCAGCCTCTCAGATGGGACTGACTTAGCCTGACTCCAGCTTCAGCTTGCCAGCCAGCCATACTGCCTCTGCCATGAGAAACTGTATCTCCTCTCTGGAACCGTAAGCTGAATAAATCTCCCTTTCTCTCTTAAGTTGCTTGACTTTGGGTGCTCTCTCACAGCAATAGTTGAGAATAACTCTTACAAGAACTAATCAGAATCACATACAACAGATATAATTTTCTTCTATAAACTCTATTTCAATGACCCACCTACTTTCTACTAGGTCAAAATAAACATTTTTTTTAAATTTCTAAACAATACCACCTGCATTCGCATCCAAAACCTTCTAATTTCCAACCAACACACTACATTTAGGATGCTTTTCTTCACACATGAGAGCAATAGAACAACATCAAGTCTCCATCCCATGATTAACTTGGACATGTTTCTCTTATATCCTAAGCCTGTGTTCTACCTCTGTCAGTAATGTTACCAATACCTGGAATTGAGATAAGATACCATGAATATTACTGCTGAGGGGAATGTATAGCAGGTGTTAAGCAGTAACTCATTTAATGAACTCCTCCAGAAGTATTCCAGATTCTTGTAAGCTAGAACAGAAATCCGAGAAAAACACATGGATATAGCAAGCAAAAAAACAAAATGTATTTTAAAAAGTATACATTTCCAAGGGAAGGAGGGTATCGGAGCAGACAGGGTGAAGTTTTCATGTCACATGGTATGGAGCTTGAAGGGGTCTTTGCTAAGCTGTTGCTACCCTGTCTGTGCTCTGTTATAGGCAGTCCTACGTGCAACCTCATTCTTTTTTTTTTTAATTCAGTTGTGCGTGTGTGCGTATGTATGTGTATGTGCGCGCACGCGTGTGTGTGTGTCTGTGTGTGTATAGAACCACGGACGAATTCTGGAACCACCATGGACCGCCTCCACCTCCTTGTTTACTCCACCCCGGGATTCACAGGCTCCGCCATACCAAGACAAGAAGAGCGGGCCGCCCCCGCTTCTGCCTGGCGTCTATACGTGGGATCTGGGATCCGAACTCAGGATCTTCTGCCTGCAAGGCAGAAGCTTAACCCCTGAGCCACCTCTCCAGCCCACAACTTCATTCTTGTATGTTGCGTTGGTCTTAAATATCCACCCAGAAATACTCATTTCAGTATTAGAATGAGCTGTAGGTCACCTTCTGATAGTCTAGAATGCCCTTTTTCTGCACCAGTTGCTCTGGTGAATTCAGCATGGGAGTTTCCAGTCTTTGTCTTTGCCAATAGGTTTTCCTCATAAGCTAATTTTGTCGCTCTTGCATAGGTCTTCTGGTCTTCAGTCTCTTGCCTTAGCTCCACACTATCTCCTTAGATTCCTTAATTGTTTTTGCCCCCTACAGGGTACTGTGATGGAGAAAAGCAGGATTCTACCTTGTATAGTCTACAACAGAATACACCCTATAACCATAAAATTTCCCAATATATTTCCCTTCAAAGAACTAAATCTAGAGATCTCGACCTCATGAACAGCATTTAGAAGGAAAGGACCATTTCTAATCCCTGATATCAAGTCTGGGGTAATGATTCAGTATGAGTACAGTAAAGAATCTCACAACCCATTACTGAAAAGGATGTGTGCATGGAAGCCCCAGGTGGGATGCTGAGCTCAATCCATGTCAGTGAACTGACATTTGCATGTGAAAGCATACATGCAAATTGGGATGAATACTATCTCTCTGGCTGCCAGGAAACATAATGCTGGGGTGCTCTTATTTGACCTGTGTTTAGTCAGTGAGCCAAAGTCAATTGTGAATCCTCCCTGGCATGGTGCTTGTCACTGGTTTCTGGGTACTAGCTCCACCCTTTGGGACTATAAAAGGTTTGTATGGGGCCAATTTGCATATTCCCCACTCTGCTGTCTCTTACTATTTAAATGGGGAACATTACTGTATTAGAGACATCCACCCCTTCCTGCCTTCCTGTCCTGCAGTTTAAACATCTTCATAGTCACTAAAATACCTGTCTTTCCAGCGAACTCTCCCATCTTTGATCTCCATTCCTCTAACTCTCCCTTAAAATGATCTTTGTTTTTAATCAAGTCTGTGATGTTTTTCTTCATGCCCACAATACAAGGCCCTTCCTATTCTGACACACAATTGCTTCTTTCAATCACCCCCCCTACATTTTCCATATTGAAAATGTGGATGGGAAGTGGTTTACACCCTAGAAAAGCAACACTGTCAAACACTAGCAGATCTCTCAGGTGAAATATGAGGCCTAGAAACAAAAACTTCAAAGGATCTGAAGAAACACGCAGCTGGAAATATAAACAGAGCCCTGGCACAGGCATCCCTCCTAGATTCACCTTGTGCTTTTTCTCTTCCTTGTCCTGGCATTTTTGTGTTGAGCATGCTGTGCTGAAAAGTAGGGAAGGGAGGAAAGCTAGAAATGGTGAGCATGTCCTAAGGAATAAAAAAATAGGACAGTGTGAAACATACTGTAAAGAACAGATACTTGTTAGAGCATTTGAAGTTGGCCTGAGAAACTTCAAATGGCATCATTGATTTGAGATCCGTTTTCCTTTTATTTTATAGGCAGAAGTTCATAGCCACCCTAGGCTCACTGTCTTTATTCTCATCTCCAAACACAAACTATGAAAACACACATACATATGTGCACATATCCTGCAAGATAAATGTCAGCCCTTTGCTTTTCATTAAACTCTACATATGCTTACATTTATAGCTAATGTGTTTACAGTCGCTTTTATGTAAATAATTCAAATTCAGGTGAGTATGAGGAATGTCAATGTCATTTCAAATACATATTCCCTTTAGCAAAAGTACGATCTGCTCAAATGCTGTAAGACTTTTTTCAGAAGAGTAAAAGAAACGATTTGTCCATTTCCAAATATGCAAGAGCACTTGGAATTGTGTGTTTTTAAATCCCTTGAATCTTTGATCTCCATTGTTTTTATCACTGTAAGGGAGTTTCCTAAACGTGCTTCTTGCTTCTGAAACAAAGCAAAAGATTTGGTAATGATTATTAGAACACCAGAATTTCAAAGAGTTCTGTGCTATTGCAAATAGAAATAGAAAATAAGTTGGCATACCAGGAGAAATTTCTAACAATAACCAAATTGAATTTACTAAGAAAACACTGGAGGATTAGTGAATTCATATAGTATTTCCCAAAGCTAAAAAGAGGAAGCTTACATGTAAGCATATTGTGTGTGTGTGTGTATGTGATTGTGTATGTGTGTGTGTGCATGTGTGTGTTTAAGAAAAAAATGTTTAAGTAGGAAAGAAGAAAGTGAGGCAGAAATGAAGGAGAGAAAGAGAGAAGTACCATGGAGGTGCATTTAGTTCCAAGTGCCTGCTTGCTTAAAAATGACCTGGGATTCAGTTCACATCCAGGTTTCACCAAAGTGAGTTGCGCAGAAGGCACTGTCATTAGAAGGCAGCACCTGGCACACTCTAATTGGAGTTATTCCTGATGGATGTACCTTCACACTAGGGAAGACAAAAGAGAACACACTCCTCTTGTTGCTAGCTCTAGGCTTTTCTTTCTGACTCACGAAGAAATATTAAAGAAACTAAGGATGTACAGCTTGGATAAACAGTGATTAAGGGGGGCATGCTAATTATGTGTGAGAGTTCGCAAAGTTCAGCCACTGAGGAGGACAAGGAGTTATTGAGCCTTACAGCTGAATTATTATCAGGAGACACATAGCACATTAAGCAAAGGGAGGTTTTAACTAAGCACCAGATCTCAGAGTAAATATAACATTTGGCAATGTGAGCTAACTTATAGAAATTGGTTAAGATGTTTAAAGTTCCAAAATACTGCAATTAGCATTTCAAGTAAGCATACAGGGCAGAGAACAATAAATGAGAATAAGAGAAGGACCTACATGTCAACTTTTAGGAAAGCCCTCCAGAGACCTTAAACAACAGGTTATGTATGGTTTACTTCCTGGCCTGCGCATCTTCTTATGGTTGAGATAAGATGGGACATGTAGTGGAGTCCTTGCTTAGAGAGTAGCCAATCAGTGTCACCAAGAACCCGTGCCTCCACAGAGGCAGGCACAGAGCAGAAGAATCTGAATGTTCTTTAGAACATTCTGGCTCACAATTCATGTAGTCTACCACAGGCTTGAAGACAAGGAAGGGAAGTTTTTCCTGTCATGTCTATGTCCACTGACACTCATCTGGATTCTGAAACAAGGACTCCACAGAGCAACCAGTGATACACTTGTCCAACCTTTACCAACAAAGTGTTCTGCACACATTTGCTTCAGCCAAATGACATTCTTGGCTCATTCAAAAGGAATGGATTTTTATGAATCTCCTCTTAACCTGCATGAAGAAGCTGAAGCTATGTGCATATGTATCTTAATTCAGTTCAGAAGCATCTCAATCTATTCAGGCCTTCCTAATGCAAACACTATGGACCGGATAACTGGTACACAATAGAAACATTCTTCACAGATACGAAGATTAGAAAATCCAAGGTTGCAGTGCCCACATAGTCATTGTCTGGGGAGGACTCACTGGTTCAAAGACAGTCATCTTTGTCCTCATGTGACCAAAAGGGACAAAGGAGCTCTCTGGAGTCTCTTGTATAAAAAAGGGTGCTAACTCACTCATGATAATCCCATTCTTATGTTCTATTAACCTCCCCAAGGCCTTATCTCCAAGTGCTATTATCTTAGAGACAAAATTTTCACGCATAAATTACAGAAGGGTGCCCAAATTCAATCTATGACCAACTAACTCGGTATTCATTACGAATACCTAATCTATTACCATTCTCTCTGCAAGCTCACAGGGATACTATGAGGAAAACACATTCTGAGGAAGCATACACTCTACAACTCTAACTTTCTAAAACCTTCTGCTTCTACCCAATTACTCTGGACGGATGAGAGATTCTGAAGTGAAATCATAGATATAATTGCATTGTGAGTTTCAATAGAACATATTAGTAAGACATGCCAAGAAATGTTGAGTTTCAACTAGAGGACACAAAAGAAGACAAAGAAAAAGTAACAAGGGCAAAATAGAATCTTGTGCAATAGTAAAAATGCATATGAGTGGGCACACATGTGAGTAGATACACATGCATGTATGTGGAGGCTCTAGGTTGATATGAGGAATTTCTTGAATTAAACTTCCACCTTGACCTTTTGAGACAGGTCTCTACTCAAACCAGGAGCTTACAGATAGGGCTAATCGGGGTAGCCATCTTGCTTTGAGGATTCCTGGGCTCTATCGTCTGAGGCTGGAATAAGAGGTGGTCCACCACACCTGCGTGACATTTTATATGGCATCTAGAGATCTGAACTCTGATCCTTTGCTTGTACAGCAGGTGTTTTAACCCCTTGATCAACTTGCCAGCATGAAGATCTATTTATTGGCTGATTGACCGAAAAATTAGATTGGTTAAAAATGTGCATTGGCATATAAAAATCTCAAGTCACTAATCCAATACTCACTTCTTTATTTTCTCTCACTTTTCCTAATATCTACCCCCAGAGGTTCTATCCTCCAGTCTAGAAAATACTGAATTGATACAACAGAAAATATCTTTCCTTCTCCCACAACTTGTTTTTAATTAAAATAAAGTAGGGATTCATGATCCATCATTTCTAGTAGTTTATGAAAACTGAAGAGAATTCATTATTTTGACCACCTCTGAGAGTAGTTTCTCTTACTAAAAAAATTCTATGTCCACATGGGAATAAAGCTTGTGAATATGAAAGAAAACGAGATAAATCCTGGAGCCCTTGGAATCATCTTTAGCTCTCCATTGTTTAGCCCATTATTAATCTCAAAATTAATATGTTTTTCTGTGTGCTATACGTCTGCAGCCCAGGTGTTTTAGTGGTCTGCACAATTAGCAAAAACAGTCAAAACTGCCATTGATCCTCATGAAGTTTATGTGCAGTTTCATGAATCTTGGTCCTGAATACCTTGTCCACAGATGCAAGTGTGCGCACTTGCCCTGCTGAGCACAAATCATGTGGTCAAACCAATCAAGTGGCTGCTTACCCTTCCTGAGATTGCTGTTTTCTCCTGTACTATGTTTTACTTCTGTAACCTAAAATCATACTTGACTACCTGTCTGATTACAGGGAAGGAAAAAGAAAAAAAAAAAACACAGAGAAAAATTAAACTTTTGGAAATAATATCCAGGTATAATCATAAACCAACTCAAACATTTTCAATAGAAATATGTGCTGGATAATGTACATAAAATCAAAGCCAAATAATTGTATTTCCTGCTGGCTACTGGTATTACAATTTCCTGAAAGGTAGTAATCCTGACATTGAGAGATTTGAAGCTCTGACTATTCCTGACAGTTGTGTTATAGAATGTTACCAAAGAGATTTTGTGTTCTACTGGGAGCCTAGTTTAATGGGCTTGGCTGACAAACTGAGACAATGAATTCATGACCATGTTGGATTTGATGTTGATTTGGCCATCAGGGGATTTCCAGAAAAGTGAAACAGCTTGGGATATTTAACAAAGCCATTAATTGGCACCATTTAGTGTAGGGTAACCAAGAGCAAGATTCCATCATGGGTACAGAACTGAATTCTCTAACACCCTGTCCAGATGTTCTGCGCTAACCCAACAGGCAATGGAGTGGAGAATTTGCAGGAAGGAGAGGAGAGAGGAGCAAGTTACATACAATTTGAAGTCCATAAGGTATTTTCATCAAAGTCTAACTAACTCTTCCTGCTTTCCAAACTTTGTCTACCTTTTCTTCCTTCTCTATCACCCCTTGTACTTTTTTTTTCTCAGTCTCCTCAGAAAGTCATTTAATCAGTTATAATCCATCTGGGTGGATTTAAAAAAAAAACCTTTCCCTATCTTAATATTTCTTTATTCAAATGAGCATATCCAATTGTATAGCTATCTCCACAAAGGGCCTCTATATATCTCAGACTCTTAACTACTGAGCCAATTGATGCTCAACTGCCTTCTCTGAGATTCAAGTAGCACAGTCAGTCACAAAATACATCACCAGCTTCACCTTTTCATGGATCTTGTAATGGTCTGAGAGCCAGAATAATAACACAGAACAGAGACACTGTAACTGGAAGACAAGGATCATCACACGGATTTTATGAAAAATGAAAATCCACATAATTAGAAGAGTGGTGTTGATCAAGATGAAGTCACTTCTTGCTCTGAGAAGCCACTTTATATAAAGCATGCAATTGAAGACAAAAGCCCTTCATTCACATTCCCAGAGTTTTTTACACTTGTACATAACCTACCCTCTGAATCTACCTTATTCCAAACACTGGCTCAGTGATTGGCAGATAGGACGTATAATCCCTCCAATTTTTTGCCCCATCACCAAGACAGCTTTGATATAAAGTTCATGCCATACCCTGAGCTCCCTACTGAACTGAGCCAGCATTGCTTTCTTTGGCTTCTTTGACTCCCAGATCCCACTTTCCCAGTCTTCTCCAGTTTCTTTCTGAGATCACTTCCCATACAATCACTTTAATAAGGAATTTTGACTTGGGGTCTGCTTCTGTGGAATCCGATCTCAGAGCATACTGTCAAACTGTTGCAAAGTCATGTGGACTTTATTTATTTATTTATCTATTTATTTATTTATTTATTTTATTCTTTATGTTTTTAGTGTTACAAACATTGATGTAATGGATTTATGATATTTTTACCCCTTAGTTCACAATTCCATCTTCTTTCCTTTTCCCTTTAAACCCCTTCTTCTCTCCTGCTAGGCTTCTTCCCATTTTCAAGTCTTTTTGTATGTGGACCTACTGGGTTTCATCCAGTTTGCCTTTGATGGCATATGCTTGAATACTTACTGCAGTATAAATCATATATCAGTGGATTCCACTTAAGAAAGCATCTTCCTTTTTTTGAAGTAGCATTAGTCCTCATCAATCTCTCAGTGAAAGGTGGAGCACCTTGAAATCTTTCCCCTTCCACGGTAAAATGTTGACAGTGTTGTGGGGTTTTATGCCCAGATTTTTGCATTCTAAAGTTGAGGATTGAATCCTGAACATACATGTGTAGAAGATAAAAATCAGAGTTTATGGGGGGGAAAGAAACTCGTGGACACACAGTAGTGTTCCTATGCTTAAGGGGAACACGGGAAAGGGTTCAGGGAAATGCCACTGGGTCCTTGTACGTCATCGTCATCGGAGCGGAGGGCCCAGAGGAGAGTCAGGCATGCACAATAAAGGACTCTCTGGGAATTGGGGCAGGAGGCACTGGGGGATGGGGAGGAAGGAGTGAGGGGAGGGGGACCAAGGGGATCAGGGGGGAAGGAGGAGGGAGGGAGGGAACCGGTGTACCTATTAAGTTTGTATGAGCGGAAATAATAATAAAAAATGTTAAAAAAAAAAAAAAAAGAAACTTGTGGACACTAAGTCCACGAGGGGCAAAGGAGTCAAAGATGGTTGGCAGAGTCAGGGGTATTTGTAAACTTGGGCAAGCCCAGGAAAAGTGGCTTTTCCTAATTGATTAGTTTCAGTTCCTGTAAACATGATTGGGATTTTTGGTCCCTTATACCTGATTGGTCTCCTCATTTGAGGGGCCAGCTCGGTGGATACAGGTGAAGCTGGATTTTTTTGAAGATTAACTCATCTGCATTTGAGGAGCTTATCTCCATTTGCACTAGAGAAGATCATGTATTTCATAAAGGGGGGAATTAGTGACCTCATTTCAGTGGAGGATTAGCACCAACTTTTGCAGGATAGTCTAGTGTTAACTTTTAAAGACTTTCCTAGCCTGTCTACACTGCCTAAAAACTGCCTAACAGAAATTATTCTCTCTCTCTCAATAGGACAATTCCTATGCAGGTATTGTGGAAGGATAGATAGCTGCCATGAAATATGGAGAGCACCCCCCTGCCATGTCTGGAAAATAATGTCTAATAATGTCCACTGCTATTCCACTTCAGGCTCATACGGTTTTACTGTTCCCTCTTTTGTGATGTTCCTTGAGCCTTGGGGTGGAGGTAGGGTGGCTTAGATGTCCTGTGAGTTACTGCTTCTAAAATGGAAAAAAAAATAATAAGGCGGCACATTGAATATCCTTAATCTCAAACAACAACCATGCACATTTCTGTTTTTCAGGAAGAGAATTTGAAGGAGAAGAGGAATATCTGGAGATCCTTGGCATCACCAGGGAGCAGTCAGGCAAATATGAGTGCAAAGCTGCCAACGAGGTCTCCTCAGCAGATGTCAAACAAGTCAAGGTCACTGTGAACTGTGAGTACAGCAGCGGCAGTGCGATGGGTTTGAAACACAGCTCCACCTGCAGAGTGGTACACAGATCCCACTCACAAGAATACATTGCATTTCAGGCATGTGTTCTCCTGGTCAGGGGTGTACATGTATACATTTGATAGATCCAAGGGGAAGACTTTGCTTTTGAATTTGATAAATCAACTCTATCTACCACTTCTAAATGTAACACTTAATACATTCAACAATAGCCTCTGCCTTGTGCTCAGGCTGTGGAATTAAGAAAACACGACCAGACAACACCAACCCTGATAGTCACTGTTGTAGTATTTGTGGGATTCTAAGGTCATGTTGCTTTGGGGAAAAGCAGCAACTCATATCTGCTTCAGCTCAAATTTTTATCTTAACGTACTGTTTGTCAGAAAGAATACCCCTAAGATTATATTTTATCCTCTGCTGTTTAGCTAATTGGCCTTGGGAACAAATTCAAGGTACTTTGGTCAGACATTATGTGTCCCTGGTGGCTTCTCTGGATGCCTGATAAGTTCATTTCAGTTATCTTTTTGTCCCAAAGCCTGGGCATTAGAAAGGAAGATTTCACTAAGATGCATAGGTAAGTGGGCATGCTTTGAACTTGTCAGATGAAAGGATCCTCAGATGTTGTTCAAAAGGGGTAGGGGGGAGAGGATCCATAAGATGTGTGTCACACAGAAAGGAATAGAATTTATTTATCTTATTTAATTAGGAATGTCTTTCTACAGCATTCAAGTTCAAACATCTACATTACACATCTGTGGCCAGTAAAGAAAAGCGAAGAGGTGCCTGACAGGTCTCCTTTGCTCATACATGGATACCACATATATCCTTTGTATATAGTTATGCCTATCTATGCACATAAAACATATATATATGTACACACAGACACGGCACAATACTGCAAGTTTGAACATGTATTTTAGGACACATGAACTACATTTTTTTTTATCTTATGTCCTCTTTACTGCCACTTGTGTGCAGAAAATTTGTATAAATGCTCCTTACTTTTCTAACAAACCTGGCAAGATAAATATAACTGACTCCATTTCAAAGCTTGGTTAATTAAAACCTGAGGTAGCAATATTGCCTATCCAAAGCAACAGAGAAAGCAAATGTAAGAAAAGGAGTTCTTTCTGTCCTGTGTCTGTTTGATTCTAAAGCTCAGGCTCCCGGGAAAGAACATGTATTAGCTACATGTATTATCGAGCTATATTTGCTATTAAGTCCTCACAGTAATCTGATGAGATAAGCCTCAGGAGTCTTACTTTAGAACTTTAGAAACCAAGGGTTAGAACACTCAGAAATATTGCTTCTCTAGGGCCCAGACGCCTTCCCTATCCAGCCTTCCAGCACCCTGAAACTGGCAAAACCTCCTTCATAGCATCTGTAGAGCAAACAATAGATGCAGCTCTGATGATGTGCACCTTTGTGGTCCTTATTTTATTTTCAAGAGCAAGGGCTGCATTGGATGAGCTACAAAGTGCTTTTATCCCTAGCTATCTTAAAAAAATTTTAGTAATAAAGTTTTGAAATGCCAGCATTACTATTCTTTGCAGTACTGGGTATAATTCAAAGATGCATTAATGATCTCAATGTTCTAAAATGCTTTAGGTCCTTTTTTCACATGAAAGGCAGTTTCTCTGGGTGTTTATATAAGCTTATAATTAGGTTAGTTAGCTTCTCTCATGCACACATAACCACACCACCATCCTCCACCTATTCTCTGACTTTTGGAGTCAAAATTTCATTTTCTCTTAATTGACCTTCAATTTAATTAGATTTCTGAAAGTCCAATCACGGAGTAAATAGAAAATATTTATGCTTCCATTGTATGAAACATCAAAGTGGTCTGGATTGCAGATGGTTCCCGAGATCAAAGCTAGCCGCCTGGGCCCTATCATTATTGGAGCAATTAAGTCTGACATTGCTCCTTCTTCGCTGTCCCCAAAGTGTAATTTAGAATAGAAGATAATTTTCAAGAAAAGACTTTTATAGAAATATGAGGTTTTGCTAGTGATGACTGAATCACCCACTATGGATAGAACCTGAAGATCCTCAAAAAATATCTTGTTAACAAATTACCTGGAAAAGTGTGATGAGTCTAATCAGACATCTAGTGAGTTCTAAGCATCAGGAACTCAAAATGCCTGTCCTTATAAAAATATCCAGGAAGTATTAACTGAAGGCGTAGGTAGAAAATTCCTAAGTAAACTTTCTTCGTAACCTATCTCCAAACTTAAATTGTATATATGATGTGGGTTACAAATCAGGAAAAATATTCTAATATCAATTTCCTTTGGTGTCACTATTTTAAACCAAACTTCAGAAACCACATTTATTTAAAACTGGTCATCATAACAGATGCTCTATTCAAATAGGTTATTGCATCTAATGCAATTTGCAATATGTAGATGCATACTCTGGGATTAAATCTTAGAAGCAGGACCTCACCTGTAGAGAAATAGCCAATGTCACTTTTATCTCTTCGGTTAGGCTTCTTTATTGTGAAAATTCTGTCATTTAACCTAAACACCCTTCCTTTTCAAAACTCAAGTTTCAGGCTTAGGTCAGGGAATCAGGATGACTAAAATAATCACTAGCTGAAGAAATTATTTTAATGAACAGACCCCAGCTACCACTAAAAAGAAAAAAATAAAAGCAATCTTAGCACTGATCACTTTCCCACAACCATTCACTGATTCATTTACTCAGTTGCCAGCAGATGTTTGTTGCGGGGTACTAGGAGGCAGGCACAGCAAGGAAGAGACTCATAACAGTTCTCCTGTTGAGCTCACAGGCCGGATTCCGTTGCTTCTCTTCCTCACTTCTCTTAGAAAACCTTCTCTGTGGTAGGTCTATAGCCCTCTACATAGCCATTTTACATGCAAAATCTATTTTCCAAGTGGTAGGAGGTCCTGGAGCCTATAGAATTGGCTCAATAGTTCTACCACTACATAAACTTAGCAAAATTCTTGAAATGGACCAAAGGTTTGACTTCTAGTATCAAATGTAGTTGCAGATTTCTTCCAGCTACTAGCCTGGGGACAGACTATCCATTCACTACAGGTTTTGGGTACAACGTCTCACAGTTCCCACAGTACATTAAAAGGTCTCTTTAGGAGTTTTACTTCAATGCCCAGTGTCCCTAGGATAATATCTAGCACATAGTTACTCTCAATAAATGTAGGCTGTTAGTTTTATTTGAATGCTTCCTACATGGGATTTCTTTCCCAGTCCTGGAGAAACTCTTAGCAGCCACTTCTGAGACTTACACCTTCGCCTTCCAACTGAGGAGCTCATTTTTCCTTCCCATACTCTCTCCAGGAAGCTTACATTGTCATTCTTTATAACTTCTGTTTCCTATCACTGTCTCCATTTCACTCAACTCTAAGGCTACAACTGACCAGCCCAGTTTCTGTTGACAGTGGGAGATGGGGGACATGCACACATCTGACATATGATAAGCATGGATTTTTCAAACGCAGAGATTACTGAATAACACACTATAGAAGCAGAGATACCAGGTGCCTCCAGATAATTAATTTGTTTTTCAACTGGACTCTTCTGTAGTTTTACTTAAAAATCTCCTGATTAAGAAAGTAATATCTTTAATACAGAATAAGAAAGTATAGAATGATCACCTTCTCTGGCTATTCATAGCTATATCTACCCAGTTCCCATGCTAACATTTACTATGCTCTTGAATTTGGGAAAGTATTGGTAAAGGTACATGGTACAGGTTTTTAATTCACTAGCACATCTTCAGAGAAATATTTAACATGGATGCAGAACACCACAATTCTCCATCACAGTTCTGCCACAGGCATAAGGACTGTGGCTTTCTGAATACCCTCAAAGTTCCATGACCAGCTTCAGATTTCATAAACCATCACCATCATCTTCTCATTACCACTGATCAGCTACACAGAGATACATAACCCACCTGATCTGCCCCAGAGAGGAGAAATGCTTATTTTGTTACAGATATTGCTCATTAATTTACCTCGATATTGTTGGTGCAGGTGATTAATTTAAATCAAAATCATTACATTGTCAATCTCGTGTCCCTAATGTCTCTGCAGACTGTGCCTTTCTTATTGCTTGTACCCAATGCCTCTGTTTCTCCATTACAACACTGTACCTTGGGAGATAATCTCCCATGTAAAAAGGACAAAGACGCAGGTCACAGAATGTAAGCAATCTCTGACACAAAGCTAAAAAATTGTGAGGAGTGGACTTGACACTCTAACCTTGTCTAACTCCATAACACATGGAAGGAATGGTAATAAAAAATAATCAGTGTAATCACTTTAGATGTTGAAAGTGATCTCATATGTAGGATATCATTTGACTTTTAACTTATAACTACTTGTGAGATAGGAAAGTGTCATCATTTACATTCATATGTGAGGGGCTGAGAAGAGAAAGGCATCTGTATTAACAAACTAGAGACAGAGGGGAAAAAAATCAAACCCGTATCTTCTGACTCCCAAAGCCAAATTATATCTATTAGGCCACTGCATATGATGCTTTTTTTGGCATTCCAAAAATAGCAGAAATCTGTAACATTTTATGCTGTAGGACACCAACATGCTCTTCTAAATGTTTTTTTTTTCCTTATTAGGAGCCCATCGATATCATAAAGAGTCCATTTAAATGAACATACCACATCAAAGAGGTTCAGAACATGATTGACTTGGGTCCAAATTCATACCTGACCAAGATACCTGTACTATTATTAACTCTCTGCAAACTGATCTCATTCTCAAAATAAGGCTAGTAATATTCACCTCCTAGGGTTATCATTTAGATGCAGACTGTATCTGAATTTTAAAAGAGGGCTAACACATGACTATGATGCCTACAAATTATACCCTGTATTCAAATTTTGTTTTTGTGCCATTGCAGTAAAAGGAAGACTAAATAAATGAGATTTTGTTTCCTTGCCACTGTCCTCATCATCATCTGATGGAAAAAAATCTTGTTATCAGTGATGCAAGAATAAGAAAGTCCTTATTAATATTTTCAGAACATGGGATTTTGAAGTAACAAAAAATGGAAGAGCCATTTGACAATTGTACGCTGTTCCAAAGTCATATGAAGAATACCAATGGGCTTCTCTGTGAAGCACTTTTATGAAACCACCATTCCTTCATATAAACACATTTTGAGCAAGAACATTTATTACTCTAACTGCAATATTCATGCCATCATATGATTTGTCATCTTTCCTCACCTCCCCTAAAAAAGAACTCATTACAAATGAATTCTAAGATGTTCATTCCCATAAGTTACAGAAGACCCAGGCCATGATGTCATTTCAGAAATTTTAGAAATAGCATGCTTTTCACACTTTTCAACAGCATCTATGAATTTGCTTTGGTGAAAAGAAATGTCTAGGATTCAAAAGAGAAACAACAGGCTGGACCAATTTCAACCTTTTCTGAGATCAGTAACTTGAAGGTGCCGGAACATGGTTTCTGGTCATTTTCCTATCCTGGGACCTCTAATGGGTTGAGGAATAATCTGTTGCTTACCCATTCAGATGTCAAAAGAACTCAGAAATGAGAGTAGTGTGAAAGATACAAATGATGGCATGACTAGATATCAAGGTAGGTAGAGGGGTCATCTTAATGCGCTTTATTTACCACTCAGTGCAGGATCCTGGGTTAAGGAAATCTGCTTCCATGAAAATAGAAGAGAGCCAAGGATAGACTTCCAGCTTAGGGAAACAGAGGCCTTCAGCAACCTGTCAGAATGCAGGGACAAAGAGAGGCCAGCCAGACATCAAGGGCACATACCCGTAATCCATGCTGCTCAACTGAAGTAAAAGGACAATCAGAATACACTGGCTCTAGGTTCATCATTGTTCCCTTTGTTCTGTCTGCCTGTCTATTTTGGAGATCTGTGTCACTATATTGCATTCTCAGAATTTTCAATCAGAAAAGTTATTTTTCCCCTGGTTCTCAGGAGAAGCAACAGGCACCCTAAATAACCATGCAGATATCAACACTCAGATAGAGGAACTCTACAAAACTGTGCATCTGGGATTCCCTAGTAAAGACTATATGATAAAGACTTGAAACATCAGTCTCAGTAATAATACACTAGGATGCCACAGCCCTAAGTGTGTTAGAGGCAGTGGTAGTGGTAAAAGCGGCATTTTTCCATGCCTAGCTAGCCACATGATTGCTTGACTGATGCCGTGATGTTTATTAAAGATTTTTCAGTTACCTTCACAAACTGTGTTTGCTGTTTTCAAGACACAAGAGCTAAAAGATTGCTCAGGATCATGTTTCTCTGATTCTAAATTTATTCTGAAAAGTCTGAGGTGCCCAGTCATGAGGGGGGCTATGTCCCCCCTCCACTCATGGTCTCTGTTGATAGCATTTGTTTGACCCAAAAGGCAAGGAACAGGAGGAAGTTCAGGTTAATGTCACACCAAAGGGTTCTGCATAGTTAGGGAATGTTGTTTCACAGTATGTTGGTCTGTTCTGCACCACTTAGACACAACATTATTCCCCAACCAAGCTTCCCCCAACCCCTTGATATCAGCAGATAGTCTCAGTCAGACAGTTGGCAGTCTAAGCCTTGTTGCTTTACAGACTGGTCTTTGAGACAAGCAATGGCCTTGTGAGAGCGCACATGGCCAGAGGAATTACCCACAACAAACACTGTTTAATTTTACATGTTGCAACATTAAACAACCTATAAAATGACAAGCCCAGCCATCCCTTTCACCAATATCAGTGGACCACTGTGCTTCAGACAGTAGGTTCACCTGAGTCTGAAGAACATAAATATGTGAAAACTAGTGAGGATGAATAATTAGATGTGGCAATCCATTGCTAGTCATCTCTACCTCTTCGTTTATTACTTATTTGCTTTAACTCATGTGTGATGTATGCATGTGTATATGTTTATGTGTGTGCAAGTGTTTATATGTATGTGAACATCAGGGGTGGTACATACACATATGTGTACATACATGTATAGAGACCAGAGCCTGGGTTTGGGTGTCTTCTGGTATAGTTTCTACCTACTTTTGTATTTTTTCCCTGAGACAGACTCTCTTTGAGCATGGAGACCACCTACTGGCTAGAGAATATTTAATGGTCTCCACAACCTTGACTCCCAGTGCTGGCATTACAGACACAAGACTCCATACCTGGCTTTTTTATGTGGGTACTGGAGATCTGAACCCAGATCCTCATGCTTTCAGAGCAAGAATTTTACCCACTGATCCATCTTCCCTGCCTCCACCAATCATTACCTTGCCTGGGTAAGATGGCATCTCTTCATGCCCAAGCCAAAAACCAGGGCATTAACCTTTCGATGCTCTGCTGACTCTCATTCAGTTTAACTTGTTGTTAGCTGATCATTCAGAGGCCCGAATACCTCAGATCTGTCCCTCACAGTTCTTTTTTATCCTAAACCTAGAGCAGAATATTTCTAAATTCCTTCATCAGCTTCCAAATGGGCCTCCCTGCTGCTAGTTCCAGTTTTTTATTGATGAGGAAATTGAAGCAGTGTGACTCCAGGCAAAGTGCTAAACTCTCTAATGGGGAAGAACAATGAGGGACAGAGCCTCCATCTGAGCTCCAGTATATCAAATCTAAACCCAACCTCATAACCTTCCTTTATGCTCCATCCCTCTCCCAATACTTGCACCATCAACGCAAATCCCTTCAACTCATGCATTATTGTTTGAGCTCATACGCTCTAATGACCTACAGAGCCAATCACAGAGAGACTTTCAAGGGGACTTTGGTGATCCTTTTAAGCTAGCTGCTTATTCGAAAAGATAAAGAGAAAATAAAAGCTTAAACTGTGGTGCATGGCTGTGCAGACCACAGTTTTGACTAAGAGGATCAAAACTCAGACTCCAGCTTCTCTCTGCCTTACTGCTAAGCCTGGCTCCTAACTCAGGGAATAGACAAATGAATTATAATCTAGAAAGTTAATAGTCTACAGGCTAAATCAATTAAGGCTATGAATGTATGTATACCATAATGATACCAACAGCTCATTTTTAAAGAATGAGTGTGGGAAAGGTTACTAAATAGAATTAAAATACAGCTCCCTCTTTTGACAGATGACAAAACCAGGGCCCAGAATATAAAGTATATAATGATAGATCCACACAATCAAAACATTCCATTACAAGACTATTGGTTTTCAATCCAGGGTTTTGCTGTTGTTTTATTTTCAAATATATAATCTACTCATTATGTTCCAATTAGAAAATGAGCAGCCAAGTATAAAGAAATACGACACACACATATATACACACAAACACATATACACATGCACACATGCTTACATACTCACAAATGCATGCACACATGCATATATGTGCAAGTACATATACATGCATGCACACATTTGCATCATGCATACATATGTGCATGCACACACATACACTCATATTATTACAGCTTGTCTTCATGTTGCTGATAAACATATGCCCAGACATCTTAGGGGGATGAAGAGTTTTATTCTTTCTTATGATTGTGATTACAGTTCATAGTCCAGTGTAGCTGGAGAGTTCACACCAACATTAGGAGCAGAAGGAACTGACCACACCATATCTGCAGAAAGAATTGACAAAAGAGCATACTTCTCTCTAGAATACTAGAACCACTGAATTGTCTCTCCGTTATATCCATCCACCCAGGGAATGGTCCTGACCACCAAGTAGTGCGTCTCCCTCACCAACTGAACAATCTCCCACAGGTTGCTCAGTGCTTGCCAGTTGTGCGAAGTTTATTTTGTGGAAAAACTACCCATTTTTCACAAAGGTACTTAAAGGCTCCACTCTCAATTTTTCAAGTCAACACATATATCTAAGTGGCACATACACATACACATATACACTCACATGCATGCACACGCACACACACACACACACACACACACACACACAGAGGTCCTGGTATATCTATTCACAGCATTTTCCAAATATGCTATTACTGTCTTTGAAAATGGCAAAAAGATCCAAGCTGATGGTAAAGTGAAGTGGAAATGAAATTTCAGGCAAGCTTAATGCTTTTGTATACTGAGATAAAAGTGATTTTCCAAAAATGAAAGGAAAGTATCAGAAATAAGACCAAGCAGGCATTGGTAAGTAGTTCACATGAGTTTTGTAAAGTGAAGTTTGTTTTGCTGATTACCAAGTATTGTCTCTACAAAATTGAATCTATATTTTCACTTACACATGACTAAGTTGTCATTTTCTAGTAAATGACCTTTAGATTAAACCTCTCTCTCTCTCTCTCTCTCTCTCTCTCTCTCTCTCTCTCTCTCTCTCTCTCTCTCTCTCTCTCCTGTGTCTCCTGTATGTGTGTATGTACATGTATATTCAGGTGCATGTGTACCTTGGATGTCACCTTCATGACTCACATTAGGGTGGAGCTCACTAATTGGGCTATTCTGTGCAGCCAGTAAGCATGAGGATTTGTCTAACTCAGGGACTACAAGCTCAAGCCATCAGGCTCAGAACTTCTATATGCCTCTGAGAATCAAACTTAGGCCCTCGTATTTTTATTTGGGAAGATTTTAGCCTTCTTTTCATCATGTTCCTCAAACCATCTCCAGTAATACTGGGAATGAGGAAAAGAAAAATGGTGAAATGACACATTTAAAACCCCATATCTTTGACATCATGGCTTAGTTTACAAAAAAGAAGGAAAAAATCATTGCCAATATGGGATCTATTGGAGCAGGGAAAAATAGGCCCTGGGATTCCTTTCAACAAAACCAAGCTAAGAGTCTTTTTAAGCAAGCAAAATCCTCATGCCATTAGTCATTAGTTGGCTCATTTTCTTTTGGTTTTTGGGGGGGGGCTGATCAGTCCCATCTAGCTGATCACAAGTCCTGTAAATAGTGCTTTCAGTTGGTCCCTGTCCTTCCTCTCACCAAGCAGATGCCCTTCTTAACTCCATCCTGTTAGGAATTCCAGAGCATCCTCTAGCACTCATGTGACACATTTGTCTTGCTCCACACAGATCCTCCCACCATCACAGAGTCCAAGAGCAATGAAGCCACCACAGGACGGCAAGCTTCCCTCAAATGCGAGGCCTCGGCAGTTCCAGCACCTGACTTTGAGTGGTACCGAGATGACACCAGGTATGTGTGAATCCCACAATGCTCCAGCTTCCCGCTCATGGTCCCGAAGAGCCCTTAAAGCCCAATGATCAGACTGTGCTCAGCAGACCTATAATATTTGGCTGTTCCCTCTCAATATCTCTTTACAAAATGAACTGTAGCTCAGACACCAAAGCCCAACGCACTCACTATACTTACAGTTACCTGAGCACAAGGCAGGGGAGGAGGTACTTTAAAAAGAGCAAAATATGTGGTTCTGTGGAGAGTTTCCACCTGAACATCTTTCCTGCACATAGCAGAAACTCAAGTCAAATGGAATTCTTCCATTTCTGAGTTTTCTTTGGAGAAGGACATTGGTCTGAGAATAAAAATTACATAACTTGGAGCTGTAGAGGTGGCTCATGGGTTAGGTATTTGCCTCCCAAGCGGAAGGCTTTGAGTTCAGATCCAAGATCCCACGTAAAAATACCAGGTAGAAATGGAGGCGTTCTATATTTCTAGTCCTGGAAGGTGGAGCCTGGGAAACTCCAGAACAAAGCAAAAAGAAGATAAAACAATTCAGGGTGATACCCAAAGTCATTCTTGGGCTTCCATGGGTACACACAGTACCTTCTGATACACAGAGATATACACACACACATACACAAAAAGAAAATTGCATAACTGTAGTGAGCTGTTGAGAATAGCAAACTCTATTTATTTTCTTTTTTTATATGTCAATGCAAAAATGGGGAAGGAATTGCTAAGATGAAGCCATCATTGTTGTTCTTCTGACTCTTATATTTTGAACTCTTAGGATAAACAGTGCCAATGGCCTTGAGATTAAGAGCACGGAGGGCCAGTCCTCCCTGACGGTGACCAACGTCACTGAGGAGCACTATGGCAACTATACCTGCGTGGCTGCCAACAAGCTGGGTGTCACCAATGCCAGCCTAGTCCTTTTCAGTAAGTATGCCAAAGCAGGACCTGACTCCATATAACTGCACTGATAATTTCCCACATTAGCTTGAAAATCATCCCCTATCTCTTAAAGGTGATCTTCAAAATAAATAAATATATATTCACTGAAAGTTAATAAATAAAAAATAAATCCAGCAGAGACTCAATCTTATGTACAAAAAGGAGAAAGGTTTTCTAAATTCTCTTACTTTTACTAACTGCCCAGATTCATTTCAGCTGCTTACATCCAGTTATTCCTAATTAGATGTACTACAGGGATGTTAAGAGAACACATATGTGTTTGGATGTGGCCTGTTTAAGAGGATGAAGTGATGTGAGTCGGGAAATGAACAGCTGTTAGAATGTTTGGCATGAGAGTGACTGAAGAAGAAATGTTCGGTAAAATGCTAAGAGAATGGAGATGCTGGACAAAGAAAATGTATTACCAACACATTCAGAAGGGTGAAATGGATGATTAAAGCAATATAAAATACGTAGGAGAACAAAAGTCCTGAGGAAAGGCTTCCAGATGACAGCAAGAGACATTACTTTGCTAATACACTTAGCAACAGAGGAGAGTAGGGGAAAAGGAACATTTTTGAAAGGTAGAGAAGATCAAAAATGCTGGCCAAGAAGAGAAAAGTCACTTCAAAGACTCTAACGTTAGTAAGAAACCCCACATTGGCTTCCTGCTCATTAGGCGGTTATGATCCATTCTCTGACTCCCCGGACTTACTCAGGTAACCACAAGGATAGATTCAAGTGTCCCTTAGAGACAGAGCCATGATGAATGGGATCATGGGAAGGTGATAACATTTGGAATGGCGATCCTTTTTTCATAAAAATAAATAAAACAAAATAATTAGAATCTGCTGAGCCATACAGGTTAGTTGGATTAAATGTAAAAGTGTGAAAAACTATCCTCTTATTATTTTGAAATACCAAACTAAAAGTTTTATGCTCAATAAAAAAATACTATGACCATGAAAGATATCTTCATCTTGCATCCAATTTAGATGTGGCTTTGAGAGGGGAAAAAAAGATTCTTAGGAGAAAAATCAATTTAAGTGAGAGTTCTCTTGAAAGGTAGTATTAAAGCAATTTGAAAACTACTCAAAACCTAACTTCACTTACAAAAAAACAACCACACAGACTGACATCCAAATTTGGCCTTCAATTACTCATTTATAACTCATTGGCTTCAGTCTGTGATTGTTTGGTGAGATACAGCTATCCAAATGCTATATCAATATGAACTATGAACTCAAATCCTACTTATTTGTCGCTAAAGAAAAATCTATAATTTTCTTTGCTCAGACTGGAAACATTGACATTCACCTCACACTTAGAGAGGTGTGTACTAAGAAGAGCAATTACCCCATTCCTTCATGACATTAGTGATTCCGAAAGCATAGTCAAAATCCAGCCTCAACTGTAAATTAGAGAATTTGACAAACCTAAGGTGATCTGTTTAGAAAGAAGAATACACTTAACGAGAAGATTATGAAGGGATCGAAAAAAATAGAAAATGGGTTGACTGTGAGCAATAACAATAAATATTATTATATTGCATTAAAATATTTTTCCATCCTAAAAAGAGCAATAAAGATGCACTGATGAGATATTTCAAATAACAAAAGGAACTATTACTTCTGAACTCAGAGAGAGAAAGAGAAGAGTGCAGACCATTTAGGGCAAGCAAAGGCTGCCTCGTATGTGATGGAGACACTCATAAGGCCAGTGAAAACCCTTCAACACTACCCTCTCACCAAACTCCACAAAGAGACTTAGCCCAGAGAAATTAAGGTATGAAAGGCAACTTGCAGAATTTCTGTTTGTAAACTGAGAATCAGGAAACCAGACAAGTGTCTCATAGTTACAATGCCCTTGATGATTGGGGGACGTGTTAAGTGTGATACGAGGTTTACCAATGTGCCGCCACTCAGGGCTCCACACCACCCTCTCCACGCAGCTCAGCCACCAGCTCTGTGTTTAGCAGCATTCATTCCCAACGCATGTGCCTGCCTTTGATTTCAGACAGTTCTCCTAGTCTAGGTAATTCTAAGAGGTGGTGTACTTTCTGGAAAAATATCCTATGTAATGCTTTGAGGGGAAAGGTCTCCAATCCCATTCATGAGCATTTGAAGGGAGAAGTTCTGCTTCTTTCTCAGGGCCCTCTACAGCTCCACCAGCTACTGCAGGAGATGCATTGTTACATCCTGTATAAGCAGAACCTTTAAGGTAGGGCTTTATGGTGGCACGGTTCACACAGGGTCAAAAAAGACGAAGGAAGGAAAAGAGAGGAAGGAAGAGGACAAGGAAAAGGGAGGGACTAAGGGAGAGAAAGGAAGGAAAGAAAGAAAAGAAAGCACATATGTGTGAGTCCATTGCCCATTCCTTACATTCATGGTAAGAGGTTTGACCTAAGTGTTTCCACAGATCCGTGTCAGGAGGAAGGGAGCAGCCAAAGGCCCTGATGGAGGCACTGTACGGACAGTGGGATGCTCTGCTGAGCAAGCTAGACCAGAGCAGAGGCAGCAGCTGGTGAGCTGCAGCCAGCCAGAGGCAGCAGCAGGTAGAGACCCAGAGCCAGGGCCCCCGGAGTTCATGATTATTCATCCTTGATGGTGGGTCAGCACATTTCTGGCGAGTCCACTGCAGCGACATGCTGACTTTTTGCAGTATCAGTTTGTGATCACTCGTCCTCAAAGATGAACATACATACACTTTATTCCTCCACTCCATATTCACATATTGATCTTGGGGGGAGAGGAGGAATCAAAAAAATCACTGAAGAAGAGGCAAGAATGCATATATTTACTAATTATTCCTAAACTAGTGGAAATATTTTTAATTTGTCTTGGTTTTCATACATTCTGACACTATATCAAAGACTACTTCAGAGTACTCATTCAGATAATTGCATTTACATCCTAGTCTCTATCCCCAAACAAAGTGGTTCTTAATGTGTATTAATCAGGTGGCACAGTATTCATGGGCAGGGATTCAGTCCCTTGGTCTCTATCAGACAAGGCAATGTATGAGCTTACATGAAGACCTTGAAGTGTTTTTTGGTGCCAAGAGAAATTCCACCATCTGGATATAGAACACAGCACAACACAGTCCATGTCTCCATGCTGGTAATCCAGACGTAGCAGAAGGTTTATCTTGTTTCATGGTTTCTGTTGAGTTATTTTCAATGCCATGGATAGGGAGGGAAAAAAATTAAGGATGATGATATAAATATGATCAGCTCTTATCAAGTACTGACAACACACCAAATGCTTCACACATGTGATGTCATGGATCCATTGTGACCGATGTGACCTAAGTGATTAGTGCAACAAGGTATATTGTGCAGGCCACATAAGTGTGTACTTTTTCATTTTCTTTCTAAATTGCTACAATTTCAGGAGGTACTTTTTAATTTTACTTTTAATTGTAAAAGACTTAATTTATAAGCACACTATCAACTAGATTTTAAAAGTATTCAAGCAGCTCAGCACTGTAGTAGGTTTTGTTTTAGGGGTTTGGGGTTAAGCATACACTGACAATGCTAGTTAAGACTAGCATTAACCATACTCTTGGAGATGACTCATTGTAAAAAAAAAAAAGATGAGCTACTATTTGAATTCTAACCTTCTGTAGTTTAAAAAAATATAGCTGCAAATTCTTTCAAAGGGCTCTCTGTGAGGACAAAAGGAAGGAAGTAAATGGACACTTGAACTACTTTTTGCTTCAAGAATTGTCGTAAAATAGGTTGCTTTCCAGAAACACCATAGAACCTTCGAAATACTCATTAGAAAATAAAAAAAAAACTAATTGAGCTATTAAGTTATCTTGATATAAACCTGTTGCCTTCTACAACAGTTTTGTCTTTTGGGATCCTTTAATCCAAAGTGTTCCTTGTAAATGAGCATTTAGATTGCTCTATATCAGCCAAGATCACCCAACACATGAACCCCAAACTACCACCCATTTAATCAATAGAAAGCCAAAACTCCAAGTTAAGGATCTCGCTAACAATCCATAACCCGTAGTTGCAGTTGTAGTTTTGAAGTCTGCCCCTAACACCTCCCATTGGGCTGCTGAACTTTGGACCTCCAATGCCTATGGCGAAAGGAGATGCACAAAGTCTTGCACTTCTTACCATCTCCTTCCTACTTTTGAAAACCCAAAGTTTTCTCACTGTAACTTTGCTTTTTGCTTCATTCTTACGGAAACCCATAAATCGTGACCTAAACTCTAAAACAGCAGAAGGATAATGGGTGGGAAGAATAAGGATAAAAAGCTGGAGAGGGAAAACATCTAAGGAGAGCTAAGCCAAGAAGAGAGAATCGAGACAATGAAAGGAGCTAATGGGGCGCAATAAGCTGCTAACAGGGTGGAGCTGTGATGATCATCACAAGCTGGGCGCAGCAGAGAAGGCCTGAGAGGAGAGCAGCGAGATGGTTCGGCGGCATAAAGGCTTCCGTGGAAATGAGGGCAGAGTGCATTCACCCAGCTGTGAACAGCGTGATGAGAAAATATCAAGCTGGGTCATTTAAAAGGTCTGAATAATAACAGTAATAATAAAAAATAAAATACAGTAGAAAGTGTAGCATGGGACAGTGGTCTCCAACTGCTGCATAAATACTAAAGCATTATTTTCAAAGCTGGATATTTAATACTAAATAACCAGAGAAGGCTTAAACCATTTTTCTACTTGGCACTTGCGTAATGAAGACACAGTTGTTCACAGAGCTGTTATTGGCCAACTCCATCCTAATTTACTCAGGGAAATTTCATATTTAATCTAGAACTTGAAGCATTGTGTAAACTGTGGGGGTTTTCTCAATGGCCAGATATAGGTAAGATGTGAGGACGAAAGGGAAGAAAGATTAGTTTCTGAATCTATGGTATAAGGCAGCTGAACAAATTTGACTATGTCCACAGGCTTAACCCTCATGCTTTTGATTTTAGTTGGTTTTCATTTATCATTTGTTATTATTTAAGTGAATGTCCAAGAGAAATGTAGGAAAGTATATAAGAATTACACTAGTTCAATGTAGCATTTTAGCACTACCACATCATTCCACCTTGCAGAAAGAGCCTTGGGAAGGACTTAGAGTCAAACCTAGGTTTTCTAATGAGAAATACAAAGAGGACCCAAAAGATTAAATTCAATCAATTCACTTAATCTATGTTTAGAAACTCAGTTATCAGAATATTGGAGATTCCAGTGTTCAAATGAAAAGTACCTGTTATTGTTCAACAGGATTTATCATCAAGAAAATTTGATTGGTTCATCAAATTTCAGATAAGAGCATAGTATATAAAAGAGAGTAGGATTCAGGGAAATAAAATGACATCATTCTAAGAAAATCTTGGGCATCACTCTTATGTCCATGCATCACAAAATGGATGTAAACTCTGAAAGAAAAGCAGTTGAATTAGTATCTCCCCAAATGTATATGACCCTTGGCTAACACCAACAGGAGCTGTAGGGTCAGAGAGGAAACTACTGGTAGCTGCCATAGGGCCCTGTCATGAGCCAAAGACACAGGAACCAAGACTATTAGTCTTCATTATTTCTACAAATCCCGCTGATAATCCCTTCTATAAAACACTGGTATTGGGTTTTCCAGGAGAGGAGGGGCCCTGCATGGCAGGTAACTACATTTTGATGTTTCTCCCTACTCTTGCCAAACTTTGGAAAAAAGGGTTTTAGATTCTTAATTTCAGTAATGCCTCTCTTTGATACTCTAATACAAAGAACAAATAAATATCTTATTGGAGATATGATATTGTAGTATGGAAATTCCTATCTTATGGTTTGTGAGTGAGTAACTAACTATGAGAAAGATATATATGTATTTAAACTTGCTGTGATGTTTACCATTTTTCCTCTTTAGAACGTGTTTTACCCACAGTTCCCCACCCTATTCAAGGTCAGTATGATTTTTATCACTGTAGCTCTGTTCCTGGGTCATTCTCCAACATCTCTAATATGTAAAACACACAAAAGAAGAAAACACATTTGCAACATTCACACTTAGTAGAAGTTAGTGTTTTCCCTTAAACATGCAAGGAAATTCAATCATGCTGTCACAACTGAGAGACACATAACAGATACACCACTTGATCTCACTTCAAGGTGGTCAGCAGATGGTCAGAGGGTAATATTTTTCTTCCATCAGCATTTATTACAAGAAACTATGAGCCTTCGTATTTGGCACATAGGTATTTATGCACTCTAACACTCTAGTCCACAAGAAAAGGCAAATAAATCTTCCCACTGACTGCTCCCAAAAGTGTGGATTTATATAATCTGAATTTAAAGCCATTAGTATCACTTGGGGCAACTATTTTTTCCAAAGTTAAATGCAACCAAATTACAACATGAACACTCCTCTTCCTTAAACTCTTGGCTAACTCATGTGTTTTTTTCCTTATAAACATAAGTTCTTTAGAAAACACAAATACAATGTTAAAATCTAGTCATTCTACATTCCTTTTCATCAAACTTTCTACATATGCAAATTAAATATTACCTCCTGCATCACATTTAGATCCCTGTCCCAGCCACAACATTATAGCTTAAGGCTATTTAAAGGCAAATTGGCAAATAAAATTAAAATAATACAAAAAAATTGAAATGAAACCAACCTACCATTGAAATTAAATTCCAGGAAAGTGATTTGCAAACAGCACTCAAAGAAGTGAGGGGAAAAAAATGGAAAGTAGGTCATGTGAGGCCTGGTGTGGAAAAAATTATTCCAATTAAATAAGATTATCATACACACTTTAAAGAAAATGTGCTCAGAATTAAAAGAAGAATGCTGCTGTTTCATAAGTTTGAAAATGGATCATGCTCCATTAACACCTGTCCAAGCTAAATTTTAGAGCAAAATTGGTTGTAGATATTCGGAGTGTCAATAATGCAATGTTTTGCATATGTATGCATTCACATATATGCAAACTTATTTTAATTATTTGAAATGAAGAGTACAAGGTTTCCAGGATTAGGAAGACAGCTTAATAAATTTTGAGAACTGTCTAGACTATTTTAGTGTAAAAGCTTAGAATTTGGTTGAATAAAAATTTCCCTCAAACATTAATGAAATCTGTTTCTTATTCTGGCCACTAAAAATAAAATTGTTAACATGTGCCTGGTTTTCAGACTTGACATGAAGCTTAGCATTCGTGGAAAATATTCCATTTTACATTCCTGACATGCCGCAATTATTTTAAGACATTTAACTTCTGGTGTTGTTAAAGAGACTGACACCATTTTTTCATGTCGCAGGCTTGCAGATCTCTTGATATGGAAAACACATGCACTACACATCTGTCCCAGTGGATAACATTTCAAAGAGGTCATGCCCTGTCCAAGATGAGCTTTGCACAATATCACAATGACTCTGGCTATCTTTCATGACAGCAGTTCTTCCACCACAAACTCAGTTATTTATCTGATCATACACTGTGGTATACGGAACACTGAACAAAGTGAAACCAGACGCTGTTCACAAAGGACAGCTGTCAGATGTTGACAAACAGTCTCTCATCTAGGGACAGAGTATGTGGAATTTTGTTGAAGTTTATATTTTTCTCACATGCTGAATCGTTGATTGGAGAATGACCCTAGTTTGATTTTGTATTGTATGTAGCCTGTAGTTAGCTTTCTTAGATAGTTTTTAGAGAATATAGCTTCTCTTACTACTAATATTTTGGGCTTCTGCTAGTGGAAACTGAAAAGCTGTTCGTAGAGATGTGGGTTAGATGGTGTGAGAGGTTGCTGGAGAAAACCTCTGAGCTCCAATTCTTCTCAAGGTCACTAACTTCCAAGGGATGCCGTTGATTTTCTCCTCTCTTTCCAACCAAGGGAGCCACTATGTGAAATGTACTTTCCCATGGAAAGAGAGAAAAGATGTCAAGAGAATGCTTAATTCTCTTTGGAGTGCAACTTAGTACCCAAATGCATATGAAAAGCAGACCACACTGAGTTCCCAACTTCAGGGCAAGACTCCTTCATTTAATTAAATATTGCCATTATCTGTTTAGAATCTTAAATTTCAGCTCCCCAATACTTACCACGACCCTACATGTGTGCTCCACACAAATGGCCTGAAGAACCTGGAACCCACTGAGTTCTTGGAGATGTTCTGAAAAGCAGAAAGAAGTCTTAACACTTCCTTTCTGCCCTCCCTGGATAAAAAGGTTAACTCCCTCTTCTGACTTTAACCTGGAAGAAATACATGTTTTCATTTCAACTGCTTGCAGGTAGGCCCCTCTCAGTGGAGAGCTGCTCTCTCTGAGGTCTGAGAACCACAGTCACAAAGGTGATTATAATACTGAAATGACAGCAGAAGCTAATGTGTGCTGACTGTGGTCAATTTAAAACGTTCACTGTCCTTCCCTGTGTGCCAAATACAAGACAAAAACAGTGTGCCCTTTACCCCTTAAGTTAAAAGATAAATCTATATAAGTAAACGAGGAATATAAGTAGCATCCCTCCCCTCCTCTGTTCCTGATAGGTGTTTTTCCATTAATTTTAATTTAAGTTTATTTATTCTGAATTAGTCCTGAATTGCATATATTTGCATAAATACACTCTGACTCTAACACCGCAGAAAATTCACTGAATTGTAAAATGAGAAAAGAGTCAGCTCTCGGTGCCTGGGGGAACGTTCCTCACTTTGGCTCAAATCATTTCCGGGGCCTCTGAGTCTGGGAAAAGATAAGGTTTCTCCCTTCAGCGGCCTGGTGCGTGACCCTTCCTGGAAGCTCGCCTGAGGATGCCCCCTCACGGAGAAGGGCCACAGGTTCAGTGCGGTGATGAAGCAAGCCATAGAAAGTTAAAATCAAGCGCAAGACAGGAAAGGGGCGAGAACAATCCACCATTGTTCTGTTTTTACAGCTTGTGAGCAAAATTTCCCTTGAGCTTATGATTCTCTGGGCTCCATCAGCCCTTCTGCAATCGCCGCTTGCAGAAACAAAACAAAGCAAAAAACCTGGACTGCACCCCCACTTGTTTGTCTCCCGTCTAATTATTTACCCCAGGTGAACAGCCTTTCCAAACACTAACCCCCAGAGGTGAGTGGATGTGGGAGGCGTAGAGATTCTTTGCCAGGTCCAAGTGTGGCACGGGGTGGGCTCACAGCTGCTTGCCATTCAGTCCCTGTTTTTCCACTGATGAAACGCACTGCGCATGGCTGGGTTTGCACGGTCAGTACAGCTGTCTTAAGCTCTCTAAACCCCCCTCCCAATTGAAGTTGAAAAAAAGAAATTAAAATCCAACCAGGTAAACAAGCCAGGTTTGCATCAATTTGAAGTCCTCATGGTTTGTTTTCCCTCGAAGGCAGGCTTAACGTGACCACGGTCAGACTCTACCCACAGAGAGAGAAAGTGGCAGCCGTAAGCCCACCCGGCTGCCTAAGGAATGGGTTCTTGAAATTGGAAGGGGAAATGAGAGGAAAACCCTGAATGTATTCCATGTTTTCAAGATTACCTAAAAACCCCATGTTTTCATTTATTTTTCTGAGGATATCATCCTGGAAATCAATGAGAAAATGCCTCTTAGCTTCATCTTATCAAGTAGTAGTAATATTGAGAATAACAGTCATAGCTACCATACTCAGTGGGCTTCTCATTTACCAATAGAACTCTAAGGGGTTTTTTTGTATATATAAGCTCATTAGTTCCTATAACCCTAAGAAATTAGCATTCACTTCCTCCCACACATTTCAGTGATCTAGGTATACCCAAATTCCTATCTACCATGTGCTACACTTAAGCACATGTATAAGCCTATTGTACCTTACTAATAATCATGAAGCATGCTCGTGGTACTCATTAAATAGATACCTATTGAATTTTAATCATTCATCTAACTTGTTTTACACAGTACAGTACACACATGCATAATTGTCACTTTAATATCCACACTATGTTTGCAACATCTACATTCAAATATGCTCAACACACAGAAAAAGGTATGTATGCCTGACTCACCCAGAGATTTACAGAGAAGCATTCATCTTCTAGAAAACAGGCACAGAGCTATCTGGCATGGGCACATCTAATTTCACACACTTATTCAGACTGATTTACATATATACTTCTATTAATCATGGATAATTACTACCATTGTTCTCTGTAATTCAGTTTTTCCAACTGTGAAATGGGAAAGAAATTATATTTTTCATGCCTCTGAGCCCAAAGTAGTATTTTAACTACTATACAAAAGAGAACTTGAAGTTCCTAGAAAGGAAGCATATTGAATTTAAAATACTCATATTCAGTTGCACATTATTTCCCATGGTTTTGAAGAGTAGTGTCCTGAGAGGCAATGTGTGCCCTACGGACACGGATATTATATCACTATGCAATGAATTCAAGGTGGCTTCATTGGAGTTTGACTGATGGATTCTAAGGAAGTCAAAAGTGCCCACAATGCTAAGAAGTTTGAAAAGCAGAGTATCTCAAGGCCAAATAAAAAAGATTGCCTGTTGTTTCTTTCTGTAGCCAAACAGAGAACATAAGACGAGTGGCAGAACTGTGTGGTTCTGTGGGGCATAGTTTTTATTCATGTCCTTGCCACATTGTAGCCCTGCAAAGCCAAAGATAGAGCATGTCCTAGGAAGAGTGTTCGCTTTTAAATACATCCTTTCCTTCCTGGCAGAAACAAGACTCTTGTTCTTCTAATAGGATTTAGTCATGAGGAAACAAACTCTCACCAATATTGCTGTTGATCAATCACAGGTAAATATTTAAGAGTTGATCTTATACTGGATTCCCCAGCTCCTTCAATGGGAGTAACCTTGTTACTTCCTACTACTTGTCCTTACTGACTGGACACTACATATACTGTTATTATAGCCATGTCATTGTTTCAGTCTGAATCAATAATTCACTGAGCTATCCAATAATTTAGGCTTATCTGTAATCAATGAGGTCTTAAACTCATTTTTATGTCTTACCTATCCCCAGAGACTCTTCTAGTTCCTCATCCTATGCTCTGCTTGCTAAACTGTTCTTGCGAAAATTTGCTTATAAGAATCAGTGTGGAACATAGTCACGCCATTATTTGTATGTGTTATTTCTCCCTAACTTTTACATTTAACTTCAGTCTAAATGGCAAAAATGCCCTACAGCATTGACTTACAGGTGCAACTTTTAATATGAGAATTTTTCTATTGCCTAGTAAGACTTCCCTGGTCACCTCTCTGTGTTTACGCCCTGCTGTGCTATTTAGATTTCTAGAGCCAGTAGGGATTTGAAAATGAGTAATTTTTTTGGAAAAATCCAAGCTTCCGTTAAATTTTAATTTGATGGAAATAGTACCGATGTATGAGCTTTATGGAAAAAGAATCTTTCAAAGTAACAATTACATTTGGGGATTAAATTTAAGTAATTGGCAGTCTTGCCTTTTTAATTAAATGGAATAGACCTGCCTAAGAAGACCTCAATGAGATTTGCAGTGGAAATGTTGGCATATTGCCAACCACAGGGTAGAGAGACTGGGATCCTGAGTGAGCAAAACAGACAGATGTTGGTACCTCTGGTCCTCATAGTCCAGTCCCAGTGGGCTTACTCCAGTGCTTTGTCATGTTCTCTTCTGCATGAAAGTACTTTGAGACAGTGTCTGTCTTTGGGAGCCTGGCTAGGTTCTATGCAGAGCCATTAAGGGAAAAACAGGATTGATGTCACAGCTCAGTGGTACAGTGTTTCTCTAGCATGCACAGGATCCACAGTTTGATCTTCAGCATCCCCCTAAAAGGTAATACTATTCCAAGTACTAAGTCATTGGTATTGCCTGGGCAAATGATGTATCTTAATCCACTCTAAACAGAAACTGTAATGGTAGGCTGCCTCTGGAATCCTTCCTCTGTCACCTAGCGCTCTTTTCCTCATATACATGTTTCCTGACTTGCTTTCTCTCCACACTCTTCTAGATTTGCCTTGCATTCCCATATACATGGTCTCTAGGACACCTGTCAAACCAAACCAAAGACAAAGTTTGGAGAGTATTATCAGCCACTTTTAAACACTGGTTGCCACCATGCAAGCTCTACGAAGTCACTGTCTAATCCATCTGGAGAAAATAGCAACTTCCGAAGAGGCAGGATACAAATTAACCTTAGTAACAACTTCCCTACACGGTCCCCTGTCCTCATGATGCCCTTTCATCATCATAAGTTATTTGTAGGTATTAAATCAAACAAGCACTTCCACTGGAGAAAAAAAAAAGAGCAAGGTTTCTGATCCCACCTTACATCTCCTCTTGCCTACCACTGTGAGAAAACACACCTGCCAAGTCAGAACACAGTGTGACATAATGAGACTGGAATTCCAATTTAAGGTGTTCATATGTGCCAGATGTATGAGGGGAGTCAGTAGACTACTCCCTAGGAGTCTGCTGAGAATTATCAGTTTATATCCACCACAAATCAGCAGGGGAGAGACCTTACAAGCCATTTGTCATGGTTTCTAATTGGACACTGGGGAGACAAGACCTACAATATACTACATTATTCTCATCACTGAGCAGATCAAAAGGATGTTTTCCACATGTCTGTAACACATATATACACTTGACCCCTACGCATTACCACCAACACAGCATTGTTGCTATGAATCACAGCACTCTGTCCAGACTAGATTTTGTCTGCCCTGTCCTTACAGTTAAATGTCTTACCTCCCTACCCACCTTGTAAACACTGCATTTCCAATATGCATTTGTAACCAGCCAAGAATAAGAGCAGTGGTCAGCAGTGGAAAAATACATTAGCCGGCAGAAGATAACTTGACTAGGCTGTTCCATTTGCTTCCCTCACGTGCTCTGAGCCTCCCGCAGCTGCAAGCATCCCCAGCCATGTTCCGTGTTGAAAAGCTTGTTGGCCGTTCCACAGTGCTTTTTTTGATTGTATGTGTGGTTGTGTTTATGGCTTAGAAGGGGTGTTTGGAGAACAGAAACTAGCTGCAACTGGCACTGTCCTGTTGAACAATAAGCTAGGGTGACTGGGAAATTCTAAAGTTATCTCCTTGGAGTAGCAGGACACAGGTAAGTCTATGTTTGAAAGCTGCTAAAAGTAGCAATGGCGGAGCTTTGTTAGTGCTCCTGGGGCCTCGTCCTTCCCATCTGACTCCCTGACTATGGATTTTCTCAGTGTCCTCCTCTTGCTTTGCTGGTCTATGCTTCTAGCTTCTCCTAGGGTTCATGTTGTCTTTTTCTTACTGTATCTAATCATCAGGAACACATGAAAGAGCCTTCCATCTCAACTGTCAGTTAAAACTAGTTTGGGAAACAAGCCAAGTTGATTTGGCAATCAGCAATATTTCTGAGAACACCACTGATTTATTCAAAGGAGTGTCATCATAGAATGTGCGCTGAGCTGGGTCTTTGGGGATAACCATGGAGAACAAGCCAGACACAGCTTCTGTCCAAAGTCTAAAGAGTCAGGATGGAAGGGTCCATACAGAAGTGATGGCGTGACCAAGGACACCATTGTGAATCGCGGACAGAGGGGAGCAGAACACTATGGGTAGTTGAGTCAGGGAAAGTAAACTGCAAAGGCAGAAAGGAGACACAGGAGAAAGGAACAAAGTAGACAAGTCTAGAATCCAGAGAGAACTCAACTGATTAGTATCAAGTCTAATGAATCCTTCAAATCTAGAGAAACATTTTTTCCTAGGTTTCTTACTTCTGTATTTATTTGTTTTTGCGTTTGACAAGATGGGTGAAAAGAAGGAAGGAGTTAAAGGAGAGAGATTGACCATTCACACTTTATTGCCAGAAAGAGACACCAGGTGAACTGAGTGTGGAGACATACATGGATACACTCACTATTCAGTATTCCACGTCAGTTTTCGAGCAAATGTCTAGAGAACATAGCCTTTCAACAGACAGGCATTGCAGAAAGCTTGTTGTCACTGTAGGAATGGCCAGATTTCGAGGAGACACCAGGACTTTCAGGGAGTGCCCCAGAACCTGGCTGGAATGCTGGACTTGGAGTCAGCTGGAGCCAGAGTGCACAGCCGGAGCTGTAGATAAATAAACCAGACCTGTTATATACAGTGGCATCCTGGGAATCCATACAGTCTCCGGAAAAATCCCCAGGCAAACTGCCCTGACCAGGCTCGCTTTGCACCACGATGGTTAGTTCCACAGACGCGGGCTCGGGGGAGCTGAGAGCCCACCAGCATCCTTCAGTCCCTTATCTTCTTGTTGCCAGGAGCTTGAAAACCCTAGGAAATCTCATAAATTCACTTATTATCTCTGCATTCAAATTCCTCAGGCCAGTTATTTCGTTTCATAGTATTTTGAATGTTTTTGAGTTTGAAACATACAGAATGAAAACTCGCATTACATGTATTACAGATGGCCTCGGATCCCTTGAGATTTCCAATCTAAAATGTATGTATAAACAGCGTTGAAATTCCTAGTATAGAGCTTGAAAAGAGAATGTGAGAAGAAAAACAAAACAAAACAAAAGACAACTATTCTCTAGAGACCTACCCAAATCTGTGCTTTTAATCCTTCTTCCCAATTCAGATTAATGTATATTAATGTATATTTTAGAACATGGATGTATATTAATGTATATTTTAGAACATGGATGTTAGGATCTGCTTTCTGTCTTAACAACTGTGTGGATTTAGGGCTGAGTAGTTCTAAATGAGTAAGCTGATCTCTTACTGTGGCAGAAGAAAAGGACCACACGGTCCCCACAGGGGTGATGGGAATATTCTAGACATAAGGACAGAAACACTTATTTCTTCTTCAAGGACCAAACTATGTGACTAGCCGTGAGTACCTTGCTCACAGCTGTAGCAAATGTAGCAAATATTGTTTCTTAAGTTTTCTAATCTTACAGGTACTTTTCTACAGTATAGCCCAGGAAGCGCCCTTTATTAAACTGATTCCTGTGGGCATTCTGGAGCATTTTAATTCATTGATTATTAAAAGTTAAACCTTTCAGGATGAACAAGAAACTTTCAGGATTTGAGAAAGCAGCCTTGGCATCAAAGATTTCCCAAAGTCCTCTCTACATGTTATGGGAGTCTAGAGAGGCTGCATCTTCTATACCAATCCATAACACGATGGTTCAAAGCCCCTAGAGTTACCTCCTTCAGTCGTGTGCAAACTGCAGGCCAAGTTACCAGTGGTCAAGTACTTGTGGTCAGAGGACCTAGGAACCTGCGTAAGACTCTTCCATTGCTGTGAGACTGCTATCATAGAAGGTAGAACTTGCTCATGCTAACTTATCTTTCATTATCTTATGATGCCTTATGATATCCAACAACTGGAAAGAGAGGGTAAAAATCCACCCCTTTGGAATAGTGTCAATCAGATGCCAAATAACACAGAGTGGTAATTTTCTTTTCCCTTTTCTAGAGATTTTTCTAATAAGTGATTTGCTTTCATAGTTTTTTTATTTTGATAATAGATGCAGTGCATTTATTCAATGGAAGGTTTGGAAACTATATTGGAAACTATATTGGAAACATATGAAGAGAATAAAGACCATGTGTAACAGAATCCCTCTCTTCAGAGACATCATTAGCTGATGTAAACGAACGTTTTGCCCACATACTTGTGTGGTTCCCTTTTTCCTACCTTTTCCAAGGTTGGGGGATATTTTTTCGACTTTTCCAGAGGCCACCCTGGGCATTCTCCTGTTGGCCAGCGCTCTCCCCTCAAGCCACTAACAGGCTGAGCTTAGCCACGGTCCAGGCAATTGTGACCTGCTTCAGTGTCACTTCCTGCAACCTTGAAAGAGATGCTTAGCACGTGGGAGCACCTGTTTTCTCCCTTTACAAATAAGTCTTATTTTTCCCTTTTATAGATTTATTCCTGTTGTATTCTTTTAAAATGCATAAGATAACTAATAAAATCATGTCCTTTTTTCTTTTTTTTAATTCTGTGCTTTTGTGTTGGTTTGGTAATTCACTTGATAAGAACAAATAAGGCTCAAATATTTCATTTATTTGCATTTTTAAAAATTTTGTGTGTGTGCATATGTGTATGCGTATATATGTATATGTGTGCATGCATGTATCAGAGGGCATTGTGTGTGCCTGTGCAGATCCAAAAGTAACTTCAGGAGTCATCAGGATGGCTTCTACCTCTTTTTTGCTTTGCTCTGGGATTTCCCAGGCTCTGCAGTCAAGAGTTTGGACTATAGGCCACTACCATTTCTGCCTGGCATTTTTACTTGGGATCAAGGATTTGAAATCAGGTTCTTCTGCTTTTGAGGCAGAGCCTTAACCCCTGAGCCATCTTTCCAGCCCCTTTATTTGCATCACATACAAATTATGTCAGCCATAATTTTATTTCAAGTTTATTCATTCATATAACAGGAATCAGCCCCTTCTGTCTAGAGTTACAATACTTTGCTTCAGATGGCAACTCTCTTGCTGAATTCCTTTTGGGCCAAAGTCTAGCCAAGGGGTGTCTACTGTGGGTCAATGACATGCTAGGATTTCTTAGCCAATGAAAAACTGGCTTAGTCTCTAGAACAATGGTCTACCTACGAATTAGGCCAACACAACCTCAGAAGGAGCGTTACATAGCTTGTGTGAGGCCTGAGTTTTTTCCCCACATGGCAACAGCAACAATAGCAACAAATACTGACGACTTCCTCATTTTGTTCTTTAACTAGACCAGGAATGGTAACTGTGATTCTCAGGAATCGTTCTAGAAATGTTAGTCACTAGGATTTGTACAAAATGAGCATTATGCATGGAAGAAAATCAGAAGCTCTGATAATACAAATCGGAATCGCAGGGCATATCTTTTTACTATGGGAAAAGAAAAAAAATTTCATCCTTGTAAGTAGAAGCTGCTAATCCCTAAAGCCTCCAAGTAGAGAGGAAAAGCCCATGAGAAATTAATAACTTTCAAAGTGTGACTTTCAAAATTGAATTAATAAAAATGTTCCTCTTTTAAGCCACTATAATAATAAAGGTTTTATTTTTCAAAACCTTGACATACACCCAAAAGAAAAAAGAGGCAAAACTGCACAAATTTCTCACAAGGGCCTTGCAAATGTTACGCTCCAGGGCCTCAATGTCAATGAGGGGGTTAGGCAGCCAGTCCCAGCTCTCTATCTTTTATTGAGCATCTTAATGAGTTTTAACCCGTCACATGCAAATCTAGGACAACTGACAGATGACATCACTATTCATTGTAGATGCTCCACTTCCTGTGAGTACATACTTAGTAACTGTCTCAGGAAAAAACACAAAGTCAACCCCAACACTGTCCTCTCCATGCAAATGGGAGAGAACACTGGTCACCTAGCAGGTGGAGTCAAACATAGAAAGTGCATCCTCTGCCTTCTGACCTTTTGAGCTTGCTGTACCCTCTCTGCCTCCCCAGACGAAGCAAACGAAGCCCACAGCCCACATCTCCCATATCACAGCAAGGAGGAAAGTCTCCGAAGACACCCAACAGCATCTCTAACTAACGCCTGAGCTCTCATGGCACATCTCTTATCTTTGCAACACTCACTTTAGTTGAGAGAAATGGGAAAAAACAAAGAGAGAGAGAGATATGGACAGACAGACAGACAGACAGACACACACACACACACACACACACACACACAGAAAGAGAGAGAATAAAAGGAAGACAAGTCACAGAGTGAAAGACCAAAGATAGAAGCAAGATAAATTTTCTGATCTTTTGACTGAAAGAACTTTGAATTTCTACTTTTTTTTGGAGATTGTTGCATGTTGAGTTTCCATGAGTCATAGAAATACTATTTTTTATACATTTTTATTATTATTTCAGCTCATACAAACTTAATAGGCACACCAGTTCCCTCCCTCCCTCCTCCTCCCCCCGAACCCCCTGCTCCCCCTCCCCTCACCCCTCCCTTCCCATCCCCCAGTGCCTCCCGCCCCAATTCCCAGAGAGTCCTTTCTTGTGCATGCCTGACTCTCCTCTGGGCCCTCCTCTCCGATGACCTACAAGGACCCAGTGGAATTTCCCTGAACCCTTTCCTGTGTTCCCCTTAAGCATAGGAACACTACTGTGGCTGCCAATCCCTTGCCTCCAAGGATCTTGGTGCCTTTAGACTTTGTGAGGTCAATAGTGTGTTGGACATTGCGCAGGGCATGCAAAGTCCTATTATGATTGCTTCAGCCCTAACTTGTGTGGAGTATCTTGCAAATCATTGCTCCTCCCATCCTTTTGCTCTTACACTCCTACCGCCCCCTCTTCCGCAAATGTCCCTGAGCTTCAGGATGGGGAGAGATTAGTCTGGCCTAGTTCTAGGTGGTTAATATAGAGTCTCTGAAGTTCTGGATTGTGGTTTGTTGATTTTCTTTTGCAGTTTTGCTGCTCCTGCAATGCCGTTCACTCCATCCTGATGGGCACTGTATGTCACCCCTGGCCAGAGACAAAAAGCTGTTAAACTGGAGTCTTATTATAATAGCACATTCAAGGGTAGATGTAATAAAAGTAAGAAACCTCAGTGAGGGAGGGGTCAATCACCCATTTGCAAAATGGTTACTTTTTATCTGCCAGACTATATGCCCTCCCCTTCTGATGAGATCATACCCCCTCAGTTGTACATGATCAGGAACGAACATCTGTGAACTTAACCAGGTGTCTCATTACTTACTTGCAGTCCTTGATGGAGGCTTATTTTCTCTACTGTAACATGGTCACTTCTCTCCTTGTTTCTGGTGTGGCCCTCCAACCCCATCCCTCCTGTTCATAATCCTTGCAATTACTGTAGGTAATACATAGATTTACCTATGAGTGTCTCAAGGTGGGCTGGGTGGGTTTGGTACTAGGAGCCACCTATTAGGGAGTACATACGGTGCTTAATTTATAGAAATACTATTAATACTAATAATACTAAGCCTTCCATAAACTTTTCTACCTAATAGAATTTGAGAAATGAAGACCAGACCTTTCAGCCCCATATGGTTCTTCACATGATTCGACCCTCAACAATGGTCTTACTTTGAGGTTGAAATATGGTCCCTCTTTGCTAGCACTGTAGCTAGAGAAGCTCTAAAGGAATACTCAGAGTTATTCATGCACCAGGGAATATGCTATACAAACCTGGAAAGTCAGTACTCTTTGCTAGGGAAACAGAAAGCTAATGGTATAGCATTCAACTGGAAAGGTCCACGGTCAGTGCCCATGAGGAATGCCCATGTGTGTTGAACAGAGCACGTTTGTTTAACTTCGTTGGATAGAAAGAACCCGAGAGTCAAAAGCTAAAGATTAGCATAAATAAATTTGTCCAGAAAATTCCTTTCTCTCTGTCCCAGATGTCACCCTACCAGGAGCTCAGATTTAAGCATTTGACAATAATGCACTCTGAGGCTGTCTAGAACATTCTCAGTAAAGAATCCCCTATGTTCCCTCAGATTTGTCTTCTTATATTAGCCATCTAACCTGAATGATCATGCATGCTTTTTAGTATATGTACTAAATAAATAAATGAGAAGTTTTCAGCAAATACATAAAATTCACAGATTTCAGGGATGTTCTCATGAGTATGTTCAGAGAAATCTTACAGGAATATCTTGGACAATGCTGGCAAAACTCACTGTTGCCACCTGGTGGACAGAAGCGGTTCCTTCGTACAGCCCGTAGGACTATGTTCTAATATGCCCACAAGATGGCAGCACAAGACCAGGTTTTTTTCAGAGACAGATTCCCAAAAGAACTTGTTCTGTTTAGTTTCCGTAAGAGAATGAGTGTGGATGAATAGACAAACGGAATGTCAAGTTTTAAGATCTTTAATGTTTCCCAAATAAATCGCTTTACTACAGGGATTGGAAATAATATCTATAAGTTAGCTGGCAATTTAGTTTGCTTTTAAAAATTATTTTGAGCACATTTTGTAAATATTCACAAATCATCTTCAGATATTTACTTAGAAGATGAAATATTACTGTAGTGTGTGTGCATCTTTTAGTTCTCTTCAACTGATGGCCAGGAAGATGGAGATCCCTAGCACATTCCTTCACAAGAGCAGAATATTGCATCTGCATTCCTATCACTTTTGTATACAGAGATCTCCTTATGTTTATCATCAATTGGTGATATATACATTGCCATGGCAAATTTACCAGGATAATTTTTTTCTTTTTCCGCACACATAAAAAAATTGCACTAATAATTCTCTAGGGAAGTATTTCATTATCTCATGTTTAATCGATCACTTCCTAACTTCAAGCACAAGTTGAGCAGTGTATGTAATCCCTGTAGCTGATTCATGGGTCAGGTAAACAGAGTTCACTTTACAGGAAGAAAATTTAAGACAAATAAGTTAAGAGATATTTTCTATCAATTGCTTGGACTTGTTCCCATGAAACGTAGGGAAAGAAAGAAAGAAAGAAAAAGAAAGAAAGAAAGAAAGAAAGAAAGAAAGAAAGAAAGAAAGAAAGAAAGAAAGAAAGAAAGAAAGAAAGAAAGAAAGAAAGAAAGAAAGAAAGAAAGAAAGAAAGAAAGAAAGAAAGAATGTGTGTTTCAGGCCTGAAAATAGTGCTATTGAGATCTAGTCTGCTTTGGAGAACACAAAATAAAATAAAAATAGAAAACATTATTCTGTGGCCTAGAAGGTCCCCATAACTTCCAGGTTGGTATGCCATGAGACTTGAATTTTAAAAAAGAGGACAGTTGTACTTTGTCCAAAAGCAGACTTGCCCGGATGTTGGCATGTCCTCTGCATACCAAGGGATCCTGGGGTCTTGCTTCTATAGACAATAGCATCCAAAGGTACTGCAGAACACTGAGACAGATTCTGGCCATAAAGCGGGAGCTCTGAATCCCAGTCTCTTTTCTCATCCCTACCTTTTTCTGACACTACAACGTTACTGGGCCTCAGTTTCCTTATATTATGATGTGTACCTTCTCTGTAGTACCTTTCTAGTAAATTTTAAGGCAGTATATTCATTTCAAGAGAAAGCTATGGTCTATAGATTTAGGTTTTCACCCCAAAAGCCACAAGAAACTGAGAGTAAACTTCAAGAAGGAGCGAAAGACAGAGGTGTACAATGCACAAAGCTTTCCGGGGTGGAAAGGACCAACTGTTTTTCTCCTTTAGTGAAAGCATATTATGCAGATGCCCAGGGCTGTGTTCTGATGAAAACCTGGCTCCCATAGCCAGTATGGACTTGCATATCTGATCAGTAAATATACTTGGTCCAGAGATACAAAGTGGTACCATATAGAAATTTTACCTATTTGCTTTTTTAATACATTTTTATTATTATTTCCGCTCATACAAACTTAATAGGTACACCAGTTCCCTCCCTCCCTCCTCCTCTCCCTCCTCCTCCCCTCAAACCCCCTGCTCCCCCTCTCCTCACTCCTCCCTCCCCATGGCCCAACCTATTTGCTTTTAAAGGGCCAAGAGCACTTTGATTTTTTCAATAGAGAGATTTGAAAGGAAATCGCAATAGTTGTGCTAAATGATCTTTCAACTTTGACATTTATCTATTCATGCAACAGGTGTTTGTTGATGCCTAGTATATCTCATAGCCTAAAATATATGAACGAGATCTGACTGTTGACAAGACAGACACGATTGGCGACCTGTTAGCTTATGTGCTAACATAAGCAGAAACAGAAAAGCAAACAAGTGAGCATGTGCGGTGATGCCAGGCAGGGATGGAGTGGGACTTAGACGGCTGGTAGTGAGAGGAAGAGAAGAAACAGCAGGGCGCGCAATTGCTTGAAAAGCTGGTGGAGCAATGTTTCCTGAACCCTGGACGGTTCGGTAGCAAGGATAAGAAGCTCTAGGAGGACATTTCTGGTGATAAGAGGGCAGATGCGAAAGTTTCAAGCTGCAGGACATTTGCCTCTTAGGTGAAGAGCAGCCAACCCACTGGGGTGAGTAAGGCATCCTGGAAAGAACTGTTAGGGCAAGGCCAAGGCCAGGCACATTCTGTGGTCACACTCAGTGCTGTTCAGTGCTCCTTTCCATCCTGCCCTACATGTCCATGCAGCATTTGCTGTTACATGTGACTTTTTCCCTATTACTGCCAATTGCACATTTACTCCAAGAGTCTCTTCCTATCTGCCTTTCATTCAATTTCTGTCCATCTCTCTTCCTACTATTCTTCCCTTTTTCCGCTCTTTCCCCTTTCAGCGGCTAGTAGCAGCTTATTGTCTGTCATATGTATTCCCAATTGATCAAGGATTTTTTACTTGTTTTTGTTTTGCTAAATGTTTCTTTTTTAGAAATTGGCACCACCGTGCACTTCAAGCAAAAAGGTATGGTTTTCATTTCTGATTACATTCTCTATATTAAAGATTTCGTGACGGTAGATCATATCCTTGTATATTTAAGTACAGTTCAGCTTAATAACTTGTGGTGGCAGTTTCCATAGCACACTTTTCCCAAGGTGTGAATCTTCTTCCTACCAAACAGCTCTTGATCCAACTCATCACCCCGATAGGGTTTTCAAATAGTCACTTTAAAACTGCTGGACTGAGCAACCTGCTAGGTGACTCTGGTTCATTCCTGGGCAGCTGCATTTAAAAAAAAAAAAAAAAGTCACTGCTGATTGACAGGGCTCCCAGAGAAAACAGAGAAACTATTTCACAGTCACTTGTGACTATTCAAGTCAACACACTTCTGGACTCTGATACCCAGGGACCACACAACTCACAGTGAGCAGCTTGTTTTTCCTTTCTCTCCTGAAAGCTAGCCTGCTGCAGCATACCTGGGCTGCTGGCGCTCCCAGGAAATGCCATTCCACACCAGTGCATCTGTCAGTCAGTTGACACCCTTTCCACATTCTTGTCTCGACATGGGCCAGTGCAGTCTGTTCAAAGCTTCCACAAAAGGACCCCAACATACAAGCAGCGATTCCTTCTGAGTTATCTTCCCACCAAACCACTTGGCCATCCTTCAGAGAGTCTCCCCACCACCACGAACCACAAAGGTTAGAGGTCACCCTTCCTAAGTCCCTGTGATCTTCTGCTTGAATAGTCACTATCTCCTGGGAAAACATCTTCTCCCAGAGTTTCAAAGGGAGTGAGACAATCATGATCATTATCGATAATCTAACCTGTGCTTAGGACTTAGGCCCTTGCAGCATACCAGAGAAAACATGGGCACTTTGCTGCTTGTGTTTACCGTGTCTGTGGCTGGTCTCCATGTCCTCAAAGGCAGCAGCGGAAAAGCAGCAGCTAGGAACACACACTAGGAAAGAGGCTAATTTAAGGAAAGAACCTGTAAAAATGGTGTCCTCCTCAATCCCTCGTCTCTCCCCAGTGCTATGACTGAAAAATACCGATTAATTTGAATCTCAACTGACTGATTGTACATGTGAAACCCTAGGGCTTCAATGAAGGTGATGAAAGAAACATAGTGTGCTTCTGGTTGAAAAATCATCTTCATAAACTGTCAGTGTGACCAGAAATAGTTTTATTTCAATTCATCAAAGATTGTGTGCCAATTATTTGATACTATTTTCTGTTGTTTTGTTTTGTCGTTCTGTTTTTGAAACAGGGTCTCATGTTGCCTGGGATGGCCTTGAACTCAAGTGTGTGAGGCTGGCCCTAAATTCCTTATCCTCCTGCCTCCACCTCTGGAATGTAGAGGACTCACAGGAGTATGCATCCACCTGGCATTTACTTGCAGTGTTGGGAAAGATGTGACCGTTGATTCCAGCTTCACTGTGCAAATACTTCAGGAGGCCACAGTCTCACTGTAGATGATAGAGGTGTAAATAATGCATGAAGACTCCTGTAGGAAAAGCTTGAGTTTAAGACAAATTGTTTAAATCTTGGTGGTTTGCTTCCTCTCACTGGCTCCCAGCAAGATTGAATCCTCTCAGTTCAATAGTGCAGAGGAAGCTGTACTGGCAGAAGTTAGACAGCAGGTGGCGACAAAGTTAATCTTATCATATTTTTCTTTCAACATGGCTTCCCAGGACAGGAAAGTGCCTTTCTCAACACATCCAAATAATACAGAAGAGAAATATTTAGGATATATTCTAATTGCTGCTCTACTTATTCAAGTTTCTTCCACATAAACTGTTCAGATTTTTCAGTCATTCCATCAGCCCTGAACAATTGCTAAATGAATTCTCCCTTCTCAAATGGCTGAAATGTATACACAGATGAAATTATGACTGACTCCAGTTTTTAGTGACTGAAAGGAACGTCCAGGGTTCAGTGTGAACATAATTAAAGATGACTTGGAATAAATTCAGTACAAAGCAAAAACAAGAGAAAGTGGCTAGTTTGTCTATTGCAATCTGCCTAAGCAAATACTTACCAAATCAACGTTAGGAGAAATACCTTGCCTTCTTCATGATTTTACTAGGCCAATGACTACTTCAATATGCTTCTTCAGGTTTCTATGAAACTGGTCTGTAAAAACAGGAAAATCCCCAGATTCTTCAGTTTCAGGCCATTTCCTCAATCTTGCCATTAGTTGCACAATGTGTTGTTTTATAAAGCGTTTTGTCCAAGCAAGTTTCTGTCCAAGGTAAGTGATACAGTATCACTTACCTTAACTTGCACTTGAATGTTGACTCAAGCTATAGGTTAATTTCACCTCTTAAGGTGAAAGTCTTAACATACTACTTGCAAAAAAATACCTTTGATTCAGGTTGGTATTCCATTCATTTCTGCAATCCAACTCTCTGTGTTGTTATTAGTAATAATAATACCACCATTAAGTGAATACTTGCTAAGTACCACACATGTCAGCATATGTATGCATATGAAGTACTATGAACTGGCTTTTGTCTGTGATACTAAAACCCTGGCTAGTATCTGCGTAGTGATCCTGTTCACCCATCTATTCTCTTAGGCTAATTTATGCTTGCAGATTCTTTCTTTCAATATATCTTTCAGGATATGAAAGCACTTGCTGGGCTTGGCCATCTCACATAAAAAATAAGATGTATCATTTGTATTTCTAAGATAAGCAAAAATTTCCGAACTATGAAGTAACACATAATTAATGATTTTGCTGATTATTCTTCCCTGAAATGGCCATTAACTGAAGTAGCCTCCTATGCAGCCAGGTGTGTCTACAACTGCATGCACACTCATGGGGATTCCCCAAATATCACCTATTCACGCTGGTATTTCTCAAGTCTGTTTACTCTTAAAATCAATTATAACAAGAGCAAGTCACATAAGCACATTAAATAGCTATATGAGAGTACTTAATAAATAACAAGGGTAGAGGCAAAGGTACGTTTGACAGACATGCACACACATAACTGGTAGAAATGAAATTAAAAATTATTAGCACAAGCCTATTGGAATTTTCCTATGACCACATAGAATAACATGTGAAAGTAACAGTTAAGCTTGTATTACTTATTTTAAAAATTTTATAACATATATGTATATCATATGTGCAGAGACAAGTATGTTACATGTATATTTCTCTTTGAGAGGAGGGAGTGTGAATAGGTGGATAGACAGACAGACAGACAGGTAAGTAGATAGATAGATTGATTGATAGATAGATAGATAGATAGATAGATAGATAGATAGATAGAATGCTATGCCAACTCGTTTGCCTCAGTTCATGTGTAATACATATATTAAGAGAGAAAGAAGGGGGGAGTGGAGGAGCACTTTTCAGTAATGGAATTTCTGCTTTCTTAAATACTCACTACAATTCAAATAAAAAATAAGACGTCCTTTTAGATTCTGCTGGCTCCTGAATGTGAGAAAGAGATCCAAGTTTGTCCCAGCACAAACAATGTGACTGCAAAAATAAGCAAAAAAAAAAAAAAAAGGAAGCAAGGAACTCCTGTACCTATCATAGGAGGGAGACTCCAGGACTGGGGATCAGAGTTGGGGAGATGAATCCAAGGGAAAGTGTGCTTGCTGTGTGAGCATGTAAGGAACTGAGTTTGAATCACTTACATACAAAGCCAGGCGTGGTCATATACACAGCTGTAACCCTAACATTGTGAGGGGCAAAGACAGGAGAGCTCCTGAGGCTTGCTGGCCACCAGTCTAGCCCCAGCTTCGGTGAGAGACCCTGCCTCAAGGAAATGAGAAGAATGATAGCTGCCGTAGTGTACTCTATGTCTTGTTCTGACCGCCGAGCTCACAAGGGTACAAACACCACACATACACACATACATGGCTACATACCCATGCGAGCACATACACACACACACTATTGCATGCACACTTACAAACATGCATATACACACATATGCACACATATATGCACCAAAAACAAAAGGCAGGGATGCCAGCAGGCAGAAGTTCTGTGTGTTAAAGTCCCAAACATCCCAAAAGCTTAGAGAAAGACAGCAAGAGTCGTCAGAGAGGACACTGGGCTAAGCCTCGGGACCTGGACTTCAGAGATTGGCCAACAATGACTCCAGATGCTTAATCTCCTTGAGCCTGAAGCCTCGTGACTGGTGACTGACCACCCCTGAGGTAGCCGGTCAGGAAATGGGAGGCTCAGTTGGTTGATTGAGACTGATTGATATTTAATTGCCCTGCTCCTTTCCTTTCCGTGGCTTTATGTCAAAGACAGCTCCAAGGTTGCCTAAGTCCATACTTTTGTAAGAAGCAATATTGTTCTTAACATTCTCCAGAGGGATTCAACCCATAAATACTCTCAAATTGTCTTTGTGAGGATAGTGAACGTGTCCTTGTACTTTTTGTCTGAACTAGTCATTGTTTCATCGAACCCAAGTTTTGTTCAGGAAACGTGTGACCAAGACACTGTTGAATGTCACAGTTAATGATCACTGTGGAGGGTAACCAGACCCTAGGGCCCGGCACCAGGGCTCACTCTACTTACAAGCGGGAGGAAATTGTACCATAAACCAGTTTTTGTTATAGTAAACACCTTGTAATAAGTTGTATGTTTACATTCACAGAGCACTTATAAACACTGCAAAACACTCAGGCTTTGTTTATTACTTTCAGTTTACTGTTATCTTTGTTTTATTATTTACATGAAACACAGATTAGGAGGACATTCTTGAATTTAGTGTTTTCCTCTGTAATATTCTCTGCAACCCAATATGTTTTAAAGAACTGAAAGAATGTTTCTATTACACTTTTTATAAGTGTTCTCTTCTCCCTCCCCCCCCTCACACACACACACGCACATACACACACACACATATACAGGATCTACATATGTGTCCTTTAAACTTTCAAGTGGCCCATCATTAGTCATTTGAGTTCCTATTGTGAATATCATTGCACAAGTATATAATCTTAAAGTCAATCTGTTCAGTGAGAAAAAAGGTTTTTTTTTTTTTTTCTTCTAGAAACTGTGAGACAGCTTTACAAAATGGGACAGGCAGGCTTAGGGGACAGCTCTTAAGTTAGAAGGGCAGTTTCTTATCAGTCTTATGCTTGCAAACAACACCCCTCACGCACACACACCCTATTCCCCCATCAGATACACACCCAAATCTACCCACAGTGTCCCCACTAGGGTAGCAGGCAGGAAGCACCAATTAGAATACCAGGATTCATTCCAGGTAGGTTTCACCTCAGTTCTGCTCTGAGAACCACTCAGGTGTGTTGGTTGGCTTTGGTTTTGCCTTTTGTTTCTACTTTCTGATATGACAATTGAAGAGTTTGAACAAGATGATCTCTGTTTCTTCCTAAGATGTTGGGTTGCATTGGCTTATCTGCTGTCTTCTTAGGGCCTGTAGATGTTATTTTGTAACAATCCCCTTGCCACCTCTTCCCTAGGAAACAAGAGTGTCAGACAGTGTCATCCTCCTCCTTTCTCCCCCTCCCACCCCATAGCGATAGAGCTGCTGTGGGCTGCTAGAGTATCTGCACCAGTTCTTGTAATCTCCAGGAGCCATTGGAGGGCAGGGGGAGAGGAGTCCGCGTCAGCAGGAGTCTGCAACACCATCAGGGGGTAGTGATAGCCAACTTGGCGGCTTCTACAGCAAAGGACAATGTCATACCTCACAAGAATGATCCCTTCAAGATGCTTGTAACTCTTCGAGTCCAAGGGCTTAGGAAAGGCCTGGAGCCCATCCTGAGAGCTGGCATTGTGGCATCCGTACCTGGCCACATCTTGCCTCCGACACCACCCTTGGTTGGCCGTCACGGAATGACAGAATGTGCTCATGCTTTTCTCTTTCTCTCTCCCTTCTGCTCCGCAGGACCTGGGTCGGTGAGAGGAATCAACGGATCCATCAGCCTGGCCGTACCACTGTGGCTGCTGGCAGCGTCTCTGTTCTGCCTTCTCAGCAAATGTTAATAGAATAAAAATTTAAAAATAATTACAAAAACACACAAAAACGCGTCACACAGGATACAGAGAGAGAGAAAGAGAGAGAGAGAGAAAGCGTGCAAGATGGGGGGAGATTGTTTATTATTTCACAAATTTGTGTGTTTATAAGCGAAGGGGGAAATAACGAAGAAGAAAATATAAAACTTAAAACAACTTCAAAGTCCATCAATAAAAATCTGAGTATAATTCAGGGTGGGAAAACTTCTACCAGGATTCTGCATCTATCGCCTAAGCAAATGAATGCTGTGTAAAGATTCTATCATGCTAGGACACCCAATGTTGTACAAATAAGTCACGTCAAGAAATAGCAGATGGATGTTCGCTCCCCCACATACTCCATCCTTCCTTCTTTCATCCATTCTCATCACCTGTGGGGGAAAAAATAAGGTCTTGCCTTTGGTGTTTATATTTCCATAATCTTTTTACTCTGTTTTCATCGGAGCTGACTTGCAACCATTTCGAACTACAAAAAAGAAACCTGTTTCCTTCCTCCGCCATCTCTCCGTTTTTTGAGATCATTCCCTCTTCCTCCAGTGTGTTTCTGTCCTCACTTCCCTTTTCAAATATTTCCTTCTGACCCACCCCCACCTCTCTTCACTCTGGAACCCCAGATCACTGGTCACGCCGCAAATGCTAGGAAGTGCCATTTTACTTTTCTCCACTGTGCGCGTGTGCTCAAGTCTCTCGCTCTCACGTGGGTATATGTGTGTGTGAGCGTGTGTGTCTCTCTCTAAAGCATGCCAAGGGAATGGCCCATGTGTACATAGAATCATTGTGCTGTAGATACTGTCCTGCATTGTAATCGTGAGATGCGGCTGTCACAAGTTGCTGGGGGAGGTGGTGGGGAGGGAGGCAAGGAGCAGAGTCCCTCCCCCATTCATGGCCGTCACATGACATCAGTGTGTATTCAGACCAAGTTGTGCTCCTTCCAAGGGCAGGACCCCATACTCCTCTTAGTCCCATTATCAGAACCCAGTCGGGAGTCACTCAGAATATCACTGTAAATGAAAGTGCCTACTATCAGTGGGGTGAGCAGAAGGCGGAACAAATCAGTGGCCTGGGTGAAATAACCTAGGAGAAAGGAGGTTTCTGATTTCGCTCTTATTTCACGATCCTGGGGACTCACGTGTTTCCTAGCTTTTGATAGACTGGGCGGTGCTGTAGAGCCGCAGTATGTATTAGGCACATCCTCAGAAACAGTAGGGTCTGGGTGGTAACTCCTTTCAGAAGAATGACGAGCCACGTGGAGAACCCAAGCAGCCCTGACGTGCCTCATCCCTAATCTTCACATCACATTGCATTGGCCGCGTCATTTGCCCAGAGCAGACATTGTTTTCTCTTTCAGATAAAATATAGTGAGCAAGACTGGAAATGCGGATTGATGCCCAAATCCCTATCCATAGTCTGGAGAGACTGTTAGAGCCCTACTGCAGAATATTGACAGAACACAAGGGAATTTGCTCTTTGTGCTCCCTCACAGATTGCATCCTGGTCTACGGTGGCCATGTCATTCCCTTCTTGCTCCAAGGATGTGTGTAGCATTGTTGTTCCAGCTGGTGCATCGTTATCATACAGGCCTCCAGGAAGCAGATTAGCATCCCCTTCATTCTATTTTGACTTACATCTCTAAGAGTCCTCTTGACACTAACACTAAAAACATGATCTAACTCTTGACTAGAAGATCTGGCAGTTTGTGATAAATTCATGCAAGAGTTGTGTGAGCCTCTCAAAACTTGACGTCCTCACATCATCTAAAGGACTTGCCTAGGAAAGGTCTTGCTGAGAGGACTTCACTCTACATGTAGATATCTTTGTTAGGAAAACAACCATTGTGCTTGCTTAGAATACAGAGGCAAGGGAATTGATTTAAACTGTTAAATTGTTGAAAAGGATGGAGAGTTTTTATTGAGATTATAACTGAATGTAATTCCACAGAGCCAAATACGATAGATTATCAAATTTTTGATCCTTTAATGTAGTTTTCACATGATATTAATAAGTAGGTAGGAAGGAAGGAAGGAAGGAAGGAAGGAAGGAAGGAAGGAAGGAAGGAAGGAAGGAAGGAAGGAAGGAAGGAAGGGAGGAAGGAAGGAAGGAAGGAATTTCAATAGCTTTTACGTTTCTTCTTAGGTATTCTATCATTGGGAAACATGTCACATACTTCCTTCATGGGATTGCAGTTTAGATATGGAACAGAAGACAGATTTGGCTTAGGGATGGGTATTTATGGCAGACAGGATAATTATGCTTATTCAAGAAGGGAGCTAGTAGAATGCAAGGAAGGTAAGCCGCACTCCAACACAGCATAGATGTGACTGTCAGGGATTTCTCAGACAGTTTGATTTTCTTAGTTCAGCCAGCAACAAAGGCATACATTTTTCCAGAATGTTGAAAAGGCAGCCATACCCATAATTCTTCTACTGGATTAGGTAGAGGAAGGAAACGGAGCAGAGGTAACTCAGTGTTGCCTAGCATTACCATGTCACAGCATCCAATCATGTGCTGGCCTTCTTCAGAACCTCCACCCTAATCACAGGACAAGGTTGTGGTCTTATGGGAGGTGCCTCTTACTGGGAAGAATGAGTGGCCACCCCAGTCTCATTCATTCTTTTGGCTTTCAAGATACTGGACTATATATTAAATACAATTAAACATATTCTGCATATGTGACATGTGTCTATATCTCCAGTAAGATCTGAGATTTTTTTAAAAAATTGCTCCCTGCTTCTGTATAGAGAAAACATTGTTCCTAGAATGTCACTAAGCCTTGTGGAGATTGGAGGGCATCATAGTTTGGAGAAAAGTCAGAAACCAAGTAGGGCCAGAAAATCAGAGTTTATCACATTTTTCTAAGTCCATCTAAGAATCAAAGAACTGACAAGCAACTGATTAGAAATAACACTTTACAGGCATCCGAACCACTAATACAGTAATGCAATACCTTTTACATACAAAGTGAAATTTTGTCTTTCATCACACAAATCTTTAGTCCCAGATTTCAGTTAAAAAAGAAGTAACCATGACACAGGGCCCTTCCCAAAGCATGACAATGATACTAGGCTTCACAACTGTAGAATTGTACTACATTTTCCATGCAGCTGTTTAGCTTGTTTGCATTGGACAGACATTTTTACTCTCTGGCCCTGTGTAATTTTTTTTTCACTTAACTACGTTAACAACTGGGGCTATCCATAGAAATCTTGTAAAAAAAAATACTCATGATTTTCATGTTCTTGTGGGACAGAAGCAAGTGTTGCTCTTCCAAAGATGCACTTGCTTCTCAGCATGAAATTCCTTGAGTTTTTACCTGCCCAGTTGTTACCTTATCCTTCTGAGACTCACAGGTTCAAACTCAAGTTGGCTATGGTGTGACTACTGGCACTGGCTAGTCTCCCCGAATTTCTCGTTTCATTCTTTGCAGGCTTGGGATCGTTTGTGGAAAATAATAATATACATGTGTATGTATTTTTTTTAATCTTGTCTTTACAAATGCTATATTTACAATAATATATGTATTGTAAGAAAAATTTAGAATAATGCTTTAAATTTAAAAGGAAGAAAAGTTCTGAATTTGGTTTATTTGCAAGAGAGAGTTAAGTTCCATTTAGGAAGACTAAGAGATCTACAGTTGTCCATATTGCAAGTATTTGCTTAAAAGAAACTTGCTTGCAAGACCATGTGCTACACAACTAACAAAGACCTGTGTTTTCTCTCTCCTCACAAACTGGAAGCCTGGATTTAGTCTTGTTTCCCCCAAACTACCATTTTTTAACAGCGTAAGTATAATGTTATATATCTGACCTAAAAAGGTATTAAAATTCTGAAGACAAATAAACACACCATCAAAATGAGGAGATAAAAACTCCAGTTAAGAAACACAAATTTAGTTCAGGACATCTTTCCTTCTGAAAGGATTTAAAATAGTTCTCCTCCAAAGACTTAATTTGCCACACTGATGTAAATTTTCCATTATGGTTGACATAATATCTGTAAACATCTCACTAAATGCAAAATGGAGTTTACATTTCCATGCGTGCCAGTGGGAGGAAAAGTAAACCATTCTCATTTGCATTTAGCTACGCTGTTCAAATGTTGCCAACCGAAATTCCAGAAAGAATGTGCTTTGGGGGTAGTGTACATCATTTTTTTGTTGGTCAGGCAGCTGGTGTTACCATTAGGGGTGAGGTTTAACATCTACACTAGAGAAATGTTTATGGATATGGTGGGAAACTTATTTAAAAATCCTGATTTCTTTTCAGCGCATTTGCATACCGTGTGCTGATTAATAAATTAGGCACCAATCATGTGCAAATCAATGTAAATCACTAGTTTATGTACATAACATAAACTATGTAAACTTCATTTTTCATGCAGAGCCCAACTTCCTGCTAAACTGATAAATCTTAGAGAAAATGAACAAAAAACAAAGGATTTCACAGGTCAAAAGGCAAAAAGTAGGATCAAAAATCTAAACATAAGGTTTCCTCTGTCAAAGGAAGCAGACACGCAGCAACATTTCGAGCTTGCATTCTGCTCAAGTCACCTGGAAATATCTCTTTGTTGCACTCTAGGAAATAATGCTTTGTACAAAAATTATCTAGTAGCCCTGCATATATTTTTATATCCCTGCTGAGTACTATACACATGTGACAGAGTGCCCACGCAAGAAAGTTTTTCTGAGAGGTGTGCTCTTCAGTGCCGCTAAAATGTCTGACTTAGACCCAAGGGCATAATTACAGTTTCTACAATCAGAAAGATTGTTAAATCTTTCTTAATCTTTGTTTAAAGAGACATGGCATGTTCTAGAAAGATATTTGCATCCTATTGACCTGAGGTCTACATTCTCCACCTGTAATAAACAGCAACTTAAAATGAAAGTGAAAGGTACATTGAGTTGGAAGTCAGGAAAACTGGGTTGTTGCCCTGGGTCCAGCCCACAAAATAAGTTGTGTCACTTGAGCAAATCAAGTCACCTTCCTGCATTTTAATGTTCTGGTCCCCAAAATGAAGAGTTCAAATGACACCTTCAAAATTTCTTCCATGCCTAAATTCTCTGATGCTAAATACAAACTTCAAATTTATATCAACAAATTTGCTAACTCTTGTTTGTTCTCAAAACCATCATTCTGCCATTTTCATTCCAAATTTTTTCTGGAATACAGGGCCCTTGAGCAAAACATGTTAGCAATGCAGAGAAAGGCCACATGGCTATGGTTATTCTGAAAACATTGGAAAAGCTGGGATACTTTCCTTGCTTATAATATTAGAAAATCTCACTGTGGAACTAGAGCGTAGTAACTTTTCATGGGAAGGCAAACAGCCAGATGGGCACTAGTCACATAAGAAGTGACGTGGTGTGTGTAGGAAAGGAAACACCTGTTTTCTCTCATCCTGGGCCAAGCATCTCATGTTGGTAAATGTCTGTCACTGGGGAACTTTTAGTTTCCAGGCTACTTCCCAAAACTGCTCTATAAGAAACAGGCAGGAAAGAGCGTTTCTCACAGGATGAGGTCTCTGAAACGTAACTGGAAAGGCTGGGGATTCAAGAGTGTTGATAGAGAGGCTTCTCTTTTTAACAAGTACAGGTTAATTTTATTTAAGGATGACTATCTGAAAATAGGGGGAAAATAGATTCATTTGTGGAGGCTGCTGCTGAAGATAGGGCTGCAAAGTAAAATCAAAGGGAAACTCCTTGAGAAGAGGGGGGAAGAGGAAGGACAGTTTATGAAGCTGTTAACAAGGGATTGCTGGGGCCATGTTCTGGATAGACTCAGCACAGGGTCTTGGAAGATTCAGCTTAGCATCTGTCCAATTACCTTGTCATGGAGTTCCTGGAAGAGCGCAAGGAATCTGAACACGGAAGAGCAGGGTTCATTCCTAATTCCAGCATTCCTTTCACTTTGTTTTGTAGACACCCAAGGGCTTAAGAGTTTATAGGACACTCTGCAAGTGGGAGAAGGACCTGTCCGTGTAAACAACCCCCCCAGTCCCACGGTTCTTTCAGATTTAAGGCTTTTTGGATGGTGCTCCTGAATCGCCCCTACAGCTTTCCTCTTGTCTGCACCAGCTCTTCCTAGGCAAATCCAGGCACAGTACAAATCTGCTTCTTGCAAATGAGGCCCGTCCAAGGAACGACTAGCTTCCTGGCACGCATTAGCAACCCCAAGCGATCAGGAATATCTTTTGACCCCACTTATCTATGTCTTTGCTCTTCACCAGAGAATGTAAATGGCTCATCTTGGTGAACTTTGGCCAAGTTCTGCTCCTGAAGTATTTGCTAGGGGAAAGGGGAGGGCAAAAGGGAGGAAGCAACAGGGGAGAAGAGCAAACCTCTCCAACTTCCCCCCAACGCCTCTGCTTCGCTCCTCTCTCCCCACTGCTCTATTGAAGGTTGTATAAATCCTGCTCTTGGTTAGAATTCTCCTTATTAACAGTGTTATATACATATAAATATATATATAAAATATATTCCTTTTTTTCAGCCCCGTAGACATGAACTGATCTTCCCTTGATGATACAAACACATGGCCATTTTGCTTTGGTTTTATTGTCGCTCAAGTTATTTTGTTTTTGTTAATTGGGTGGATTTTTTTTTCCCTGGATACTAGCTCTGTGAAGGAAAGTAAAAAGCGCAATGTGTGTAAAAAAAAAAAAAGTTAAAATTAAAAAAGCTTTTTTTCTTTTCTTTTAAATGTATTTAAATTCTTTTTCTCTCTTCTGTTACTTTACCCGTATGAATGCTCTGCTCTTCTGTGATCTTAAAACAAATGAAATAAACGTGAAAAGGAGATGTGTCTTCATTGACCTGAGTCACTGCTCGTGTGATTGCTACCCTGTGTCTGGAAGGTTTTCATGTATAAGGAAGCAAAGTCATTGATAACAAGTAGCTCACAAGGAAGAAAGAGACAAAACACTGGAAAGATACTTGATATCTTTCTTACAGTACTTCTACCTCAATCACCTTCGTCCAAGAAAAAGAAAAAAAAGACTGAAGTATCACTTTCCATTGGGATTATGAGAAAAATCTGAGCAAATTACCAGTAGCAATCCTTCAACCAAACACTAGGAAATTCCTCTATAAAATCTTGAACTGGACTTTGAGATATGATCGATCCCCCCAAAGAAAAAGCATTAGGGAGTATTTTCCTGTGAACTCCCCATTTCTAGAGTCACCTTTAAGGATTCATCTTAATGAGAACTTGTGTTACCTCCCAAAGGCGCCTGTGGCTATGAAAATGCCATTTATTTTCCCTTCTTACTGAGCATTATTGTCATCACAAAACAATCCCAGGATCTCTATAAAATATCTTCAGAATTGTGCAGGACCGAAATGGACAGAGAGAGAAAAAAAGAATCTACAACTACAAGAGGTGAGGGTGGCTATTTGTACACCACAAATTACTGAGAGGGTCCATAGTTGATTCTCAGGGTCTGAAACACTTCCAAGAGAACATATCCTAACTGGACTCAGTCACAGAGAAGGGAAAGAGTGCATCTTCCTGCTCCATCCCAATAAAAAAGAAAAGAATTTCAGTGGCAGGAAAAAAATAAAAGAGTGAATCCTCCTACGCACTAGTTCAACGAGACAACTGAGAGCACCATCTCTGTACATTTATTTGGGTTTCATTTAAAAATTTACCAAACTCATACTTAAGACAAATGTAAAGTTTGGGAAAAGTAAAGTTGAAGCTAGTTAGCTAGAAGCAAATGTTGAGAAGTATTTCAGGGGCTCCAGCTGTTCATGTTAGGAGAAAATGGGATAGACGATCCCAAGCACACACACCCCATCCTGACCAAGGAAATCCCCTGTAGTTATATAGACCGTGGAGCAGAATTGTGCTTGAGGTTACAGGGGAGGAACCTCTGAGTTTAGCAAATGAGTTAGTCAAGGTTCTAGGTAGAATAGAAAGTAGTAATTTAGGAAAGTGATGACATTATCCCACCATACCTTGGAAATGCTTCAAGGCTAGGAGTTCTGATACTGAGAAAAAGGTACCAAAGAACCTGTAAGATCTTACCTCCAGGGGCAGCCTCAGTAATTTAACAATGACGAACAAAGCTGTCCTAGGCTGAAATACCAGCTGTAAATTTAGAGCTCTTTGCTAACTCTCACTGGGATTGGCTGACTAGGAATCCAAGATTCTGTAGCACCCCCAGACCCCTTCATTAGCTGCGATGACTCACAGAACTCAGGAAAGCCTTGGCATTTTAATTGTATTAGCAAAAGAGTAAAATTAGAATCAGTCAAAGGAAGAGACAGAGATCAAGGTCTGGGAAAATCTTGTGAAGTTCCACTTGCTCTCTTCCCACCCAGCACGTGGACATGTGACCACAGAGTACTGTCCCCTGGGGAAGGTTACCTGTGTTCTGGCGGTAGTGATTTGTTTCTTTGTCGCTTCCCCTTTGAGGTTTCATTACTACTAGGCATGAAGAATGAATCAATGGCCACCTGCTGGAATGCAATCTTTAACTCCTCTGCACTGCCCACAGCTCAGGCAGAGATCCTGTGACTTAAAACACTAATCTGCTAATGAGCCCTTGGCTTCGCTGGGTCATCCTGAGTCCCCGTTAGCATAAACCATCAAGTGTGCTCCCATGGGTACAACAGGAGAAACAAAGAAATGACTATCACTTAGAAAATCCTCAGGAATTAGAAAATCCCAAGGAATCTCCCAGAATCTGAGGACGAAGTATAACCAAAGTCTTTGACTAAACATTTCATATATCCACATATATCCACATGGGAAACGTTTGGAGTCTCTAAATTTTCCCAGATGACCTGAGATTTTATTTCCTTTAAGCTACAGAAACTTCCGGATTTGATAGCAGAGGCTGCCTGAAGTCTTTTGTCAATACAGTCTCAAAAGAAGTTCGGTCTATTTTTACTTTCCTTACATCCATCTGTTTTGAAACATTACTTAACACAGCAAGTGAGAGCTGAGACTAAGTGGAGCCTGTGGTTTTACTCCCCAAAGTGAAGCCCGCTCTTCTTCTCCAGCTAGCATTGTTCAGACTTCACCAACACTGCACAAATCCTATTCTGTTCCTTCAAGCAGACTTTGCTTCTTAACCATCACTGTCATTGTAACACGAAAGATTTCTTCTTTAATAAAAGTATTTATTTATTGTGTATTCATGTGTATCTGTATGGATCAAAGGGTACCATATGAGTTTCTGGAGGCCCAACGATGACTTCGGGAATCATTCTGAACTGCTCTGCCTCCTTTTTACTTCTTTTTGGGATTTCCCAGGCTCTACCTTCTAAAGTCAGAAGTGCAGACTGCCACTATTTCTGCCTGGAATTTTTACGTGAGATCTAGAATCTGAACTCAAGTCCTTCTGCTTTACAAGGCAATGTCATAACCCCTGAACCATCTCTCCAGCCCTCCAAAGACTTCTGAATCTGAGTCTAAGAAACAAAAGATAGACCTTCCCCCTCATGTGCAGAAAATATTGCTATCCAACACAGAAAACTTGCCTGCTGGTCAGCCATTAACCAGTCTCCAGTCTTCTTTCTTTAATTCTTTGCCCACTGCGCTATTGGCCAACTGATGCAGTCCTTCATCTAGGACAAACAGTTGAGGGAACCCCATGATCCCCAGGAATCTTGTTCGGAAAGGCACATTGAAGGACATCATGCGTCTCAATCATTTTCAATTTTACCCCATGAAAAGCCTCTGCTGAGTAGTATTGGGCTTTGAAAAGAATATGTTGTTTTATTCTCTAAGACAGTAAACTTTCACTATTTTGTCTTTACTTTGTGGTGTTCTAGGTCTTCTCATTTTATTCCTGTGAACCCCTTCCCAAGGAAGAAACCCACGGATCATTTAATGAAGGCTTTTATCCACCCCATAATTTAAGATTTTCCCAGGCCAAAGAAAAAGTATTTTTTTTATTATTCTTTTAGTATTACATGAATACAGTGAGTTTATGTATGTCTTGTGTATTAGTCCCCAATCCAATCGTCCCTCCTCTTCCCATTACAACCCTCCTTCTCCCTGCCAGACTTCCTCCTAGTGTCCAGTCTTTTCGAATGTGTGACCCACTAGCTTTCATCTGTTTTGCCTTTGATGTCACGTGCCCGAGTATTTGCTGGGAGCGTGAATCATCACATATGGCCGGGCACACTTCTAAAGAAAGTATCTTGTACTTCCTCTCTGTCGGAATTAACCCGCATCAATCTCTTAGGGAAGTGTGGAGCCTCAGAGAATATATTTTTGTAGCTAGAAACAAACAGGAGAAATAGATCCTGATTGGAAAGTTAGGAAGTGGGCAAAATACTGGTCAGATCTAGAGAAATGGTGAAGTCACCACCTGTGCAGCTCTTGGTTTCAGGTACCAGAAACTGCCATGCAACCATCACTTAAAGCAATCTGTAAGATGCCACTGATACAGGCTCCACCCAGAGACCCACGCTGGATCAGTCCCCGAATCCTGGACTCTGTGTAAACACACCTCTGTCCTCTCATTATCATCTGGCCTTTAGACAAGTGTCCCAACCTGTACTGCTGAGATCTTCTTTAGTGTTCTTAATATACTTTAAAAGCAGTCAGGAGATTGTAGAGATGCTAAGTAGTGTTGGTTTATTTTTTTTTAAAAAAAGATACCATTCCAGCAAACTCTTAAGTTAAATGAAAAACAAATGAACAAAAACATAATGTTCAGAGTCAAGAAGACTGAGAATTCAATTCTTCTAGATGGCGACATTCCTTGGTGCAAAGAGAGTTGAGTTGTACACTTAAAAAAAGTCCTAATAAGACAGGTGTGGTGGTGTACCTCTGTCATCCTAGCACTTGATAGGTGGAAGTAAGAGGATAAGGAGTTAAAGAGATGAAGGTAGGATGGAAGGAAGGAAGGAAGGAAGGAAGGAAGGAAGGAAGGAAGGAAGGAAGGAAGGAAGGAGGAGGGAGGGAGGGAGGGAGGGAGGGAGGGAGGGAGGGAAGAAAGAAGGAGGGAGGAAGGGAGGGAGGGACGGAGGAAGGAAGGAAGGAGGAGGGAGGGAGGGAGGGACGGAAGGAAGGAAGGGAAGGAAAGAAGGAAGGCAGGAAGGAAGGAAGGAAGGACAGTGAGGGAAGAAAGAAGGAGGGAGGGAGGGAGGGACGGAGGGAGGAAGGAAGAGAGGGAGGGAGGGAGGGAAGGAAGGAAGGAAGGAAGGAAGGAAGGAAGGAAGGAAGGGACGGGAGAAAGAAGGAGGAGGGAGGGAGTGGAGGAGGGACGGATGGAGGAAGAAGGAAGGAGGGAGGGAGGGAAGGAAGGAGGGAGAGGAGTGAAGGAGGGAGAGAGAAGGATTTGTGAGGGAAGGAAGGAGGGAGGAGGGAGGGAGGGGGAGGGAACTACAGAAGGAGGAAGGAAGGAAGGAAGGAAGGAAGGAAGGAAGGAAGGAAGGAAGGAAGGAAGGAAGGAAGGAAGGAAGGAAGGAAGGAAGGAAGGAAAGAAGGAAGGGAGGAAGGGAGGGAGGGAAAAGGGAATTCTTACAAACATTCTTCCCATATATTTTTGCTCACTCACCTCTAAGTGCTATTCTCCCAGCCTGGTGAGTTTTTGAGTCAGTCAACAAACTGATGTATCATAAATATCCTTTAGGTACCTAGAGATCTTCCAAGGCCAAAGTCTCCTCTGCCTTACCTCACTCTTTTCATGCACCCATGTTGTACCAATTAAGAAAACTCTCTCTGAGCATATGTAACAGTGGCAAAGACAAAGAGATCTCATTATATATCTATTAATCTTTTGTTCTATATATTCCATTTTGAAAGAGAACTGCAGCCTAAACATGACTTCTTGCTGTTTTAGTTTTCTAAGAGAGGAATATTTCCTATGCTGTGACTTCTGCTACGTTCCCTTCCATAAATAGAATGGTGGTACTCTCTAGTAGTTGGGCTATCTAGAATCTTAATTTCCAAGTTCTGTCTCCCACCCCAAATGTTTATGAGAAATGTGTCTCACTAGGGTGAGTGCCAAAAATACAGACCTGCACTCTTGTTACCAACATTTCTCTTAATATTACTGATAACAAACAATGATACACAATTAAACAGGGAAACAGTGGGTTTGTTATGCTTATAATTCTGAGAGAGGGGCACACTTTCAACTGCAAGCCAACATGCCAAAGAATGCCAACTTACTGATCCAACTCTTTCTTTCTTATCCATCCAGAGTATAGTTCCATCCACTGAGACTGGGTCTTATCTTATCAATTAGACAATCTCCCCCAAGCTTGCCTTAATTCTGAAAAGAACGACAAGGCAGAGGTTAAAATTAAAGTTTCTGGTGGTTATAGTCACCGTTTCCATTAACATTTTAAATGGTTATTTTTAATGGCACATTTAACTAACACTAACTTATCCATGGGAAGAGAATGTGGCCATTAAAATCGACATCTGTTGAACAAAATGAAGGTTCTACATCCAGTGATGCGTGATTATAACAGCAAGAATATTACATGCTAACAGCAGACTCATTAGCATTAACTGCTGCATTTAGTCCCACTTAAAATCTGTGGTATCTATGTTTGCTAAATGCATCATCCTTTTTTGAAAAAAGGAAAAAAGTCGTAAAATGGTCTCATGTATGTCACCATGGAACTAATTCAAGATGTGCATGTGAGTAGTGATGACGGGAAGATGAAGCTCAGTGTGCCCTTTGACAATGAAACAGCAATGACTTGAAGAAGACTGGGCTTGAGACAGGAGGTCCCATGGAAGGGTGAGGAGATAGCACACTGGCCTGCTGTGCAGGGTGCAAGACCTTCAGCGGCAGTCCAGGGAAAGACTCTGGAGAAGTGTGGCACACAGGTTCTATACACTCATTCGTTCATTCATCTCAGGTGTTCAGGATCAGTCTCCCGGGGCCAGGCAGCAGACTCCGTAAGAGCAAATTCCACCTGAATGGGGCTTTTATCTGGCCAGACAGGCAGACGTGTGACTATTTTCAGGACTCTTCCATAGACCTATCATTTGACCAGGCAGACCTTGCCTAGAGCTAGGTATAGAATTAACTGGTATTATTAAAATATCACATTTTGAATCAATCTGTGAGTGGAAGGGGATGTTTCTACAAATCCTTTATCACATACAATAAATACTGTAACCCTTCCCTTTTTTCTTTTCTTTTTTTTTTTTTTTTTCTTTAAATCAATTGATTCGGGATCTGGCTCCCACTCCCCTCTCTTCTCAGAAAGTGTAATGCATGCAAACACATTCACAGGCCTCCATGTTACATTACCTTTCTAATTAACTACCAACATCATGGTCTCTAATTTTAAGCCTCCATAACTGTGGAAAATACATTTGCTTTGTTTAAAGCCACTTATACTGTGGTATTGTGTTGTGGCCAACTTGGAAAGCTGACACCAAGAGCAAACCCACTGGTCCACACAAGGCATTTCTGAATGTTCTTTCTTTTCAACTCAAAGATGACAGTTATCATAGAGATGTGCTTTCCTACTTTTGCTCCAAATAAGAAGGAAAACCAAGGGGTCCTACTGAGTGACAAAGTGATGAATACTGTGTAATAGTAGAAAATATAATGCATATGCACACACATGCATGTGTGTGTGTGTGTGTGTGCGCGTGCGTGTGTGTGAATGCTTGTACTATCATGGCTTGAAATGTGCATTTTCCCCCACAGACATGTGTTTGAATCTTCAGTTGTTTGGGAAAGTCATGGCACCTTTCAGAAGTTGATCCTTGCTGGAGGAAGGCAGTCACAGGGGATGGGCCTTGATTAGTCCCATCCTACTTCTGGGAAAGGTTAACTCCAGAAGTAGCAGTCTTGCAGCTCTAGGCCTTCTGGATGGATGTGATTTAGGCTCCCCCCAGCTTCTGCCAGCCAGCCATGCTGTTACTGACATAAAGGACTGAATCTCCCCTCTGGAACCATAAGCTGAATAAATTTGCCTTTCTCTCTTAAGGTACTTGATTTTGGCAGCAACAGAAAAGAGCAACTAGCAGAAAAATTTGTACCAGAGAAGTATGGTGTTGTTATACGAAACTAAGAGAATCTGGTACGAAAAAATAAAGTTGTTGTTTATGAAGCTGAGAGACATTAATTAGTACCTAGAAGTATGGCCAATGCTATAATGTGGCTAGTGTGCTTTTGAAGCTGTTTCTTGGGAGAAACATGGAGACCTTTGGGACTTTGTGCTGGGAAAGCCTTTATGTCTTGGTCACAGGACCAGCAGGGTCATTCTTGTGAGGGTTTGGAAGAAAATAAAGCTATTAGAAATGCAAACAGTGCAAGCCCATCTTGTGATGATCCAGAGGGGAACATAGACACTGCTGGAAACTTGATAAAAGGCAAATGGTGAGATGTGTTGGCAGAGAATTTGATCAAGTTTTGCCCTCATCTTGAATGTTTGTCTGAAGTTAAATTCTAGCACTTGGCGGAGGGACTTTCAAGGCAATAAGTCTTGACAGTGTGGCATGGATGCTTTTTAGTGCTTTTGTTCAGAGTTATGAAAAAGAGCAAGAAATCATGGCTATTATAAAAGAGATTAGCTACATTAGCGAATTAAATCCTACTCTCAATTAGGATAATAGAAGAGGCTGCTCCCAAGGACAAATTCCTCAGGGAGGATGCAAATTCTTTTGGAAAGAATGACTAAATGGTGGAGTTCCAAAGGAAAGGTCTAGTTCTCCTCTGAAGCCACTGCTCAAGAGAGATATAAATTCTTCCCAGCATGGAGAAACTGAATCAGCTTCAAGTCCAGGGGACCAGTCTCGAACTCAGCATTGTAACAGAACTTGGCAAAGTCATCTACATGGTTCTGATTTTAGAAGCATCAAATATGCAAGAAGGAAGAGGTCATGGATCCCTCTTCCAAGGTTTCAGAAAATGGCAGAAGCCAGGCCTGCAGTTTAGGGGCCCAAAAACGGAAGTTTGTATTATGGAGTTAAAGTCTGGTTTATCACTGAGAAGTGAAGACGTTAAAGATGCCAGAGCCAACATGGGACATCTGCCAAGGAAAACTATATACCTTGGGAGGAGCCACATATTTTAGAATGGAACCAAAATCCTTTGAGACTGAGATTATTTCAACAAGACGTTCATCTCTTGGACATACAACTACAGGATTTGGAGTTTGTCTTGTTGGTTTTCAGTCTTATTGTGAACCAGTCCTTCCTAGATATGCCCCCATTCCTCCCTTTTTGAATGGAAAGGTTGATTCTGTGCCATTGCATGTTGGAGTATATAACCTGTCTTAATTTTACAGGAGACTTTGGACTTTAGGACTGTATTAGGTTTACTGATGTAATCTATGAAGACTTAATGTTGGACTGAGTATGGTTTGCATAATGAGATGACAATGAATCTGTGTGAGCCAAGATTGGAATGTCATGATTTGAAATGCACATTTTTCTTCATAATCTCATGTGTTTGAATCTTTAGTTATTTGGGAATGTCATGGCATATTTTAGAGGTGAAGCCTTGCAGTGGCAGTCTTGTAGCTCTCAGCCTCCTGGATAGATGTGACCCAGGTCTCCTCCAGCTTCTGCCAGCCAGCCATGCCACTTCTTCCATGAAAGATTGTATCTCCCCTCTGAAACTATAAGTTGGATAAATCTCCCTTTTTCCCTTATGTTGCTTGGTTTTGGGTATTCTCTCACAGCAACAGAAAAGAGTAACCAGTATAATATATATATATATATATATATATATATATATATATATATAATTATATATAATAATATATCTTTACTCTCAATAGAAAATACAATAACCATTCCATAAAGACATGGATTCATAGATTCATGAGATGAGCTTTCTTTCCTGCAATAGGGACTGAGCATGGAGATGAGCAGGTATTTGGCCTTCATTATATGTTACTGAAATAAAATACGCAACACAAGCAACTTAAGGGGAAAAAGGTTTAAACTGGCACATGATTCCAGGTTATAGCAATAGGAGTTCAAGCAGTTAGTCACATCTTATCCACAGCAAGGGTGAACAATGAATCTATACATGAATACATGTTTGCTTGCTTATTCCATCTTCATGTATCCCCACACCATCTGCCTGTGGAATGACCCCACCTACAATGAATTATATCTTCCCATATCAGTTATAGAATTATACCTTCCCATATCACAAGCATGCCCAATGGCCAACCTGAATCTGGAAAATACTTCCCAGGTGAACTGGAGACCTGTCTCCTAGGGATCAGGTTAAATGCAATAGTAACCATCACAGTAGGTAAGCATGGAATTTAGCAATGTTCATTGGCCCTATTCTAGAAGATTTTTGACATATCTTCCAGGAAAATTAACGTTTTCATTGGCTGGAACCCAATGGGGCAGATCTGAAGTAAATGAGCCAAACAGAAGCAGGGAAAAAGAGAGATCATGAAGGAATAACAAGGAAACATAGGAAATCAAGTGTAAATGATTACAGTTGTTGTGGAAGAGGATTGTTTTAAATGTTTTGGAGGCCCTAGAATTTGTCTGAGAGATTTACACATAACAGAGAAGCACTGTACCATGGTGCTACACCTTCAGACCTGTGAATGAGTAGGAAAGAAGTACAGTTAACTAACTGAGCAACTTCTTTCTCTCTCTAGCCATCCTTTGGCTCTGTCCATTGCTTTGCCTTAACTCTGCAGAGCATCTCCAAGTTTGTAAAACATGTGCAAAAATACTATAACCTTTGAAACTTAAATCTATTGAGCAGTAATAAGATAACTTCCCTCAGATGAAAATAACCATACGTACTAATCAGGGTACTCTAGAAGAACAGACTCAAAGGAGTGGATTTATCAGATGGGCCTAAGTGATGTCCTAAGTGATGAAAACACCACAGTGGCTGTTTTCACACTGGAGAGACTGAGAGCACAGTAGGTGCCCATTTCGCATGGTTTGATGCCTCAGCAGTCTGGATTTGCAGCCACCTGGAGGATTCCTCAGAGCCAGTGGCCCTTGGTCTACCTTGGGAGGCCAAAGAATCTGGGTTCTGATGTCATGAAGGATGGAAGCAGTAAAGTGGCAGAAAGAGGGTAGATGCACTTACTAGCAAAAGCCAAAGCAAGAAGCTAAAACACAAAAGCTTTTCTTGGACCTCCTTGTATTTTGGCTGCCCCCAGAAGGGACCGCCCCAATTACACTAATCAAGAAAAATCCTCTCTTCCAGACATGGCCAAAGAGTAATCTAATTTTGATAATCCCTCATTGCCAGAGGCTTGTTGCCTAGGTGATTCCAGGCCTGTCAGGTTGATAATTAATAGTGCCAGTCACACCCGTTATTGAAAGGTATTGTATTTTAAGATTCCAGAGTATTTGATTTTCTTCACAATGCCTTTCTACATCTCAGTCCACTAACCAAAAGGAAAAATGGTGCATATTCGTGCTGAATTTCTATCTTCAAATGCCCCAGAGTGACGGTCACTCACTGAGAATTTTCTCCAAACCACCTGTGTGATGCTGACCTGGGAGGTGCCAACCTTCCACCCAGTCCTGCAGACAGACCTCGATATGGCACAATGAGCTGCATTGACCAAAACATTTTCAGGAAACCATTTGTTATGGTGAATGAGTTTGGGCACTGCTGCCCACGCCCATCTGCAATGATTTAGCTCCTGCCAAAATGGTTTTTATCATCCTGTCCAGACGTTTAAAACATGACCTTCCTCCCCAGATCTGGAATCAGATTTGCAATGTTGGCAAAACATTACTAATAACTGAGGTTGGAGGGGGTCTGGAGCATTCTTTCAACCTTTTCACAGCTTGCATGGGCTCCAGCCAATAGAGACTATGCCAAACCGTTCTCCTTTTGTTCTTTTGGAGAAGATGAGAGAGATCGGGAGTTACAGATGTGGAGCTAGGCATGGCTGTGGGAGCTTTGTCTTGGTGCTTGTTTGTTAAAGAGAAGGTGGAAGGATCCTTTACAGAGATGCCTGTCACATCCATTTGGATTCTGAGCAGCTACCGCTCTATTTCCCTAAGGACAAGTGAGCCTATGAAGGTCAGCAGAGGAGAGAGAGAGAGAGAGAGAGAGAGAGAGAGAGAGAGAGAGGGAGAGAGAGAGAATGTGTGCATGAAACATGAATCACAGTAACAAAAGCAGACACAGCTGACGGCAGCAGGGCCAGCGGGAGTTAATAAGCCAGCCTACATGAAGGGTTCTGTCAGAGGCAGGCAATAGATGGCCTAATTGTTGCTGCCTCTAATGATCTTAGTGACGGGAGATACAAGAGCATATTAAAACAAGACAGAAAAATGGAAACTCATTTTCTAGCAGCTGCCAAACAAAATGGGATGCAAAATAGGAGAGAGGTGTGTTGAAATGTCACAAGGTTCACTTCCCTGAAATGAAACTTTAATCCGCAACCAACACAGCTCTCTCTCTCTCTCTCTCTCTCTCTCTCTCTCTCTCTCTCCCCCCTCCCTTCCTCCTCCTCCTCCTCCCGCACTGTCTCTCTCTTGACTCGATCCCCTCCCTTTATCACCAAACTGTTGCTTCTTGCATCCTTTCCACATCCTCCCTGTCAGTCGTTGTTACTTTTCTTCCTTTTTAATCTTTATTTTCTGCTCGTCCTTTCCTTTCTGTTATCCTATCATCATAGGCAAGATGTTTTTACAGTATCTTTCACACACACACCAGTATTAATAACCCTGGGAACTACATCTTCTAACCCCAGGGTTAAATGGAGCTCTAAAAATGATCCCCTCGAAGAACACCCGGCTCGCGGCCTCTGGCTGCGAGGGGGCGGCAGCGTGGGCGCCGCGATCCCGGCCCCCGCCACGAGGGGGCAGAGGCGCGCCCTGCCTTGGCCCGGCCAAGGGAAACGCGTGCAGGGCGGGCAGCAGCCGCCCACTGGGGGAAGCGTTCTGCTGCGGTCCTGGGGGCTGCGGGTGGGCGCGGCTCCTGCACAGAAGATTCCTGATGAGCGCGGGCGGGGCGGGCTCTGCCTCGGGCTAATACAGATAGATCTCGCGAAACAAAGGAGTGAGTCACGCGGCTCTGATGTGAGAGCGCAGGAAGCGAAACCCTGGGGAGCCCCGAGAAGCGGGGTGCGCTCCTCTCCTCTGCCCTGAGGATGAGCGTGGCCCCGGCCGCCCGCGATCCTCCCGGGTCAGCTCATCCCCGTGGCCAGGTCAGCAATGATGTTTGGCTTTGTGGGGGCCAGGCAGGGAGGGAAGCAGCTGCAGATTACATGCACAGCACCCTTCCACACACCTCCGCCCCCCGCCCCTGCAGGCGAAGGTTCCGAGGACACAGAGCTCAGAGCGGCGGCAGGTGGCGGTAATGCTTCTGGTTCTGTGAACCTACCAGGCTGGGTTGGAGATCCGCAAAGGTGGTTGTCAGTTTCCCTGACACTCACGCGCACACTGACGCACATGCACATTGACACACGCACTGATGAATCTTCGCACATATACACGCATTGACAGGCTGACACACTTGACCCACTCTACACTGTCACACATGCACACTGCCACACACTGGTACATTCTCTCACACACATACTGACACTGCTCATTACCACACTGCTGCCCTCATTCTCACCCACGTACATGTATTGACAGATCGACATGCGCAGGCAAGTTGACACGCACGCATGCGCGCACACACACATGCTCAGGGGCTCTGATGTGCTGCTGGGTCCTTCTAGCATTCTCCAAAATAGGACGGAGGCAGAGCCCACCTAGATAGTCACAGCACGTATGGACAGCCCTGAGCCACACATGAACTGCTTTTACATGGCAGGATACGATAATCGCAACCCACATGAATTCTCTATGGTAATGCTGACTGAGATATGAACTGTATCTTTTTTCCCCTGTTTTAGATTGTGAATGAATGTTTTGGTACACTTCCCATTCCAAGAAGGTTGTGGATCTGATTCTCCCTGTCTAAAAGAGCAAAAGTTGTTTGCTTTTTTTTTTTTTTTTTCAAACCATTTCTTGGATTTAGAAATTTCTTGTTGGCTAAGACTTTTTTTTTTAACTCTTTGAAGGCAGAATTGCACCTCTGGAATTTCTACTATGTTTTCACTATTTTCTCTCCCTCTCCCTCTCCCTCTCCCTCTCTCCTTTTTCCTCCCTTTTCTCCATCCCCTCTCTCAGAACTATAAATACAAGACTCACAAGTGATGAAGTGTTATAATCAGAAACTTATTTTCAAAACAGGGAATAAAGAAAAACAACAAAACAAAAAGTCTCTCAACTGAACTTGTAAATTACCAGGGAAGGAAAATGATCAGGAAAGAGGAGTAAAGTGCTACAGGTGACCTTAGAGTATGGACGTGGGGGGAGAGGTCAGGCCAGTGTAAGTGCAATCTTATCACACAGGTCTTTCCCATGGAATATGGAATCATCTTGCTCGGTAGACAGAATAGTAACTTCAAATCTTAAGAACAAAACTCCCTGGGTTCCACTTAAAAACTCCAGGTGAGCAAAGCATGGAAAACTCAGAGCTAAGCAAAAAGGAGGTAGAAGCAATTCAGGATGATTCCCCAAGTTACCCATGGTCCTCCACAGGGACACACAGTGCCCCTGTCTGATACATACATACACACACACACACACACACACACACACACACACACACACACATTTAAAAAATTATAAAAAAAGAAAGAAAACCTGAAGGAAAGCACCATTGTCAATGTTCTGAGCAAGTGGCAAGGGGGAGGCTGCTGGGTGATGTTCGTTTCTACGCTGTTTGACGTGTTACTAGTTGGTTATACTCAGCCTGCTGTAAACAGACCTTCAGCCTGTTCAGGACAATACTTTCCATTCTGTCCCTCCATCTAATCTCTTACTCCCTGCACCCTGCCCTTCTTCTACACATCTCTCTTGACATAAGTAATCCAGCATCCACCTGGTTTCTCTAGCCAAAACTTAGAGGTGAATGTACAGAACCATGGTCCATACAAGATAATGAGACTAAGTGAAGGCTGAAGATTCAGCAAGGCGTATGTGCTACTCATAAAGGCTCCGGGGCTGGACCTGTGTGGAAGAGAGAATGGAAAGAATGAAAGATCCAGAAGGTAGGGGAAAGGGTTGGAAAATCTCATCCTCCAAAAATGATATGACCAGGGCAATTACAAACCCACAGAAGAGCCCGTCAACGACATTATGCCAGCAGTGGACCTTCTTGGCCTGCTGACGAAACTCCAAGAGACAATGCCAGGCTCAGGATCGCACAAACGGGCCGGGCGGAACCCACTGGAACACAAACCAAGACAAAGGAGAAGAATATGGGAGGGGGACTTGTGGGGGAAGGGAGACTGGCTGGGAGGGAAAGGACGTGAGAAAGGGAAGAGGAGAGAGAAATCAGAATGTTCCATGTTCATTCCATGTTAAAGAGGACAATGCATCAAAACAATTTAGGGTCAATTTTGAATTCTCATTCTGTCACCCTATTAACTAACTTTTCCAAGTCTGTCACCAAAATAAATCTTGAATATTTTAAATTCTACTGCTACCCTGTTAAAATCCAATCCACAATGATTCTCGAATTCACTCTTGGTTCTACACACACACACACACACACACACACACACACACGCACGCACACGCACACACCACACAATTGAATAAATAAAAAAAATTACACCGGCCTGACCTTCCGCCACAGCTCTCTAACAAGATGAAGCATGCAATGTATTACATTTCCACTTTCTGTGCTCCTTAAAATCATCCTAAATGCTAGCAGGAAATGTCTGGAGCAGAGCCAACAGACTATCATCTATTTATATAACACCCCAGCTCCCCTTTGCCCCCACTCTAATCCCTAAGGCAATGTGGTGAAAAACTAGGTGTTATCTAGCATATCAAGGTGTTTATTATAAACAGGGAACCTGGAAATATGGATCTGGGATTTTACACAGGGAAAAGTGAAGCCACTGTATCCTCGTGCCTGGCTCTCCCACCAGAGATGTCTGGCTAGTCCTGAGTCTTGTTCCTTCCTCAAAAGACAAATCTTCCTTACATCAATGTCTTGTCTCTCACTTACTCTCATCTGACCATGGTCTCTACTGAGCTTCGCTACTGCTGCTCCTTCTACATCACGCAGATGTGCTCCTGCCTGTGAGATTTTGTGCTCGAGGGAGGCATTCGCTGGCCAGCCCCCTAAGATGCAACATTTTGACATCCTTAAGAAATCATCTTATTTCTATTTCATTCATCCCACTTAAGATTATGAAAAAATATCTTACTTATTGAATTATTTGCCTATTCATGATTACCTTTCAACTAGAAAGTTCAAAGGATAGTTTCCCGTACATTACGGTGTCAGCAAAGAATAGAACAGTGCCTTTTAAATATGATAAATGCCAAAAAATGCACTTCACAAGTCCAGCACAATCCATCTGAGCTGAAAACCCTGACACTTGGTCATGCCAGAGATAATTCACACACCTTTTCTGTGTGTGTGTGTGTATGTGTGTGTGTGTGTGTGTGTGTGTGTGTGTGTGTGTGTGTGTGTAAAAGGGCACTCTGAGTGTGTGTGCCTTTAGAGGTCCAAGGGTGATGTCAGGAATCATCGCAGATTGCTCTAGATCCTCATTGCTTAGTTCCTAGGCTCTGCCTTCCAGAGCCAGAGTTATAGGCTGCCCCCATATTTTTTATATAGGATCTAGACTCAGGTCCTTTGGCCTTTGCAAGGCAAAGGTTTTAACCTCTGGGACATTTCTCCAGTTCTAATTTCACATATCTCTAGAGCTTTTTGCAGATCTACTTCATTAGGATATCTAACAACTCCACATGAGCTACGTTATAAAAGCGGAGGCATCACACTAGGAAGGACGTGGATTTTGAATCAGAGAAACACGAGTCCAAATCCCAGGTCAAACACATGCGTGAAAGGAGCCCTTGAGTGTCTGAGAGCACTGAACCTTCTACACAAGAGGTGACATATTTAAAAGGGACAATAACAACACTCTAAACCTTTCTAAGAAAAAATGTCAAGTATCTAAATTTCATTGTCCTTCTCCCTAAGCCCTTCCAGGGCCTGACCCCCTGGTCCCTTCTTAATCATTCTCAGCCAACCTTGCATCTCTGACCTCCAAACTGACCAGGTCAGCAGTCACTGACCATCTGTCAGTTTTCACCCTGCCCACTGTTGTTTAGACTGGTTTACAGTACTGGGCATGTGTTCTTTGTCATACAGTGGAGGTAGGGACGGTTAGGGACCACCTACTGAAATCAGCAGTATGCTACTAGTGGAGGAGCTCTTCCAGGTTCCGGGGCAGGAGGTACCATTAGCAGATGGCTGCTTTTCTGGTCCTTGTCAATCCTTTGCTGTTTTAACTCATTCTTATGGCCTGGTCCTCACGCTGTGGTGTTCATGCACCTCCTCTTTCACATTTTTTGATTCAAATTTAAACACATAAATAAATTATCATGGTCCAGGCCGTCTCCTGGTGTTCTGTGTTAAATAAATATTTAAATAAAGTGTGTGTGATTTGAAAACCTAGACTGTTGAATAATGCACAGTGCTGTAGGGCCAGGCTCCTCTGAGGAAGTCAGTCAGATCTGGCTGAGGCCCAAAGAGAGAAACATTTCATCTCTCTCCAGAAACAAATGCTGTAATAGGTCAGACATGGAGATCACAATTCTAGTGGTCTCCAAATTTTTGACCGTTGAGGCAATCTGGGGAAGAAGGACAACAACAAGAAGCAGCATTAAGTTCAGCTTGTGTTTTCAAACATGTAAATTTATTTGTAAGGAATATAGCTGTCTGTCTATAGTTACAAATTGCATGCACAAAGAAATAAGATTTTAAAAGGTTGCTCAAGACATACAAAGAGAAATTACAGTCTTTTCTTTTTGAACTTCACTGGATAATCTTGCATTAGACCAATTATATTACAGCACTGATTATTTCTTTTATCAATATTTTGACAAGTATAAAAATTAAACCCAGATATTATAATGACATAGGTTAATTGTCCTGTGTTGGGCAAGACTGAAGAGAACAAATTTTGGAGGACTCATGATCACATCCATGAAGGAGGGGAGCCTTTCTCCCCTCTTTCACCCTTATAATTCATCCCACTTTCTACAGGAAGAACACACGGCAAAAGGATAAGAGGGAGACCGTGCATGCACCATCCCCACAAGCAAATTCCCTTCACATATAACCCCTGTTCTCTCTAAATAATGAGGCAGTAAATAGGGGTTTAGTTTGGAAAAATGAGGTGAGGACTCAATCATGATTTTTGAAAACTGTGTCAGAAGCTGGGGAGATGGCTCAGGGGTTAAAGTCTTTGCCTCACAAGCAAAAAGGACCCAAGTTTGGATCCTCAGATCTCACATAAAAATTTCAAGTGAATATGGTGGCAACCAATAATTCTGGCCCTGGAAGTCAGTGCCTGACAAACCCAGAATAAAGCAATAAGGAGGTGGAGTATTTGAGGATAAATCCCCCATGTCACCCTTGGGCCTCCACAGGCATGCACACTCAAATGCCATCTTGCACACACACATACACACACACATGCACACGTGCCAAAAAAAATTATCAGAGCTGTGACTTCTCCCATTGTTGTGGGGTTCAGCCAGAACCTCTTCACATGTGGAAACTCTCTTTCCTTATAGCTCTTATGCTGAAGCATCACACGTGAAACCTGTTTCAAGTGTTCCCTTCGTCCAACCATACTCTCGGGACCAAAGAACACTTGAGTCAGAACCCGTTATTCCAATCCTTGAGACTGCCCGTGGAGTCAAAAGAAGAGCTGGGCCATCTTCCTTTCCTGGGATTAGGATTGGGATTTGGACAACTTAAGTGAGTTACAGTTATCTGCAAGTGCTGCAGCTGTTCATTCTATGGCTAGAACAGCCTATTTCAGGCATGAGAATGAAGTCTTTCTGGAGAGAAGAAAATACCAAACATAAAATAGTGATAGAAAGGACTGGAGAGATTCAGAGACAGGTAGGCCAAGAAGCTTCCTTGTTTTGGTGCAGTGGACACACACAGCTCTTCCTTGCTTCTCATAGCTGAACCATGGCATCTCCCTTTACAATCCTGCATTCCTTATCTTATACCAACTTATGTGTATTTATGTTCCCCATGTCATTTCTGACTATAATATATGTTCTTTCTTTCTGCTAGTTTATATGATCTTAATGTGTGGCACATTGGAGCTCTTAAAGCTACTTTGGATTGTTCCTTCAGTGATACAGACATGAAACAAAATCTCCCCAATACCAACTACCCAGAAAGTAAAATTTGTGGCATTATTTATGATAAAAGACTTTTAAAAAGTCAGAATGATTAAACTCCTACAACAATTTATAAAAGCCTTCATAGGAAACAAGCTCAGAGTATTTTTCATATTTTTCCACACTAGGGAATTATTAAAGAGGCATCCAGGAGAGAGAGAGAGAGAGAGAGAGAGAGAGAGAGAGAGAGAGAGAGAGAGAGAGAGAGAGAGATTCAGAATAAGTTTATGGAGAAAAATCAAGGACATACTGACAATCCATAACACTTTGTCTTGTATCGATCTAAACTTTTAACATCAGCCTCAGACTCTTATAAATTCTAGTGGCATTCAGTAATAAAAGAGGCTATATAAAATTATTTCTTATCAATATGGTCTGTCTACAAAGGTCCATTTGCTAACAGGATTGAATGAGTTTGGGAAGCCTTGCTGATCTGATCCCCTCTCATGTTCTTTCCACTACCCAGAGGAAGGGTCAAGCTGAGTGTGCAGAAGGCTGATTTGTTGGCAGCACCAGCTCACTCTTTCTATTTTCCCTTTAGCCTATCGCTTTAGCCTAGCCCTGTCCCAATTTTATTATCAGGTTTCTACCACTCCTTCAGTTCTAGCAACTCAGACTATGACTATGATTCTGTCAAAGAAAAGGAGAAAGTGGCTTCACAGGATTCATTTGTGAAAACCCCTGAATTATGACCTTGGCATTGTCTCCATGATATGGGAAACAATCAACATGTTGCCAAGTCGAAGAATGACAATGTTTTGTGAATGAGCAGCAACTAAAAAACTACCTAATTACCTAATGTCTTTTTGCAGGTGAAGATGCATGACTCCCTGTCCTCAACTGCATTTTAATGGAAGCTGAGGCACACAAGGTGCAGGGAAAGGTCTAACCATTCTAGCAGAGAACCAGGTCATGCGTGATCATTGCCCCAACCTTTCAGATCTGGGTTTATTTATCACCGTCCTCTTACACAGCGCAGACTTGTTGAGCACAATAAACATATTCAGATCTTCTACTCCTTCAGCCAACAGAACCTTTCTCCATGTTTTTACCTGTTAAAATCCAGTCCACAATGATTCCCGAATTCACCCTTGGTTCTACACACACACATACACACACACACACACACATGCACACATACACATGCACACACACACATGCACACACACATACACACATGCACACACAGGTACACACATACACACATGCACACACACACATACACAAATGCACACACACATACACACACACACACACACACACACACACACACACCACACAATTGAATAAATAAAAAAAATCCAGCCCTTCAGATCTGTACTTAGCTGATGCTGCCTATGATCCCAACACAAAAAAGGTGGGAGCAGGAAGATCAGAGGTACAGAGCTACCCTCAGATAACTACTGAGAATAAGACTAGCTGGGGTTTGGGTTAGTTCACAACAATCCAGCAAGTAAGTAAACAAATAAAAGTAATGAAATGAAATTTATCCATTTTCTCAAGTCAAATGAAATCTTCCTCTGTGAGCATGCACCTAAACTTCTCCATAAGAATTATTCTGCTTGGACAAGTATGCAGTATGGTTATTAGCTGATTCTATGTTGAGAGAAAACAGAGTATCTTCATAATCTCAAAGCACAAAGGATTAAAATAAGTTTATGGCAGAGACATCCAAAGATACCAGCTAAGAGCTCGATAACAATGAGATAGGACAGGTTGGACAGTCCTGAAGTACTACACAGAGCAGGGCACTGGTTTATTCTATTTGGACGACTGGAACAAAATGCTGTGAGCAAGTAACTTGCATAACAGAATATCATTTCTTAGAGTACCCAAGACTGATTCATGCCATGTTTGTAAGAATCAGCTTGCTGGTTCATGAGCAGCCACAAGGGAAGGAGAGGCCAGGAAGCTCTTCAGGTTCCCATTAGAAGGGCACTAACCCTGTTCCCTAGGACCATACCTTCACGTTTAGTCACTGCTCAAAGGCTCATCTGTGGAGCTCACCCTGTGAGGCTTTAAGAGATACATTGCAAGGATATGGGGGAACACAAGCATTAGTCAATCAAATGTGCCATTTATGCCACAAGTGCATAACCATTGTCTTCTTATGATACAATACCAGACAGGCCAACATTGAGACATATTTTACAGAATAACTGACTTGTGTTCTCCTGAATGTCACGTTCATGAAAGCAATAGGATGCTACATGGGACGTTGAATGTGAAAAAGGGAATTAGCATAAAAGTTGCTCTTTCTGAGAAAGACTAGTTTGATTAATATTTTTTGCTAATATCCTTTGTCTAGATTTATGTCTTTTAAAGAAAAACATGCATGCCATAATACAAGGTTAAAGTCAGAGGACAACTCATTTCTTCCTTCTACTGTGTGGGTTTCTGAGTATTGAACTCATTTAGCTAGATTTGCAAGCAGGTTCCTCACCCACTGAAGTATCTCACCTGCCCACGTTCTAGTTTTAATGAGTATATTGCGGTTTCATAAGGTGCTCATATTAGGTCAGCCAGTGTCTTAGTTACTTTGCTGGGACTGTGATAAAATACCCTGACAAAGGATTTCTTTTGGCTTATGATTTCATGGGGATACAGTCTGTCATTGCAGGAAATACATGGCAGCAAACAAGGAGAGCACAGAGCAGGAGCAGGAGGCCAACTAGTTACTGCATCTGTTCTCAGGAATTAAAGAATGAACAGGCAGCTGGGCTAGGCTATAGACTGTTAAGGAAGCCCCCGGCAGCTCGTTTCCTCCAGCAAGCATCTGCTTCCTAGAGTTCCACAATCTTTCCAAAAAGTGTCGCTTTCTGAAGGCCAAAGATTCAAACATATGAACCCATGGAGATCATTTCATATTTCAATCACAACAGCCAGTTAAAGGGATTATGGAGAAAGTTGGGGTTTTGTTTTTTAAATCATATTCCTATGGCCATTTTTCCTATATCTAAAGTTTGGTTCAGGCTTGATATTCATATGACCCTATGCAAACTCCATCTCTATGTCTTAGTTTCATCTTTCAGTAAGTGGTAATGGTATTGACTTTATTGAATGAATGCTTCTGGGGGTAAAGGGAGTCAAAACATTTAGCACTTTCAGACTTTGCTTGGTCCTAGTAAAAATCATTTGTCCTCTAAGGGCTGGAGAGATGGCTCAGGGGTTAAGCCTCTGCCTTGCAGGCAGAAGGTCCTGAGTTCGCATCCTAGACCCCATGTATAGACGCTGGGTGGAAGCGGGGGCATCCTGCGTTTCTAGTTCTGGTAGGGCAGAGCCTGTGAGTCCCAGGGCAGAGTAAACAAGGAAGAGGTGAAGGCAGTCCATGGTGGTTCCCAAATTCTCCCGTGGTTCTACACAAACACACATACATACACACACACGCACAATTGAATAAATAATAATAAAAAATCATTTATCCTCTTTATTATGTGTTTCTTTCTCTATGCTTCTTCCTTCTGGCTTTATCTTGTCACTTAACTCGTGGTTAGCTTTATATTTCAGACTGAGGAGACAAGTTTAACTAAGTTCCGATTTCTGTTTGCACATGAGTGTAGGCACAATTACTTCAACTTAATTAAGCCATTCTTCACATATAAAAAGAAGTATTATTATAATGCCATACTGTCTTGTGAGTGACAAATAATATAATGTGGACTACCTAAGTGAAGTCAATTCACTTACCGCAGACATAAGTTAACATTAGCTATGGTTCTTTCCTTCTAATAGATGATGGGCACATCTTATTCATGTTGCAGACATCATGTCCCCAGCATTCTTATCTCTAGCATATGTTCACACCACTTATCACATACCCACCACATTATAGATCACACATAGGTACACACCCATATGCACCCACACATTGCTCTAGTCTTAATATAGTGTTATATATACCCTATTAATAGACGTTGATTAAAATCATATTGACAGATGTTAATTAAGAATATTTTTAAAGTAAATAAATGTCCCAGAAGTTGTATTGCTCTTTGTCTGATACTGCTGTTGCAATTAGTTACAGATGCTAACTTTTCAACTGAAGACTGAACTTTGGAGAACATCTGTGTGGCATTTAGTTAAGGAAGACCTGGGCAGTCTATGAGAGATTATCTAATTGATGCGGGAAGACCCAGCCCATAGTTGGTGGGACCACTCCACTCCAGGGACTTACCCCTGGGCAAGTGGGTAAGATAGAGAAAACTTGGCCATGGAGCTATTCTGGCAAGTGAGAAAGTGTTTCACTCTTTTAACTCTTCCTTGGCTCCTAATGTTGGTATAAACTCTCCTGCCTTGCTGATTAACATAACAAAGAATTATAAGCGAGAACAGATTCCTTGCTCCCAAAGGTACTTAAGCACACACACACATACATACACACACACACATGTACAATTGAATAAATAATAATAAAAAATCATTTGTCCTCTTTATTATGTGTTTATGTATTTATTCATCAATGGGAAGAGAAATTAATATAGCCACACTTTATTTTTTGGGAATACAGCTCACTTTGACTATATTTAGACCTGGAAGTTTGTGTTCCACTACTCGGATCATTCCCAACCTGCTTCAGACTATAAGGATACATCATTATAGCACAAGGAATGTGAATGCTAAGATGAACCAATTAAACAAACCTCCGCCATAATGCATGATACAGAAATAAAAAATTGGGTCAATTAACTTTAGAAAATGAGTCTGGAACACCATGATATTCAGAAACTGTACCTTTTCAGTACATCCATTAGAGTTGGTAGAGAAGAGAAAAGCTAGGATGCAGGGACAGAGAAGAATGAAGTAGGAAGGGGAGAATAAGTTCTCGTAGAAATGAGAGAGGGAGAGAGAGAGAGAGAGAGAGAGAGAGAGAGAGAGAGAATATAGGAGAAAAGAGCTTTTGTGTTTCTCAGTGCATCTGCACTGTAAAGCTTAGTACATCTTGCCCTTGGAAGGACATGAAGAACGACAATGAAACTTAAAAATATCCCTCACATTTGCCTAAGCTAAGCTTAGTGAGCTTAAATTCTTTTTCCACATGCTCAATTTTCAGTTTGCTATAAAAATGCTTGCATTACTTCTAGACCTGCTTCACCTATATTCTACCGCAAGAAAATATTATACTATTTCCATAAAAATCAAATAAACATGGACAAGTTCCAATTTTAGAAGCCACGATAAGCGCTTTTTTGCTCCATATATAAGTCAAAGTTACAAATAGTCAACACACGATGATTTTCAAAAAAATAACACATTTAGCTTCACAAAACTTGGAGAATGATTTTTTTACTATGTATTTTACACAAGCAGGCAAATTGTTTCTATAGTAACATGGTCTTATAATCCATTGTCTGAAATGAAGCACTTCTGGATGAAAGATTTCCAAAAAAAATCATTGCACTTATAAACTCATGATCAGAGTAGTTATCTACACCAGACCTGTACAAGATTATACAATATTTTATCAGGGAGGAGCAAGAGCTCTGAAGACCTCTGCCACCCTGAGGGCATATTGGCAGTTATCTGTTGTTGGAAGAGAATGTATCATTTTCTTCAGTCGTGTGTACACTGATCAGTTGCCCATGCTCCAGTGGGCAGGAAATTCTAATTAAACTCATTGGGTCTCACACACAAAAAAAAAACCACATGAAAGTAGGAGGGGCACTTGTGCATAAGAAGGGTTTCGTCAGGAAAAGGAGGGGGAAGGTGACAGAAGAATGGGGCTGAAAATGTTTAAATTCATTATAAATGAATGTATGACATTGTTAACAAATTTTTTATTTATTCAATTAATAAAAATGATCTTAATGTAAATAAAATAGTTGTGAAAACAAACAAAAATCACAATGTGCCCTCAACCATAAACTGAAGCTAGCTGAGCAAATCTAGACATATGTCTGTTGTAGTTCTATACTATCCTGTCCTATGGCCTCCCTAAAATATTCCCACTAGTCATCTTCTTTCCCTTTTACAATATTCCCAATATACAACACTTTTTAGTACTGCTCCTTTGTAATTCTAGCTGAAATAGCTGCTGTAACCACTCTATTTGCCTTTTTGCTGTCTGTCTTCCCACTGTGTGTGACTGCCTGTCTTTATGCTGGACGTCACTTCAGAGGCTTCTGTCCCCTACTTTTCTGACAGTCTAGAATTTTGAAGGACATGACAGCTCTGCAGACCCATTCCCTCCACACCCCCTTTGCTTCCTGAGTAATTTTCTTACAAGAAACATCTAGTCACATTTCTCAACTTCATTACATTTTTCTTCTTAACATTTACACTTCTCTGCACAGAGGAGTAGAACATATGTGTGAATCTCCGGGGAGTCTAAGATCAAATATCATACGCAATGATACTTTTTTGACTACCCTTTGACTAGAAGATCAGTGTATTTTACTTAATAATTTCTAGCATGACATGAAAGATTCTTATTTCTAAAATATTTTCCTTGTTTATTTCTTGTCTCCATCCATAAATGTAAACTTTGTATGGATTATTCTGTTGTCTTCCTTACTGTTGGCACTTAAGAGACTGGTGTTTACTAGGTCTGCAACCATGCCTTCTGGCCCTTTACTACAGAAGACACATGTTCTTGGTGTTACAACTAGCTTCTTTGAAAATTCCTTCAAATGGTCAATAGGGTTCATGATTGGGCATGTGTACTGAAAGAAAGATCACCTCTCTACCAGAAAGAGGCCAAATGTGAATACAAACAATAGACTTATTATTGTTTTTTCCCTAAAATTTCCATCCCAATATCTAATGTCAAGAAGAAAACTATAAATTCAGACCCTACAGGTTTTCCGGGCCCATTTTCATGGGTTAATAGCAAGCCCCAGAATGTTTTCTTCCCTTCAACACAGAGATCTCTCACATTCCTGAAATGAATACCATCAGATCTTTCATCTTCTTAGGTTGTCCAGCATTTCTTAATCATTAGTTCACATATAGCTCATTTACATTTCCCTTTTCCCTCCATCCTCACCTGTAATAGTTCTGTTCTCCAGAACCAATAGATCACATACACACAAATGCATGCCTATGTGTATAGTGTATATGTTGTGTGTGTGTGTGTGTGTGTGTGTGTGTGTGTGTATGTGTCTATATACAAGGTCAGACAGAAGATATTTTTGAAAATAGCTGCATTAACATTGAACATGCAAAATTTTTGAATCATTATTCCATAAACCCATTTGGTATAATAATAATTCATATAACATTTATATTACACTAGATATTATAAATAATCTGGAGGTGGTTTAAAGTAGACAGTAAGATAACAATAAAATTAATATTACTTAACAAACTGATACCCTTATGCATGTTTTTAGAAGAAAGTCACTTATTATGAAGGTTGTCACTGAAAAGTGGTAGAGACATCTTTCCATGATAAGTCTCCATATAGGACTACAAGAAATATGACTAAAAATAATGTGGCAGCTCTGAAAGTGAGAGGCTTCAAAGATGTTGGAGTGGGGCTGGAGAGGTGGCTCAGGGGTTAAGCCTCCGTCTTGCAGGCAGAAGGTCCTGAGTTCGGATCCCAGATCCCACGTATAGACGCCAGGCGGAAGCGGGGGCGGCCTGCGCTTCTGGTCCTGGTAGGGCGGAGCCTGTGAATCCCGGGGCAGAAGGAAGTGGAGGCGTCCATGGTGGTTCCTGAATTCGTCCGTGGTTCTACACACACACACACACACACACGCACATACACATGCACACGCACACAGTTGAATAAATAATAATTAAAAAAAAAGAGAAACTTTAAAAAAAAAAGATGTTGGAGTGAATTAAATGCCTGATAAAGAATTTTTATAATGAGATAACATAGCTAAGTGGTCAAGCACTTCCTTCAATGTGTGATGCTTTAGGTCCTGGGTTAAATTCTCAGCACACAGAAGAAAAACTTCGTGAGCTCTAAGAAGCACAAATAAACAGTTTAAAGAAATTAAGAAGACAATGCAGAATATAAATGAGAAATCTAGCAAAGACCTAAATGCTTTCATTATTCATACAAGTAATTCTTCTTACATTATGGGGGAGAAATAGAAAATTCTTGAAAGCCAGCAAAAACTGTAAAATACCACCCACGACTTTACCATTCATACATGGTGACAATTTACATTATTTTTTGTGATTTTTTTTGTATTTTATGTATGAATACACTGAATTTATTATATTTAGAGAAACAATTGGAAATCTTAGAAATGGAGAGTTCAATGAGTCCTACACATATTTCAGATGATTCTACATCACATACCTAACAGATTAGATAAAGAAGAAGAAAGAATATCAGCAACTGGGGGGGTGGTCTTTTGAAATACCACATTCAAACACAGATTAAAAAAGAGGAAAGAGGGGAGAGCATTTAAGATCTTTTGGGTCATCATTACAATATCAAAACTGATTATTTCTCTCCCCCAGCAGCTTCGACAGTATTCCTTGGTACCGTGTAACCTATCAGCAAGGAGAAAGTCCGCAGATGAGTTCCAGTTGCTATATATTTTGTCATGTTCTGTGATCTATTTGTGTTGCATCCTCAATAAAACAGTCTTACTGACAGTTTTGGAGAGCAGCCAACATTAATGGTAAAAGCCTATGATGTTTGGGGGCCTTTAAGACCTTTCTGATCAATATTTTATTAGGAAGTGTCACATCAACAGCATGAGATCTAGAAGTTGAAATATAAATCGCCACAGCAACAGGTGATAACCAGTGTAATAGTGGCATGAGTACCAAGAATATAACAAAAGCTTCTTGATTGGATTCAAGACCCAGTTGTCTGAATGGCACACATCATTGTTACTGGAAACTAGAACAAGAACCTAAAAAAAGGGAAGGAAACAAAACACTAGGGAAGACAGCCAATAAACCTATGGGTAGGAAGGCAGTGCATCAAACTGCTTTGTTGATAGCTGTTATTATACGCAGGAATGGGCACTTACAGTGGAAATCTTTGGGTCTAAAGCTGGATGAGTGAAGGGAAACACACATGTCAGTGGGTGGCCTAAGAGAGTTAAGTTGATATACCACAGAAGCCTGAGCCCCCATAGGAGTAGACAAGCTAGAGTGAACCCTGGGGTCCATAAAAGCACACAGGCAGAAGGGTGGGAGGGAGTGGGAAGGAATGGTGAAGGGAAGGGAGGGAATGGAGAGGAAGGGAGTGGGAGGAAAGCTGGGATGAATATTCAATATGCTTGCGAAAGTAGAAAAATAAATCAAAACTGCCTTGGTGACATTCTCAAAGGTAAAGAGATAAAGGTAATAATGTAGAAAGCCTATTTAATAAATTAATGTCGGGGCTGGAGAGGTGGCTCAGGGGTTAAGCCTCTGCCTTGCAGGCGGAAGGTCCTGAGTTCGGATCCTAGACCCCACATATAGATGCCGTGTGGAAGTGGGGGCGGCCTGCGTTTCTGGTCCTGGGGTCCTGGTAGGAGCGGAGCCTGTGAATCCCGGGGCAGAGTGAACAAGGAGGAGGTGGAGGGAGTCCATGGTGGTACCCGAATTCGTCCGTGGTTCTACATGCACACACACCATACATGCACAATTGAATAAATAATAATAAACAACAAAAAAATAAAAAAAATTAATATCAGAATAAACATTAATATTGGTGAAAACACGGACAACAAATGCATGAAGCCTGTAGAATTCCAAATAGGCGTGACTAGTAATGATTTTCATGACAACATATTACAGTCAAATTGTAAAAATTATATGGCAAAGTGAGCATTTTAAAATCTTTTTTTAACTTTTTCTTTTATTCAATTGTGTGTATGTGCGTGTGTGTGTGTGTGTGTGTGTGTGTGTGTGTGTGTGTGCATAGAACCACAGGTGAATTTGGGAACCACCATGGACCACCTCCACCTCCACCTCCTCCTTGTTTACTCTGCCCTGGGATTCACAGACTCCACCCTACCAGGACCAGAAACGCAGGCCACCCCTGCTTCTGTCTGGCGTGTATACGTGGGGTCTAGGATCCTAACTCAGGAACTTCTGCCTGCAAGGCAGAGGCTTAACCCTTGAATTACCTCTCCGGCCCCTTCTTAAAAATCTTAAGAAGAAAAGGCCCTTCAGGGCACCCCATTAGATTAGCAGTGAATTTCTCAGATTTTGTAGCAGAAGTTAGGAGGGCACAGAATAACATATTACAAAGCATAGAAAGAAATAAGTACAAGTCAAGCTTGTGATATTCAAAAAAGATATATATCAGAATTGCAAGAGAAATGAAGAGTTTCCAAGCAAGCACAGACAAAAGGAATTCATGACCGCCAGAGCACACTCAAAACAGAAGCTAAGAAAATCCTGCTCTCAGAAATGTGAGAAGAAAGCCACTATCCTAATGCATGTGAAAGTACAAATTCCATGTGAAGACTAGGCACACAAAGGAAACACAGAAGAGATTAAGCATTGAAAGAAGAAACAAAGAACACTCAAAAATCTAGAAGAAAAACAATAAGATGAAAAAATTCACATTTCTGATTGAACTCAAGACCTGCTTGTCAGAATGGAACACATTCTTGTTACTGATAATTAGAGTAAGAACCTAAACAAATGGAAGGAACTAGATCAATAGGGGAAAACAGCCGATGAACATATAAGTAGAAAGACAGTGTACCAAATTGCTCTGTAAATAGCTATTATTATATTCATAGACTTGAAGAGCACTTAGCCCTCAGCCTAGAAATCTTCTAAAAGAGGCGTAGAGAATCTCAACACCCTGACAGGATGGAGCCTAGCCCAGTAGAAGAGCAGTGATGTAATCAGCAATGGCAGCCATAATATGGAGTCCCAGTTACCTGGCTGGCAATGCTCACCCAGAATCAGACCATCTTAACCTCTCCCTAACCTAAGGCTTGGAGAACCTTGTGGAAGAGGGACTTGTAAGACTGTAAGAACCTAAAGATGGGAAGGTCTACTGTTAGACAATACAATCCATTCAAGGCAGGGATGCTGCATCTAGGAACTCACAGCAGTGAGACTTGTCCTTACCAGACCTGCATAACGACTGACATACCAACATCCCCCCATAGACTATGAGGAACTGAAGAGAGATAAGAACATAAAGGGGAAATCTTAGGGACTAGAGCTGGATGAGTGAAAGGAAACTCCCCTATCAGTGGGGTGTCACAAAGAGGGGACTGAATCCCCACAAGACTAGACAAGCCAAAGGGGACTCTGGGGCCCATTAAAGTGGCCAGGTAAGAGGGTGAGAGGGAGTGGAATGGATTGTTAAGGGGAAGGAAGAGGAATGGGAGAGAGAGGGGATGGAGGAAAGCAGGGATTAGTACTAAATATGCTTGTAAAACTAATAAATAAATAAATATATTAGAAAAAATTAATTGACTATGCTGTTTTTTTTAAAAGAAGGGAGTGTAAATGATATTAACTCTCCAGTTTAAAAATTATATATTAACCGATTCAATAGTTTGGCACACAGGCATACTGTCAAGTGAAAAGAAGTCCCACTCTCGGCAATTCCTGTGGCCTGTATATATGGTGTGGAACATCTAGAAGAAATGGATAAATTTCTGGACCCTTAGAACCTATGAAAAATGAACCAAGAAGATACAGAAAACCTGACTAAATTAAAACAAATAAAGAGATTGAACTCTTAATTAAAAAAAAAAAAAAAAACTTCCACGTGAGGAACCAAGATGGCAGCACTCAGGTCTGAGACCGACTGGGAGATCAGGGATGCAGGAGAGGTGCCATGGGGGTGATGGAGAAGTGCACCAGGACATTAAGATAGATACATGAACTCCTGATCAGCCAACTGTTTTCTAGGAGAAGCAGAATTCAGAACACCAATGGTCATTGTAGCAGTTACTGTTTACTATTGCTGTGAGAGAGCACCCAAGTCAAGCAACTTAAAGGAGAGAGGGAGGTTTATTCAGCTTACGGTTCCAGAGGGAAGGCACAGTTTATCATGGCAGAGGAGGCATGGCTGGCTGGCCAAAGCTGGAGGAGGCTTTAGACATCTTGGAGGCTGATAGCTGCAAGACTGCTTGCTGCAAAAAGGCAGACTTCCCCTGGAGGTAGGGTGGGACTAATCTACCTCAAGGCCCACCCCTAGTGACTGCCTTCCTCCAGCAAGGCTCCACCTCTCAAGGTGCCATGACCTTGCCAAACACATGAGACTGTGGGGGACACATCTCAAACCATGATGGTCATCAAAATCATGGGAAAAATATCTGAATATTTTAGAAAAGAAAAAGCTTTAAATACAGAAGGAACGTTATTACTTGGAACATCTTCTGGTTTCTCTGGAATTCTGGCAAACTTCATTTTCAGACACTGCCTCAGAGTTAAATATGAGGAGGTTGAGGACCTATGCATAATTGACTACACTTCCATTTTTGGCTACTATTGTTGCTTACAATCTCTGTAACTCCAGCTTTGCGTTCAGTAACATAAGCAAGGAAAATTGTGCCCTAAGAAATTCTCTGGTCAGCATACTGTGTGATGTTTTATATCTTGGTACTTCGGCTTTTTCCAAAAATGGAGTTTGGCAGTAAAGTATCACACTTCTCCACTGCCACCCTATTCCAGTGGTTGCTGCTCTGTCAAATTGGCAGGAAAGTGGCAATTGCTCTTCCAGAAGCATTTAGAGCATACAGTAGTCTGCTGCATTATGAAGTATATGAAAAGACTCTTGTGAAAACTCTTCACGAAGGTGAATCAAAGAATCAGTGAGGGCTGACCCAGTAGCATGGACTTCTTTAGTGTACTGTTTCTGACGCCTGGCATATAGCAGATACTCAATAAATAAATGTACATGTAAAACAAGTGGGAAAAATATCTTCCAACAAAGAAAATTCAGGAACAGATGTCTTCCCTGATTAAATTTACCCAACTTTTAAAGAACTAACAACATTGCTTCTCAAATTATTACAGGGACACAATCAGTCCATGTATGGAAATATGGAAATATCAAACTGGATCCCATGAGTTTGAATAATTAATCTATGTTTGTTATGGTTTGAGATGTAAGTCCCCCACAGGCTCGTGTGTTTGCATTTTTAGTTCTTGGTAACGTTTAGGAAGGTCATGACACCCTTAAGAGGGAGAACCTTGCTGGTGGAAGGAGACCAGCCTTGTGGTTGCTTAGCCTCACTTGTTTCTGCTAGTAGCCTGCAGCTAGCTCTCTTGTCCTCTGTGGTATCTGCAGTGACTTAAGACATCTCCAGCTTCGGCCAGCCAGCCATGTCTTTCATGCCATAATACACTGTATCTACCCTCTGGAACCTAGACTGTAAGCCAAATAAATCCCCCTTTCTCCCTTAGGCTGATTGGTTGAGTGTTGTCTCTCGGCAGCAGAGAAGATTAGCTGTAATAATATTCATAACAATGTATGAAGAGATTTATTGTAAGGAACTGGATCATACAGTTAGGAACACTGTCTAGTCTAAAATACTTAGTGTAGGCTAGCAACCGGGTGACCTAGAAAACTTATTACACTGGTGGATTGTGGAAGGCTATTGACTGGAGAGTTCTATTTTACAGGTAGAGGCCGGGTTATCTTATCCAGGCCTGCCATTAGTCTACACACAGTGTAGACTCTCTTTAAAAAGTTTTCATCTAAAAAACACCATCCAAGATGGCATAGAAAATCAAATTTCATTCCCACATTCCAACTGAAATATTCTGAAGTTTTCATACAGAGTCCCCTGGAGCTTGTGAACATTATAAGTGAAACAGTGCCAGTTGTGCCATCCATCTCATCTATGAGCACCCAGTCCTAACCACTAGACCACATGGGAGGGGCCAACCTCATCAAGGATGTGCCTTCCCCCTCCCTCTGATGTCACTCTCAACTACCCAGCTTCACCCCTTCTCCTTCCCTAATTTTCTTTCTCTTTAACCCTATTTGGTAATGGAATTACAAAACACATAAACTAAAATGATAAAAAGATATCATTAACTCAAATCACTAAGAAATCACTGCAATCTCTGGACTAATCAGAATGATATGTGAATTACAATGACTTGGTTCCATGTGTCCAAACTCCTCTGATTTCATTGAGTTTGTTCATCCTGACATATAGGACAGAGACTATTTTTCTTTTCCTTTAATTAAACAGAAGGTTGTCCTGATTTGTCCTCTGAAAAAAAAGTATATAAAGGTTGTTTGAGACTCAAGTTAATTCCTGAAATTCTCCTGGCACTTCCAGATCACAGGATTGCTGACAATTGTTTTACCCCTGAGAAGAATGAGAGTGTGAGAGTGTGGATAAAGAAATGACATTTGAAGTGCATGCTAAGTAAAGTGACAAGATGAAAGCTTACGGCCTTTCTGACAGCAAGTGTGAGAAGATGTATTTCAGGTCTGGAGAGGAAGTTGATTGGCTGTCCCTAAGGAGAAGACACTAGCTAGGAGCTGTTCAGTCAGCCACAAAAAAGCAAAAATCCTCTTGAACCAGCTTATGATAGTGGACTTTTACTATATGAACTCGAGTGCCTTATAGATCTTAAGGGCAGGAGGTCCATCCAAGCTGCCTAACTGTAGAACTGAAAGCAGGCTCTCCAGAGATAGTTTCTATGTTTTTTCCGTGTGTATGTGAGGGGTGTATATATGTGTACAGAGATGTGCAAGTACATATGTGCCCATGTATGTGGGGAACAGAAGAGCGATCAATTTTTGTTAAACTATTAGAAGACTTCTGTTTCTGTGATGAATACTCTGACCCAAACAATCTCAGGCAGAAAGCAACTGTATTCGGCTTACAATTGCAGAAAGGCTAGATTCCATCATGACAGGAAACACACAGTAGGAGACACACCACTACAGAAGCAAGGGGCTGGCTCACATCACAGCAGACAAGTAGATGGGGCCCCCATTAAAAATATTCAAGACCCACATCCTATGATGTCGTTCTTCCAAGGAGGTCTTATTTTCCAAAGGTTCCTTAATCTTTCCAAACTGCACCATAAACTGGGAATCAAATGGGCAATGACTATGAGTATATAGAGAACAATTCATATATAAACCATAACATCCTTCATAACTCTTCCATCTTATTCTTTGAGACTGGATCCTTATAAATCCAGAACTTGCCAGCTTGCTTTGGGGATTACCAGGCTCTACCTCCTGGGGCTAGAATTGTAGACAGGCCATTATAACCTCCTTGCATTTTTTTTTTTAATGTGGGATCTGAAGATCTGAACTCTGTTCCTTTTGTCTATGTCTACAGCCCTTTGTTTCTGTATTTGTCCCCATTTAATAATAGCATGCTTCATTTGCAGCTCTCAATGTGCAGACTGCAAATAATTTGGGCGAAGTGACAGGCTTGCTGCTGTATCTACAACACGATGTAGATACAGATTCACTAATGTAAGTTAGCTATTAGTTGGAGTTATACAGTCTTAAATCCAAATTTATTGCATAGGAGACATAATGCATTTATCTAAGTCAGGTATTTATACAGCTGTGATCATACAGGTGGGTATCAGTGAAAGGATCCACAGTGAAATCTTCAGGAATCTTACAGATGAAGATGGAGACACAGGTGGGAAATTGTGGACAAAATGACGAAAGTTAAAAAACATTTGAGGGACTTAAATATCATCTTGAATGGCTTTTAATTTTATATGATAAAAAAATTGGGCTGGAGAAATGGCTCAGGGGATAAGACTCTGCCTCACAAGCAGAAGGACCTGAGTTCAGATCCTAGGTCCCACTTAAAAATGCTAGGCAGAGGGGCTGGAGAGGTGGCTCAGGGGTTAAGCCTCTGCCTTGCAGGCAGAAGGTCCTGAGTTCGGATCCTAGACCTCACATATAGACGCCGGGCGGAAGCGGGGGTGGCCTGCGTTTCTGGGCCTGGTAGGGCGGAGCCTGTGAATCCCAGGGCAGAGTAAACAAGGAGGAGGTGGAGGCGTCCATGGTGGTTCCCGAATTCGTCTGTGGTTCTACACACACACACATACATACATACATGCGCACACACATACATGCACAATTGAATAAATAAATAATAATAAAATTTTAAAAAATTTAAAAAAAATCCTAGGCAGAAATGGCTGTGGCCTGCATTTCTAGCCCTGGTGGGTGGACCCTGGGAAATCTCAGAGCTAAGCAAAGGAAGTAAAAGCAATCCAGGATGATTACTGAAATCACCCTTGGTCCTCCATAGGGACATTCAGTGCCCTTTCACACACACACACACACACACACACACACACACACACACTAAACAAACAAACAAATAAATACAAAAAAGAGAAAAGAAAAAAAAACATCATGATATAAAGATACCAATATCTGTGGTTGAAAATGAGGTATGAGATATGTGATGCTGAAGTCTGACAAAATATTGGGAAAGTGGGTTGAGCTCTAAGGAGATTGCAGAGTTGAAAATGGGAAATGTGAGACCCTCTTCTTAGATGTTAATCTTAATTTTGGAAAAAAAATCTGGATATTTCTTAAAAAAACAAAACAACAAGCTCTGGTAGAGATTTAGGAATGTCTAAAGAGGTTAATTATCAAATAATTATAGTAAGGCTCCTTCTTGCCTGTTTTCTTTTCCAAAAGGATATACATCCTTTCCCTCCTCATGATGAGATTTTGGCTATAGATTATAAGCAAAACATCCAGTCTCTCCTGCCGGCAGAAGAAATGGGCATGACCTCACGTAGCTGCCTTTCATGGTCTTTTGCTAAATTTTTGATTATGTAATTTCCCTATTGCCAGATGATTATGCATGGAAGGCTGATTCAGAAGCCGGTGTCTATTTTGAAATGAACCCCTAGAGTGCACTAATAGGATTTTATACAGCTAATGCTAAATAGAGTGGGCTGAGCGAAATCACGGTTCTGATCTGCCAATTCCTTGGTCTCAAGCATTCAGAGAGCAGTAAGTAGCTACCAGGAGACAAAGGACAAGGGAGAACCTGGCCTCCTCTGTCTTTGCCCTTTGTCTACAGTGAGTAGACAGCTCCTGGCCCATCTTCTTCACTTTTTTTGAAGATATCAAATGGGGAGCTCCAGTTTGTCAGGGTGGCTGAGTCATTTGTCAATCACCAAGAGGAGGTGTTATACCTGAGTTTTTGTAGACCCAGCACCAAACCAAAGGTCTTTCAGGAAGTTTTTTTTTTTTTTTTTTTTTTTTTTTTTTTTTTTTTTTGTCCATGTCTCTTTTCTAATGATTCTAACTTTTAAGAATCTTCTAAAAATCTGCCTGTTTTGTGCCCCATGGGAAGGAAAATTTGAGAACTAAGATGTTATCCTTCATTTGTTTGGTTACCATGTAACTCACCCTCAACTGTAAACTCTAAAGACCAAACTTTGGGGAGTATGGGAGGCTGGCTGGTTTCAATGCTTCCCTCTCTATAGGATAGTTTTCCAGGGAGACTCTTACAACATGGAGCTACAACTCTTGTTCCTGGCTCTGGAGTCTCAGAGTAAGGCTTGTTTGGTCACAAAATAAACTCATTGCTTTGGAAAGTTTTGTGCACATTAGTTTTTCTTTCTCATCTTTTTTCCCTGGTATATGGGGCAGGGTGTGCGTGTGTGTGTGTTTGTGTGTGTGTGTGTGTGTGTGTGTGTGTGTGTGTGTGTGTGTAGAATCTGCACTGTCATCTGTAGCCATTTGTGAAATCACTCATCCTTTGGAGTCAGAGGAAAGGAAGAGCTGTAACAGTCACTCTCATTGCTAATGACCTCAGATCAGAAAACAAGGCACTGAGATGAAGAGTGAGATGAAGACACTCAGACATGAAGAGGAAAGACTCAGATGACTACCTTGGCATCAAGAAAACACTCAGGAAGCCCTGTAGCTCCAGCACCAAAGGTACCCACCATCCCTGCCACTCAGCCTTGTCCAGGCCAGTCACTGTGCAAGCTTCTCTCTCCAGGTTTAGCTTTGTCCTGCAGTGGGGACAGCTGCAAACCAACTCTTAGGAGGTGGCCAGCTTGAGCCCAGAGCAGCCCCAGTGTTAGGGTTGCCAACAGCAACTTTCAGACAAGCAAACAAAGCAGAAAGAGGAAACGGAAGTTGGCCAAGGCCATTAAATGATCGAGAAAGTTAACAACACAACCACTGTCTGTTTGACTCAAGCCCTTTCTAATTTCAAGTCCTGAAGATTAATGCAAAACTATTTATGCAAATATGGAAAATCTGGTAAAGAGAGGTTTTCTTCCTTTAGAGATATAAAGAATGCTAATTCATGAAGATATTTAATTGTAGAATTTACATACATTTTGCTAATTAAAAATAGCATTAATTAAGTACTTCATTGTGCAGGAATGATCCATGTTGAGAGAAACTTGAAATGATGCTAATATTAAGACAGTGTCTTAATATGGAGCTTATTCTTGCTCCAAATATGAGTGATAATGGCCAAGTCACCCCAAAAACCATGTTCCAATGTACAGACAGTTTTGTGAAGTTTCTATAGTTACAGAAAAACAGAATTTCACAATTCAAAACATTTTAAAAATATATTGGTAAAAACATCAAGAAGGTTTCACATGATGACATTCTTACCTTTGGGGTGATGGAAGCTAGTTGCCTGCTAGGTTAATACATCTCCAAAGATTTCACCTGATAGTCCCAAGGATGCTAGGTCAGATACAGAGGTGGCTATTACTAGGACAAAAGAAAGTCCAGAGTAATTTGAATTTGAATTCATAGCATTCCAACTTTCTTCTCTTCTGAAGTTTTCATCACTTAGTGAGGCTCATGCAATCATTTTTTTTTATTTTCAAAACAAAGGGTTTATATTTCTATTCTTTTAAATATTGCTCTTTTTTTTTATTATTTCCGCTCATACAAACTTAACAAGTACACTGGTTTCCTCCCTCCTTCCACCTCCTCCCAACCCTCTGCTCCCCCCTCCCTCCCCATCCCCAATGCTTCCCCCCCAGGTTCCCCACCCCCTTTCCCCAGAGCATCCTTTCATGTGTATGCCAAACTCTCCTCTGGGTCCTCCTCTCCAATGAGGTGCAAGGACCTAGGGACATTTCCCAGAACCCTTTCCTGTCTGCCCCTTAAGCTTAGGAACACTACTGTGACTGTCAGTCCCTAGCCTCCAAGGATCCTAGTGCCTTTAGTCCATGCTAGACTTTGTGGGGTCAATAATATGTTGGACATAGCGCAGGTCATGCAAAGTCCTATTATGATTGCTTCGGCCCTAACTTGTGTGAAGTAACTTGCATATCATTACTCCTCCCATCCTTGTGCTCTTACAATCTTACTACTCCCTCTTCTGCAAATTTCCCTGAGTTTCAGGATGGGGAGAGATTAGGCTGCCTTAATTCCTGGTGGTTGATATAGAGTCTCTGATGTTCTGAATTATGGTTTGTTGATTTTTTTTTTTAGTTATGCAATCATTAACATCAGTTTTGTTTTTTTTTTTCCTGGCAGCTTCAGTTCCTGGGAGGGGATTGATAAATTGAAGTAGCAATACAAACTGCAATGCTTTTTCTTTATATATATTTGTGAAAAAATAGAAATGTTAAAACAACAGCAAAACATTTGGCTACTATAAGAAATCAAAGAAGACACTAGAAGGTGGAAAGACCTCCCATGTTCCTGGATTGGCAGAATCAACATCATAAAAATGACCATCCTACCAAAGGCAATATACAAATTCAATGCTACACCAATTAAAATCCCAAAGCATATTTAAAGAAGTTGACCAAACAATCTCAAAATTTATATGGAGGCACAAAAGACCCAGGATAGCAAAGACAGTCCTGAGTAACAAAAACACGGCTGGAGGTATCACCATACCAAACCTTAGTCTATACTACAAATCCATAGTTATAAAAACAGCCTGGTACTGGCTCCAAAATAGACACACAAATCAATGGATAAGGGTTGAAGACCCAGATATAAGCCCACAAAATTACAGCCATTTGATATTTGACAAAGGGGCCCAAAAAATCCAATGGAAAAAGAACAGTATTTTCAAGAAATGGTGCTGGCAAAACTGGATCTCCACATGCAGAAGATTAAAACTGGACTCGTACTTGTCACCATGTACAAGACTTAATTCCAAATGGATCAAGGATCTTGATATAAGGCCAGAGACTATAAAAACCATAGTTGAAAGGGTAGGGAACTCCCTCAAGCTGATTGGGCTAGGCCAACAGTTCCTAAACAGACATCCAATAGCCTAGTCACTGCTACCAACTCTCAACAGTTGGGATCTGGTGAAATTAAAGAGCTTCTGTTCAGATAAAGAGGTTGTAACACCAGCTCAACCCACAGAATGGGAGAAAATCTTCACTAACCACATATTTGATAGAGCTCTATTATCCAGAGTGCACAAAGAACTTAGAAAACTAAACACTAAGAAAACAAATGGTCCAATTAAAAAATGGGCCCTGGAACTTAAAAGAAACTTTGCCAGTGATGAAATTAAAATGTCTAACAAATATCTTAAAAAATGCTCCACCTCGGGGCTGGAGAGGTGGCTCAGGGGTTAAGCCTCTGCCTTGCAGGTGGAAGGTCCTGAGTTCTGATCCTAGACCCCATGTATAGATGCCAGGCAGAGGTGGGAGCGGCCTGCATTTCTGGTCCTGGTAGGGTAAAGCCTGTGAATCCCAGGGCAGAGTAAACAAGAAGGAGGTGGAGGCGGTCCATGGTGGTTCCCGAATTCGTCCGTGGTTCTACACACACATACATACACACATGCACACACACGCATATACCCACAATTGAATAAATAATAAATAATTTTAAAAAATTTTTAAAAATGCTCCACATCCTCAGCCATCAGGGAAATGCAAATCAAAACTTCCCTGAGATATCATCTCACCCCAGTTAGGATGGCAAAAATACACAATACAAACAACAACAAATGCTGGAGAGGATATGGAGAGAGAGGAACTCTCCTACATTGCTGGTGGGAATGCAGGAAATGCCATATGACCCTGCTATTCCACTTTTGGGAATAACCCCCCATACAGCAAAAATTCACCTCAACAGCACAAGCACAACCATGCTCATAGCAGTACTGTTTACAATAGCAAAATCATGCAATCAACCCAAATGTCCAACAGTTGACGAGTGGAAAAGGAAAATGTGGCACATCTATACAATGGAGTACTACTCAGCCATCAAAAATGATGAATTAATGGAATTTGCCAGGAATGGATGGGATTAGAAACAATTATATTGAGTGAAGTATTCCAGATACAGAAAATTAACCACCGTATGTATTCCCTAATAGGTGGCTCCTAGTATGAAACCCACTTAGAGACACTCAAAGATAAATAAATCTCTGTAATAACTACAGTAATTGCTAAGATTATGAACAGGAGGGATGGGGAAGGAGGGCCACACCAGTAACGAGAGAGGGGACCATGTTCCAGCAGAGAAAATAGGCCACCATCAAGGACTGCAAGTAAGTAATGAGACATCTGGTTAAGTTCACAGACTTTCCTTCCTGATCACTTACAACTCATTGGGTATGATCTTACCAGAAGAGGAGGGCATATAGTCTGGCAGATAGAAAGTAACCATTTCGCAGATAAGTGATTGACCCCTCCCTCACTGTGGTTTCCTACTTTTATTCCATCTACCTTTGAATATACTCTTATAACAAGACTCTAATTTAACAGGTTTTTATCTCTGGCCAGGGGGTGACATCCATCAAGGGCATTGTGGGAGCAGCAAAACTGAAAAAAAATCAACAAACCATAATCCAGAACATCAGAGACTCTATATCGATCACTTGGAACTAGGCCGGCCTAATTTCTCCCCATCCTGAAGCTCAGGGAAATTTGCGGAAGAGAGAGCGGTAAGATTGTAAGAGCACAAGGATGGGAGGAGCAATGATATGCAAGATACTCCACACAACTTAGGGCCGAAGCAATCATATTTGGACTTTACATGCCCTGTGCAATGTCCAACACACTACTGACCTCACAAAGTCTAGCATCTGCTAAAGGCACTAGGATCCTTGGAGGCAAGGGATTGACAGCCACAGTAGTGTTCCTATGCTTAACAGGGAACACAGGAAAGGGTTCTGGGAAATGCTACTGGGTCCTTGCACCTCATTGGAGAGGAGGACCCAGAGGAAAGTTTGGCATGCACATTAAAGGATGCTCCGGGGATGGGAGGGGGAAGCACTGGGGGATGAGGAGAGAAGGGGGAGGGGAGGGGGGCACAGGGGGATAGGGGGTTGGAGGGAGGGGGAACCGGTGTACCCGTTACATTTGTATGAGTGGAAATAAAAAAAAAAAGAAATGAAATTCAGGACAAATACCTATCTACAAAGTGAAAATGAAAACCCAGCTCAAAAATTATACCTTCATGAAATTAGCAGAGGATTTATTGCTGAACACACCTGGCAGGGAGCATCTTGAATCTCTGGGTGGATGTTATCAGCGGGGCAGGTATACAGTTGACTGTGGTCTTCAACATAACGCTTCCTGCTTGTGCTTTCTGTGCATTGATTTCACTCAGATAATTTGCCCCTAGCATGTCCCCATGTCTCTGTATCACAGGTGAATAGAAGTTTCTGTCCTTAGTGTCATGTCCCTAAAAAACAATCTGTAAGAGGTAGATGAATGCCCTGTCTTTAGGAGGATTCTGGGTGCATTAGGATGATTTCACAGCAACACAGATAGTCTGGGAAGGTGTCATTCTTACACACCCAATGAGTTGTGGGATGAACATTTGTATGTCTTGAATAAACACGAGAATTCTGTGTCTACTCTCACTCCACCATACTACCTTCCAACTGCGGTGTGGAAGAAGGGATAGAAGTAGGTGATGCAGTGTGTGTGTGTGAGTCATTCGCACAATGAATACACAGCTATGATGACAGAGAAATGTAAGCAATAAAAGCATGTCTTTGAATAGAGGCTCTAAGTCTGTGTGATGAGGAGTTCTAATCTCTAAAAGCCATCAGGAAGGTTAATCCATTTGGATATCACCACCACACGGATCTGAAGCTGACTGCACTGTATATACTTGTGGGGATGGCATGTGATTCATTTCAGACTATGTCAAAGATTTCATTGTCTTAAACAAATCATTTGCTGTCTGGACCCCCACAGAGTCCTCCTTTGAACTCTATTGCCCCTAAACTATAAAAACAGAAGTATCCAGATACACAATAGGCAATTTACACCACAGAGATAGCTCTGCAGCACTTTTAAAGTCACTGTCATGCAGGAGTTAAAAACCACAGGGGCGGAGAAGAATGCTAGGGAAGGTGGACACACTGGGAGGGCAACTGAAACCAGAATTGGGGACCCTCTGTAATAAGAAGCAGGAGAAGGAAAAGCTTTGAAAAAGGTTGAAATGATGCTTTCTGAAGTAGAAGTAATCATGAGAAGCCAAGAAAAGAGATTTCAAGAGGGTTGGAGAGACCAAATGTATTTCTCATTCTTCTGAATAATAAAGGAAGTAGCCTAGTAAAAATGCCAAGGGAAGCATTTGTATGACTAATGTTATCTAAGTGCTGCTGAGCATCATATGGAGTTAATCTTTTCATATGGTTGCTCAAACATAAAAATATTAAATCCAACATTTATATTTGATCGAATTTTGGTTTTAATTTTTAAGATATTTTACTTAACAAAAATTTATCACATACAGTATGATATTATAAAATAGTACATGTTTTTGAAGGCTAAATATATTTATCTTGCATGTTTATCACTTTTTGTAATGAACATGACACGAACTCTCTTAGTCATCTTCAAGTTTACAATATATTATAAATGGCAATCACCAGACTGTACGGTCTCTCACACTTACTGTTCCTATATAATCTAATTAGAACTGTGTCCTAATGCAGATCCTGCACATCCTTTGGCCAAGCGTCTCCTAGATCTTTGAGGCTTACTAGACCATTACATTCCACTGTTTGCTGCTATGAGTGGACTTTTGAAGTTTCTACATATGTCTCAATTTCATATTCCTCTCTGCGTGAAAAACCCACATCTCAAAAAATTTAGAAGTACAGGGACTTACCCCAGCTTATAGCCTATTAAAGCAGGTGATTTGCCTGCAAGGGCGGAGGGAACTGACCACATCATATCCATAGGAAAAGCTGAGAGAGAGATAAGGACCAAAGGATACCTTGCACTTGCCAGGCTGCCAAATGCCAACCAACCCTCTCTATCTTATCCACCTGCACAAAGATACCTACTGTGGGCTGGATCCTCCCATATCACTTAGATTAGGAAGATTTAGATAATTTCCTAACAGGCTTGTTCAGAGGCTTACTTTATCTGCATAGTTCTTCATAATTATGTCTAAAGACTCAGTTCTTTAGCCTAAAAACAACTGATACAACATGTAAGTTACACCAGACAATCATTCTGTCATTTTGTGCCTGGTTTATTTCACTTAGAACACGTCTAGCTTCATGCATCTGTTGCATGCTATAAGTCTTGATAGTGTACTATTATATTTCATATGCTACATTTTTTGTATCAATGCAGATTAAAGTTGTCCCCATGTCTTAGTTGTTGTGAATATTCTACAAGGAATGTACTGTTGATACATCCCTGACCAACTGATTTTAATTTTAATTTTTTAGCACAGTGATAAAGAAATCATAAACTGATGTTGATTCTAGTTGCTTGGCCCTGTGCTATGCACACAATCAACTCTTAGAAGGAAAGGCTCAGGACAAGAGAAATCAGGACTAGGATGTTTTCTGAAGAAGCCCATGACCCTAGTCACCACCTGTTGTCCACCACTCTTGAATTCTGTGACATGCCGAACTGTCTCCTGTCACTTGAAATTGTATTGCTTACAACCAAACAATACTTGAATGATGTACTGATGACAACGGAATATTCTCATTTGATGGGATTTGGGAGGAGGTAATTAAAGCAAGTTAATGAGAGGAACTAAGCTGTAATGCTTTTAATATTAGCAAAATTGCTTTGTATTGGGTTTGTATTGATGCAAGACAGAAATTAATTTTTTCCTGAGTTAAGCCCACTGGAAACATATACCAAAATTCTACATTATAAAAATAAGTTTTGCTGCTCATTTCTACTTTCTGAAATCTGTAAAAGAAAATAAGATTCTACAATGGATGGAGTCGCAAGAATATCCAGTTCATATAGATTCAGTCTTAATATTATCATGCCACAGTTTTATAAGTTTATAAAGACAGAATAGTTTTAGAATTCATTATAAGAGTTTTTTCTCAGATCCTCTATTAATGTTCATAAGTTAGAAAGCACAAAATGAGTTTTTAACCTGCATTAATTCAAATGATGATGTATGTTGAAAGCTACAAAATAAATTATATTTTAAAGGTCTTTTCCTAAGGGGTCTTCTCTGAAAATTAAAATACTTTATGATAAGTATGAAAAGTCAGCAAATAAGTCTTTTAAAAAATAGTCTTGAACTTAAATAGTACATCTTGTTATAGATGTCTTGGTATTTATATATTTTTCCTTATAAGTTGAATGCAAAAAGGAGTAAGTACCTTTCTTTGTTTTGATAGATAAACTGACTGAAGCAGTCAGCCTGCATGGTTGCTGATAAATGACCATCAGAAGGCTTAAGGGAACAAGAGATTTATTATCTTACTGATAGTGGATAGTTCAGTTACAGTCTGTAGTCCAACTTGATGGGAGAGTACGCACCAACATCAGGACCCAGGGAACTGGCCACGCCATCTCTACATAATGGCTGAAAGAAGGATGATCCTTACTTGCCAGACTAGCATATCTGGCCAAGTATACACAAGGATGCTGATTCTCTCAACCAGCTCTTGGTATTTTATTCCAGGTCTTAATTCCACCTGCCTGGGCCTTCCCCATCAGCCAGACAATCTCTTACTCTGGGCTTAATCCAACCACTAATTCTCCATAAATGTGTCCAGAGCTCAAACCCTCAACAGTCAAGTTGACACCTGTGCCTAACTATGACACTGATACAGTTAATTTTAATTTTTCTGTCAGAATTATGCATGTGTATATATACATAATTAAAAATTATGCATGTGTATATACTTAATTACCATATTATCTTTTATATCAGGTAAATATATACTTTAGGTACCTTTTGTAGTGAAATTTTTTTGTAGTGAAAATATTCAAAATCTTTTTGTTCAACTCTCTTAAATATACAGTAAGTTGTTTTTAATTTATAGTCAGCCTACTGTGTCAAAAAGCAACAGAACTTATTTCTTCTATGACTCTGTAACTATATATAACTGAAATTAAATTTCTAATGATCAATATCACTGCATCTCTCAAGTGCATTTTCTGAGGAATTATGTTTCTATTTTTATCACTGCCAGATACAGTGATACTGACCACCATTTTTCTAGGATTAAATTTTATCATTCATAAAAATTAATACAGAATTTGGAAAAAAAATCTCCAAGTTTCTCCTCTGATGCTGGGAAGTGGCCTTACCATGTGCTACGTATTGCATGGGGAGCAAAGTACTGAGCAGAGAGGTGGGTAAAGAAACGGCATGTCTTTCTCCAACCTAGCAACCAAGGTCCAGTTGTGTCTCCAGTTGTTTATTTGCTTGTTGGTGGACTTCAGGAAGATTATGCAACTTTACTGTGTTTAGTTTCCTCATTTATAGACAACAGACAATAAGCTCCTATCTTCCAAGGAAAATGTTAAGAACTAAATTGCATAAGTCAATGTTTATAAAGACCTTCACACAGTTCTGGAACATAGTAAATGCTCAATAGCTGTTTCGTGCCATTGGTGATATTGCTGTATTCATCCCAGAGAAAGTAATTATGTGCTTTGATATTATAAAACTCTTATTTCACACTGAAGACCCAGCAGGAAGCAACCACTCCAAGAGGACTATATATGACCATGCTTGATTGAATAATTAAAATTATGTCTTTAAAAGTGCTTGGCTAGTTCTACATGGTGGTATATACTTGTAATCCTAGGAGGTTGAGGCAGGAGGATTACCATGAGTTTATGATCATCCTGAGTAGTGACTATCAGGCCAACCAGAGCTACATAGCAAAACTGTCTCTGTAAAAAGAAGCAAAAACCATGCTTGGTTAACAGGCATGAAATCAATAAAAACTTCAAGCATCACACTTTGTTCCTTTGCTTCCTCCTCCTATTCTTGCTTATGTTGGGAAATTGTATCAAGTAGATTTCAAATGACAAAGAGAAGAGGGAGGTAAGTGCCTGTGAGTCACACTGACACATTGCTTTCGTGTTATTGCTGGCAGGTTAGCCCAGGCTTCCATTCGTGCTGATCACTGTAAAGGTGGGTCACGGTCAACCAGACTGAAGTCACTCAGGTCACAACAGCTTTGTTCTTGCCCTCAAATCTCTCTTCTGTCCACAGTTATTAACAGCATGCCTAAGCTTCTGCAGTGAATCACTTGTCAAATCTTCCAGCCCAGTGGCAGAATTCGATGTATTTGTAATGTAAGAAAGATCTAGTCAAATTCCTGGGTTTATGAATCTGTCCATTTTAAAAATCTAAATTAGTATAAAACAGTTTGCATAAAATTGATGTCCACTAGGCTATAAAGCTTCCTGGACGAGCAAACTATTTGGACCAACACAGGGAAGTTAAATGACCATGTCATACATACCTGTTTTGTTTCATTTTCTATTTTTTTTTTCTTTTCTGAAGTAGAAAAGTTGCTGTGGAGCAAACTCAGCTGTGGTTCCCAGGCCTGGCAGTACATGAGAATCACCCCAGCGCCCAGCTCATACCATATACCTAGCAAATGACAAATCCCAACGTTAGGGCTCAGACATTTCTTAAGGCTTTCAGGTAAATCCAGTACTCATGAGCTAGCATGTGTGGGCCTTAGAATTTTGCCCTTTAATCCCACCAAATTTTTCCTGAATTTCTATACATAAAATTATAAATCCAAACTCATGCTCAATGAGATCCCAGGTTTTCCTTCCCAAATCAACAGAAAGAGGCTCTACTTTCTTCAGTTCTAGGTTTATTGTAGTATTTTCTTCTGAGCTTATAAAGCAGAGAAACAGAGATCACCTTGACTGATATCATGTTGGTCTGATAGTCATGGCAACAAAAAGCAGAATGATATAGTGATAGCTGTATTAGTAATAGTATTGTCACAATATTAGTAATGACATTGTAATAGTATCATGACAGAGGGGAAGGAGTGTCATGGAACTGTCCTGAATGATTATTCCTGCCTGCTTCCCCAAAGCTGCAAATTCTCCTGGGAAAGGTTAACTGAAAGTGGACACTGAGATGCATCCTCATCTAGGATGTTGAGGGTGGACTTAGTGGGCATGCAGCTGTTCTGAGTCCACCCATGTTGCTGTAAGTAGCCACAATAACCTCATTGGTTCACTAAGTTGGACTTCAGGACAGTCCATTTCCTTGTTCTCTTCTTCTGCCCTAGCTGTGGTAACAACTGAGACCGAACGGTTTGATGATGGGCCATCCTGATGCAGCCATCCTTCCCCATGTGGCAAACTGTCTTTTTGCTACAGTGGCAGGTGCTACGGGTAATTAGGTGTACAGCTAAAACTGAGTCATCTGAAGATGGAGTGTCCTTGGAGAGGATCCCAGGGAGGTGCAACTTCTTGATGTATGGGTTCTGAAAAAGGGTTGGAAGACTTGACAATACATTAGAGTTTCTGAGAGTCACAGGCATAAGGTGAAGTTGCTAGCAAGCTGCCCCAGCTGTGCCATAGGAAATAGACAGCAAGCGAGGCTGAGAGGGCTGCCCGGAGAGAACAGCATTCACTTATGCAAGGGAATATCAATACAAACCACAGCTCCTACCTTTATTCCGAATGACCTAATGTGGATGATTGGCCCAGGAAAATGGATTCAGGTTACCCCAGGTCACATGATGCAACATGGAAACAGTCAAATGAACTTTTGTAGTCACAAAAGCAGAAGAAAGTCATTAACTTTAGGGATTCCTTGGTACATTGCTGGGAACATCAGGTAGACAGACTGTAGCCAAGGGAGAGCTTTGTCATAGGTTGGGGCCTGGTTGGCTCTTGACAGAATGTTATATGGCTTAGAACTACCTTGACTCTCTTCATGTTTCACCTGCTATCAGGGTTGTTCACAGTAATAGAGAAAGCAAAACCTCCCAAGAAATGTTGTATCTTGAACTAGAGAGATGGCTCAGGGATTAAAGTCTTTGCCTTATAAGCAATAGGACCTGGGTTTGGATCCACAGAGCCCACATAAAAATACCAGACAGATATGGTAGTGATCTGTAATTCAGGTCCTGGAAGCCCAAGCCTGGGAAACTACAGAGCTAAGTAATAAGCAGGAAGAGCGATCTATGATGATACCTGTTGTCACCCTTGGGCCTCCACAGACACACAACTGCCCTTTTGTATACATGTCTACACACACATGTACATCCATTCATCTGAAACACATATACCCCATACACACACATAAGAAGAAAGAAGGAAAAGAGAGAAAGAAGGAAGGAAGGAAGGAAGGAAGAAAGGAAGGAAGGAAGGAAGGAAGGAAGGAAGGAAGGAAGGAAGGAAGGGAGGGAGGGAGGGAGGGAGGGAGGGAGGGAGGGAGAGAGGGAGGGAAGAAGGGAGGGAAGGAGACAAGGAGGGAGAGAAGAAGAAAGAGAGAGAAAGAGAGAGAAAGAAAGAAAGAAAGAAAGAAAGAAAGAAAGAAAGAAAGAAAGAAAGAAAGAAAGAAAGAAAGAAAAACAAACTATATCTTCTGCCACATCTGATTGGCCAAAGTAAGCATAAGGCCAATTCAGTTTCTCAGACTTGGAAAGAGACAGAATTCTGGATGGAAGGCTATTACAAAGCACTTAAGAATGAGAAAGGGTCAAGAAGAGCAGCTATGCTTTACTATGAACATTTCGGCATACCTTTTTAAACATTTTCACTTAAATGAATCTATGCCATTGTCACAATCATGTGATATAGTATCTCCACTTTGCTGGAAACAAAAGGCAGCAGGAGGCCTAGAGACTGGCAAAATAGTTGCTAATGATGTGTACAAACGGGCTTCAGGTATGCTTTGCAGATAAATATTTCAACCTAAATGAGCAGCAGCAGATGAGGTCATTACAGTTTGTCAGTGAGTGTAGATTACCCGTGTAAATGTGCTTATTATGTGAGATGAAACTATTTTATGAAAGAAGGGGTGGCATTCACGGATGGGTTTTCATTTAGCTCTCACAGCTGTCTTTTAGACTCTAATCCTGATTTATCTGATCAGATTCTGACACAGTGGGGTAGATGCAGTCAGTGCCTGATGTTTCCCTTTAGCTTCATCTCAGACTGTAGAGATAGAAAACTGGAGGATTATGTTCCTCTAACCTTTGGGGAGAAAATTGCCTGGTGATCTAGTTAATTGAGGTTGCAAGGAAGACTGAAATCTTCTATTCCATCTAGGATGTCTTTGTAGGGCTAAGTTGTGTTCTGAAGTCCCTGCAAGAAAAATTACTTCAATAAAAAGGAAAAAAATTATGTATCAATGAGGGATGGAGGCTATACTCTGGCTGTGCAAGTGCCCTTTTAATTTGCTGTGCCTTTTTTCAGCTCAGCTGCCCTTATCTCAGTGGTTAAAGGAAGGTTGCTACCTACTTCCCATTGAACTAAAATGGCCAGACAGATTTTGTCTTTCCAGCATTACAAAACAAGTGAGTCAAATGGATTTTCAGATACAATCAGAACTCTTTTTTAGACCGAATGATGATTTTCAGTTTTCTGACTTCTGAGTTGTGTTATTAGAGAACGTTTTAAGATACCTAATGACCTTTTACATTTATTTGACATCTTTTGCTAAGTAATTTTGTAGTAATTTGACATTAGATCTTTTTGAAGAGCTAGTTTATTTTTCTGGGCTTCTGACCTATCTTTGCTGAGATATCAATATAGCCCTGGGTATTAGGAGACTTGAGTCAGAAGTCATCCATAGGTGGTCTGGCTTGTTTTCTCAAGAGACTATAAGATCTTCAGGAGGATGTGCTATGGAATATTTCCATCTTGTGATCAAAGGCACAGACTAAAACTTAACTGAGTACAGACAGACTTCCTGAGTATGGCTTCTATGCCTGCCATTTGCTAAGCAACCTTGGACAAGTTATTGAGTCTCTTTTTACCTTGTCTACTCATCTATAAATGGTAATAAGATATCTACTTCATATTATTCTGAGGAATGAATGTGAAAATAGGAATGAAGCATTTAGGTAAGTAATAAGAACATAAATACTCTATCATGGCAGTTGTCAACACTAAATAAATGCACATATAGTGACTAGAAATATATCTCATAATAGTATTGTGATGGTTAATGCATATTGTTAATGCAACAGGATTTGTAACCATTTAGGAGACATGGCATAAGTATGCTTGCAGAATACTTCCAGAGAGGTTTCACTGAGGAAGGAAGATTCTAAACATGGGCAGCACCAGCCCATAGGCTGAGGTGTTGGACTGACAAAAAGAGTAAAAAAGGAGAAAATGAGCCCAGTCCTAGCATTCTCTCCTTGCTTTCTGACTTGGATGCAGCATGACTAGCTCACTGCCTTACATTGGTGCTGTGCCTTTCCCAACATGTACTTGGGCTGGGGAGATGCTCAGCAGTTAAGTTGTTTGCTATACAACTTAAGTGAAAGAACCTGAGTTTCATATCTGAGATCCCACGTAAAATGTCAATAACTCCAGCCTGGAAGGGGTGCCTGAGGACACTCATAGCAAGATGGCTAGTCATACCAGACCAATCAGTGAATCGTAGGTTTAATGAGAGACCCAGGCTCAAGCAATTATGATACAAGACCAATCAGAGATGATTCCCAGTCATTCTTGACCTCCACATGGTGCACACACTTATGTGCACCCACAAATATTCAAACACACATGGACACATACACATGAAAATGGAAAATAAAGAAAAAAATGTATGTTTAAAAATGTCACAGTGAAACTCAATGCTTTCTATGGTAATCAAAACCAGACAAAAGAATTGACTTTATTTAATAGTATTCAAGATGGGAAAAGAAGAAAAAGGGCTTGGGTTTGGAATCAGAGAAGGGTTCAACACTTAGGTGTTCCAATAAGACTTCACTTATCTTCAGTTTCTTTATTTATGAAAAATGATTATACTGATTTGATGAAAGTATTATGGTACCTGACACATACTAGGTAACCAGAACATGTCATTATTAGATGAAACAGAAGGCTCTAGAAAGAGATTTCTGTTTGATAAATAATGGTGTCAAAGGTGCTAGGTAAATACTTAGCCTCTTTGCTCATGGTTCCCCCAGTGCTAGGTGAACGCTGAGCCTCTGTGCTCATGTTTCTCCAGGTCACAACTATTTAGTAAAGGGCTTTGAGATGGCTCAGCAGATGAAGGTGCTTGGTGTGCAAGCCTGACAACATGAGTTCAGCCCTGAAACCTATGCAAAGATGGAAGGAGAACTAACTCCACGAAGCTGTCTTCTGATATCCACATGCATGCCATGGCAGGCACCATTTCCCCACCCCTCACACACACTAATGTAATTTTTTAAGTTAGTAAAAAAAAGAATCTGTGATGAATATGGATTTTTGCTATTATTTCCTATAACTTTAGTAGACAATTATTTACATAGCAGTTACATTATATTTGATTTAATAAGCAACAAAGATTGTATTTAAAGTGGAAGGGAAAATGTGCACTGGTTATGTACAGATATTGCACAATTTTATATAGGAGTCTTGAGTATGTGTGTGCATCTTCATTTTAATGAATCAAGATTCAAATCACTGATGAGCTTATTTCCAGACCTGCTCAGGTCCCGATGTGGTAATATGTGATGGCCATTACTGCCTATTGAGAGGAATAGCTGGGGGACTGCAAGGAAAAGAGCCAGGTGAGTAGCCTGAGATGGAGCGATAGGAGGTTCTGTTTGTGGAAGTGTGCCAAAGAAGTGCAGTGATCTTCATGGTTGACCCTCCTTCAGCCCTTCCATGCAGGTAGTTTCTCGTTATCCTTTTGATCCTCGGTTGACTCATATACGGGAACCAGCAAACACAGACTGAGGAAAGACTTGGTCAGATCCCTTTTCCCAGAAGGCACTCTTTTTACATTCCTTTTGTTTTGTTTTGTTTTTGTTTCCAGATCTAAGGAAAGCAGACATGCTCCTAGGGGATGAGCACTTCCTAGGTGGGAACACCCCCACCACATCTGTCTGCCCTGCTGGCTCCTCTGCTTCCTCCAAGGTTTCTTCCTTAATGGAGGAGAAGGTGGGCATGCAAGAAGCTGTTAAAGGCCCATGAATATTTCAAAGCAATAAGCCAAGGGACTCCATTAAACCTTGTAAGCTCTTCTGTAAATGGAGAAAGAGGCTGAATAATGAAATGCCCAAAGGTACTGAGGTGATTTCACAACAAAACAGGGCAGATAGAGAATGAAATACTCTCACCATGAGGAATCTCAGATTTCCTCCCCAGCCTTCTATCTCACCAGTTCTTTTCAGACCTTCAACCTTGTACCTATCTCCACAGGAAGATACAGGTGGACAAAAGATACAGTAGGTAAAGACAGGACATTATAGTCCAATGGTCCTAACCTGAGTCTTGCTTCTTGCACTGACTGAATTCATAGTGCTCAATTCACATATAGTAAAGTACACATTTCACAACTTATTAAATGTCCATTGACAATTATTAAATATTTCTTACTGGTATGCATTCTTCTTTCCCATTGTTCTACCTTCTTAGAAACTCCTTTCTTCTCGTAACTTTTTTCTAATCTCCAGTTGTGGGAGGCACCTGCCCATCAGTCAAGCCAGCCTTGGTGTTTCCAGTGGTAATCAGTCGAAGTCTGCCCAGTGGTCACAGATGTTAACAACAGACCAATTTCTTGTCCTAATGGCCCTGGGGAATACAGGGCTTTTAAGTCCACACATGCAGAAGCCTTCACTAATGGCTGGTGGCTGTCAGGACCAGTAAAGTCAGCTGGTGCATAACAGGCAAATACCCTTTGCTCTCTGGTCTAGCCGGACAATAATGCTTCCATTCTTTCCCTTTCTTTAGCTACTTTCACAAAAGGCAAAAGTCACTTTTGTGTTTCAGACCATCCATGCTTTCACTATCAATTTAACTGGGTACCTCTTCTTAACTCGGCTGTTGACAGAGTAGAAAAATCAGGGACTATTTTGTTGATGGATCTCATGTCTGCATCTTCAATTCAAAGGCAGAGACGGCACTGGGAGTGACCAAAATGTTGGCAATCAGCTCATCTATGCTCTCCAGGTACAGAATGTTTCTGTATTTGTATTGTTCTGAATAGTTGAAAAATTCTATTCACAAATATTATTGCATCCCATGCCAATTAGATACAGTTCTAGGTACTGCCTGTGGTTGAGGGGGAGGAGATAGGAAGGGGGGAAGTTCGCTACCATTAGTGTCCCAAGAGGAGGAGAAAGAAAATGAGATGAGTAATTATAATGCAATGGTATCCTAACATAGAAGTGAATTGGAGGCAAGTCACATGTAGCAGAGCTAAAAAACACAGAGGAATTGAGAAATGCCTCAAAGAAATGGTGGCCTTTGAACAGAGTCCTGGAAAATATGGATAAGAATGAATCAATTGTTCAGAATAATGCATAATATCTGGTTTCATCAGTGAAAAATTTTCACCTATAATGCCTGAGAGCTCTCTTTGCTCTCAACTCTCATCTTTTCATTACAAATTCATCTTTCCCGTTTTTATCTAGTAGACCTCCTTGACTTGCACCTATAGTATACAAGCTAAAGAAACCTTGCATCACTGCTTCACAACCATTTCAAGTTTTCATCCCAACTAAATCATAAACTTCCTAAGAGAAAAGTTGTGTTCATGTGAATTTTACGCTCTTAATGTTTCCCGTGTCATTTCATCCAAAGTTCACACCTATCTGGAAGGCTAAACATAGTAGACTATTTCTGATGTAAAAGTATTTACACAGTACCTTAAAATTCTTATTTAGTTTTTATTAATTTTGCAAGGATGCATGCATGTGTATCTGTGTATGTGTGTGTGAGAGAGAGAGAGAGAGAGAGAAAGAAAAGAGAGAGGGAGACAGAGAGAGAGAGTGAGACAGAGCGAGAGAGAGAGAGAGAGAGAGAGAGAGAGAGAGAGAGAGAGAGAGAGAGAGAGAGAGAAACACTGTGTCCCTGTGCAAGATCAAGGGTGACTTCGGGAATATTCCTGGATTGCTTCTATCTACTTTTTTGCTTCACTCTGGGATTTCACAGGCTCTGCGCACCAGGGCCAGAGTGTGTAGGCTGCCCCCATTTCTTTCTGGCATTTTTATATATGAACCAGGATCAGAACTCAGGATCTTCTGTTTGTGAGGCAGAGTCTTAACTTTTGAACCCTCTCTCTGATCCCATCTTTTAAAATGTATTTATTTATTTATTTTGTGTGTGTGTGTGTGTGTGTGTGTGTATCAGAAGGAACTCTGAGTTCCTATGGGGAACAAAAGTGACTTCAGGACTCGTGGGAATCATCCTGGATTGCTTCTACCTCCTTTTGCTCTGTTCTGTCTGGGAATTTGCCCAGGCCACCAAGGCCAGAAGTACAGGCAACTACCATTACTACCTGATGTTTGTATGTGGGATCTGAACTCAGGATCTCTGCTTGTGAGGCAGAATCTTAACTTCTGAGCCATCTCTCCAGCCCCCTATCCTAGAATTCATATAGGGAGCAAGTATCAATTTACTTATCCTATTTACAAAATGAGATAGTTTCTGCCCCCAGTACCCAAGTGTGATTATGTAATGTTAAATAATATAAATAGACAAACTTGGCTCATTAAATATGCCTCTAATCATCCTTTATTGAATGCAATGCCAGGCGTGTAGTTTACTGCTGCCTTTATCAGTCATGACAGACTGAGAAGGAAAGTCTCCCAAGCTCAACGACTCCAGCCAGCTGGATGTTCTTTCTCTTTTTCTCTCTTCCTTCTCCTTCCTTCTCTCTCTCCAGGGTTTCTCTTTGGAGCCTGGACAGCCCTCACTCAGGCTATCTTCATGCCTCAACTTCCTGAGTGCGGGGATCATGGGCATGCACCTCCATGCCCACTTTATTATTCACTTTTATAACCTCTAAATTGTGGAGAGGGAAAGGACATAGGTACTGAACTAGGAAGATAAGACAGCACTTAAAGTGCTACACAATCAAAAAGATTGAAGTTTGGATCCCCAGATCTCACATAAAATGTCAGGTGGGTGAACTCATTTTATGTATTAAAGAAATACTATGTGATCAGTGCCAAGAACCATTTTCTAGTAACCTTCAAGGCACATGTGAACTTAACAAGATAGAGGGGAGATCAAATGCACCTGTGCATCAAATTCTGTTAGGTTCCTAATTTAATTTTTTAATTTATTACTACTGTAGCCTAGTCTTTGTTAAGGTCACAGTTTTATGGTGAAAAAACTGCCAAAGGAGTCAGAGTACTTGGAACGGCAGTGTTCTTTTTGCCGCCTGGCTCCACTGGACAAAGAGAAAGACTATGTAAGCAGCAAATTACAGCACGAGAAATATTATCATAGCAGCATGAACAGTGTCTGCACTGTGTACTCCGCGGGCCCTGGAGAGGCAACTTAATGCCTGGGGAGTGTCTGAAAGGCTTCTCCACGGAGGTGACATTTTAGCTGAGGCCTTTGAAAGATGAGTCAATATTTGCCATGCAGAAATCAATTCAGTGTAAGTAGTAATAAATGGGGCTTAAAGAGGCAAACAGCCAAGCTGTTTATCTATGCCAGATATTCCTGCAATCATACATCCCCATCCGTCTTCCCTGCCACTGACATCCTGGAAAGTCTCACACTCAACCCAGCTGTCCTTTCCTTGCTCACCCTTGCACCACCTGAACATGCGCCAATCTGTCTCCAAATTCTGATGAGCTCTTCCCTGCATTATTTCTCAGGAGTCCACAACAGGACCACATCATAAAGAGGGTAGTTGTCTGCAGGAGAGGAATGTTGCCTGTTGTAATCACAGATCTTCTCTCTGTTGGGTTTCTTTTTCCTCCTCCTCCTCGTCCTCCTCGTCCTCCTCGTCCTCCTCCTCGTCCTCGTCCTCGTCCTCCTCCTCCTCCTCTTCCTCCTCCTCCTCCTCCTCTTCTTCTTCTTCTTCAGCAGCAGCAGCAGCAGTAGCAGCAACAGTAGCAGCAGCAGAGATGAAGTCAGTATCAGGAGTAGGGTAACACTGTTCTTCTCATCTGACCTCCATACCTGGAAGCTTTACCTTTGCCTGGGGCTGGTAAGGGAGAAAGCAAGAGGACAATGTGGCTTTTTCTCAAAGGGTAAGGCTAATCAAGGAACGATAGATAAAGGAATCCTGCTTCTATCAGTGCCAATAGCAGAATATTCCTGCAAATGATACCTATTTTTAGGTGTCCATTTTCATTGACTAAATGAGCCTACTTAATCAGCGAAATATATTAAGAGAAAGAATAAACATGAAACAATAATATTAACAAACTCTGTGTTTATTCTCTTCTCATTCTCTTAACTACTCAATGTAATCACAGCAATCAGAGAATGTTCTTTTCATCAGTGAATGAAGAGGGAAATGCAACTTTTCTTTAATTCAACTATGATAAAGCATGAAATAAATATCAAGCAATTAGAAATGATCTGGAAATTTTGTCAATGACACATGATTCCACTTGGTATAACTTTGCACAATTGGGAATATCCTCAGCAAAGGACAAAAATTTTGTAAGCTGCCAAAGATGTGATAACCTGCAGCCACTTCCTAAGTAGGATGATGTTCACTTCAGCTTTATAAGCAATTGAATTTTTATCAGTCAAGCAGTTATAATTAGCCTGGTACATGACCTCTGCAGTAGATTGATCATGCTTGATGCATTCATGTCTCCCTAAGGTTCGCAAGTAAAAGATTTGATCAGCAACTATGGTGGAACTTTAGAAAGATAGGCCTAGAGAAGGAATTGCAGGCTTTGGGGATAGTCCCTTGAATGGGGGATGGAACCATCGGCCTTTGTCCTATCTCTCTTTGCTACTTGACTGTCACAGGGTAAAGAGGTTGGCTCTCCCATGTGCTAACTGATGAGTCCTTAACACAGATGTCAAAATACTGGAGCCCACTGAGCATGGACAGAAATCTCTGGTCCAGGAGCAGCAGTATGCTTCCTTCTTTTACACTATTTCAGGTATTTTTATCCATGATGAAAAACCAAGAAAAAAGCTTTTGAAAATCTTGAGCAATGGAAGTTCTGAATCCACATAGAAAACAAACTTATTTCTCTAGCATGGCACATTTTATGGAGGAGCTGAAGATAAAGGATAGTAGCAATTTGAAGAGCAGGTAGGCGACTCCTTCCTGGACATATTACTCATTTGTAGTCTACATATTCACTGTACAGAACATAGTCACTATATAAATATATATAGTGTATATATATGTATATGTATTTCCTAGATTCCTAAACAATGGTTATTCGTATATTACTATTTTTGAGATTCATCTCTTAAATATTTTCTATACATAACGTGAAAGTGGTCCTTTTTAATATTTATTTACTCTTTCTCTCTCTCTGTGTGTGTGTGTCTGTGTGTGTGTGTGTGTGTGTGTGTGTGTGTGTGTATGGGTCATTTCGGGAACCATTCTGGGTCACTTTTACCTCCTCCTTGCTTCACTCTGGGACCTCCCAGACTCCACTTACCAGAGTCAGAAGTTTCCGCTTGGCATTTTTATGTAGGACCTGAGATCAGAACTCAGGACTTTCTGCTTGCTAAGCAGAGTCTTATCCTTTGAGCCATCTCTCCATCCCCAACTGGTCCTTTTGTTAACTTTTAAAATAAGTTGTGTGAGATCTATTAAAACTTTTTAGTTATTGTTTAATTAGGTCATATTTTCTTCATCTTTTTACTGTTGAGTAATTTTCTATATGTGCTACATAAAATCCATTATTGCACTTTCTGTGTGTCTGCATATGTATCAAGGATATTTAGTGAATTCTTATAATTTAAGGCAAAAAAGCAGGTATAAAGTAATGTATAATATTTTTCTCTCAGCCTGTGGCTTGACTGCTCATTTGCCTTCTAGTACCATTCAAAGATTAGAAATTTGAGATTTTTTTTAACAGTAGTGGGTATCCACCCCATGACCTTGTATACAATAAGTTCTCTAATAATGATTTATATCCCTAGTCCCAGAAGCTTTAAATTTTCGATGACATTAGTTTCATCAAATTTTCTTTGTAAACATGTTTTCAAGTCCTCTATAAGAAATCATTTATTCTCCAAAGATTGTAATAATTCTCCAATTTTTAGAAATTTTATTGGTTTTGCCTTTACAATTTCTGTATAATCTGATTTGAGTTAACTTTTGCATATGGTTTGATATGAATTAAAGTTTATAATTCTCCATATGGTCATCCAATTACTGTAACACTTTTAAAACAATTATCCTTTCCCCATTGAGTTAACTTAGCCTTTTAGCAAATATCAATTAAGCATATAACTGTAAGATTCATCAAAAAATCACTATTTTGGCCCATTGGTAGATCACAATAACGCTCTGTTTTGGTTACTATGGTCTTATATAGTAAATTTTAGAGTTAAGGAGCAAACGCCTGCCTCTCTCCCAAATCATCATATCTATTTTAGGTTGATTGCCTTTCCAAATAAACTTTAAAATCAGCTTGTCTGTTTTCCTAAAACATATTACTGGGATTTTGGTCATTAATCACCAATGACAAGGAAATTAAAATGACAATGATATATCCACCATACCCACCAACATGTCAGAAATTATAAAGACTTACATGTCAGGTGCTGAGGAGGAAGAAATTCTTCTCAGTTGTTAATGAAAAAGAAAAATGGTGCAGTCACTTTAAGAAACAGTTTGGCACTTTCTTTTAAAATTAAACACTCTGTGATCCAACAAGTTCGCTGTGATTTATCCAAGGGAAATGAAGCATACTAACCACAAACATTGTTGTGGAATGTTGACAGCAATTTGATTCATAGCAGCTTCAAACTGAGGCCAATCCCCCAATACAACAAGTAAATAAACCAGATTCTAATAATCCTTATATGACAGAATATTTTGTAATAAAAGGAATATACTGTCAGTATTTTCATTGACAAGGATCTCAAAAGCAGGTTGCTTAAAAGAAGCCAGATACAAAAGAATTCAAATTGTATTATTCCATTTGTATGAAAATCTAAAAAAGACAACTCAAATATACTGTGACATACAAAGGGTCTCAGTGCTTTTTAAGAATCAGTATAGATTTGGATTGGGACAAGATAATAAAGGAACGTTTTAGGACTAAAATCAATGTTCTATCTAGATCATAATTGTGATAATGGTTGCACATTTATCATGGTTGGTGTGTATGCCTTCATTAACATTTATTGAATAACACAGTACAGTTAATTTTATATAACCATATACCAATAAAGTAGATTTTAGTTTTAATGAAATTGATCAAGAGTTCCTTCTTCTTAAAATAATTTACATTCTATGATCTTTTTTCTTCTTTCTTGATTAGTGCTTGTGAATTTTCCTTATTTCTGAATTATAATAAATTCATGCTGATTACAAATTATCCATTGTAACATATCTGGTTACAGCAATCTAAATGAACAAAACAGAAATTGCCTTCAGGAGTGCTGTTCTAGGAAACATATAAAAACATAGAGGTAGCTTTGGAATTTATGCAATGGGAAAACCCAAAGAATCGTTAGTAAAGGACAGTTCTGGTGAGGACTCTGAAAAGGAGAAAAGCAGTTAAGAAAGCCTCAAGTTTCTCAGAGATAACTTTCATAGCCATAATCAGGATATTGGTCAGGATACAGATGTTAAAACCACTATATGGAACACTCAGAGAGAAAGTAGGAACTTGCTATTGGAAACTGAAAAAAGACAACGTTGGTTATATGGTGGCAAAGAACTAGAATGAGCCCTTTACACCCCACCCCGCTCCGCCGGTCGGGACGCGCGCGCGCAGTCCAGCCGGGCCTCACCCCGCGCCCTAGGTAGTAAGTCTCTGCCCCACGCACCGCCTACCAGGACCCCAGGTCAGCCCACAGGGACCCAGCTCCGACTCCCACCATCCAGCCGGAGCCGCGGGCCCGGGGCCGAGGGACGAGGAGGACCTCCCCCTGCGCCCAGGCCCTGCCCCAGCTGCCCTCGGGTTAAATAGATCAACGCGGACGCCCCCATCCTCCCTTTACACCCCACCCCGCTCCATGGGTTGGGATGCGCCCACGGTCCAGCCGGGCCTCACCCCACGACCTAGGTAAGTCTCCGCAGGCGCCCTCCCACCAGGATCCCAGGCCAAATAATTCAGTTTAGTGAAATTGAGAGATCATAAGAGTTAAAATGACAGTGCCAAAGTCAAAGTGCAAATCCATGAGAAGCAACAATCAAGTAAACAAATTTCCCACTGAAGAAATTAATCCCATAATGTTAGACTCCAACCAGAACAAACCCACGGAAAAAGGCCAAGAAAGCCTCACCCAGGATAAAGACTTTCAAAATATGATCATTACTATGTTCAATACTATGAAAGAGGAAATCAGGGAGGAATTACATAATCGAATCAATCGCTTTGAAGAGGAACACAACAGACATCTGAAGGAGTTGAGAAAAACAGTGCAAGAAACAAAAAAGTGGCGTAGAGCAGTTAAAACAAACTCAAGCAGACTTTAAAACGGAGCTAAAAGACAAGTTATCTTCAACCCAGAACACCACAGAGAGTCTTATCAACAGAACTAACGAAGCAGAAAACAGAATTTCAGACCTTGAAGATAAAGTGGGAGTACTAACCAGCTCAATGGAAGAGGTTGTTAAAGCCAAAAAGATACTTGAGAGAAATATCCAAGAGATATGTGACACCCTGAAAAAGCCTAACATGCGTATTCATGGAATACCAGAGCAAGAATATCAAAATACCACCCTTGAGGAAATTTTTCAAACGATCATCAAGGAAAACTTTCCTCATCTAAAAAAAGAGAGGCCCATCCACATACAAGAGGCATTCCGCACCCCAAACAGATACGACCAAAATAGAAGCACGCCACGGCAAATAATAGTTAAAACACTCCACATTCAAGATAAAGAACTGGTGCTGAGAGCTTCAAGGGAGAAAAAACAAGTCACTTTTAAAGGTAAACCTATTAAAATAACAAATGACTTCTCAGTCGAAACAGTAAAAGCAAGAAGAGCTTGGAGTGACATACTTTAAGTATTGAATGAGCAAAAATGTCAACCCAGGCTAATTTACCCTGCAAAACTATCAGTCATGATTGAGGGAGAAAGAAAAATTTTCCAGCACAAAGACAACTTTAAGGGATACATGTCCACCAAACCAGGCCTTCAAAAAATGCTAGAAATGATACTCAAGCGTGAAGAAAAAAACAGGCATATCCAGAACAGAAGGCAAATATAACACCATTGAAAACGAAGCAATATACTTCTAAAAGCTACTAAACATAATAAATGTCTGGAATTAACAATAGTTTCTCCATTATAACACTAAATGTTAATGGAATTAATTCACCGATCAAGAGACACAGATTACAAACTTGGATTAAAAATCACAATCCATCAATCTGCTGCCTGCAGGAAACCCATCTCACCACAAAAGATAGGCACACTCTAAAAATAAAAGGCTGGTCAACAATTCTACAAGCAAATGGAAGCAGAAAACAGGCAGGGGTAGCCATTATGCTATCAGACAAAGTGGACTTCAAACCAAAGAAAATTATAAGAGACACAGATGGATACTACATTTTAGTCACAGGTACAATTCACCAGGAAGACTTCACAATACTGAACGTATATGCACCCAATACGGGCCCCTCCACATTCATTAAGAAAACCCTACAGCGTCTAAAGCAAGAAATCAACCCCCAAACAATAATTCATGGGGACTTCAACACCGCCCTCTCAACATGGGATAGATCAACAGGTCAAAAGCTTAACAGAGACACTTTGGAACTTAATCAAACCCTGAAAGAAATGGACCTTACAGATCTCTGTCGAACTTTTCACCCACGCACCAAAGAATACACATTTTTCTCAGCAGCACACGGAACTTTCTCCAAAATAGATCACATATTGGGCAACAAAATGAATCTACACATATACAAGAAAGTTGAAATTCTAACCTGTGCCCTATCAGACCACCACGGCCTAAAGCTGGACATCCACAACACATCAAAAAAGAGAAAATACACTAACTCCTGGAAACTTAACACTATGATGCTGAATGAGAACTGGATTCAGGAAGAAATTAAAAAGGAAATTCAAGATTTCCTGAAAGTGAATGATAACGAAAATACAACTTACCAAAATCTCTGGGACACAATGAAAGCTGTTCTAAGAGGTAAGTTCATACCTCTTAATGCCTACATCAAAAAAATGGAAACATCAGAAATAAACAACTTAACAATGCAGCTTAAAGCTTTAGAGAAACTAGAGCAATCTGATCCCAAAAGTAGTAGAAGAAAGGAGATTAGCAAAATAAGGGAGAAATATTTGAAATCGAGATTAAGAAAACGATATAAAAAATCAACCAGTCAAAAAGCTGGTTCTTTGAAAAAATCAATAAGATTGATCCACTCCTAGCTAAATTAACCAAAAGCAAGAGACAGAAAACCCAAATTAACAAAATTAGAAATGAACATGGAGTTATCACTATTGATACCCAAGAAATCCAGAGAATTATAACATCATATTTCAAAAACTTATACTCTGTGAAGTTTGACAACACAAAAGAGATGGATGAATTTCTAAGTAAACACAAATTACCTCAATTGAATCAGGAACTTGTGAATTATTTAAATAGTCCTATACCATATAAGGAAATTAAGGAAGTAATCTCGAATCTTCCCACCAAAAAATGTCCTGGACCAGATGGATTCAGCACAGAGTTCTACCAGACATTTAAGGAGTTAATAACACCAATACTCCTTAAACTGTTCCATCAAATAGCAAAGGAAGGAACACTACCAAATTCCTTCTATGAAGCTAATATCGTTTTAATCCCAAAACCTAATAAAGATTCACTTAAAAAAGAAAACGATAGGCCGATCTTCCTGATGAACACAGACGCAAAGATTCTCAACAAAGTCTTAGCAAATCGGATTCAAAAACATATTAAAAAGATCATTCACGGGGACCAAGTAGGCTTCATCCCCGGCACACAAGGTTGGTTCAACATACGCAAATCAATAAATGTAATTCATCATGTAAACCAGTCCAAAGTCCAAGACCACATGATACTCTCGATAGATGCAGAAAAAGCTTTTGACAAGATCCAACAGCCTTTTATGATCAAAACGCTAGAGACAGTAGGAATGGAAGGAACCTTTATCAATATAATAAAAGCTATATACAACAAGCCCACAGCAAGGATTATGCTCAATGGGGAACAATTGGAAGCATTCCCACTTCGATCAGGAACTAGACAAGGCTGTCCACTCTCACCACTTCTATTCAATATTGTACTTGAAGTCTTAGCTGAAGCCATAAGACAAGAAAGGGACATAAGAGGGATTCAAATCGGCAAGGAAGAAGTCAAGCTATCCCTATTTGCAGATGACATGATCTTATACCTGAGGGATCCCAAAAACTCCACCAGGAAGCTCCTGGAACTAATTGAGAAGTTCAGCAGGGTGGCAGGATACAAAATAAATGTGCAAAAATCAGAGGCCTTCCTATATGCCCAGAATGAAAGAAGTGAAAAAGCCTTGAGAGAAACCATACCATTTACTATAGCCCCTAAAAAAATGAAATACCTTGGTATAAACCTAACTAAGGAGGTAAAAGACCTTTACAATGAAAACTTTAAGACCCTAAAGAAAGAAATAGCAGAAGACACCAGAAGGTGGCAAGACCTCCCTTGTTCCTGGATTGGCAGAATCAACATTGTAAAAATGACCATCCTACCAAAGGCGATATACAGATTCAATGCTATACCAATCAAAATCCCAAAGCAATTCTTCAAAGAAGTTGACCAAACAATCTCAAAGTTCATATGGAGGCACAAGAGACCCAGGATAGCAAAAACAATCCTGAGTAACAAAAACACAGCTGGAGGTATTGCCATACCAAACCTTAGTCTATACTACAAATCCATAATTGTAAAGACAGCCTGGTATTGGCTCCAAAATAGACATACAGATCAATGGATAAGGGTTGAAGACCCAGATATAAGCCCACAAAGTTACAGCCATTTGGTCTTTGACAAAGGGGCCCAAAAAATCCAATGGAAAAAGAACAGCATCTTCAACAAATGGTGCTGGCAAAGCTGGATCTCCACATGCAGAAGATTAAAGCTGGACCCGTACTTGTCACCATGTACAAGACTTAATTCCAAATGGATCAAGGACCTTGATATCAGGCCAGAGACTATAAAAACCATAGTTGAAAGGATAGGGAACTCCCTCGAGCTGATTGGGCTAGGCCAACAGTTCCTAAACAGACATCCAATGGCACAGTCACTGCTACCAACTCTCAACAGTTGGGATCTTGTGAAATTAAAGAGCTTCTGTTCAGATAAAGAGATTATAACACGAGCTCAAAGGCAACCCACAGAATGGGAGAAAATCTTCACTAACCACACATCCGATAGAACTCTGCTGTCCAGAGTGCACAAAGAACTTAGAAAACTAAACACCAAGGAAACCAATGGCCCAATTAAAAAATGGGCCCTGGAACTTAAAGGAAACTTTACCAGGGATGAAATTAAAATGTCTAACAAATATCTTAAAAAATGCTCCACTTCTTTAGCCATCAGGGAAATGCAAATCAAAACTTCCCTGAGATATCATCTCACCCGGTCAGGATGGCAAAAATCCACAATACTAACAACGACAAATGCTGGAGAGGATGTGGAGAGAGGGGAACTCTCCTACATTGCTGGTGGGAATGCAGGCTCATACAGCCACTCTGGCGAGCTGTCTGGAGATTCTTAAAGAAATTAAAGATTGAAATGCCATATGACCCTGCTATCCCACTTTTGGGAATAACCCCCCATACAGCAGAGGTTCACCTCGATAGCACAAGCACGACCATGTTCATAGCAGCACTGTTTACAATAGCAAAGTCATGGAATCAGCCCAAATGTCCAAGAGTTGACGAGTGGATAAGGAAACTGTGGTACATCTATACAATGGAGTACTACTCAGCCATCAAAAACGATGAATTACTGGAATTTGCCGGGAAATGGATGTCATTAGAAACAATTATATTAAGTGAAATATCGGAGACCCAGAAAATTAAGCGCCATATGTACTCCCTAATAGGTGGCTCCTAGTACCAAACCCACCCAGCCCACCTAGAGACAGTAATTCCAAGGATTATGAACAGGAGGGATGGGGTAGGAGGGCCACACCAGAAACAAGGAGAGAAGGGACCATGTTACAGCAGGGAAAATAGGCCTCCACCAAGGACCCAAATAAGTAATGAGACATCTGATTAAGTTCACAGACTTTTGTTCCTGATCATTTACTACTGAGGGGGTGTGATCTCACCAGAAGAGGAGGGCATATAGTCTGGCAGATAAAAAGTAACCATTTTGCAAATGGGTGATAGACCCCTCCCTTAGTATGGTTTCCCACTTTTATTACATCTACCTTTGAATGTGCTTTTATCAAAAGACTCTAACAGCTTTTTGTCTCTGGCCAGGGGGTAACATACAATGCCCACCAAGATGGAGTGAAGGACATTGCAGGAGCAGCAAAACTGCAAAAGAAAATCAACAAACCACAATCCAGAACTTCAGAGACTCTATATCAACCACCTAGAACTAGGCCAGCTTAGTCTCTCCCCATCTTAAGCTCAGGGAAATTTGCGGAAGAGGGGGCGGTAAGAGTGTAAGAGCAAAAGGATGGGAGGAGCAATGATATGTAAGATACTCTATGCTAGTTAGGGCTGACGCAATCATAATTGGACTTTGCATGCCCTGCGCATTGTCCAACACACTGCTGACCTCACAAAGTCTAGCATCTGCTAAAGGCACCAAGATCCTTGGAGTCAAAGGATTGGCAGCCACAGCAGTGTTCCTATACCTAAGGGGAACACGGGAAAGGGTTCAGGGAAAGGCCACTGGGTCCTTGTACGTCTTCGGAGAGGAGGGCCCAGAGGAAAATCAGACATGCACAAGAAAGGACTCTCTGGGAATTGGGGTGGGAGGCACTGGGGGATGGGGAGGGAGAGGGGTAGGGAGGGGGAGCAGGGGGTATGGGGGGAGGAGGAGGGAGGGAGAGAACTGGTGTACCTAATAAGTTTGTATGAGCTGAAATAAAAAAAGAAAAGAAAAAAAAAGAACTAGAATGAGTCGCATCTGTTCTTACAACTTTCTCGAAGTATGGAGCGCTGATGAAACGGGATTGTTGGGGAAAAAAACATTTAAGAGAAAGTGTTGGGGTGTAGCAAATGATATGATCCGAATATGAAATATCTCCCAAGGGTTTATGTTTTGAATGCATGGTTTCCAATTTGTGGCACGATTTTGTGGACTGTTCAGAGGTATGACTTGGAGAAGGGGAGTGTAACTGTTGATCCCTTGCCTGTGATCCTAGTGCCTGTGATCCATGCTAGACTTTGGGGGATCATTGACGTGTCAATCATTGAGCAGGTCATACAAGTCCTATTATGGCTATTGCAGACCTAACTTGTGTGGAGTATCTTTCGTATTATTGGTCCTCCCCATCTTTAGGCTCTTACAGTTTTACTGCCCCCTCTTCCGCAAGTTTCTCTGAGCTTTAGGATGGGGAGAGATTTGGCTGTTCTGGTTCCAGGTGATTAGTGTAAGGCCTCTTGTTCTTTAAGTGATTTCTGTCAGGTAATTTGGTAATAGCAGTACAAAAGTAGCTTGTACCTATCACTACTACACTTACAATGCAAGAAATTTAAAGACAAAAATTGTTAGAACTTAAAGATATAGAGTGTTCCCATCCTGGTCATGTATTTTTTTTTTCTCCTTAGCCCATTTCCATTTTTCAAATAGTTCACAATAACAATGGGGAAACTGGAGAGTTCATGGTCCCGCATTGCCACTTTTCTGCAGATTTGAGGTTTTATCAAAATAAAAGGACAGAAGCTTCAATAATCACACAAATGAATAAAAAATGCATGTTCACACACATAGCTAGTATACGTTGTTTACAAGTAGAAATGAAGGCAATAAAATAATAAATTCAGGACAGTACCAACTCTAGGAAGAAGGATCAACTTGGGAGGAAGAATAAATAACTCAAGAAAGCTTTTGCCACCATCTGCTTCTTCACCTGACTGTGATTATATTATTGTATTATTATTATTATTATTATTATTATTATTATTATTATTATTATTATATGTTTTGGACATCATTAGTATTTCACAAATGAAAAAAGTAGAAATAGTGGAATGAAATATACAAAAATACTTTTTAGATTAAAAACTGTTATACACTTGCTAAACGTGATTGCAAAAAATGGTCTTGCTTTGTAGTCAGACACAAGGGGTTGAGTGGGACTATACGTGAGTGATTTAAGTCTGTTGAAAGGTACTGACCTTGGACTGATGTCATCTTAGTTTCACATGAACATTTCTGATAGAATTACTAATTCAGAATCTTCTATAGTTTGACCTCAGGTGATAAACACATTCTTCTAAATAATTCCTTTGAATTATATAATATGATACCACAACATGCATTCATTTTGTCATGAAAATCCAAATGATAGTTTCATCATTAGTCAAATGCTATACTTAACTTTTATTGTTTATGTGAAATTCTATTTTTCTAACAGTTTTTGCTGATTTCATCATTAGGATTTTAGTGTTTTCAGTGAATCCCTCAGAGGCAAACAGTGCTCAGCATTTCAGATTGGTTCCCTGGCTTTTAATCACGAAATCACTCCTACGTTACTCCACTTGAATGTCCTCATCTATATCATGTAAGTCAAGATCAAAGTTTAAAATCATCGTCACTGCCCTCCTTTCTTTTGAGGCTTCATCTATTGTCAGAATTTTTGATTGCTCTTAGTGTTTTCTGATTCTTTGTTAAACAAAATAGCGACGTCCCTCTTTCTCTTTGCATTTTGCAGACAGGTCAAGTTTACTAGCACATGGTCTGCATGTTACGTGTTAAGAATCCTTAACCATCTTTTGTAAGCACTTAACACACTTTTTGAGTTGGGACAATGGTTTGTATTTGTTGAATTTGACACACCATTCAAGAACCTCTTTACACCACTAACATACTCCATCATGAAGTTTTGCATTAATTTTTTTGGTCTGAACACTCTTATCAAACTGGTCATTTTTGAAAGTAAACTGTTCTGGTGCTTCTGGGGCCTGGAGGGAGCTACGTTGTCTTTCTGAGAACTCCTGGCAGCACTTCCCCCACGTTGCTTCCATGTGAGAGTAGAAAGTTATGTTCAAAGATTCTCTCAGTGGTGTGGCCCAGCAAATGGCTGTAGTAGGGCTCACCTCTGGTGAGGACCCCATGGCAGATGGCATCATGGTAAAAGTCCACGAAAAAGGGAGACTCTCACTGGGCAAGATTAGAAACCAGAAGGGAAATAGTCAGGGTTTTCTAGAGGAACAGAATAGAATGAATATACAAAAAGGGAATTTATTGGATTGTCTTACAAGATGAGGTCTAGGTGGTTTAACAATAGCTGTCAGTAGCTACTCAGTCCAAAGCTGAATAGCTCAGAAGTTCCAATCTGATGCTAAAGGCCAGAGGACCCTAGCACATCTCTGGGCTTCCATCACATGGATGGGTTGAAGAAGCAGGAGGAAAGTCTGTCAGCACAGGACAAGAGAGTCAGAGAGCTCTTCTTTCTTTTTTTCTCTTTTTATCTGGCCTGCTGGAGGGTAGGTGTGGGTTCTATCCAGATTTAAAGTTGTTTTTTGTGGTGCAATATCTTAATCCAGGAGCTCACCAATTCAGATAATCTGACTAGTTAAGGAGTCCCAGGAACCCCACTGGTTCTGCCTCCCTGTACTGCCCCACTGTGCGCCGTTCACTCTGCAGCCTTCTTCCTGGCTTAGGCCTCCATGTTTATGTTGCAAGTGTTTAACTAACTGAGCCATCTCTCTAGCTTGAGATCTACTTCCTAAAGGTTCCATTTTCTCAAACTTGTCACACTGAAGACTAACCTGCCAGCACATTGGGCAACTAGCCTCTTCTAGACAATAATAGAGAGCAATCTGCTTTGCTGAAAGCACAATGATTTGAATGTTAATCTCATGTGAAACACTCTCATGGAAGTGCCCAGAATAATAATGAGCAGTTAATGCACACTGTAACCTATTCAAACTGACATGGAAAATTAGCCATTATGGTCAAAGTACTGAGAGCAAGGGACTGTTGAGTGGTCATTCTTGAACAAGACGTGCATATCTCTTACTCCAAGACTTGGGAGTGTCACGGAAGAAGGGGCAGAAAGAGTGTGAACAGATACTAGTAGAAGGCCCGTGAGGCTGCGTTTTATGATCATGACATGGTCCTGCCACTCAACTCACAACAGCTCTGCACCAGATAGACCCATGCACATTCAGTTACAGAAGGTAGAGGGGCTCATAAAGTCCTCCCTTACCCAGGGGATCTAATAGCAGATTAAGGCTTCTGTGATGTAACCATGGGTGAGGCACTCGTGTTCAGTAGATGGATGTGCACCCATCCCCTGTGAGCAAGTCACAAAGTGAAAACCAAATTAAAACAAACAAACAGAAAAGACATTAAAAAATGGAATGGGGATGGGAGGAATGAGGAGTTGATGAGAGTGGGAACAGGATGAGAGACCAGAATTATTATGTACATGTATGAAAATGTCACAGAATAAGTTAATTTTAGGAAATTAGCCATCACACTATATTTAACTTCTTCCTTCCTTCTCTGCCATCACAGCCACCAGCAGCATCTTTCACTCGACCTCCCACTTCTATCACCCTCTCAGTCCTCTGCACAATTTCTTTATACAAAATGAAATCACATTGCCAGCCTGCTTAAAGGTCTTAAGTGGGAACCCTGGGGAGATGGCTGAGTGGCAAGAAGCTCTTGCTGCCCAGGCCTGATGACCGGAGTTTGATCTCCAGAACCTATGTGAAAATCTGGACGTAGTGACCCATCGGTAATCCCAGCACTCCTGTGGCAAGTTGGGAAGTAGAGGTAGGGGAACTAGCTGGGAGCTCACGGATTAGCTAGCCTGGAGTATACTACACCAGAGCAGAAAGAAGAGAGGACTGTCCCAAGCAAGGTAGAGAGACAGAAATGACTCAGGAAGGTTTTCTTCTCACCTCCACATATGCATGCCATAACATATGCAGGTGTTCTCTCTTTCTGTACACACACACACACACACACACACACATACACACACACACACACACTGATACACTCATGCACACATCGAATGCCTTTCTCTTTAAGACAAGAAGATATAGTTTCCTAAAGTCTACAATGACCAGGCGTCCTGGTCCTTCCGCCCTTTCAGTCTCTCAGTGACCCACTCCCCTGGACTTACCAATTTCAGTGCCCTGCTTTTGCTCTCAGAGCATACTGATTCCTCCTCACTTGGAGTACAGTGAGCCTTTTACTCTCCCCTCCCTTCCCCTTCCCTCCACTCCCTCCCCCTTTTCCCTTCCCCTCCGCTTCCCTTCTCTGCTCCTCTCTTCTCTTCCCCCTTCTCTGTGCAGTTTTTTTCTTTTCCCCTTGTATTCCAGTGCTGCAATTCAGTTGCACACCATCTCCCATTTCAGTAATGCTACGTTCCTACCTGAAGTCTTCATCTTCACAGGTTCCTTGCACTTGGCAGCATTTGCCCGGGTTCTTCCTGAATCACAAATGTTGCCTTCAAAATATCTCAGCAGCAGCAGCATTTTTAACCTTTTTAAGCCATAGATCCCTTTTCCGTTGAAAAAGGGTATGTACTCTCCTCAGAACATTATTTTAACTCACAAGATACTGTGCACACAGTTACAGCACAGGCACATTTTTTTGTGTGTGTGAACTGCCACGTCATGGTTTGAAATGTAAATTGTCCCCCACAGGCTCCTGTGTTTGAATCTTTACTTGTTTGGGAAGGTCATGGCACCTTTAGGAGATGAAGCCTTTCTGGAGGAAGAGAACCCCAGGAGGCGGACTTTAAGGTTGGTTAGCCTCTCCCAGCTTCAGTTGCAGTGAGCTTTCTCTCATCCTCCATGATTCTTCAGTAACCTAGGTCGCCTCCAGCTCCTGCCAGTCAGCCATGCCTTTTCCAAGGAGTAATAAACTGTTTCTCCACTTTGGAACCGTAAGCTGAATAAATGTCCCTTTCTCCCTTAGGTTGCTTGATTTAAGTGGTGTCTCACAACAGACAAAAGTAACCAGTACCTCCTACAATCACCTTGCTAAAAACCCAGTTATTAGTGTGCTACTGTTGTAATGCACCTAATCACAAGATTTGTCAGAAGATCTCACTGCTATCTTAATTTTAGACATGTGAATAACTTACCTATCAACCCAATAAATCTGCGAACACTGTAATGAAGATTGAAAAATCCTGATTTCTTTAGGTAACAAATTCACAAAGATGGGTAGTTCCATAGAATTTTTAGGTGTATTTATAACTGAAGGAAGTGATCGAATTCACTTAACAAACTATTTTTGCAAGGTCTTTAAATATCTATTTTAAAAAAAGAAAGTTTAAATAGTTTAGTCTCCTGACTGGCCATGCAGTACTCTAAAGGCATTACTTGGTCTTCTAAATTCTTTAGAGTAGCTTCAACATTCTTTTGTGTCTCCTCTATAGAAAACCAAACATCCCCTTGTGCTCCAGTCTCCAGACATATATACGTCCTAGAATTTTCAGACAAATCATACTGTTTTTCATCTTTAGGTTTTTTAAGCATTTTCCTTTTTCTTCATGTAACAAACTTTTCCACGTCAAACTCTCCTGACTTTCCTTATTTTGAAAGCTGTCCTCACCAGCTCCACACTTAGCTTCCCCTGTGGCTGTTTATTCCCCTGTAGGAACCTTCATAGCCTTTCTCACCTTATTTATTGGGTTAGTTCTTATGTATGGGGCTATACATTCAAAACATTTTCACGGAATCAAGTTATGTTATCTTGAACTTGTATCAGCAGCTCACCTCCTGTGATGTGACCAACCATTTAACAAAAACTGAGCGAGCATGTGTGAATAAGTGACCCCTCAGAGATGCCCTGGCTTTTGCTCTGAAGTAGCAGATGAGGACTTGTCCTAGCAACATTGAGCATGATGCAGTAGATATGATGGAAAGCTCAGTAAGATTACTTGGAGGAAATGTCAGAAGAGGGAAGAGGAGTAACCAACCGGATTCTTCTGCCTGTTCAGGAACACTGTTAGGCCCTTATCTAGTAATCTATAGTGTAAGATCTATGCTGGTACAATTATGTTTTCCTGCCTCCTATGGATCCCTGATGGTACAAGTTATCCTTGAGATAGTGTTAAAGTAAGGCTTCTGTGATTCTCTTTTTAATATGTTCCAATGTTATACATCCCATCTCACATTTGTGCATCTTATCAAACTCTTATGTATATGTGCATAATCTGTGTGAATACATATCCACATATGTCTGGATGTGTTTATGAACCTCTCTATGCTTTGATACATACACAAACATATAGTATTTTCCAGTCTCAGTACTACAACTGTACTTATTTTGATTTGTTAAACACCCACTCTGTTGTGGCAAAACAGTGCTTATTCAGAGAAAATATTTTAAAATATTTGTTCAACATAGTTTGCTAATAGGAAAGGATTCACATTCATTAAAATGTATAATTACTTTCGTACCATATGCTGTTCTGATGCAAACTAAGGTTAGGTTTTTGAAGAAGACACCTATGATTTTAAGACAAGATCACATCCAATATCCTGTTCTTCTAATAATGAAGTATATTTAGTAACTTTCACTCAAAGTGTGAACATGGAAAAGGAATTTCTAATAGTACTTAACTTCAGTGTCAACCTTAGCTATGTATTATGTGGCCCTTCATAGCCTTCAATACCTTGTTTGTAGATTAAATCTTGCAAATAATCTATCAACTTTTTGATAATAAACATTCTAGTATCTCTATTTATATTCCCTGAATTTACTTGAAATTTACTTGAATTTAATGAAAATGAAAGGAAACATAAGAAAGGAAAAAGAAACAGAGAATAATGAACATTAATGTTTTTCCTTTTGTTTCTATCCTGGGTTGCTTTTAAAATAAGGTTTTTTTTATACATTTTTTATTATTTCTGCTCGTACAAACTTAATAGGTAGACCAGTTCCCTCTCTCCCTCCTCCTCCCCCCGAACCCCCTGTTTCCTCCCTCCCCTCCCCTCCCCTCCCCCAGTGCCTCCCCCCCCCCCAATTCCCAGAGAGTCCTTTATTGTGTATGCCTAACTCTTCTCTGGGTCCTACTCTCCGATGACGTACAAGGACCCAGTGGCATTTCCCTGAACCCTTTCTTGTGTTCCCCTTAAGCATAAGAACACTACTGTGGCTGTCAATCCCTTGCCTCCAAGGATCTTGGTGCCTTTAGCTGATGCTAGACTTTGTGAGGTCAATAGTGTGTTGGACATTGCATAGGGCATGCAAAGTCCTATTATGATTGTTTCGACCCTAACTAGTGTGGAGAATCTTGCAAATCATTGCTCCTCCCATCCTTTTGCTCTTACAATCTTACCGCCCCCTCTTCCACAAATGTCCCTGAGCTTCAGGATGGGGAGAGATTAGGCTGGCCTAGTTCTATGTGGTTGATATAGAGTCTCTGAAGTTCTGGATTGTGGTTTGTTGATTTTCTTTTGCAGTTTTGCTGCTCCTGCAATGCCCTTCACTCCATCCTGCTGAGCACTGTATGTCACCCCCTTTGAGAGTCTCAATGTGGGCTTGGTGAGTTTGGTACTAGGAGCCACCTATTAGGGAGTACATACGGGGCTTAATTTTCTGGGTTTGGGATACTTCACTTAATATAATTGTTTCTAATGACATCCATTTCCCAGCAAATTCCAGTAATTCATCATTTTTGATGCCTGAGTAGTACTCCATTGTATAGATGTACCACGGTTTCCTTATCCACTCGTCAACTGTTGGACATTTGGGTTGATTCCATGACTTTGCTATTGTAAACAGTGCTGCTATGAACATGGTCGTGCTTGTGCTATCGAGGTGAACCTCTGCTGCATGGGGTGTTATTCCCAAAAGTGGGATAGCAGGGTCATATGGCTTAAAATAAAGTTGTATTAAAGCATTATTCTCCCTCTCATACTTTTTTTTCTTTAATTGTGTGTGTGTGTGTGTGTGTGTGTGTGTGTATCAGAGGGTACCTTATGTCCCTTTGAGGACCAAGGGTAAGTTCAGGAATTGTCCTAGATTACTTCTATTTCCTTTTTGCTTTGTTCTGAGATTTCTCAGACTCTGCCCACCAGGACCAAAAGTGCAGGCTACTGCTGTTTCTGCCTGGCATTTTTTACATGGGACTTCTGCTTGCAAGAAAGTCTTAATCCCTGATCCATCTCTCTAGCCCCTTTTTTCTTTAATTCTAAGAGAAGGAAATATCTTTCTACTGCTATGTTGAAACATCTAGTGCCTTTTTCTCTACAGTTTAAACATAAATTTGTACCTACAATGAATTAGTTAGTGAGTACTTAGTCACCACAACATTTTCTGATATTCCATTTACATGAGTCTCTGTTTAACTGACTTCTTCAGGAACAGAATTTTGAAATGATCAACTCAAATTTCATAAGTGTATCCTTCCCAGATAAATGCATCTCTGAAGAGTGACAAATGATTGTTAGCATCACAAAGTAGTGAATAGTATGATTGTTGGTCTCAACTGCCAACTTTACACAACTTAGAATCACTTGGGAAAAGGACTTCTAGGCATTCCTGTGAAGGATTATCATGATTAAGAGTTAGTTTATGTTGGAGATCACAATAATTGTGAGTGGGATTACTTTCTGAACAGAGGATCCTCAACCATGTAAGAAAGACTGGTGAGCAGCATGGAGCATGCATTCACATTTTCAAGTTCCTGCAGCTGTGACTTCCCTGCCATGATGGATTATAACCTGGAATTTTGAACCAAATAGATGGTTTCTTCCTTAAGTCACTTTAGTCAGAGTATTTTGTGACTACAATAGGAAAAGAACCTAGGACACCAGGTTTGCCATGCCCAATATGATTCTTGTTTAACTTTTCATTTATGTTAAGGCATGGATTTTTCATATCTCCATAGTCCAAACCAATTTTTAACTCTTTCATGTGGTCTGCATCCAGCTGTTTGACAGCCTGTACTGTCCTGTCAGTTTGTACTGTGATAAGAAAAGTCCCACCCCTGTGGTAGCTCATGTACAGTAGAAATACATTTCTGGAGGCTCAACATCTGAGATGGAGGTACATTATTGGTCAGCTTCTAGGCTGCAGAAGGACATGCCGTCACATGGGGAGAGAGAGAAAAAGACAATGTGGGAATGAAAAGGGAAAGCAGGAGAGGGAAAAGGATAAAGGGAGAGGAAGAGGAAGAGAGAGAAAAAGAGAAAGACAGAGATCTTAACAAGGGGGTTAATCTGCCATGGAAACTCCACCTTCATGACCTAATTGTCTCTCAGAGTCCCCTCCTCCAAACTGTCACATTGAGCATTAGGCTTCAGCATATGATTTTTTAGGGGACACTAACATCCATCCCATAGCAATACGTTCTTTGAAAGACTTCTTCAAGTCATCTTATTAAATTCCTGAGATGATTAGACATTAGACATGCCACATCATAATATCCTTGGCATTCTCAAGCGTGTCCTGACTATTACTGAGATGTCACATAATCACAGCTATTGTACAACCATCAGAAAATATTTCTGGCATATCAGCTTTTCATTTCTGTCATAAAATGCTTAAGATAGGTCACTTGAACAAAAGGTTTATTTAGCTTCAGTTTTGGAGGCTTAAAGTCTAAGTGACACAATGGAGACTCAATGGTGAAGGCCCCTTGGTGCCTTGTAGTAGACAGGATTGGTGAAAGTATGTGAGGAAAATGCACATTTCCACACTTGAAACCAGGTGCAAGGTGAACTGGAGTGGGGTGGACTTGCTCCTTGACCAGAGCTCAAGGGATCATGAGATCTATCAAGAAGATCCATAGGAACTACCTCATGCTTTCAATGAACCTCAGTCTTATAGCCCCCATCGAGCTTCAATCTGACACCTATAATATACCTAAGGATCTCTCAATAGATCTCAACTTCCAGAGAGTCTATCACCTCCCAACAGAAAGACGGGGACTTCATCCTTTTCACCACAATGGACCCTCAGGAGACATTCAGAGCACATTGAGGCCATAGTGTCTGTGAACCAAAGATTTTAGCACTTCTTTCACAGGGTCCAGATGGAGATAAGCAAATGAGTGCTTTTCTCAATCCAAAAACTATAGTTATGTCATTAAAACTAGAAAATAAGACAGTATTTGAATATAATTTACAACGTTCACACAAAACTGTCTGTAAAATTAAGATAGACCTCTAAAATAAAAAAGGGGACTGATGAGGTCTTTATATGACTCTATTATTGCACAATGAGGCCAAACCCTTCCAGTCTGTCCCTTTCTTGAATTGGCAAAGCAACGAAGGCACAGATCTACTAGCAGATGGAGCCGAGGGCTTGACAATAGTGAGTCAATAGATCAAATAGCATGAGGTGCTATTTACAGTATGGATTTTGTTTGTAGGGATTTTTATAACTTTACCACATGGGTCAACATAAAGGACAATATTCTGATAAGTGTGTATTGGGTCAGACATTTTTCCTGTTTTCTCAGCTTTCTATCAGAATCAGCAGGCACTAGGGGGCAGCCATGGCAACCACAAATTTTTAAGTTCCCTGTGTATAATATGGGAAGTTATTTCAAAAGCCTGAAGGGACTCACATCCTGTGGCCTCGTTCCTCCATGTTTATGGACATGGTCGAGTAAAACCTTATAAAATCTTTATTAAAAAACAATGTTTTTACTAAAATACATGTAAGTTTCAGCATGAAAAGAGCCCTGCAATCTGTCATATGTGCATCGTGACACTCTTGTTATCGTGCGCATTTATATTGGGAGAGGGGTTCTGAAAAAGACTCCACGGGCTTGAACACATGACTTTTAGCTGGTAGTATTGTTTGGGAGCTTGTAGAACTTTGGGGAGTAGTCATAAGCTCTAGTCTGTTAGTCATTTACTATAACACTAGAATTGGAATTTCAGGGTTGCCTAGCTTCTGGTCCAAGCTTTCTGTTTCTCGATCTGCTGAGATGTGAGCAAACTGTTTTGCAGCTCAGTCTCAAGGGACTCTTCCATCTCAGCTGCCATGCCTTCCCTGCCACCACGGACTCTGGCTTCTAAACTGAAACTGAAAATAGACCTCTCTCTCCTAAAGTTACTCTGTCAGGTAGTCCTGTCATAGAAACAAGAAAAATAACTAATGTATATGGCAATTAAGAAAGGCAGAAAGAAAGCCAGGCTGAATGTGTAAGGCTGTATCTCTAAATATTAACATCACTTAATATTTAAGTGCATGCTGATTTTACCTTATATTTCTTATACATTTTTCTTCCTTTCTACAGCAAATAGTAAAACAAATGTAAAATTCTTAGCAGAGGACTGGGAACGTAGAACAGTAGTTGCAACGCTTGCCTTGCATGTATGAAGGTCTCGGTTTGATCCCCAGCATGTCTGGAGTAATGCATACTGGCAACTCCAGCACGTTGGGAAGAGGCAGGAGGATGTGAAGCTTTACATCGTTGTTGGCCACAGCACATTAGAGACCAGTCTGGTATACATGAGATCCTGTCTAAAAAAAAAAATCGTAGGAGAATCAAAAAAGTAAAGTGCAGGATTAGTTAGGGCCACAGGCACAAACTTTGCGTCATTCTCTCCTATCACAGCATGAACTAAATGTTATGTAAAGAAAAAAAGAATCAATCCATTCTCTAGATTTCTGATCTCAGCGACTGGATAGAGGACATGGGAAATGACTGGATAGTCAGCAGGGTGATTAAGACAGAATTCTATTTTAGAAACCTTTTTATCTTCAGAGAGACTCAAATAGGCAATGTCTCATGACTGAACATTTTAGATCCAAATAATGCAGCTTGGTCAAAAGAACTTAGTTCCTGCAGACAAACCAAGACTTTGCTACCATGGGGATGTGAGTTGTTTCCCAGACTATGATCTTTCTAGTATTTGAATGGGAACACCCATCTATGCTGAGGCCTTTTGGACTTGTCCTCAACCTAGTTCTTATTTTTCAAAGTAATCTAGATGTAGACACTTTAATTTTTTTATTATTTATTCAATTGTGCGTGTGTGCTCATGTGTGTATGTGTGTGTGTGTGTGTATGTGCGTGTGTGTGTGTGTCTGTGTGTGTAGAACCACAGACGAATTCGGGAACCACTATGGACTGCCTCCACTTCCTCCTTGTTTATTCTGCCCCAAGATTCACAGGCTCCACCCTACCAGGACCAGAAACGCAGGCCGCCCCTGCTTCTGCCTGGCTTCTATACATGGGGTCTAGGATCCGAACTTAGGACCTTCTGCCTACAAGGCAGAGGCTTAACCCCTGAGCTACCTCTCCAGCTCCTAGATGTAGACACTTTAATGTCAACAGTTATGTTGCTTTAGAATTTAGAGTCTTGAAATGCCCATGCCTTACACTCTCACCTTGACTTGGAGTGTGATATGTATACGTTTGAGTCTGATGATTTTGTGTCAAAGTGAAGACTATAATTAATTTTGGTATGTATTTTAGGAACATTGTGAACCTCTCTACTCTGTTTTCCGTACCTTTAAATTCTATTATGAAACAAAGATCCTATGATTCAAATAAAAATTGATGCCCATAAGAATAAATAGCATTGCAACTTTAACACAAAGAGGAAGAGTACTAAACAGTGCACATTCCTATTAACTTTAGGTAACTGTTTTGCTTTTCTTTTCCTCTGGCAGTTCCAGTGTTTGAACCAGCTATTCTTTGTGTACTAGGCAAGAGTCACACACTGAGCTACCAACACACTTTAAATGTGTTGCTTTCAGTAGATTTGGTAGAAGACATCTAAAATGTGCTTTGAAGAAGTTAATATGTTCAGTCTCATCAGTGTTACCTGAAAGGATAGATTTGAGAGAAAAATACAAGCATTTATCCTATAAAAAAAATCACAGCTCAAGGGTTAAGGCTGTGCCTGGCAGGCATAAAGTCCTGCCTGAGTTCGGATTCCAGGTCCCATGTGAAAACGCCAGGCAGAAATGTGGTGCCCTGCACTTCCAGCCCTGGTGGGCAGAGCCTGGGAAATCCCAGAGTGAAGCAAAAAAGAGGTAGAAGTAATCCAAGATGGTCCTGAAATCACCTTTGTTTCTTCACAGGGACACACAGTACCCTCTGATACAGACACACACACGCAAAATAAAGTTTAAAAAGAGAAAATAAATCAAGGTAAAAGAATTCTCAAAGAACTAAGTTACTGTCCGATCACTTTTTGAGATGTTGCCAATCTAAAAATCATCTTTCAAATAGCTTATCCCATATTTAATGATAATCCAGGCACTGCATGATTAAACCCAGAGCATTTGCTTCAAAGTAGAAGCAATACCAGCCCAGAATGAAGTCAAATGTTCAAAATACTTACATATATGTGTGTGTGTGTGTTGTATGACTATTTCCTCTGCAGTGGTTTCTCCCAATGAGAATGGCACTACCTGTTAATAATCCAGACAAGATCTTCTTAAGTCTATAGAAAGACTCAAATTCTATGTGAAACAGTAAATAGGTATTAGCTTCGCTCAGAGCTGAGCAGAGGTACCTAGGTATAAGTTACACCATCTCAGATAATTTCTATTCGCAACTGTCAGCATTTTGACAGTTTTATTCTTGACTCATTGTTTTCTTCTCAACTTAGAAATTTTGTGTAAAGATGTGTGAAGGAACTGATGGGAGTCCTCTGGCCATTTTGGAAAGTAACCTATGGCTATCGAAGGACATTACCTCTCCTGAATTCACTCTAGGAAATTTAGTGGAGAGTAAGCAGCAAAGACACTTCAAGATTTATAAGGATTGCTGTGTTTTACAGCAATTTGAAATTTGAAAATGACTAACCATGCTGTATGCTGTGTGTGTGTGTGTGTGTGTGTGTGTGTGTGTGTGTGTGTGTGTGTAGGCAAGAGGTCAACCTCAACTGATGTTCTTTAGAAGTCATCCACCTTGGGGTTTATTTTGTTTTTGTTTTTGAACCTGCATCTCCAGTTTCTCTCACTAGGATATGGAACTCAGTATTTAGGTTGAGCTGGCGGCCCACAAGACTCAAGGGTCTGCCTATCTCCCTCCCCAGCATTGGTACAAATGTACCACCTCTTCCAGCTTTTCTAACATGTACTCTGAGTACTTAAATTTGATTCTCATTTGTGAAGTAAGCACTTTAACTAACTGAGCTATTCCACTGGAGTTCTTACTCCCTTTGTTATACCTTCCTCATATACTATCACTATTATTTGGTGCAGTGATTACAAGTAATGAAGTATTTGATTACTTCGTGTGGGATTTATAAGCCCAACAGAAGTTCATAATCCAGAAAACAATATGGTAGATTGTTTAATATTAGGGTTAAATATGTAAGCAAAAGCCTGGGTGGTTCTTGGAGATATGAACATATCTATAATACTTAACCTAGCTTTCTACGTTTTGAACTGGAATAATTTCCTATTCAATAAATCAACTTTTCTCAAACGAAAAAAATACTGGAAGTTACTCTTAAGAATAAGGCTTATTAGAACTAGGCCAGCTTAATCTCTCCCCATCTTGAAGCTCAGGGAAATTTGCGGAAGAGGGGGCGGTAAGAGTGTAAGAGCAAAAGGATGGGAGGAGCAATGATATGTAAGATACTCCATACTAGTTTGCGTGCCTTGCACATTGTCCAACACACTGTTGACCTCACAAAGTCTAGCATCTGCTAAAGGCACCAAGATCCTTGGAGTCAAAGGATTGGCAGCCACAGCAGTGTTCCTATACCTAAGGGGACCACGGGAAAGGGTTCAGGGAAAGGCCACTGGGTCCTTGTACGTCATCGGAGAGGAGGGCCCAGAGGAAAATCAGGCATGCACAAGAAAGGACTCTCTGGGAATTGGGGCGGGAGGCACTGGGGGATGGGGAGGGAGGAGGGTAGGGAGGGGGAGCAGGGGCACCAGGGGAGGAGGAGGGAGGGAGGGAACTGGTACACCTATTAAGTTTGTATGAGCTGAAATAATAATAAAAATGTATTAATAAAAAAAAGAATAAGGCTTAGCACTTTTTATGGGTGGAACTTTGTGTGTCCTTCCTCCAAACTTATATAATTACTCCTTAACCCTTAGTATCTCAAAGACTAGCCTTATTTGATAGAGTCTTATCAATCAAGTCCAAGGAAGATCATTAGGATTTGCCCTAGTCAAATATGGCCAGTATGCTTTAGAAAGACAGAAAGAGAGAGAGAGACAGAGAGAGAGAGAGAGAGAGAGAGAGAGAGAGAGCTCAACATGAAGTCATGCATAGAGGGAAGATGTAAAGAAGCACAGAGAAAGGATGGACATCTATAAGTCAGGGAAAGAAGCCCACAACAGATCATTTCTTATACCCCCCCTCCCTCCCAGCAAGAGTCAATACTACTAACATCTTAATTTGAGCTTTCTAGTTTTCACTACTGTAAGATGATAAATGTCTGAGGTTTAACTCATGCAGTCTGTGGTAATTTGTTGCAGCAATGTAACAAGCTATCATAGCCTCCAGCTTCTACATCAGAAACTGCAGCCATTGGTCCCAACTAGGGCTGTGATAACCCTTGTCAGGGCTGTTTGCATTAGGCTTGAAAGGCCAGATAAAAGATGAACAGTGTGTGTGACCAAACCAGGTAACAGAAAGGGGGGGGGGGAAGAAGCACAGAGACACTGAAGTTTGATTACTCTCATGATTTATTAATATTCAGATTGAAAAAGGAGCCTTAGAGCCGCAAGTTACGCTAATTGGCACATTTGCTTTATTTATTTATTTCTTTATTTTTAAAACAAACTGGGTTTTATTTTTTTCCTTTTTGTTCATTCCATCACATCGAAAATGAAACAAAAATGATTTTTTAATTCACTCAATATTTTGGACTCCTCAGATGAACGGAACATTGCACACACACTTGAAACAGAGAGAAATAGAGAGGAAAGTGGACTCCCACAGGGCCACACGCACCAGATCAAAAAACTGGGATACAGTGCAAGAATGTCCCAAAATGATTGGATCATCATTACCAAAACTCGCCATAACAACACCAAGAAACAAAATGTTTAAGCCACACTGTTTGACTTGGGATCTTTCCTGCTTTTTTTTTTTTTTTAATGTTTGCCACACAGAGAGAAAGAGGGTTAGTGGGTGGGAGAGGACAGGCTCACGCACGTGAGCAGGGCAGAAGGGGAAATTTCAGAGTGGAGCTGAGAGAGGGCAAGAGAGACAGGGTTCAGGAGTGGGGAACGTGGAAAGCCATTTCTTAAAGTTCAGGCATGTTCTTGGTCAGCCTCACGTTCTTCTTCTTTACCCTCATCCTGCCGGGCACTTTCCTTAGGTTTGGTTTCATCTACAGCTTCTGAGGAAGGAAACAAGGTAGGGCAGAGGAGAAAAGGAGAGTTAGTATTTTATATCATCTGTGTTCAGTGGTACAGTGCATTTCTCTTTTCACACACAGAAGCATTAAGATAAAAAGATGCTACTGTCCCCAAAATACTATTTCCAAGTTCAGGAAAGTTCACCTCTAGAAAGTTGTTATAGTGGTCCTTATGAAAGAGCTCAGCAACATGAGCTCTCAACAGACATACAGAAATCACTGTGGTCTTTGAGCCCCATGTTCTAGGTATCACATATGTTCTAAACAATGACTGTTCTTTCCTGTCACATTAATGTCATAATTGTTGTGGTAGGTAATTTGTGTGGATTGTGGAGCATTCATTCCAATTTACTTCTAAATATACAAAGTTTGGAAAATAAAATCCTTGAATTTTCATCCCCTGTTGGAGCTAGTAGAGCCACTTAATATAGAGGTCAGAGAGATAAAGGATAGAGATAGAGAGAGAATTCTCTGGAGAGGATAGAGTTGGTTTTTGCTCTTTTTTCTCCTCCACAGTACATGGCAGTGTAGCGGCCTCATGGTAACCATGAAAACTAAAGTTCCTACACAAAATATGGTGAACCTGAAATGGTTCTGTAGAAACTTTTAGTTCATCCCAACCAAGCACATTCCAGCTGATATACAGAGCAAGTACTGCCTTGCTTAACAAGGATGATGTGTCTTTATGAAGTTGGTTTCCCTTTGAAGTTTTCTCTGTAGAACTCTTTTAACTGACTTTATTCTAAAAGATATCTGTCATCCTCTAAAAGAGAATTCATTTGCCTTTAATTACTGGTCATCAATCAATAGCACACCCGATGCTCCCAGACAATGATTTTTGGAAAGGCATGCAGCACTCAGCAAACAGTTCCATTCAAAGCTATTATTTATTGCAGTGCAGGAACATGAAGCAAAAATGAACAAGGGTGCAAGTGAATGGAGAGAAATTTGGAGAACAGACACAAGTATATACGAGTCTTGAAGCTATGAGGATGTTGAAGTTTGCCAAATAGTACTGGGGAACATTTGTGCTTGCAATGTTCATCACAGTTCACAGTCCACTTGGGATGAGAGTTCATACCATCATCAGGACCTGAGGTAAATGGCCATACCATAGCCACAGGGATTGCTGAGCGAGAGGTAAACCTCATTTGCTGGACTGTGAGTTAGCCAAAGTGTGCAGAAGTATTTCATACCACTGAACTAGCTCATACCATCTTACAAAACTTGCCCTGGAAATGGTCCCACCCATTTTTCCTCCTCATTTAGATGGTCTCCTGTAGGTCTTAATTCTTTACAGATGTGCCCAAAGCTCAATCTTCAGTTTTCAGTTTGATGCCTATATCTAAGTCATGCAAGGGATAGGATATGGAACAATTAATTTGGATGCATGAAAGTGAAAACAATGTAGGATGTGATCTGTAGGGAAGCTCACCTGAGCCTACCAGCCCAGATTTGCTTGGGGATTGGATGGCATCTTGGTATGAACCAATCCAGTCTTCCAGATACAAAACCAATCTTCACCATAAACCAGATTGCTTATACAAGATTTTAGGCTCAGGGAACCAGTCATACCAAATAGGAAATTGTGAAAGTCCTACAAAATCCATGATTACAGATGTCATTTGAAAGTCAACTCGATATTCAGACCTTTCTAAGGATAATCCTAGATTTATGCTAGGTTTTTTTTTTCTTGCCCACTTTCTTGTGTTGATAATATCTGTGCCCTTCAAACAAAAACGTTTTACTACTGCTTTTCCTCCTCTTACTATCTACTAGCTGCTGGTTCTTCTTAACAAAAAGATAACCTGGAGACCCCTAATAGGGTCTCATTAGGCTAGCAGATTTGATTTGTTTGAAAGGTAGAGTATAGGCTCTGAAAAAGTATCATGCAGCTCTGCTTTAAAGAGATTATACTAGCAATGCAAATAAAATGGATTTGGTGTTGGGGTATGTTGAGATTACAGAGATGGGCTTTAGTATAAAGAGAATTTATTTGAAACACATTAAAAGAGTTTACAGAAATGTTTGTATCTTTCAAATTACATAGACATATATTTATATTCAGATAAAACTGAATATTTGTATCCAAGTAAGAACACCACTATCAAACATACTTTTGGAATTTCTTCTTTATATATCTATGTAGATTTAGAAAATAAAAAAAACAACAATTTTTCCCCCCTGGGATGAAGTGGGTAAAGACACCTGCACGTGAACCTGGTAACCTGAGTTCAATCCCTGTGACACACATTGAAAGACAGAACCAACTGCTGAAAGCTGTCCTCTCCCAAATAATCAAATAAATAAAACATTTTTTAGAAATTACCTAAATAGTAGAAAGTGTTTATTTTCTTGAAAGTAAATGTGGCTTCTGCAATCAAACTAAGTAGGTCTGGTAAATAATGTACAGTAGAGGATGTTTCTATCCAATGATTCATCATGTGAATTTGGAAGTCTCACTGGCTTTACAGGGATCACAACACAGGATGTTACCTCTAAAACACATCTACTGTAGTGGAACCACCTACTATTACCTACAAAGCTTTTCTAAGGGTGCAGTTTTTGAAGTTGACAACTAATAACTCTTGAGTAACATTGCATGTATCCGAGTTCTGGGGTGAAATGAACTGAATTGTGATCATCATAATATTTTGTAAGTCAGTATTCCTTAAAAATCACAGTTAACCCTTCTGTGTGCTTCTAGATAGTTTAAATCAGTTTTATCTTAGAACTGATAAGAACACTAAGAAATCATATAGAATTAGGTATCCCAAGCCCAGAAAACTAAACATCAAATGGTCTCCCTTATAAGTAGAACTTAATTCCAAGCTCTCATAATGACATACTCAAGGAAAAAACTCATACTCAAGGGATTTGAATAGGAAGGTAGGGCAAAGACAATGGATAATGAAGACAAAAGAACAAAGTTCAAGGACAAATATGGCCACCATCAAGAAAGACCCATAATTAATGAGATATCTGATCCAATCCATAGTCAGTCTCCTTCCTTATTACTGGTGCTCGGAGTGATTTGAAGAACTGGATGTGTGTTCCCTATCGTGGAGGGAGGGTTAGTGATTAGTAGACAGCTGGATGATGTCCTGGAGATTGACCCCACCTACCACTGTGCCCATTACTGATCCTCCCTCTCCTTCAAGCCTTCTCTTATATAAAGGCCTCTCTTTAACTGTTTCTCTATTGCTGGATAGGAGAGGATCTCAACACCCAGACAGGATGCAGCCTTGTGCAGTCAAGTATAGCAAATAGACAACAACAAACAACCTGAATACAGAACACTGGGAACCCTACGATGTTCACCTAGAACCAGGCCAGCCAAATCTCTCCCCATCTGAATACTCAGGGAACTTTGCAGAAGAGGGGGCAATAAGACTGTAAGAGTCTAAAGATGGAGAGTTCCATTGCTGGACAGATCACTCCACTAAAGATAGGGCAGGCAAAGCCAGAAACTCACAGCAATAGGACTTGAACTTGTCAGACCTGCACAATGGTGGATGATGTCACCATGCCCTCATGTACTGGTGTGGATCTTAGGAGAAACAGTTTCAGGCAATAGGATCCTTAGGGGCAAGGAGTCAGACAGATACACCCATATCAGCAGGCCACCCAAGGAAGAACCTCTTGATCTGCCACAGAGGCCTGAATCCCCATGAGAACAGGTACAGGAGCCATAGAACCAAAGGACAGGAGAATACCAGATAGTAGGGAAGGGAGATGAGAGGGATGAGAGCGGGAGGGAAAGGAGGGTGGAAGGGAAGGGAGAACAAAGGAGGCAAGAAATGTGTATATAAAAAATGTAAATTTAATAAATTTATTTTACAAAAACACAGAATTTCAGTATGCTAAGATATCGCTTACTTTTCTGCAAGAAGATAACTTCTAGAAGGTAGCTCCCACATTCGTTTCAGTGACATTCTTTTATAGCAACCTGGAATTCTTTTAGAGAATTTATGGAGTTCCTTGGCCCTGCCCAGACCTTTGGATACCACAGTATCTTAAAGTGGTTTGTGTCCTTATCAGTTCAAGGAAACATTTCTAGCCCTCTTTCCAAACCACGAAAGGAAGATAAAACTGATTTAAACTATCCAGAAGCACACAGAGGGGTTAACTGTAAAAGCAGAAGATTCAAGTCTTTCCTACCAAATAAAATCTTGGGAACTGTTATGCATTATGAAACTTGATAGAAATGGGAAAAAAGGCTGGATGAGAATTACAGATTTGTTTGAAGAGAAAAGACAAAAATTCAAAAAGAATCAACAGAAGGACAAAGATTCAAGAGGTTCTGGAAAACAGTCATTCTTCTTGTCCTTCCTTGGAGTGGAATTAGGTAAAACCCTCCCAATTCAATTACTTTCTATGTCATGCTTTGCCTGAGCCTATGACAAAAGTGAAATCCGGCACAAAATCTGTTCATGATAAATGAAGTCACTGTTGTCTGTTTCTGTAGAGAGGGACTCAAGATCTGCATATTCATTCCCTTAAGTGTTTTCAATTATCTTAAATACAATTATTCACTTGCTTGCTGTATTAGTTGATATGTGCCTGTTCTGCAGCAGGCATTCTTCTACCTATTACCTTCTCCCTACTAGCAAATATCCTGTTCTACCTGGACTCTTCCATAATGTACTTTAACAAATAATAAAATTCAGAATAAAAGGGACTTTGGTTCATCTGTTCACTTTAGCTGAAAATCCATAGGGATAACAATACCTGTTTTTCTACTTAACTTTGAATCCCTGTTGTTCAGCACTGACCTCATATAGGGAAAGCTCTTAATAGTATTTGTTGTATCAAGGAGTGAATAGGTATCTTCATTTTATAGGTAAGAAAACTTAAGTGAATACAGGGAGTTTTCCTATATTACATGGTTTGCTTGTGGCAAAATAGGACTAAAGCTTACATCCTCAGCCAGTGCACCACACAGAGGAGGACAAACTGGAGTAGCAGAGGTTAAGGGAATGCTGCTTTACCATTTCAGCACAAGAAACCAAGCAGTTCCAGTCTACAAGTTTTGAGTTTTTATAGAACTGAGATTAAAAACAAAATCAGCTCCAAAATGTTAACACCATAAAATGATAATTGATGAAGTTTAGTCAATAAAGGAAATGATGCTACTTATTTAGCTGAAACTTAATTCATCTGAACACATAAAATTAATTACATATACATTTTATTTTTCATGAACAATTAGTCTATTTGTTTTAGATGAAGAGCAGACAAATTCACAGAAATAAAATGGGTCAAGTCAACAAAATTGGTAAAATTTTCATAGACCACCAAGAAACTATGGATATTGGAGGAAAGAAATGGAAAGTATCAGTCTTTCACTATTATAAAACTAGACTCGCTAATAGTCCTTTTTTTTTTTTAAAGAAATGCTGCATGCAAGTGAAGAATGCAACATGCAGGGGCTATACATTCTCTATGTAGATCCACTTTGAACGGATGCTAAAGATGAGTTTGTGAAAGATTTTTAACTTCAGATAAAAGAATTTGTTATACAACAGAACTCTAGCTATTCAGAAATAGGGCCAACTGAACCTGCCTGCAGGAGAGAAGTTTTCTATACTGCTAACAGTTCTTCTCCCACTGATGCCAACCCTAAACAAGCCATTATAGACAATAAATCATGTTGATCATCTAGATCTGCATTTTACAACCTATTTTATTCAACAGTCTAGAAATAACCATAAGTTACGGCATTTCTGGCTCTTCATATGAGGTATTTATCTAAAACTAATAAACTCTTAGTATGTGCTCAGAATAATTCTAAGTAGATAGTATCAATCATATCATTTCATCCCCATGGTTGCTTTACCAACCTTATTTTATTGCTGGGGAAGCATATTAAATAATTTACCTTAAGTCATTTACACTAAGAGCAAGTGAGCAAATTCCAGCCTAGCACAGAGCCTATTGAAGCAGCCCAACTTTATACTGCTGCCCAGTTCATAGCTTAGCCCAAGAAAAATGGATAGACTCAATGGGAAACAGGGCAGGCGTCCACAGATGTGTAGCCCTGGAGCAATAAAGTCTAAAAATTGATTTTCCAAAAGCAGCTTTAAATGGTGAAAAGAACCCCAGTTCCTCTTCATAATATGAAATCTGGCTCTGGCATATTCTGTCACTAATTACATAGTTTGTAAATGCTAGAGATTAGTCCATACGTAATTTTAAATATCTTGTAGGAAAAAAAAAACTTGGATCATGGTAAGTATCAAAGATAAATGAATAGCTAAAGCCATCTGGTCACTTAGCTTACCATAGGCCAATTAGGGTAAATAACCACATTCCTCTTCTAGATATCAACCCACTCTGTGACAGTTGTTACTTAAGAGACTATGGAAGCCACAAGACTGGAAAGAGATCTTCAGTGCCAAGTGACATCAGACAAGGGAATGAGAGTAAGTGGGCCCAGAGCCAACCTGTTGGCTTGAGGAGGTGCTGATGTGAGCTGAAAAGCAGAACATACTACCATAGCTCTGAATACTGCTTTGGTTAATGACAACCTAATATAAACACTGTTATTTTGATAAAGCTGTAACAGGTAAAGCAAAACTGAATGAATCATGGTGCTATGGTGTGACTACTTGCATTCTCTCAAATTCATATGTTGAAATCCTAACCCCAGCAGTTAGTATTGAGAGATGTTATCTTTAGGCAATGATTATACTTTGAGGATGAAATCCCCATGGTTTGCATGGGTGCTTTTATGAAAGGGATGGTAGAGATGTAGCTTGTTCCTTCTACATTTGATAACACAGTAAGAAGGCTTTCATCTTGGAGACATCAGGCTCTCGAATTATAAACTCAATCGTTGTTAGCTTGAGTTTGAATTTAGTAACCACTGGAACTGCTATTCGAAAGCCACCCTATTTTATAGTATTTTGTTATATGGTCAGGCTAAGAGACACAAACATTATACACATATATGCATAAGTGTATTATATAAATGTATATACATATATATATATACTTGGTGTGTGTGTGTGTGTGTGTGTGTGTGTGTGTGTGTGTGTGTGTGTGTGTGTGATGGGTACAGCAAACATCCTGAGAGTCATTAGTCATCTATTTACTGATGGTGTCTCTCCAAATTAATTTTCATTGGGGCAGAATCAATTCCCCAAATCCAGTTTTCTTATGAGCCTACAATACATAAAAAGCTGGTAATGTGTTTCAGTGGTTGGTATGTCTTATACATTTGTTTTAAGATATGAGATTGAGAGAACTTTCAAGTAAAACATGGTAATGTTTTCAGAAGTAAAAAATTTTATTCATAGGTGAAACTTAAAACTTCTAACACTTGTTTAGTCTACATATTCTTTATTCCATCCTTTAAGTGATGTGCATACTACCTACTTTCAAAAAGAATTCTAAGGTAATTCTGTATCTGTTTAACAAATACTTGAACCTTTCTATGCTATAGAATTTTAGCCTTGGAAAAAAAAAACTTTTCTAAGCCCAAAGACATGTTAGAAAATCACCAGGGTTCCCTGCAAAACTTCATGAATTTTATCATTTATGTATTAGCTTAAAAAGAGAAAGTCAATATCATAGACAATAAAGTCATATATTATTAATACTCCAAATCTGGAATGGTAGGGAAATGTATTCATGAATCCACTTAATTCTCCCATCAAAGAAATTAAACTGTATACTATTTTGTAAATTGGAAACAGAGCAGGGTGCAACAAAAATATCACCATTCTTGAACTTCATGTGTCAGCAGTTGCTAGACTATGTGTTTGTTGGAAAAAGAAGAGTGAATAAAAGAATGGAATAGCTATATGAGAAGGTTCAGCCTAAAGATGCATAATTTCTGGTCATTTTTTGAAGTGGCAAAAGTGATTATGTATGAATCATATATTTTTAGAAATGGAAATCCTTAGTAGTTCTCAGATTTTTATTTATTTATTTAGTGTATATAGCACAATCACTGTGTGTGCCTGTGGAGGCCCAAGAGTGACTTCAGGAATCACCCTGGATTGTGCTACCTCCTCTTTGCTTTGCTGGGAGTGCAGGCCAGAGCCATTTTTGCCTGGTGTTTTTACATGAAGTTCGGGATCTGAACTTGGTCCTTCTGCTTGTGAGGTAGAAGCTTAACTCCTGAGCCATCTCTCCATTCCCAGTTTTCCCATTTTTGATTCACAACTGTTATTTCATTGCTTTCCCTGTCTAGTACTGGGGATTAAACCCAGAACCTTACACAGTCTAGGCATGCCGACAATCAATCTATCACTGAGCTGAGTTATACCCTTTCATAGAAAGGACCATTCATGGAAAAAGACCAAGACCACATTAAGAGAATAAAGATGCAAGCTATTCTGTGGCCATTTGAGACAATGCAATGCTGGTTTTAAAAGATAAAAAAGGGTAGGTAGGGCAGCAAGACACCTTCAGAAGGTTAAGATGTTTGCTGGCAAACCTGTTGTTCTGAGCTGTACCCACTAACCCAAATTACAGAAGGAGAGACCCAAATTCAGAAAGTTGTCCTCTAACCTCCACTTGTACATCATAGCATTCAGACTCTCTCTCTCCTTTCTCTCTCTCTCTCTCTCTCCCCCCCCTTTCTCCCTCTCTTTATTGTTCTTCCTCTAATAATAAAATAAAATGAAAAAAGATAAAAGAAAAAAAAGGGATTTGGGAAGACAATTTCAAAGTGACCCTAGAAAGATATATGCCAACTTGGTTCTCTAAATCCTGCTGGAAAAGGTTCTGAAAGCGGTCTTGTCTGTATGCACTGCATTTGTTTCCTCGAAAGAGAAGGGCGAGGACAGCATGTCTGTGCTTCCTTCTGTTGGTGAGCACCACCAGGAGCATATGCAGCCGCGGCTGCTCCGCGCACTCCGCCAGGCAGCCTGGTTGGCTGCGGGGCGGCTGGAGGGATGGCGGTGTTCCCAGCTGCCGTAGCCCACACAGCTCTAATGGCCCTGGTTCTTGGCTTCCATCCAGGTCCCTCCACAGCCCTACATTACTGAAATTAGGTTGAGTGGATTTCCGAGTAAAACATTACCTCTTGGGACCTGCCCAGCTCTCCCCAGCCTTGTCAACATTGATTAAATAGAAGCCGCTATCATCCTGAGGCCATGCCCACAATTACTCTACCAATCACCACTGGGCTGGGTTGCGCTTCCCTTCCCTTTTTTATTTTCATCTTTCTTGAATATTAAGTATCATCACCTCGAAAGCTCAAAGGAAAGCAATAAAGCACATTTAGTAGCTAACTCACATATGGTCCTTTTGGTCTTTCTCTTGAGCTGCACACCAGATGTCAATCTGGAGCTCAAAATCATTTTTGGTTGTCACTGGAATGTGTATTTTTACTCTTGTCATAATCCTGTGTCCTCTTCTAAATTATATTTGAAACACTGAGCCACGATCCATAAATTTTGATGTCAGGATAATAGTTCAAACAATACCTTCATTTTTACCCCTTGCTTTCTGAGACTTCGAAAGAAGAGAATATATTACCTTTGGTTAAAACACTATACACTTAAGTTTTTCAAAGAGTGATAAATAAGAACTTAAGTAAGAAGAAAAGTCAAAGGCAGTGCAGCCAAGTCTCATGATACCTGTATATAATCTTTTCCCCTCAAAAGCTTAGGACTAGGCCTATCCTAACCTATATTGTACTATTTCCCACCAACTAGTCACATGAGCTAAGACAAGTAAAATTCCCTTTCTTTTCTTTGGGTTCCCAGTATCAGGGGATCCTGCTGGAATATTATCTGTTATATTATTATAGTATAGTATATATCATTAACTATATTATATTCCTAGAAATAATATGCATACTAATACTTGCTCTGTCTTTTTGAAGATTAGCTGAAAGTTTTAAATTCTCCATGAAACTTAATGGTACAACACAGCCTGGTAAATATTAATTTCAACCTAGAAGTTTCAAATTTGTTTACCTTTAATTTAACTTACGGATTTGGGAAATCAACATTCTCATTCCAAAAGAGAAAAAGTAGTTTCCCAAAGAAAAAAAATACCAAAAAGGAAAATTTCTTTCTCAATAGTGTCTGAATGCAACTGTAAAGTCTCTTAAAATAAGGACATAAATGATTTATTAATTGAACAGAGCTATCCAGAAAACAGAAAACTCAGAAAACATTTGAAAAAGAAATATGACTGACTATTAATTAAGAAAAGCTGTTGTTACAGAAGCCAGGGCAGAGTACAGAATTTCTAGCAGATAAAAGAAAAGTGTGTGTTTTTATTTGATAGGAGAAGAGATTTGATGACTTGAGAAATAAAAAATAAAAGCCAAAGAAGGGCTACGTTGACTCATCTTGGAAATCTCTCAAACATTAGCCTTCAAAACCATCAAAAATTAGTGTTCTGTCTTCTCTCATTATAGACACAGAAAGATCAATAATTACAACTTACATGACTTAATATAGTAACTGTCAATCATTTCTGGACTTAAATGAAGTAAACAAATAAAATTTAATAAGCGTATTTCTTTTTGTGTATGTGTGTGTATGTGCTGACAAAACAAACACAGGATGAGATACACTTTCTCCCTGAGCACACTGAATTTCTTACCATGATCATGATGGAAAAAGCAACTTCCAACAGTTAAAATCCAATCCAAAACTTGTTGCCTAACAATCAAGTATACTTACACTAAGATGACAGCAATATTTAATTTCTGTTACATGTCAGAACTGGCCATTGAACCTACTTCTATGGAAGTATTAGGTAGCTCTGTCAGCAAATCAGATGAAAGGAACAATGTGTCAGCATGGAGGAAAACAATTATGACTCCCACAACACAGAACATTTAAGAAATATGATGCAGAGATACAAATGTTAGCATTCTTATTTGAGTATTACTCAGTGCTGTTCAGAAGAGTTCAACTTAGTGATTTTGTCTTCCTTTTTTCTATCTACTTATCTATATTTTTAGGCATTCAAAATCCCATTCATGCACTATCTTCATTATAGACTTCTAATGACCGAAATTCCAGATTCCAGGAGGTCTGTGCTCTCTCTCTCTCTCTCTCTCTCTCTCTCTCTCTCTCTCTCTCTCTCTCTCTCCATCTGCAAATTCTCATCACCCTGCAATAAGTAGACTATAAACAATTCTACAACATTGGCCCATCGTTGCCTTCCACTGGTCTTAAAATTTCATTTCATTCTGAAATAGCAGGAAAATTTTACACATACACACATGCACGCACACAAACACACACGCAGATGGTATATTTTGTAATTTTATTGAAAAACTTTGAAATATGGCAGAGACACAAAATTCTAGAGCTTTAAGAAATTTCCTACTTATCTTACATTCATTGCTGAAGGAGCGGAAGCTATGTGGGTAAATCATTTGCCTGAGGTCACAGAACAGAAAAGGGCAGTGATGATTCCAGGCCTGACTCTTCCATCCCTATACTTCCCTCCATCCAGCCTCATAAGTTGCATCTCTAGAAGATCCAGGAAGATGACCCAAGTAGGCTTCTTCTTTATGCCTTAACAACTGGATTGGCTGAGAAAGTGAAGCTTATAGTTTGGTTTCATGATCTTATCGAATCATCAAAATGAAAGAAAAAGAAAGCAAAATGAAAAGTACAAGAGCTACATTATTGAATGGAAATGTGATTGTAGATACATGATACAACTTTGTACTCATTATGGTGGTTCTTTTTGGACAATATTATCAACTTTGCTTTTGTTTCTCTGTTCTATGAAGCCCAGGGTGACCTCAAATTCTATTTATATTTTTGATTGAATTTGATAATTTTCTACATGAATGTGCTACATCCTGAAAGACCCCTCTCTTATCTTCCTCTTACCTCCCTCATAGGTCCCTTTCTCACATCCGAATCTTTTTTGTTTTATGACCCATTGAATTTAAGAAAGGTCATCTGTGTGACCCTAAGGTTGGACCACTGGAGCCTGAGGGGCTCCTCAGCAAGGAAACCAGCCAGAGGGGGGAAACTTTCAGCTCAGTTCTAGCCTGATTTTTTTCTACTTCAGTGAAAGAGAATTGGAGATAATTCATTTCAAACTCCCCAATTTTCACAAAAACAGATCAAATTGTTTAAAAATTTTAATTACATTAAAAAGGGCATATTAATAATTTTTTCTAGTTTAGTTAAAATATGACCTTTAAGTAAGCTTAGGAAGGTTCAGAAGTCCTAGGGGACTTACAGTTTACATGGTAACCATAAGTTATCTGCATCGCTTTGCATATTATAATGAATCACCATTTTAAGGCATGATTCAAAAACAATTAACTAATGCATCTTGGAGTACCACAATGAACCCATAGGATTTCCAAGTAATACATTCCCAATTAATTTTTAAATGTGAAATAATATTTATAGAATACTATTTAGTCTACTGTTATTTAGTTTTGGGGGCCTAACAAACTAATAATCAATGTTGTTAAGTATCTTTTTACCCCTAGGTTCCCATCAGATAATTGCCTAGCCATGAACTGAGAAAGTTTAGAAACCTCTGCTGAAAATTAAAATATAACTTCAATTGTTGAGTTCAAATACACTTACCAAATATGGTAAAAACAGATTCTATTTGAGATTTTTAGCTTATTATAAATAGTTAAAATATAACTGACTATTCAGTAATAGCTTTCTTTCCATATTTGTATTATAAAAGGTTAATTAGTTAATGTCGTTGACATGGGACATGAAAAACATGCTTTATGATTTGAGTCATTAGAATGTGTTCTTTGATTAAAAAATAATTAGGGGGAAATACTCAAATAGCAAAGTTTGCATTGTTGATTTAGAAACTGATCAACTTATCATGTATAATTCAAGTCATCCCATTTATAGATATTAAAGATATTTTTCAGTTAGAAAACAGTGAAAAGCCATTTCAGTTTTGCATCTATCCTTTTGGCATCCCAGGATTCCAGGTGAGAATCCCAGCTGATTGAAAAATCTTAGGTGCCTCTCTCTTCCAGCTTAATAAATCAAGTTATCTAGGAGAAGCAGAGAAATGGAGTAAAATTTTGGTCACTGTTAGGTTGGTGGTGTGATCTTTTGGGACTTTATAGTATGTACTTTTCCTAGGTACATGAAAATTATTTGAAGAGTTTTGTTGGAAAAGTAAAAGGAATCAGTGTGTGAAGGAAGACCTATAAACTGTGTTTGTACTGTGAGGGCAGGTTTGTAAATTATAAATTCAAAATGGAAATGACTTCCTTTAATTAAGATAAAATGTTTCCTCAAATATGCATTCAACGGATAACTTCAAATCAGAAGTTTTTAATTACAGTTCTACCTTTTCTATTCTTGATAAATTTAAATAACCTATTCTCAAACATTTTTCAGAAAATGAGAAAAGCATATCTATTTAAGTCAGCAAAGAAAAATTCAGCAAAGAAAGAAAAAGAAAAAAAGGAAAGAGAGAGGAAGTAAGGAAGAGAAAATAGGACTAATATTTTAATATTAGCAATAAATATTAATAAATAATATTACTAATATCACCACATCACTCCTGCTGTTGTTCCTTGTAATAGATGTTACTGGTGACCCTCTCAGTTCTTTCCTTACCAGACTTTGACAACTGGCTCCTAGCAGCTTCACTGCTACCCTTACCTGCACCTTTGACCAGGAGATGCAGATTGAAAGCATTTCAGCCATGGATGATAGAGGGATGATGTCTCTTCTGACCTCCTTTACTTTAGAGAAGAAAGTGCGGTCCAGTAGAATCTGTGTCTCTGAGCTCTCACTAAGATGAGACCCACAATTCCCCTGAACTCTGATCTTTGCCTGACTTCTTCCTCTACCCTATCCTCTTCAATTATTAAATATTATTATTATAGGCTTAAAGGTTGCCACTGATACATCATTCACACAAAAGTTCTTTTCTCAGGGTTCTGGATCAAGATATCCTTTTCATCAAAAAAGACATGCAGGTGGAAGGCAGACCTGCTGTTAACATTCAGTCAATGTATACAGTAAATACTCAAAGATGAGTCATTTGAATTTATGTTCATGACACTCAGGATATAGTGAACATGTTTTCAACTTTCAAACTTGATCTTCATAGAATTAACCACTTTTTCTTTTCACTTAAAATTATATCTTTACATTATGTGATAATTTGTGGTATCCTTTATAATCTTCTTTGGTTGATATGAACTATTTCAAGAATTTATATTCCATAAAGGCAGAGATTTTTTAAATTTTGGTTTATTGTTGATTTGCAAATGTCTAAACATGCCCATAAAGAAAAATCAGGACACTGATATCATTCCCAATTTCTGCCATCATGTTGCCAATAGATAGGCATTTAATATTTGTATCCACAATATACTGAAGGTAATTTTTAAAAAGCAAAACTCAAGAATGTGTTTTAGAATTTTTTAAATAAATAAAATCTCAATTTCAAGCAGAAAAAATTGAGCTTATATTACTATCTAATCTTACACGTGAAATTTCAAAATACTGGGTTATAATAAAGCAAACCTAAATAAAACAAAACTGTCATTCATGTCCACAAGCAACATTATTTCATCATCTTTTACTGCTAATTTTAATTTGATAATTATTAATTCCATTGAAAGAAAACAAAAGCAGATAGCTAATTTAAGTATAACTGCGTAAGTACTTTCAGACAGCAGAGAGCTATGGTTAAGAAAGCTGATTTAGAGCCAAGCTGTTTGCATTTAAATTCTTTATCTGACCCTTACCAGGCTTTGGTATGTCACTTAACCTCTTATAGCTGCGTTTTCCTTATCTGTTAATGGCAGTAATGTTGGTACCACTCTCATGGGGTTTTTATAAGAATTAAATGTGTTGGTTTAAAGTCATTCACAATGAATGGCATGTCTAAGTAAATGGTCATGTGTTGGCTCTGAAAAGTAACTATTACTAATATTGTTCAGTGGTTACTATTATGGTAAGGACTTTCTCATGTAGAAATTCAATATATATTTTTAATGCTTTTAATTTTTTTCATAAATAAAGCATGATAATTTATTTATAATTCATGAAAAAATGAACATTAAATGTAGAAACCCAAGAAGAGCCTTATACGGTGCCAATTCCTGGCTCACAGGGGCACCTAGTCAAGATTCTCTCTCTTTCCCACCAGTTCATGCTCATCCAATTTTAGTCTACTGCAGAAGAGAAACTTTAACTGTTCCAGTAAAAGGAGGGATATGTTTGTGGCTTATGAAATATGTGCTTGTAGAGTGTAAGAGCTCTAAAGCCTGTTGCCAAAATCTAGAAATGTTTTCAAAGGCAAAAGTGGACCACTAGCTTAGCTTGAAAGGTGGCAAAAAAAAAAGATAAAAATCAAGGCTACTGAATAGAAGTGCATAGAAGGTAAGAATCTTTCTATGAGTGCCTTTACTTAAAGACAGAATAATCTCTTTAATACACAAACAAGAGCACCCAGTTGATCTCAAACAAAATCATATCCTTGGGCTTAGTTGTATTGGTAGAAAATGTGAGCTCACCATATTGAATAAGCAAGAGCCAAACCCTACCTTACCTGGTTAAGATATTATAGTAAAAATTTAAGAAAAATTTCTTTATTAAATCATGATTATAACAATCTACACTTTAAAAAGATGTAAAGTTTCTTGATAATTAGTTGCATGCGTTTTAAAAAAAAAGTCATATCAGATGACATTTTCCAGCTTTATTGTGGAAAAGATAACTTTGCTTCCAGGAAATCTTAAGTCATGGGGCACTGGAATACAATGAAAGGGAACTGTTCCAATAGGGTCATTCTTTGATAAACAAACTCTCTCATTTCTGGACTTTTCTCAAGCAGGCAATCTGGCTAATGTTTAAATAATAAGCAGTCAGGCCAGGGTAAGAAGGGGCTAAACAAAAGCATTCAAATGAAGTTCTCGCTCAAATATTTTTGAAATTATCATTTCATGCTCTGCCTCACCTGCAAAGGTAATAAACCCACAATTCTTTCAACTATATCTTGTAGCAATTTGCCAAAAAAAAATCAGAGATCATGTATTTGATATTATTTATTAGGTTTCATACTAATAAGAACAGGGAAAATTAAATAGGAAACAAGTTTGTTGATTGTTTTCATTGGTCTACTCTGTTGGTTTTTATTATTATTTTTCATGTGAATTAAACTATGCCTAGACACTGTAGGACTCATTTCAATAAGCCACTCCAGACTCATCTGGTGATCAGTTATGTATGCATTCAGGCAGAAATCTGTGTCTACCAGACTTAGAGAAAATTAATGAGCTATCTTCCAGATTATGCTGATCTGCACTAAGAAGTCAGAAGGGATAATCTATACTGTTTTATTATGCAGTGAGTGAATATGCTTTCTACAAAGGTAATAGCTGTGACATTTGTTTTAAAGTAAAAAATAATTTGGGAGGTTGGTAAAAGAGTTCAGAAGGTAGGGCAACCAGAGTTCAATCACTGAAATCCAGAAGATGATGGAAGAAAAGGGTAGAAACGGCAGAACCTGCACTTCCGACTCTGGAAAGCGGGGCCTGGGAATCCCCAAAGCAAAGCAGAAGAGGTAGAGCAATGCGGGATGATTCCTGAAGTCCGTCTTGGAACTCCACAGGCACACACGGTGCCCTCTGAGACACACACACACACACACACACACACACACACACACACAGCATCCACATAAGCATGAAAAAGCACGTAACAATGGCTGGGAAGAATGGCTGGGAAAAGGAGGGGGATGGGATTGGGTAGTAAGTAGTGGAAATTTATTGTTTTCAGGTGTGAAACCATAAAAGAATTACAAATAAATAAAAACTGTTCTGCTTGTGAATATCCATCTGTTATCTGGGTAAACTTTAAAATTTTAAGCTGAAAGTGCTGCATCCATGAGTGGATTCAACTTGTGCCTTCCTTTGACATGTAGGGTAGGCACACAATTATTTATCATCATTTTTTAGTTCTAATGTTTATGTCTAGAAAACTAGAGACTTGGGAGTTATATTGCTAATTTTATCAGTGTAAATGGCTAAACTACATAATTCCGGTCTAAATCTGTCTAGATTGTCCCAGACTTGGCTTGTAATTGTTCACAAAATTATATTAAATTACATGTACAATTAAAGGCGACTGAGAGACCCTTTTAGATGATCTAATCTCAGCCCCTCATTCCCTGTAAGAATAACTGAAAACAGAGGTTGTGTAATTTTTCTCTAATTCACACAGCAAATCAGAATTCAGAAACAATTCTAGAAGACCATAGTGCCTTTCGGCACCCTTGGAGATGAGTGTGTTCTAATACTACATTTAATTTGTTTGTCTCCACAGTCGTAACTAAACTGTACACATTTGCTCCTCCATCTTATTCTTCCGCTCCTCTTCTATTCTCATTCCTTTGTGAAATATGAGGCAATTCAACATAAATTTACTTTTAATGGTCATCAAAAGTAATCTGAGACACTCTGAAAGCCTACAGAACCAGTATTTAGGACTACTGCTTCATCTGATTTCAACATTATGTTCAGATTGTGGGAGGTGAAGAGGAAATTCTACATAAAAATGAGAAAAAAATTGAGACTTCTAGTAAGTTAATTAGGCTTCATTGTAACCATAGATTATGGTAGGTTTCATAAATTAAATAATGAGCTATTGAATTGTCAAAATTCACAAGTAGCTAAAGCTATAGTAAAATTCACAATAATTTTACTTACAAATGCCATATCTACAAATTCATAAGAGATTTTTTATGTCCAGAAAAGAGGAAATAAAAGTGAATCTCATTTCCCCATTAGTTAACACTTGCAAAACATTAAAAACCAACTGTCACAGCTTAACCCAATTTTGAAGTTAAATTTTTAAAAAATTATTTTAATGAGTAAGACTAATAAAAGGTATCTATGTTATAAGCTCAAATGTGAATAAATAGATGTGATCTCAGCCTCTTACTGAGGCAATTCCTTTTCCACTTATCATATTCCTTGCTTTTCTGGGGCCTGTCAAATTATGGTACTGCCTTGGGGAGGGGTTGAAGACTGCTTTAGGAACCAATAGCATTCACTGGAACAAATTATATTGGAAAAGCAACGTTTGGGCTTGTGCTGTTTTCCTCTTTTTAAGCAAGATCTCTCAGCTCTTCACTTACACACAGTGACGGCGTTAGAATACTGACATATGGGAACACTGGGACAACAATTGGTATAGGAATGAGTCCTGGGGAGTCTGTATCTTATCTAGGCTAAAATCAAAGGCTCACAATGTAGATTGACATTTGAAAAATCATCCCTCTAGCTGGTTATAATGGCTCACACCTATAATCCCAGTAGCTTTTCTGACTAGATGGAAGCTCCGCATCAGGGGCTGTTGAGGTTTTAACTGAGGGTTCACTGTTTTAGCAGCTTGGTTTCTGAGGGACTTCTCTGACTTCTGAGCCAATACAAAAGTGGCACAGACCCTTGTTCTTGGCCTATGTCACCCTCACATTGGGCCAAAGGCTAGGTTCATGCCATGAGATGATTTCTCCTTCCCAAATTGCCCATAAACTCCCAAAGTAACAGCAGCACCTGTGGACATGGGACATGCTCTCCTAGGCTTGCATCTTTCTTTGGCGTCTGTCCCAGCAGACCTAGAAGCCCAGAGGGTCACATCCTTTGCTTTTCCCATTTAGAACAAATTTTCTCCTTTCCTCCTGATAAGAATTAGACTCCCTCTCTTAGGTTGAGACCATGAAATTCCTTCCTTTGCTATTTCAAACTTACACACTTACATACTTGCTCTTATTTCATGTGTACTTTTGTCTCCTGCTGTATTCATACTAACCAAACTCAAGTGTTCTCTTTACTTCTTCAGAAAGGAGAGGTTAGCCAATGTAATGTTTTCTGGCATCCCTATCCCACGCAACAAGCTCAATGCATTTTCCATACCAGATTAAGATAGTAATACCAGACCTCCAGGCTGTGTTCTAATTTTGATAGTTACACATGATATATTTACTAGGATTCTAAAGAAACTTAAGAGATACACCTATAATCATATATTTCCAATGCATTGTGCCCAGGATAAATTGCTTTCTTTTAGGGTTTCCCCTGGAATACTCAGATTCTTAAAGAATGAATGCTTTCTTGCCACTCTATCTTGGAAAAAATTCCCCTGCAATGGGTTTTCTCTCTGACTTCCCAAATTCCAGAAAGATGGATGAGAAGGTTCTTTTGTGAGTTTAACATCTTAACATATTCCATTACTCTATGGCCTACTTTTCGGGCTAGGCATCCTAATGTTGGCAGACTGAATGTGATGCACTGGCCTTGGAAGGGAGAAGGCAACAGAAGTCTCAAAGCAAAGAGGAAAATACCAAGCCCAGATGGTTTCTCCTCCTCCGTCACTGATGACTGCTGGGAATACATCACTCAATACCAGATTCAGGAGATTCACTGAAGGACTGTAGAGGTTACAGAATAGCAAAGAGATGTCTCTTGTTATCTCTCCTCTCTATCAGTGTGGAAATCAAGCCCTCAAATTGCCAATACTCTGAGGTACCTGGTAAGCAACCCCTTTGATTCCAAATCCCAAAGAAGAAATACCAAGTTACTTTCTGTTCCATTCCTTGGCTGTCCTACAAGTTAAAAATATATGGCTATCTGAGGCAATTATTACAACAAAATCTATTCAGTCATAAAAATAGAAATGGTCAGAAGCCACAATTGGCTATATCCTAGGAAATAGGTTTCTTTTTTCTTTTTTTTAAAGTGGTTTCTAAGTTCTTTTTTTAAATTTTTTTATTATTTATTCAATTGTGCATGTATGCATGTGTTTGCATGTGTATGTATGTGTGTATGTATGTGTGTGTATGTAGAACCACAGACAAATTCAGGAACCACCAATGACGCCTCCACCTCCTCCTTGTTTACTCTGCCCCAGGATTCACAGGCTCTGCCCTACCAGGACCAGAAATGCAGGCCACCCCTGCTTCCGCCCGGCATCTATACGTGGGGTCTAGGATCCGAACTCAGGACCTTCCTCCTGCAAGGCAGAGGCTTAACCCGTGAGCCACCTCTCCAGCCTGGGAAATGAGTTTCTGGGGAAAGGAAATGGCTAATGTTTTTCTATATTTAAGCCTGATCTAAACATAAACTAAAAGGGTTAAAAGTGGTCTCCAGAGGAAAATGGCAATCGCAAAGTTATGTTATCCTACAACTTGATCTTTTGTAGCTGAAAGGATACTCATCTGATTTTTTCCAAACACCTTGTTCCACTTGGAAGCACTTACTCACTGATCCTGGGTATACACTACATTGCATAAGTAAGTTGCTTTAAGCTCACTGACAGGCTCAAGCATGTTTAGCTCATAGTATCCGCAAAACACCCCTGGTCCTGGGTCAAACTAGCCCAAATCTGTAATGAGAAGGAAGGAGAAAAATAAAACAGCTCAATAAAAGCACTATATCCTTGAGAACGAGAAGGTGAATTATTTCCAACAGTTACTATTGTTGATTCCATGATATAAAAAGGCCTGTAATAGGAATAACTAATGGCACAGACAGATGATTAGAACTCTCTGCCTGACAATCTTTCAACTGGTAGCTTTAACATAATGGCACTTTGACAGGGTTTTCTCAGTGGCTATCTGCTGAATATTATAAATATTGATTTGATATTTTTTGCTATCTAGCTGATAATTCTCTGGACTGCACAGAACATAAAGTTACATATAAAGACTGAGCTGTTTTATATGATGTTTATCTTAGAAAAGCCTTATAGTGTATGAGTCTGTGCACAAGTAATCTAAATTCATTACATATTCCATATTTGTAGCTTGACTTTAACAATCTTTTAATAAGTTGGTAAATTAGTTATCATATGTTTCATGATATTAAGAAGTAGGAGAAGGTAATGTTTAGGACTGAAATATAAAGTGTTTTTAGTAAAGAAGGATTTCTGTATGTTAAGACTTTGTCCTAAAGTGAGATGACTGGATTTTTTTTTCTAGCTGGGAACGAGAAAGACCAAGTTAGACAGCTTAGGCAAGCCATGCACTATCTGAGCGCCATGGTATGAAGGTGAGTTGCCTCCCAGAGGCTCATGTGTTTGCATTCTTAACTGATGTTACTGGTTGGAAGGTTGTGGCCACTTTAGAATAGAGCCTTACTGAAGGAAAGGATGTCACAGGAGGTGGGCCTCTAGATTGGCTAACCCACCTTACTTCCGCTAGCAGTCTGCTCCATCAGTCTGAAGCATGCTCTCCAGGCCCCCATCGTGATGACTGTGCTCACCTGAGCCCCTCAAGCTTCTGCCACCTGCCATGCCTTTCCTGCCATAATGGAATGAATCTCTTTTCTGGAATAGTAAGGCAAATACATCTCCCTTTTCTCCCCTTAAGTTGCTTGAAACTGAGTGTTATCTCACAGCTTCAGAAAGAGTAACTGTGGCACTGAGTGAGTTAAGATGAGATTTATAGATATTTATAGAAGAGAGACTTATGGATGATATACATTTGCATGAAATTAAATCCTGGACTGGAGAGATGACTCAGGGGTTAAGACTGCCTCACAAACAGAAAGTCTTGAGTTTGGATCCCAGGTTCCACCTAAAAACGCCAGGCAGAAATGGTGGGGCCTGCACTTCCAACCTTCATGGGCAGAGCCTGGGAAATTCCAGAACTAAATAAAAAGGAGGAGGTAGAAAAATCCAAGATGATTGCCAAAGTCACCCTTGGTGGTCCACAGGGATAGTGCCCTCTGACACACACACACACACACACACACACACACACACACACACACACACAAATGTGCATGCACGCACACACACGTGCAAAATAAATGAAGTTTAAAAAAAGAATGAAATTAAATCCTAAGATTAAAGTTCAATACATTAATATAAAGTCTCTGTTTAAATCAAGATAGTTCTCCTCAGTTATTGAGCTGCTTTGGTAACATTTACAAGAGCTGAATTGAAGAACAAAAAGTGTATGCCTAATCAAGGTAACTTTTTAACAAAATAAGTCTTTACAAAAATCAGGATTTATTTAAAGGTGTTGGGGCTTTGCCTTAGCTTGACCTCGATGTTATACAAAGAGTCAAAGGCTGGTATAACTAACCTTCTGGGTGTTTAATAACCAGAGTTATTAAATGTGGACATAGGAACTTAAAAGGACAGCCAATAATTTGTCTCCTGCTCTTCAAGGTCAATTAGACATTAGGACTCAACTCAGAGGATTCCTATATGTCTGGCAAGTTACCTGTCCTCTTGAAGGCATGGAGACTGCAGAGGTCAGACACTAATCAGTATTCTCTCAGCACAGAGGATTCTCTGTGTTTCCAAAGGAAGCTGTGGGATCAGAAAGCCCTGACTTATTCCCACAGATGTCACAACTGGGAGGAAACAAAGGCAAAGAAGTCAGGAGCTCTCCCAAGTCCTATGAAACTAAAGTCCTCTTCAAATGGTCATGACAGTCAGAAAGAAAAAAGGCCAATGGTTTTAAGCACCCAGTAGGAACTAAAATGCTTACTAGGTATTTTTTAGCAACCCAAGGAATTACAATCCCAGACTTAAGCCTATCTGGAACATTACAAGAATATTTCTCACTAATGATTTTCTTCGTGATAAGGAAACTGCTTCCAAGATCAGGCAATTTCAACCCTATAGCATCTCACAGGACTTAAAGGGAGGCCCACAATTGCTCTAACATAGAGATTCATTTCTCTCTTTCTTTTGTTGTTTGTATGCTTATAAACTTATGACTGCTCCAATTTCATGTCTCCTTAGTCCTCTTGCCTTTGCTCCTTCTCCCTCCTCTCTATGTCTAGACACCAATCAAGGACTTTCTTTCTTTACTACACCTGGTTGTTACACAAGAGAAACCACTTTCTAGGTCCCTAGGTCCCTTAGGAGGCCCTTGGAAGATACCAGACTACTAAACCAGAGACCTAACTCAGCTTGATGAAGCTACACAAACCAACACCCCAATTCCCTAATGGTAATTAGGATTACCTCTTAAGTGTGTGGGGGGAGGGGTAATGAGGGTAGGCCACTTGGGGACAGGGACCTCAAAAGCAGCAGTTCCATTCTTGTCCTTGTCTAGAAGCTGGAAACATCCTCATTTTTGTCCTGACTTGGAACTCAGAATGGCAAAGGGGGCTCTGGTTTCTGTTACTGCTCTCTTCGAAGTGAATGCCCCAATCTGGAAGCTGCATATACGAAAAGGTGTGACTAAAAATCCAGACTAGATATTTTTCCTTTTTGGTGAACAGCTTTAAAATTGGATCTCTAGATTCATGCTAGAAATGAGTTTTGAGTTGACCTCCCAAATGACTTTATGGTTACTTTTTTAGAGGGGAGAATGATAAGAACAGGAGTTAGAATATCTTCTATGTCCTTTTATAAAGCCCTAAACAGGCTTTTGCTAATACTCTGGGCTTTTCTGCTGCTTGTCTGAAGACCCCCTACTTCCTACAGTTGTTGGTTAACTTCTATTTCTAAGTCAAACAGCAAGGCTATCCCTCTTCTCTGTATCTCTCCTGACAGCCAGCTGTATTTACAACTTTCCTGTAAGCTGTTTTTCTTTCCAACTTGAATGAAATGGTTTTCAATCTTCAATCTGAGTCTGCTTATTAATTGTTTTATTGACATGAGAAGCTAGATACAGGGAACTCCAACTTCCCCAATAACAACACAACTGTAGCCCAAGATTCAATTCCACAGTATCTTTGCAGGATGCTTTCAAAATCTCATTTTTCTTAATGACCTCAGTTGTGAATCACTAGATTTATTTTATCACTACCATGTTTTAAATCTTTAAACACCCCTGTATGTCTATTACTTTATCACAAAACTTTCTGTATCATATCCACCAAATTCCAAAACACACTACCAAACATTTCTTCATATCCTTAACTCCACTGCTAGTTGCTATCTTACATTTAAATCTACACAGAATATCCCCTAGCTACTGCCACTCTGAATAGGACCAGACTGACTTAATATTCTCTCTGTAATCTAGTTTTAAATCCCCTTATTCCACATGCATCTATATCTGTTCAGTCTTCTGTCTCACATACACATCTCTCTAATCGAAGTCATAACACTAAAAGAAAAAGAACTGTATTGATTAAGTCAATGCAAAAATATGCCAGATTTAAAGTGAACTGAGATCAGCCACACAACTGCTTGGGCATGGAATCAGAATGGAGAAGCGTGGCACCAACATATATGGTGATGGTGTTAAATAAAGCATAGAAGCTGTCGAATACAGCAATCAGAAAGAGGCCATTACAGATAGATTTTAGTCAAATTAGAAAAATCTATTAAAAAGCAATAGGAACCCTCAATCATGTATTTAAGAACAATACTTCTAGCTCTGTAAGTGTGGGTGAGAATAAGTTTGAGTCTCAGAGAAATGAATCTAAGGATAATGACAAACTAAACAGAAGACTAGTTAGTGGAACTGTTACCAAATAAGAGACCAGTTATTGGGAGGCACAAGTGGACTCAGTATTGAAACGCCTGCAGTGAACACTCAGCGGCCCTGGCCGGGGCATGAGAAATCTGCTCATTCCAGAGTCAGGCATGAAAGCATGACAGCAGTTAGTGTACATGATATGTGACAGGACATCCCGCAGAGGTGGTGGAAGCAGTAGTGTCTGAGCCACTGTAGTCATTTCTTAACATGTCTTTCTGCTCTTAAGGTGGCCCTCTTCAAAATTTTTCTGTCCTGGAGAGTGGTGGCTGAAATAGTCATTTAGAGCCAATAGATGGCAATGGAAAAGGCGGAACGGATGACTGCTCCTCCAGCTAACTCTCTGACAACTACAGAATCTGAATCTTTATACATGACTTGCCTTTGGTTTTAAGTGAGAATGTACTAAGTTTTAAACTGTTCATGGCTGTCTTCCTTTGTTGGGAGGTAGGATACAAACAGTGTTCTTGCCTCGCCAGCCTGCTATAAGACCTCACAGGAGACCTTTCAGGCCGTGTTAGGAGCCTGGCCAGGTCCTGGCTGTGAAAGAGTGCTTTTCTCTCCCTCCTGAGAAATGAGGAGGAATTAAACTTGACTTTCATAGATCCGAGGTGACACTTATAGCCTTTTCTCGTGTTTGCCTATAAGACAGAAGCCATGCAATTCCCCTGAGCCACATAGAAAAAGAAATTATATTGATTGCCCAGAGACAATGAAAAAAAATTCTCCTTCACCCAGTGCCATCAGCTGAAGCCTTATCCTGAAAATGCTTTTACTGGCTCTTAAAGACGCTTATGACTCCCAAGGGACTAGTGGCACCGTTTTCTAATTTAAAATATTTTAATTAAATAAAATCCTTAGTGAGGAAGAAAGCAAGCTGGATTAGAGTCTGTCACCTCGGTTGTCTCCTTACTACACAAAAATGACAAGACAGTGAATTTGGGTTTCTCGCCTTCTCCCTCTTCCTTTCTTTAATAGCCTGTCAAAAGGGAACACCATTCAGTATTGGCATTAATGCCTGCTGTAAATAAAAAAAAAAAAGGAAATGGGAGGAAAGAGGAGGAGGGACAAGAGGAGGGGCGTGTTAGAATCTAGATTTGCAGTTCAATTGCGAGGCATCTCTCAGAGTGTCTAGACACCAGCTGCCTGGTTACCATGGGAACTCACTAACTTGGGCTGATGGGCTGAGAAGTAAGGACCCTCCGGAGAGAAGGGTGGGAGCAAGATGAAGGGAAAAGAGGGAGAAAGGTTGGGATAGATGGCACAGAGAGGGTTAGAACAAGATGGGAGATAATAAAAGCAAAAATTTCTTTATGAAAGGCTAACATTAACCCTGTTACTGTTTCTCTTGTGCATGTTACACGTGACAAAGTGCAAATCTGCCATATCCAGCAGGTGTCAAGACACAGGTTGCCAAAGATGAATAGCTGAGCTGGAACGATTATATTCCCATCAACCTCCTGCCAGTGCAAAGCAATTCCTCAGGAAGCCAAAGCTTTCCACAGTAAACAGACGCAGTGGAGAATCGTCCACCCAAGTCTTGAGAGTAGGCAATTGTAATCCTAAGAATAACTGCCACATTTGCAAACACTCCATAATGATGAATCACAGCTGTTTTTCTGCCTTTCTTTCCCTCATTCTCCTCTCCCATTTTCCCATGTAAAGGCTGGGCAGTTGTTCCAACACAGAGGAATGGTGGTGCAAAGATGAGGGGCTGAGAAAGAAATGATGGATTGCCAGTGGAGGGCCACATCACTAAGCCTTGTTTTGCTCTTTTATACATATATGGTCTCCAGTCATGAAAAGTTCTCAGTGTATGGATCCCAATGGTTGGCAACTGCTTGCTGCCTCCCTGGTCCTTTCTGACCAAGCTTTCCATTTGGATTGGGATTTTCAGGTATCACTGACACTACCCTCTACCTCCTGAATGCTACCATACGCCTGCATGGCCCTAGCATTTTCTTATCAAAGTTCATTCACAGTTACACAGATGAATTCTACTGTTTGTTTCACGGGTTCTGCCTTTATTTGAGCAGTTCTACCATTTACAATTAGAAGACCCACTGAGTCTATCAGAGTTTTCTGGGTCATAAAAATTAATAGATAAATATGAGGCTTAATCCTTAGACTCTAACCAATTGTGAGGTTTTGAATCTGGGAGTCTGCACAGGCTTGCACTGTGAATGTTACACAGAGGGCGGCACTACTTTTCAGAGGCAACGGAACCTGTAGGTCATGGGAGATGACTGTTGAGGTGACAGCCCTAGTTCCTGTACACTCCTGCTTCCAATCACTGAGCCTCCCTCCCATATTTTCTCTGCCATGAAGGGTGTGTGCAGGTACATACGGAGGACAGAGGTCAACCTCAGGTATTATTCCTCAAGAGCTGTCCACCTTGCTTTAGAGATAGAGCCTCTCGTTGATCTAGAACTCACTGATCTGGCTGAGCTGGCTGACCAGCATGCTCTAGACATCTGCCTGTGTCCGATGCCCCACATTGAATTATAGAGATGTGCTTCTCTACCCGTCTTCTTCTGTGGGTTCTGGGGACCAAATTCAGGTCCCCATGCTTGCACAGCAATCCCTTCACTGACTGACCATCTTCCCCATCCCAGGAGAGAGAGTCTCTGAAGCAGAGGGAATGGTAAGTACAAATGCCCCAGATGTGCATGCACGATTGGCAAAAAAGTAACTAGGAAATTAGAATTTCTAAAATTAACTTGAGACACACGTAAAAGGAAGGTGCAGTCTGAGTGGTGTCCTTGTAAGTTGCTGATCATGTAGCATTGAGATCACAGTAGGGACTTAGCATTCCTTAAAATGAGACAGGTACCAGAAAAAATGAGATGTGCTGAGATTCTAGAAATACTTTAGAGGTGGGGACAGAAACGTTTGCTTATAGATTTAATATTGTTGAAGAAAATTAAAAAAAAAATTTGGTCTGACAGATCATGAAAAGACAGGTTTGCTCTTGCCTGAGCTGAGGAAGTCTGGAAGAATATGTTCAGGGAAAAAAAGAAGAAGTTTGGTTTTATGATGCTTCCGTCGACATGTTTCTCAGATGTACGAGCTGTTTTGATGTAGTGTTAGCAGTTGTCTGATGCTGGAGGAGAGGTGCAGACAACGCTGAACATCATCAACTGGGGTGATGTGGTTAGTTTTGAAAGATAATTTCATGGGATTTGAAATTCCTAGAAGGTTTGTTAGATACACATCTATGTAAAGGCTTTTCCTTTACATAGAGACACGGTTGATCTCACAGATGGTTTATTCCATCAATGGATTCAAAATCAGGCCAGGAGATGACAGAACTTTGGTAGGTGAGGTCTGGTTGGAAGAAGTATGTCACTGGGGCCATGTCCTTGGTGACTATAATTGTCCTGACTCTTTCTCTCACAACTTTCAGCCTCCAGTTCACCATAAAGTTACTGAATCACATGATTCCATTTCATAAGGTTTTGTCCAAGTCATGGACCACTGAATATGGTCCATGTAAATATGGACAACTGAAATTTATATTTCATAAGCCAAAATAAAATTTCTTCCCTTTATATTTTTCCCCCAGGTATTTCAGCTTCAGCAGTGTAGGAATAGTCAATGCATGTGATCACACTACAGGCATAAATTAGAGGGAAAAGAAAAAAAAAATCAAAGAGTTGAGCTATGGGTCCAATCCACATTCAGAAATCAGGAAGAAGAAAAAAGTTAAAGTAAAATGAGTGAGTAGTCCAGGATAGAAAAATGAAGGGTATATAATATACACGAAGAGGAATAATTTAACTCTCTAAAAGTATAGGAAGTGACCACCATCAAATGTCAGACAAAGATGAGGCCTTAGAATTGACAGTTGGATTATATGAGTATGGAGATCATTAGAGAATTTGACTGAATTTGTGTCAGCTGGAGCTAGGAAAATAGATGTGATAGTTATGGGTTCAAGACAATACAAAAAAGCAAACAACTATCATTAGAAATATAAACTCAAGAACTAGACTGTACAAGTATGAATCTGCAACCGCTTAACCAATGTGAACACATTCATTTCATTACTTCATGGGTTTTTATTAAGCTTAATGTGCACAAATGCTTAAGTCATGTGCTACACACTAACTAAAACAGTTCTTGTCACCTACCTTGATTCTTGAAAAGGTAGGTCCTTTAAAACAGATTCTACTGTTAGTACTAGAGTCCAAAGTCATAACTACTGTTATTTGAACAACCATGATGAGAATTCTGCCAACACTGATTCTCTTAGCACTTTATGACTGATAGGACTGAGTAACCCCAAAGGGGTATGCATAATATAATATTCGGGTTTTTTAAAAAGGAATCTGAATATTCATGAATTTGTTAAGGTTTTCCCTCAAATGCCTTTATTTCTAAGAGATCCCAAAGATTTCTTTTCTGATCACATTGCACTTCTGTGATAGGTTTTGTAAAACACTATTTGAAATGCTCAGACAGATATTTTCAGGCTGTAACAGCAAGCTCATCTGGCATCTGTCAAACAGAAGTCTTTATCAACTAACATTTTAGCATTACAATAAAAATTGACATTTCTATAATGGTCCTGAAGCATTTTATGACTATGATTACTTTATTTTTAATACTGTACATTTTATTATATCCCAAACTTCTCCCAATTGGAAAACCAATAATGGCATAGATGGTAATTATTAATCAAACATTAGATTATCCAAGATGTTCAGTCACATTGGATAACAATTTACTGTGTGTTGGTTCTTTCTATTTTTAACTTGAGTTAAATTATGGGAAAATGAAAAGTAACAATATGTTGTTACTCTCAGAGTTTGTTACACATTAAGACCCACAAAGCCTGAGATCATGTCCTTATGTTCTCTTGCTCCTGTCACACTGCCTCTTTCTCATAAGCCCTAATCACTGCAAGAAACTTCACATAGAGAATTTAGCAGGAGATCTAAAACAAACTGCCGCTGTATTTCTCATCAATACTGCATTTACTATTTTGTATTAGTATGTTATGTATTAATGAATACCAGACCAAAGACTGAGCAATCTAAAGCTATCAAATACACATTAGGTTGGCTTCTCATTTTAACTGAGGACTGAGTTAATAGTAGAAATACAGGGTCACTATTGTTTCTGTGAGGAAGCCTTGATTCATCAGAGGAGCTCAATAAGCATATGCAGTATGTACTATATTCATGCGGATTTATTCCAGACGGATAGCATTGGAGGTGGGCCTGGAGAAGTAATCTCCCCCTCTATGTCTGAGCTGCCTGCCACAGCAGTTCAGCCCCTCGGGGTTTCAAATGATGCTCCCACGCCTCCTGGGCCACCGCACTTCCCTGAAGTGACAGGGGACAAATGGCTGCTGTCTTACCCCACAGCTCCGCTTCAGACCGCCTGCACCCACCCTCCTGCCAGCCCACCAGGCACGTGCCAACGATGAGCTGTCTGCCTCACAGGGATCCTCGGCTCCATTAATAAGCCCTGGAAGGTTGATAATTGGGGATTTGTGGAGCCGGCAGTCTTTCAATAAGTCAGGTTGTTATGGAAACCAGAGGCCGACCTCCCTGTCCATATTATTGATCCTTTAAAAAAATGAAAGTGGAGCGTTAGAAAGGGCCATTCCGCTCCACCCTCTTGCGCACCTCATCCAGCTCTTACCATTTTATTTTCGACGTTTGACACCAATTTGCACATGAGAAATTACACAGCTCCTCTCTTCTGCTTGCTCTCTGCGCAGCTCCACCTCCCCCCACCAGCCCTTTCTTAATTACAGCTGAATGTTTTTTCACCTCTAGCAGAAAAAATCAGCTGAGCAATGAACTAAAGGAACACCAGAGTAGACACTCTAAATCTAATTTAACACCAGGGTATTAATTCTGATTATCTGAGCCAAGAAAAATCAGCCATGAATATCAATGTGCCTTCCTTCCGGTTTAAAAAAAATAATTGAACATAGTTTAAAAATGACCTCAGAGGCCCTCTGCGCACATACACACGCGCGCACACACACACGCACACACACACCATCTCTGTGGCAGGACAGTCCCCATCCACGATGAGTCACGTTGTTCAATAAAGAACCAGCCCTCTAACCGTTAAATAAGGAGGGAGGGGATGAGGGGTTTGTGGACTACTTTTAAAATTAGTTGCAACCTCCTTACAGAAAAAATGCAATTACTCCTTCTAGTTAATGAATTCAGGCGTACCGCCAGGCCATACCTCACAGGGAGGCCCGCGCACTCGCGCTAAATGAATCCCGCCTAGAGGCTGCTGCGGGCCCAGGATCACCCACGCAGTTCCTGCCTTGAAAGGGCCCAGGACACCTTTGTTTCCGGATGAATTTCCCATCTCCTCCCAGCAGAGGGCACCAGTGTAATTCCGTTCCCAACCGTGGGGGCTGCAGAGCTGCAGAGAAAGGCTCTCTGAAAAGTCACTGCAGCCGAATAACAGCGATGGATGGGGCAGGAATAACCCAGCTGTGACTACATCTACTTTCTCTAACTGTGCTGAAATTATCTTATTGTTTCCAGTCTTTAGAAAATTTATCAAAAACTAAGTAGAGAAATACTGTTTGTCAAAGTCACTTGGATGGATAAACTAAAATTATTGTTAAACACAGTATTAGATTCTAAGAGCAGATTGTTCTTTGTGCAGACGTTAATAAAGACATCAGAGTCAATGTTGGAGCATAATGTAGCAAAAACTTCTGTCATTCTTTATTTGAAGTCATCGTTGATCCTTCGAAGTTTGACACGCCCCCTTTCCTCTCACTGACATCAAGCTACTGTAGCCACCAATGATTCCTAAGAAAGTTTATTTCTTTCCATTAGACGGCACCCACTACCAGGGTTTCTGAATTCTTTCTGCATTGGACTGTAGTTCGTAAGTAGGCACACACTTTTGCCTTGTTCCTGACTGACGCTGCTTTTTCTTTTTTTCCTTTCCTTTCCTTACTCTTCCTCTAATCAGATTATAACTTTTATGGCAGTGGATACTCACTTTTATACATCTACATCCTTCATAATATTTACAGCAGTGTGGAAATTATACCCACTAATCAATGCAAATTATATGAAAAATAAGAAAGTACAATCTCTGAACATCTTCATTTGTCTCTTCTGGTGAGTTACTTACTCTGGTGAGTTAAGCTGCATCCAAGAGCAGCTTTCTTATGATGTGCATACACACAACCTGACCCAGAACTTGTCCAAATACACTGGACTGAACGTTTGTGAGAAGTGGTCCCAGTTGAGTATCTGATGAAATACAAGAATGACGTCCATATTCACACATGACATAACACATTGCAAACAATTTCAGCTCCTGAAAGACTCTCCTGAAACCCTCCAATTCCCAGGTTGAGGTGATAGCTAACTTTTCCTTATGTGTAAGTCTGTGAGACTGAAATCTATGATGTGATAGTTTATATGGTATCTACCTAGACAGAGTACATTAGTCATTTCCCTTAAGGGTTCCTCAGCCTTTGCTATCAAATCCCTAGATAGCAGTTTCTGAGGGACCAATTACATGAAGCCTAAATTAATCCCAACATCACTACCTGGTGGCCTTGGCTAACTTCCAGGCTTAATCATTACTGATAATGTAAGGACTTGATAATGTTGCTGAACTACAAAGTAGGCCAAATAGAATAGTCTCTGATTCCCAGAAGAGACTGAAAATCATTGTGTCTCTCCTGCTGCCCATAAATCGAGTCACATTTGCACATTAATATCCTTTGTAGAATCCAAGGATTAGTGCCAAAGAGGGAAGAAAACAGTTTCCTAAATAATTTCAGCTGAAAAGAACCCACACAAGAAGTGATTTTACATTAGGCACTTAGTATATGTGCAACAAAATGCCATTGGAAGCAACTTTACACACGATTTATTTAATGCCAATATTCACCAGAATCAGCAGTGAGGGGTGAGGCCATTTTCCAATGATGATACTGATGTTGAGCTAGTGATAACATGGTTAGGGAACTTGTCTTTGCTTCAGGTTCAATCACAAGACCCCCATGACTTTTCTTCTGTGCAATAACCAAGAGGAAACTTGAGTAAACCTATGGTTGCAGCAATTCTTTGTTTACTGATGAAGCATCTATTCAGTGACATGTTCATTTATAGAAAATGAGTTCTTTGTCTCATTTTAAATACTTCACTTTGGAAACACTATTCAGTCTTGTTGGATGATAGAAACTCTTTCAATCAGTTTTTTTAACCTATAAAAGATGAAAATTTTTGCTTTTGCATTTAGCAATTTGAAGACACACTCAGATGAGCACCCCCCAATGGAAAGGGAAAAATCTGAGCATGAGAATTAATTATTTCAGTTTATCAGGAGAAAGGAGTTGACTGCACTTACTTGGCAAGCAATCTTTTGATATGGTACCTTTGTAAATATAACAACTGAATAGGACAGCTTTCATCTTTCCATCCTAAAGATGAAGCGAATAGAAAGTGAACAAATCATTTAAGCTCCACAGCGATAAAGCTGAAATTAAATCTAAGATTGTCCAGTTCTAATAAGTGTCCCTCCAGGAGGTATTCTGGATAAGTCTATTTTTTAAATGTACCTTGGACTCTGGAAGTAGCCTACATTTAAATTCATGGTTGATGAAGCTCACCTTTTCCTTTCTCTCCCTGCCTAGAAGTAAGCAGAGGGTTTGGCTGAGGTGGGGCTGACTAAACTCTGAAGAGCTCAGAAATTCATGGGCACTGTGGGTGGGGTAGGGATGGGGCCCATCTCTCCTTGGGGAGCCCCATCCCATCTGCCAGTTATAGCTGCTGAGAGACAAAAAAAAATCATTTGCCAAGGAGTCTTGCAAGGCTGCCATTTGTAATAGCAGAAACAGAAAGTAATAGAAATGGAAAATTCCTTAAAACCCAATTCTGATAAAGATATGGATCTTTCTCCCTCTCTAGTCCATTCTTTCTTCTTCTTGCTTTCCTTTTTCTCTAAGCACACCTTTCCTTTTCCTAACCAACACTCCACATGTTTCTTTCTGGGGAAGCCTGGAGATACTGAAAAGTAAGTTGTGGAAAGGAAGTTGCTAATGGATAGTATTTAAGGGAGATGGACTCTAAGCAGTAGATGGGAATATCTGCCTGAAAATTCTTGATATTTTTGGTGGGCAAGGCCTTCCAATTTGAAAAAACAAAGTAGTCCTTTCTCTTTCAAGCTATGTATGGAAGAGAAATCTCACCATGAGTTAGTCTTCTCTCAATCAGTGGATATCTATTGAGAGCCTTCTATTATCAACACTGGTATTGAATATTGTACTGAAGGATGTGAAGTCACTGCCTTCAAGAACTGAAATATCTAATGATAGAGAAAATAAATAAATCCAAAGGTCAACATCATCGATTTAGTTATAAGAATGCTACTGACATGATAAACTGGATGAATATGATAGAAATTTTGAGGCTGGTGTTGTTCTAACCAAATGGTCAAGAGAGTTTCCTCAGAGCAAGTTGCATTCAAAGGGAGATCTAAGGAGTGAGAGACAGCCAAACTAAGAGAGAAAGCACCTCCAAAGACCTGGACATGGAATTAAGCTGAACTCACTAGTGATATTAAGAAAGGGGACATGACTAGGAAAGAGGGCAAAAAGGTGGGAGTGGAGGATATGAGAGAAATAAGCAGAGGTCAGACCACAGGAAGCCCATAGGCAAATGCAGTATTTCAGAATTTATTCAGATTGCCAAGGAACCACAAGAAGGCTTTCTGCAGTGTGTTGATATGGACATACACAGACTTCTAACTTTGGGTGAGGGGTCTTCAAAGCAGTCTATTAGAAATAATAAGAAGCTAGAACCTTAAACCTATACTTAAACCTGCTCCTTCTACCCAGCTGGGTTGTGTCGTATTGTGATGAGAATCATTGAAGGGACATTTAAGATCTCAGTCCCTAGAGATAAGTAGGATTTGGCGCCAAAGTTCCCAAGTATTTTCCTTTGAGACATCCTTTCAGACAGAAATGCAAACAGTTATTATACACTGGGACCAAAGAGTAGGAACAAAGGTGACAGATTTTTTTTAAATCTGAAGCCTATTCAAGGTATTAAATTTCTAGAAATCTTATTTTTGAGAATATTTCAAAATGACATAAATAGAATCATTTTAGTTTGTCATCTGAAAGAATGTTTGTTTATACAATGTTGTTGCAATTGGAATAGAAAACATATTATTCCATCATTAGTCTATTTGCTTTGCTTAAAAACTCAAAAGCTGTGAATATAGTAATTTTACATAGCCTCGGTTGGTAACCTTGGTTGTAACCACATTTTAAAATGATTTGCAGAATAAGCAATTCTTGGAGTCCCAACCATTACTATAGTGCATCGAGGAAGACCATCTGTTTGGAAAAGAAACAATTCAATCTAAGTGCAGCCTGGATGGCAGCATGGAAAAGATGAGTCTGAATTCTTTTGGTTTGAATTTAATCATCCCAGAAGTCAAGATCTTTTGAAAACACTCTTAAGTTTAACATTGTAATGTTACTACTGCTTAGAATTTCAAAGTTTTACCAAGATTCAGAAATAGCTTAATGGGGGAGAGGAGGGCACAGGAGATTGTAGGTTGGTGAGGACCCAGATTTATCGCCTTTGCCAAACAGTCCAGTTTCCACAAACTACTCTGAAAAGTTACTCCATGGAATTGTAGGGCTCCAGCAACACAGTTCCAGAAGCACTGGTAAGGCTTTGAAATAAGGCTTTAGAAAGTAAATTATACATTGCCATATAATTCCCAAAACATCACTGAGAAAATAGATTTTGTAAGGCTGGTGAGATGGCTTGGTGTTGAAATGCATGAAGACTGGATTCTTAGCACCCATATAAATGCTCGTGGGCATGACAGCCTGCCTGTAATCCCAATACTCAGAAGGAAGAGATGGGGGATCCCTGCAGCAAGGTATGTGGCTAAAGTAGCCAAATCTAAGAGTTGTGGATTCAAGTAACAAAGCCTGCCTCAGCATGTAAGAGAGCAATTGAAGAAGGTACTTGACATTGATCTTTGGCCTCCAACACACACACACACACACACACACACACACACACACACACACACACACACACATATGTACACCACATATACATACACACCTAAATGATTAAATAATTTTAAAAATTAATTTGCAAGACTTTATGGTAGAAATAAAGCAGAACTTCTTTACACATGATGTTCATGGATGACCCAGACCTATCCCATCAGTGACAAAACAACAGGACTTTAACATGAATCAGTATCCTGTCATCTTGCTAAATAATGATCATAATTAAAACAATCAGCAAGACTGCAGCAAGACTGAAGTTAAAAATATGTGAAGACTGTGAAGACTGGCCTATATTCCATAGGATTGATTGCCACGAATATTTTTTGGCCACTTTTAGGCAGATAGTAAGAGGATTTCCTCAGATTTCTGTTTTGCAAGATGTACTTTGGAATTCCGAAATGATGCCTCTAGAGGAGAGGGATAGAATCTGAGGCAGAGTCTATGGCCATCTCCAGATGACTCCTTTCCCTCTGCCATCTTCAACTACAGGAGCTCTGTGTGCTGCCCAGGCCATCAAACTGAAATAGACCAGCCTGGTAATTACTCACTAATCTTGTCCCACCCTCTGTGAATACATTATTTCACAATGTTCTTCCAGCTCTGAAAATAGTCTCAGGAACGGAAAGAGGCAACTCTTCCTTCTCATTAAAGATAAGGTTAGAAAAGTGAGCAAAAAGGTTACAATTCACTCTGCACCCTGAGTTCATCTCTGAAACACCAAATCCTTTCAACTCATTCAAAAAACGAGGCTTCCATCATACTTTCCAGGCCAAGGGTCCATCCCTTCCTTCAGGAGCAATTATTTTCCTGGTTAAATACCAAGTACTAATTTTACCTTTTTCTCTTAACCATTTGCATAAGTATAAAGTGCTCAACAGCAATGTAGGCAAACGATAGAAGTAGTTCTCATGATGTTACATAATCATGACATATTAGGTCCTTTGGGTTAAGAGGCAAAGGCTTTAAATTCTGGAATATCTCCCCAACCTTCTACCCAATTTTCTGAGACAGGATCTCTCACTGCGTGGGGGTTATCAGTTCAGCAACACTGGCTGGCCAGAGAACTCATGTAGTATCATTAAGGTATAGGTGATAACTGGACAACGGAGGGCTCACTGAACTTTTAGGCACACCTTATGAAGATTTGGTAGTTAAGGCAAACCCTTAGCAAACCTATGAAAGATTATCAAATTGATATGAAAAGACCCAGTGCATGATGGTGGGACCATTCCCTCAAGGCGAGTAAGATTGAGAGAGCTGGTTCAATAGGTTATTACACTTTGGCAAACCTTCAGACAGACAGGTGAGAAGACTTGTCCTTTTGTTACCTCTTTTTCTTTGGCTTATGATATTGGCACACACTCTCCTGTCAAGCTGGATTATGAACTGTAACTAGAATCATATACTGAAATAAGCTCCTGTTTGCTGGTATGTTTATCAGTAAATGAAGAGAAACTATAAAATTCATAAATTATCATCCTAAGTCATACTTCAAATAAATTTTATGGAAGAAATAACCCACACTATAATAAGCATGTAACCAATGTCTGGCCTTAATCTTGGCCATAAAAGCATTTTTTTCATCTATTAAATGGCATTCTGATTTAACAGAAAAAAAAAACTTTCTTTAACGGGACATTAGAAAACTCCAGGTCTCTCCTCACAATTTTTGAAAAATGACATGTACCCTGACAACTGAGTAACCTGGTATCCAGCCCACCACCAATGAACTACAAACACACTAGTGCACCATGAAGTGTTCACTTCTCCACTGGGAGGAAGAAGCACAAATGAACTCACAGAAAGATGGGAGTTTTGATTTACTTTTTGAATTCTGTTTCCTTTTTGTTTGAAAATTAAAAAGAAAACCTAATGAAAAAGTAAAAAAACTTGCACCCTCTACAGAGGCCCTAATCTCCCTAAAACTGCTATGGCTAAACAGCTGGTGTGAAGGAACTGAGAGATGTAAAGCGATGATGGCCTTAGCAAAAGGTATGCTGGGCTTTTCTTACCATTGAAGTTAAAATAGTTTTACAAAATGAGATGCCTGAGCTACTTCAAGTTGCAGCTTCCATGCCTCACTCTCCTGTGGTCTAAAGTCTACATACCTCGTAGCTGTGCACAAATTGTGTTTTGTAGTACAGTGTGAAAGGAAAGTAGGTAGCAATATGGGTTCATTTTTCTGGTCTGTTTTCCGGCACTGCTGGTTATCAGAGGCAAGAACAATTCATCCTATGGTGGGGCAGCAGAAGGTTCAGTGGGCTCTTCCACACCTTAGAAAGATTACTTAGACATGTCAGATGAAGGAACAAAGCCAAGGAACCTGGCAGACCTTTCCTTCCCTGGGTGTTCTGCCACACACTGGCAAAAGTCACCCACAGGTCATTCACGAAGCTGAGAAGAAATTAATCACCTGCTTCAGAAGAGCGCAGCTCTGCCTTTCCTCGAGTTCTCAATATGTTTCTAAAAATAAAGCAAAATGCTCCCCATGGTCTAGAAAGCCCTCAATGGCTTGAATTCTGGCAACCACAGAGAACACTTATGAGCCAAATGATAATACTTTCTAGGCAGTTTCTGCATTCAACTTGCAAATTAGCAGAAAGGTTGATGGCATCACAGATATTTTGTCTGAGCAAGAGTCTGCTTTCTTTTGTCACTTAGAATGTTTTATAATGCACATGTCACAACATGGTCATTGCCAAGTGCTCTTAGTGCTGATTTTATGATCCTCCTTCTAACATTTTTGTTTTGTAAAAGGACAAACCTACACTCTGAGATCCCAAGGAATTTCCTTGCCCAAGGTTTGAAGGTTACAACTCAGTCTTCTGCATTAAGTTCAGTACTTAATACACGATGCCATTCATTCATTCCAATCTCATTCAATGATTGCTTCCTTGCTCCAAATCATTGTGATGAATTTGAGAAATTTAATCATAGACAACTTTTCCACTAAGGGTTCATTCTAGATAGTTCCTGCTGAATTATGACTTGAATTAAAATATTTGTATTTTATAATAATTTGAATGAAAGCTAGGCTTCTCAAGTGCTTTTTTTCCTCTAAATAAATAATATTACTTTTTATTAGATACATATGGTCCTTTGAGACTCAGGTGAGGTAACTTCTGTATCAAGAAGATTTCCTGGAAAAATCTTCTAATTAGTCTAAAGAGAGTTTTCATAATTAGACACCAAGAATTTCCTGAGTAGCCTTACTCCCAATATCCTTTTCCAATATAAATTCAATTGACAATAAAAAATGACTATTATTCTCAACACATATCCTTAAAGAAAAGCAAAGATGTTCTTAGAATGTTACCATTCCTTATGGGCTACAGTATGAAGAAATATGTAGTTCATTCTATTTCCAGATCTCTGATGTGTGTGTGTATGTGTGTGTGTGTGTGTGTGTGTGTGTGTGACATATACCTATGGATTATCAGCAGGGTTTAGTACAGGTATGGCTATAATATATAGGCATATTTGAATTATATTCTCTTTCATACCTCAGGGTAAAAAGAACATTTTCACACAACTGTCATCTCTACCTCCTAAAAGATACACAGATAGATTCTTTATGCACTAATAAGAAGGGATCATTTTAGAATGATTTCTGCTTTTTATTCCTAATTTCAAAAGTTTCTATCAAGCAATATTCCATGGTGGGATGAGGAAAAAGCTTGCCTTTAGAAATTATTTCACTGCTCACACTCCTTCTAAGAGGAGCCCTAATATTGAGCCTGGTTGGAAAGAAAGGGCAAATAGTCTTCGTTGTGTACTGTTCTCCTTGATAGATTTGCAATCGTGTAGAAAAATTGCTGAGTAATAACATCTAACTTGTGGATTATCTATTTATCTTTTCTCTAAGCAGTCTGGGTACAACCTAACTCCAAATGCTTAGGACTGTTAGCTATTTTCACCAATGGTCAAGTGGCTTATTGCCATGAAAAAAAATTTTTAAAAATGAATTAGAACAAACATACATTATACTTTCCCACATAGTATTAGTGTTTAGTGATAGTCTATTAACATTTTCAAGAGCTCACCAGATGTCTGTTACATATCATTTTCCCTTTCTGTGAGAATCCAAAGCTTAATGGGCTCTTCAGTTAGTGCACTTAAAGTTTTACTTACTATGCTAGCTACTGTCATATTAACTGTGATCAAAATATCTGACAGAAACTATTTCAGGAAGTAGGATAACTTTTGGTGTTAGAAGGTTGTGTCTGTGACCATTGTGGCGCCACATGCCTGGGTAAACATCATGGCAGAATAAATGGGTGGCAGAGGAGCGTTTCTATGGTGGACAGCAAACAAAAAAGAGACATGCTAGCACTTGTCTGGCTTCCTAGTCTTGTCCTATTTATTTTTTCCAAGTCCCTGGCTAACAGCATAAGCTTCCTATACTCACAGCTGGTCTACACCTCCAGCTGTTGATCTTTCCTCATAGAAGACACAAAAATGTGGTCTTGTTAATCTTTTAGTGATTATATATACAGCCATGTTGACAATCAAAACCAACCATCACAATTATTTAATGAAATAAAATGAAAATAACAGTAAATTAATGATGAAGATTAAATCTTGGAGGAAAGGGAAACTCCAGGCAGCAAATTATGGTCAATATATGTCCTCTTACATCACAAACACAGGGCTAGGAGAGCTTTGAAGTTTGAGACCAACCACACAGGAGACTATCATTTTCAAATTTTGTTTATAGTCTTAAGTGTAGTCTGAAGTGAGGACTGATATTTTCTAATTCTTCTTTCTCTCATCATTTCAAATCTCAAACCCACTAGCTAATAAATAAGAAAAGTGAAGATGCTTAGGTAAGACCATTTGCCCCATATTTTAAAGATACATTTTTGGTCTATAATTGCTTTCTTGGTTTTTATACTTGGAAGTTGGAGAAAACCTAGTCAGGCTAAAAGTATACAGAGACTAAACCACATATGTTCTATATGAAAATGGTTTCATTCCAAGACAGGATACTGTTCATCATCCTTTTGAAAACAGTTTGTGAATCATCTTTAAACAAACCCCAAATAAATTATTGCTTAGAGAGCCAAGATTTAATTCTGTAAGATCAGTAGCTAGTTAAAGATTTTTTTCCCAAAAGATAAAAGTTTAAAGAATTTTGAATAAGGTTTTATTGCTTAATTTAGTCAGTTTCTCCACATAGAAAATTCAAATATGATTGCAAAGAATGTCAGAAAGTTACATATCCTTTTGTGCCCTTCTACTTCATTGAAGATATACACATACAATCCTGGGAAATCTACAGATCACAGTTCCTGGAGCTTGAAGTGGCTATTTCCTCCTTTCCTTCCATTCATGTGTGGTTCTAGGAAGCGCTCATTATTAAATGGTGCTCTGATTGCAAGAACAAAACGAGTGATGTCCACTCAGTGCCTCCTCCCTAATCCATTAAACCAAGTGCTTTGTTCTCATTCCACAGTTAGCCAAATGCACTCACAGCATTGTGCTCACTAATCTTGTTTCTGTGTTTTCCTACTTTCCAATAGTCTGAGATATGTGGGTGTGAGAGTGTTTGTGCATGTGAAAATGAAAATATTTTTAGAATGCACCTTAATATCTAAAGCTATTCTATATTTTAAGAAATATTTGATTTTCAGTATCAAACATAATATCACAACTTTAAATGGGAGAAAATGACTTGTCCATCTTCTGTTTAACTTCTTCAATTAGATCATGGCAATAATTTCACATGAATAAGGAGAAAGGAGATGAAAAGCCTGATCAACATGTTTCCTGAAGAAAAAAAATTCATTTCTCTGTCTCATCTTTTGTCTGCTTACTTTTTAAGTTAAAGAAATAAAAATCACTCTTCACTTTGTGTTTTCTACTAAGGTCTTCAGCATTTTAGTCATAGCTAATATAAAGGTAGCAGAGTCTTTGGATACACACTCACTGTGGGGAAGGGCCAAATCTAAACAAGAAATACAAAAGGTGTTAGTTCTGACAAGGCAAATTTACGATTGGAATTATCTGAAATATATAATGTTATCTCTAGGCAACTAAATTGTGATCAGATTTATAGTAGTTACAGGATTTCCCACCCCTGCTTGGTAAGACATTATTAATCCCAAACTGAAGACTGAAATATTCAATTACTCAAAATGACAGTTGTTCTTAGATTATCTTAGATTATCCAGAATGTTTGAGTTCTTAGACATCTCTATTTTTAGTTGCTTCCAGAACAAGAAGTACTTACTTAGGTGTAAATTTGACATGTGACTTCTGCTATCTGATTATCACCAATGGGTTTCTCTTTGACACAAGATAACTCCTAACAATACCTAACTGCCTCACCTAATCACTCAAGCTCAGATTCTTCATCTGTAAAAGGAAAAAGAGAAATGGCACTACTTACATTACAGTGACTATGATGGTTCCATGGGATAATCCCTGTAACAGTTGACATAGGACTCAATACTTGGAAAGTATTCACTAAGTGCTACCTTTTGTTGAACTTTATTAAAACAGAAATTCCAAAGCCAACTGTTTTATCTCTTTCGATATGATTGAGCTTCAGAAAAGTAATAACTAGTCCGCTAGAACTGGTTTGTCAAATATCGAGAACTCTAGTCTCCTTAGATTAGGCCAACATTCTTTCTGCTGCATATCTTACAGACATGTAAGACAGAAAATACTTCAGATTTGTCCTGGCTGGTGTTTCCAAAAAGCAACCAGAGACTGTCACAACGACAAAGATTTTTTTAAAAACATGCAAAAATTAAGATCAAGCATATCACCTTAAAGATGAAAAAAAATCTACTAGTCTACGTTAACGTAAAGATTTAAAGCTCTGTCAATTCTCCCCTCTCTTTTGTTAGTGACTATGTCTGTGAGCAAAATTTCTTTTTACTATGCTCTCAGGATGTAAAAATAGAAAGGAAAATATTGTCCAATGCAAGTGGATTGTTGTCAAGTAAAGCCAATAAAAATGATTACTTTAGCAATATAAAAGTGTCCTATAAAAGCCTAATAATCAACGGTATTTAGGCAGCATACCACTGAGCTGCTGACAGGGAGCCCATGTTTTATAAACAGCATTTATGGACTTTCACAACTCAAATTTTCACTCTTTATGGGTTGTGCATAAATTTGGGAAGTGGTTGAAACCACATTTCAAATCTAAACCGCTTATGAGGCACCCTGCCAAATAACTGTAAAGATACTCGGGAAATTTCACATCTAACACACAGCTTGGTAGCAGATTTATCTTCAGGAGAACTGAAGAATGGATTGGATTCAGGAAAACAGGGGTTCTGAGAAACAAAAAAAAATCTCTAATACGGGCTGTTTCATTTTCTTATTTTGGAAATTACAAATTTCACACCTATTCCTTTTGCTAATACTTTGACTACTGAGATATATATTATATGAGGCTTTATTAGCATGAATCAAGATTCTTCTTGGGGACCAAAGCACATTCAGACTCTGTCCTAAAGTACATTGGCACAGAGAAGTATTCCCTACCTATTTGAGAATGTTAATGTGCTTGATTTCAATGAATTTCCTCACATTTTCATAAACAAATGAGAACTCCCTAATATTACAGAACCATACTTATCTTCTTCACCTCTGTGACATCAGATTCTGCCACAACAGAAAGTTAGTGTAAATGAAAGGAAACAAAGGAAAGAAGAATGGATATGGAAGAAAGAGAAAAGGTAAAGGAGAAAAAGAATGGCAAAAAAAAAAATGGCACATGGAGACCTCTCTCTCTCTCTGATCATTGTTGACAATCCCTTTCGGAAATATGTAATGGGAGTATAAAAATAAAATGCAGCCAAATCGATAACCAGAACACCTGGGTGACTTATAGTTGTACATTCTATTGCAGCTGGCCCAACACGATCAATGGTTGACTCCCACCTAGATAGATTTCCTATGTAATACTCCACTAATAAATAAAATTGCAGCAAAATTTCTAGATTCTGCTCCTGGAGAAAGTCCCTAGGCTGTTCTGGTGAGGAGGCATAGCAGAGAATTCTCAGTGAGCCAAGGAGCACGCTGACAGCTCAGCAGGAGCCTCTAAAGTCTCTCTAGGAATCCAACTGAGAGAAACATTTGAACCCCAAGTTAAGAAACTTGACGCCTAAGATCACGTCTTTGTGTCTACATTTTAGACTTCAGAGGGCCTGGTTGAAAAAAATAATGCCAGTATATAACATGCCCTAGTTGAGTTTCATCTATACTGTCCAGTTACCTTTCAAAAAAATTATAGGATTTCATCAACGGACATACTTTACATCTAGAATTTGAAGAATTTAAGATAGAGCGACTTTAAACAGTTGGGCAGTTTTAATGATCAGAATTTTCCAAGTTCCAAGAGGAATATATAGATAGTTGAAAATTATTACCTATAAATTAGGTGTAGTCACTTTTTATTCTCTCAATATTTGACATGTATTGAGCACTTACCATCTAAAATATTAATATTAATCATTTAGAATGATGATGACTTCAAAAAAGAGCAAAATTTCCAGGATCATTCTTAAGGTACATTTTCATGGTCTTTCTCATGACTATGGTCTAGCCCATATTTGGACCCTTGTATGTGTATTAAATCCAAAAAAGTTTTAAAGAGGCTAACACAACCCATTAAACTGATAAGAAACAACTTTGTGTTTGAAGATCTTTGAAGTTGGAAGTTGTGAACTTGACAAATTGACAGCTATTCAGGAGATCAGTAAAGCATATCTCTGGGTGTGTCTGGGGAGTGAATACAGAGATTAGACTATGAGGATTCTGTCCTAATCAGTGGTTTAACTCATTAACTCAAAATATGGATAGTCTTTGGGGGATAGAGGTGTAAAGATGGAATCCACTTGAAGGATTCCTCCTCCACTATCTCGCCTCGCTACCATGAGGTGAGAACTTTACTCTTGCTGCACATCCTGGCTTCCTTATCACTGGTCCGTTGGCAATGGAGCAAACCCATCAAGGACAGAAGATTTGAATCAGTGAGCCGAAATTAATCTTTCTTCTTTTGTTTTCTTCAGATAATTGTCACAGAAATGAAAAGTCTGACTAAGAGGAGAAGTATTGATGGTTAGAATGTTAGAAAAAAGTCATTGGAGACTATTGGTGTACTTCACTACTGTAACTATGTTGGGGTGAAGGGTAGAATCTACCCTCCAGGGGCCAAAGTCTGTTAGATCTGTCTTACTCTAGACTGTTCTTTTCAATCCTGAACAGGCTTTTTGGGCAATCACAGTGAAAACATTTCAACTTCCAGGCAATAACTCCAAACAGAAGAGAATCCAGTATCTCTTCATATTCATAGTCAACTCTCAATTATTTATGCCTGTGAGAGAAAGTAGTGCCTTCAATAATAAAATAACAATTTACATATTTGGAGATTTTGCTTTTGTTTTTGGCAATATCAGCAGACTTATTTACTAAATCATGTCCGACCCCAATTAGTGTCACGATTTTCATTCTTTAGAACATACCCAACACTAGCCCTACTACTCACCAATTGGTAGTGGGTGGGATGCCCAGAAACATATTGTGCGATAGGGAAAGGAGATCTGCGATTATATTTTTGCTGCTGGCAATTCACACATTAGATAATCAATAGAGTCGGCTGTGTTTACGCAAGGCTCTTCCTAGCGCCAAATAATCACGTTAGCTAATTGCCATCCAGGAAATAAATGCCGTCTCAGTAATTATCAAACCAAGTCCAATCAGCACACAGAATATTTTTTTTTAAACTGGGATGATCTAGCTTGACTGTTTATAGCGAGCCAGTTAAGAGCACTGTGAGACCCCCGCGTTCTCCGGGAGTCTTGTCTCAGGCTTGCAAGGATCTGAGCTAGTTTAGCCTAACTTGCCCTGAGTTCCAGAAGACGCTGTAGACCCCTCGGCTGCGCTGGGCCCTGCGGTGGGGTTCCGAGGCTAGCCCTCCAGGTCCCCCCTCCTCCCCCAAGCCCGTGCTCACCTATCTTGTCCTCGGCTTGGCTGCTCTGCGCAGCCTCCGTGGGCGGGGCCGCCTGGGGGGCGTCGTCTGCAGCAGGGGGCGCGGCGGCGGCGTCCGCGGCGGCGGCAGGCACGTCGGCTTGTTTGGGCTCCTCCTTGGCGGGCTCTTCGGCCTTGGAGGACGGCGAAGTGTCGGTGGGAGCTTTCGGGGCGCTCTCCGCATCGGCCTTCTCCTCGGCGGGCGCGGCGGCCTGCGCGGGGGGCGCGTCGGCCGCCCCCTGGGGCTCGGCGGCGGCGGCCTCGCCCGCCTGGGCCGCCTGCTCGGGCTTCGGGCCGGCCTCGGGGCCCCCGGCCTCGGGCTTCTCCGCGGGGGCCGCGGCCTCCTTCTTCTCGCCGGCCTCCGCCTCGGCGGCGGGCGCGTCGCCCTTCTTCTCGCCCTTGAGCTTTTTCCTCGTTATGTGTCCGCGGAAGCTCGCCTGGATTTTGGTCGCAGCCTTGTGCGCCTTCTCTTCCGGTTTGACGCCGTCTTGCTCGATCTTCTGGTCCTCATCGTTCTTCTCCACCTGTTGGAGACAGAGGGACCGGGCGTCAGCGCGGGGCTCTCTGCTTTCACCCTAGACTGGATTCCTTGCCAAGCACCTGATTTGGAGTCCAAGATGCTTAAGTGAAGCTTCCAAGATACAACCCCCAGTCTCCACTCCTTGGGGGAGAGGCATGATTTTGCTTTATACCCCAGATCGGCCTTAAAAGTTCAATTCCTGCCTCAGTCTTACACGTGCAGGAATTACACGCATGGAACACTGTGCCCAACTACTAATGTGCTTCCAACCTTCATGGATCTCTGGCACTAGCAGAGTTTGGGGGTGCGGCCCTATGCTCCCAGAATGCAAGAGGCTCAAGCAATAGGGTTAATGCAAGTTTGGGGCTGGTCTGGGCTACAGAGTGATTTCCAGGATACAATGTGAGAAACTGCCTCAGAACAAACAAACAAAAAGTGGAACAGCAGCAGTATTTTATGTATATTTCCCTTCTAAGTCAATTTGGCCTATTACCAAAACTCAAACCAGTCTGGTTTCAGATTTATTTTGACAATTTAGATCATTTTTTCACCTTAGGCTTCATTCAAAGAGTTCTGAAAATTTCAAAATTCCTGAGGACTCTAAAACTTAATGATTTAAGAAATATTGGACAGCACCCCAACTCATGCCTCTCTCCTAAGATTTCAAGGTAATCAGGAAATTAATATGCTTAGGTAAAGAGCATGGTAACTATTTCTACACTAAATTCTTCCAGCTTTTATGCAAAATACCAAGGAAGCCAGGGTTTGGGGAATTTCAGAATGTGACAATTCAGAATGCTAGTCACAATATGATACCTAACTTTCTCCTATGTATGGTCTAACATCAGTAATAAGCATAATACACCAACAAAATTTGAATACAGAAAGTAATCATTCTTGAATTTAAAAAATGGAGAAATACTATTGAGTTTTCATAAGGTGGTCAATATTCACGAAATCACAACTTAACATTCCCAGATTAGTTTAAACCTAAAATTAGTCCTTTATTATCAGTAAAGCCATCTGAGGATATGTCGATATGGACCATAATACGACAATTTTTACCTTTTGTTGATAGTATCTGCCATCTTGTATATGTTATAAATGTTTTTTCCACTTGAAGATTAAGATGGAATATAGGAACAAGAGACATAGCTATAGGAAGCAATGCACGTGCACAGAGTTCTGTATCACTCTGTTGCTCACCATGGTGCAGTCTGGCTACTGCTGGTCTCTACTTTTCCCATTAACTTTTGCTCACTTTTATGAGTTCTCTTTTAGGCACAGGGAGTTACAGCAGCAAACAACACAGTAACTTTCCTTCAGAAAGCCATTAGTAAGAGTGTGTGCCATGTTCCATGTCATGAGGCTGGTTTCAATTTGCCCTTTGGCCTTGACTTTGGCCTTTGCTCTAGTTTAGGAAGTAAGCGACAGCAGCTACCACCCAGTATGTTTTCCACCTGTCAAACTAGCTCTGCCCCAGTGACCTAGATCCTACTAATCATGATTCAGTCCTATTTGACATTCTTTGGACAAGTACACCAGCCTGTCATTGCTTTGGCCCATCAGCGCTAGTGAATACACAAAGGTATTTTTTCAAACAAGATATCTGTGAGACAGCAAGCAGGATTGACAATTTTCTCAGTAAATTTCAAGACAAGTTTTGCTTTTCCCTTGGTTAATGGAGCATCCAACCCTGCAACGAAGGCAGGGATGGGCAAAAAAGCACTTTGAGGAGGCACATGCTGCTCTCTCCTCCCAGAGCCAGGCTGCAACTGCTTCTCTTTCTGATGCGCTGCCACCTTCCTGCCATCCTGCTGCTCTTGATGGCTCCTACTGGGACGCACGCTGCACAATCTGGGGCACAGGAGCAGCTGTCCCTGCCAGGAACTCTCTGCTCAGAGATGGAATCATAACCCTGTAAAATTAACAGTTGTGAATGGAGCACAGAGCAGAGCCAAGATGCGATTTATTTTACTCTATTGTGAGTTTTCTGAATGAGGCACTATCTTATGTGATAGGACATCTGCACTTAGGCACTGATGCCAAGTGATTCTTTAATATAAATACAGCTCCTTGTGAGAGTAAACCAATGGGTTCCTTCAAATCAGGCTTTTGTGCAAAAAAAGGTCCCTCTAGTGATTCAAGAAAGAAACTATTTCAAATTCCTGTTTCCCTTTAAGTATACAAAACATCGGGTCTAAAACTCTTTAAAAGCTGGAAAACACAAAATAAGAAAGCTGAGATTCTGTTATAGAGAAAGAAATTGCATACATAAAATAAGAGTTTCTCTCAGCTCTTTTCTACTAAGCATCTGCTACTTTGACTTCCCGGATGACCAAGATTTTAGTTTCTATACATAGCACTTATGTTGCAATGATTATGCAGAACATTTCACAATAGACTCATGTTTTTAATTTATGGGACTGGCCTCATCTGTATGCCCAGCAAGATGGGAAGGTGTGGCTAGAAGAGAGAAGATCAGGAAAGAGCAGAGACCAGCAAGCAGTGAAGCCAGTGACACAAGAGCATGGTACTCACACAAGTGGATACACTCAAGGAGAACCCCAAAATCCCTCACAGGCAAGCAGCTTGCCCCAAACAATGTGCCTGGCCTTCGGATAACACCGGACGTTTGTAAGACTTTAGAAATATTAGGGGTTGAGTTAAAAATATATATATATTGCAAAGATTTTTTTTATTAGATGAAGAAAAGAAGGAAGGTGCAAGGAATGAAAGGAAAGGAGAAAAAAGAATGTAGAAAGGAAGAAAGAAGGAAATTGGGTTTTAAGCAAATAAGACTATCTTGGGTATGTGAGTGTCTCCTACACAATAGCAGAAGTATAATGGATTCCATTAGTATAGCTTTAGCTGCAAGTCATTTTCTGATGAAGTTCCTTCTGCGGGTCTTAATGTTACTGGACTTAGAGTGTATGTTCTTTAGAGAGGAGATAAGGACAAAGAATGTTGCTTAACACTGGTTGGCTGAGTAACCCCAAGGTGTTAGGTCACTAAGAAATTTACACAACTAGAAATAGTTTACTTATACACTTGAGCCCAAAGGAATAAGAGATGACTCTGGGAAAGCCATGAAACATTATTTTCCTAACCCCACAAAGTGCGGGAGTCGCTGGCACAGTTTGCACTTGAGTTCCTGTCCTTCCTCCATGTGCACCTACTTCCCAAGCCCATTCTTACTGCATCACTGACCTACAATAGCTTGGAAGTTACTTGTAGCAGATAAGCCATAAAGCATCACATGAACGCTTCACTCATTTATTTAATATTATATTTATGCTAAACACACACCCTAGTGAGGAGGCCAGATACAATATGCTCATGAGTACCTAATTCTCAGAACTAAAAGTAATGCTGTCTATTTTTGTAGGACACATCAATGCATTTAACTCTTTCCAGTTATCATGGGACTACTTCAACCCTTGTAGCAAAGAAAAATTTGGTCTGTACCCTCTCTTCTGCTACCTATGAATACTATTATTGCAAATTGTCAAGTTTTCTATGAAACATAATTGATTTTTAAATGTCTTAAAATCATTAAATTAAAACGTGCCAATTCTTTTTCCTAAGAATATTTTTAGTAAACTAAAATATGGCCATTTGATAGAGCACAAGTTATTTTGAGAAGCAAAATCAATAGACCAGAGCTACGCTGAGCAGTGTTTCCTCTAGCACACTATCATTTTCACACTTGTTGAAATCTGGCATGGCCAATAAACTAATGAGAAAAAAGTTAATAGATAATATATGAAATATGGAAAGGTCCCAGTAAAGAATGACTCATTCTATGTTTATTAATAATTTATGGAGACAAAAATTCTATCTGTAACCTTAAATGATACTCTGTCAATAATGCTTTGGAGAAAGTACCTGTTAAATTTGTTTACAGTACTGCTTCTATACTTTCTTGAAATGTAGCTAAAGATATTTTATATCAAAATGCCCCTTGAAGATGAGAGAAAAGAGGATGAGATTCCCCCAGTTCTTTGGCTGTGTGTGTGTGTGAGTGTGTGAGTGTGTGTGTGTGTGTGTGTGTGTGTGTGTGTGTGTTTATATATGTGTGCTCATAGGCCACAAAACCAGAAATATGGTAGTAGAAAGGAAGAAAGGTATTTTAAGGGAGGTGGGAAATAGAAAGCATAATACAATATATGTGATAAGTAAGCAGAAGGGGAGCTAATTTGGGAAAGGAAGGGAGGCAGCTGCAGGGAGGGGAAGCACAAAGAGGGGCAGTGGAGAAGAATGAATAAAGGTAAGGTATAATGCCACATATTTATGAAGCTACTGTGATGCAATCCATTAATTTGTTTGCTGATGTAAAAATTAAGATATTGGAACCTAAAAAATTGATAGCAAAATTACCGCTGGAAGAAAGGTAAGCATCAAAAGAATTAGCTTTTATTTTGTGCATTTCTAACCCTATCTATACCTTAAAGACAGACAAAAGGCAAAGAGCACATTATAACTGATACCTCCTGGCAAAACATTCAGCACAAGACTGTCTATATTTGCTTCTGGAAACCAGGTTTTGAATATGATACTGGCACACAGCAGTTGATTAACTAGTACTTGTTTGATGTATCCTCTAAATATCAGCATCTCAAGTAATGACATTTCAGAAAGATGATCATATGCCAAGAAGTCAGAATTTAATTTGTATCACCTTTGTGAAAATCCTTCACTTCCCAGTGATGAATTTCAAGAACATCTCCATGTATATGAATGAGAGGAATCCAGCTAATAGAAAAGTTACAAAGCCACACATACATGATTAGTACTAACAATATCCCAGCATTTAGAATCAGCAGAGCTACAGACAACTATGATAAAGATAGGAGATCTATGCTGATTTTATCTACGGAAAGAGTCCTGGTGATAACTTTGTTTCCAATATCTACCTGTACCCCATTAGGAAAATTACTGAAGATATTTGCAGAGCATTGTAGAAGAATCTCTCTCTTTCTAAATACCTAATTGCTCTTCAAGATCAGGAGGACTAGTCCTTCCATTATTCAAGAATGGAAGATATCTATTCATAAACTGGCATTGGGAAGGGAATTACACAAGGCATATATTTATGGTGGCTATCTCTTGGGGCACATGCTGGGCAGAATTTGACTAGACTCTTACAGAATATATTTGGGTGTACAGACGTATGTGTAGGCTACTTAAGTAAATCCAAGACCAAAGTCACTCTGAGAAAGGGGGCTACATTCTTGAGAAAGGGAGCATCACCTCTGATGAATGATAATGCCTGCTTCAGAAAAGCTGCTGAAGTGCCAGGGTCAAAGAAGATGAAGGTGAGGGAGACACTATGCTCTGCTCTCACAGAGGTCACTATAGATATAGTGACCACTGAGATGCGAAGAAGAGAAAAGGACTCCCCTTTGGGCCACTGAAAAGATGGGCATCACAGTCTAGCCAAGAAAGCGACTCTGAGGCTCCTTCTGCTAACAACTGGAGTGGAAGGGAGAAGCACAGTCAACACATCTGGGAAAAGATGCACAAACAACCAACCAGCTGACTTCTCCCTGGGCCACTGCAGAGGTAAATCCTTCTCATAGAAAAGGCCTAAGATCAAACCACAGCCTGACGTGCTGCCTGAGAAGATGGTTGGAGATGACCAGCAAGAAAGAAGACTGATGAAATTTAGCGTAAAAACTAACATCTTCCTTTTAAGAAGCTGGAAAATGTCGGGCTGGAGAGGTGGCTCAGGGGTTAAGCCTCTGGCTTGCAGGCGGAAGGTCCTGAGTTCGGATCCCAGATCCCACGTATAGACGCCAGGCGGAAGTGGGGGCGGCCTGCGCTTCTGGTCCTGGTAGGGCGGAGCCTGTGAATCCCAGGGCGGAGGAAGTGGAGGCGTCCATGGTGGTTTGCGAATTCGTCCGTGGTTCTACACACACACAGACACACGCGCACGCACATACACACGCATATGCACACAGTTGAATAAATAATAATAATAAAAAAAATTTAAAAAAAATAAAAAAAAGAAGCTGGAAAATGTCTTTTGAGCTGGATATTCAGAAACAAAAGACAATATAACAATCTTCAGATTATTATATCCTTCCTCTTATCCATAATAGTAGTTTATTAATCTTATGGATTAAATCCCATACATAAATATTCTGAGTCAGTAGGGTCTTGATGCATTTTGCTCAGTGCCCCCTACCCTGTCACTCTAGACCTACTTATTAATATTCCTTTCCTTCTTCTTAGTATTTGCAACCAGCTAGTGTAAGGTCATTTCACTGTTAACTAAGTCTTCCCTTGAACTGTAAACTCTGAGAACACAGCTTTGTACAACCTCAGTGCTTCAGTGGCTATAATAGTGTCAGCATATCACTGATATTTGGCAAATATTTAGTGATGTTGGTTAACATAGAACACACAAATGTGCAATACTCAACCATCTGGTTGAGTGTACCTGCTTTGTAGGGAAGCTCTGGTCATAAATACTTGAACACTCATCAAACCACTTTCTCATACTTCTTTTCCTTTCTCCTTTTGTATTTTTAATGAGAGGACAGTATTTCAGTTCAGTGTTTATTGCAATTATGTGAGAAACGCATCACTCTATCTGATTCATAGTCTAGACAACTGAGGAAGCAAATAGGGACCCATGAAATCCAGATCCTCAAAGTTATATCCATCCTTAACCTACTCTAGTCCTTGTCCAGTGCTTTTTAAAGTAGAAAAGTGAATCTTCCTTGGTGTGTGGGAGCATGAGTTGTGGAGTTAGAAATTCCATGCTCTTGGAAGCTCTTGACCTTAGTCAAGTCAATTTCTGGGAGAATAGCAAGACTGTGTTGTGAAGATTGATCGAGTTCATATATATAAAATACTGTCCCTGACATATTATATATATGCTCAAATAATTGATAATTGGCATAAATTTTCATATAATATTCACTGTCACTAGTCAGGCAGGTGGTACATGCCTGTAATCAGTATTTTGGAAGTAAAGGCAGAAGGATCAGTACTTCAAGGTCAGCTTTTGTTACTGAAGGAGATAGAGAACAGCCTGGGATGCACGAGACTCTGTCTCAATAAAACAGAAAACAACAACAGTGAAAGAAAATAATGACTATCATCATCATCATCTTCTCAGGGTACTTCTGCCTCATCAGGAAAATGGGTTAAAACTTGTTAATAAGATAAATACCACAGGACGCTTGGCCATTAAACCTTTTTATTCCCCAGGATTGCTGGCATTCTCCTGCAGAAATGGGAGAAGACTCTTCTTAACTCTTCAGGACTACTGAGCTATCTGTCTTCAGAAAGATAAGCAGTAAACTGTCTAACATGATATACAATTCAGTTCTTCCCTGCCCTTAGGAAGGGGAGTTCTATTTACACTGTCAAGATTGAATCACAGCCCCATGTTTCTATCATCTGACACAAAACAACTGACTCCGTTTCAATCTTCTTTAACTTTATCCATCCCACAAAATTCTAAAAAAGCCCTGCAGCAAATCATGAAGTATTTTCATTTCAAAATATCTGATTTTCATCTGATACCACCTTGTCTTAAAAAGAAAGAAATCTCATTTAGCTGCTATTTCATTTATCTGTCCAACTGAGTCAGTTATATCCCTTTCATATTCAAACAACTGCTGGTGCAGGTTCCAAGAGCTTCTCTGTGTATTTATGTCTGCTACTCCTCCTAGTGAATAAAAGTACAAATGCAAATGCTAGACATTTTGTGGGGAATTAGCCTGGAATTGTCTCTTCTTGAGGAGAAAGGATAATTTTAATTTCAGAATTTTAGCTCCATCAAACACATCTCTTTTGCCTAATAAGTAATATCTGAATATCATGAATCTGATATATAATAAAGGTATATAATATCTGTCTACAGAGTGTACCAGAGCACATGTTATTATAATGTTTATGTGGTGGGAGATGAGAAAAAGCTTGAAGTATCATTTTTAAGTGATTTGAATTTGTATGATTCATTGCAAAATACTTTCAACTTAATAAAATTGTTCCTCAAGGAATTACAATGAAGTAGACTGAGTAAATGTGTTTTCTCCATTACAAAATAAGGAAATAAATTGGTGAAAACCCCATCACTTATAGAATGGGTCTTAAACCTAAATCCACAGTTTCTTATATTTAAAAGAACCCATTGAAGAATCCATCTAACTGTTCAATACTAAACTTTCAGAAAGTACCATTGAATAACTAGCAATTATAACAGCTCCAAGGCTAGAAATATGTAGTATCTGTAAGAGACCCGTAACAAGGCCACTTGCATGTAGTGAAAATTATTACTTTGCAGGCACAAAATATACACTGGAAAATCACAGTACCAAGATTTTTGGTGGAAGTGCAAGGAGTCCCAAGAAAATACTCTTCATTTACCAAATGTCTGAAATTCTGCCTTTGGATGCAATTCCCACATTTTCAGCTTCAAAACTGACACTGAAAACTGATACAGTAATATTCAAGAAGCTCCCTTGCTGGATCTGTCTACTACTCTGTCATATTAAGGTAAAATAAGGCAAATGACTTTATAATAATATGGCCCTTCTTCCTCTCTTTCAAAAACAAACAAAAAATACAAGAAAGAAACTCTACATGTACTCCTTGTATTCAAATTAAGAATATATATATATATGATGTTTGGGGATTTGAGGAGTTTTTGAGTGGCCCAGTCTTCTGAGTGTACTGTTCATTTGTCCCGCCCCCAGCTAAGGTCTATTTCCTCACCAACAATGTGGCTCTCCATAAACTCTGTCTTACGTGTCTGCTGAAGACCTGCAACTCCCTCATGACCCATCCCAATACCCAGATATGTTTCCTATTTTTGCCTTAGATGATCAAGAGTTAACATCTTTTTTTCCTGAAATGGTCTATATTATAACTATTTTGGTTTTTCTGAGCCATATAGTCTATCACAACTACTCAACTCTGTTGCAATAGTGAAGATGCCTAATAAATGAACACACCTGTGTTTTAATAAAACTTTATTTATGAATGCAGTTTTGCATCTAATATAATTTCAAGATGCCAGAAAAATACTTTCATTCTTTTGGTTTTCTTTCAGTCTCCTAATAATGTAAAAACTAGGCTGGATCTTCACAAGCAGAAGATCCTGAATTCAGATTCCAGGTCCCATGTAAAAAATGCCAGACAGATACGGAGGAGGCCTGCAATTCTGGCCCTGGTGGGTGGGCTCTGGGAAAACCCAGAACAAAGCAAAGAGGAGGTAGAGGTATGATTACCTAAATCACTCCTAGGCTTCCACAGGGACACACAGTGCCCTGTGACACACACACACACACACATATACACACACACACACAATAAATAAAAAAAATTTTTAAAAATGTAAAAGCTATTCTCAGTTTGTGGGCCATAGTTTCGAAGTCTCTGGGACAGAGTAAACTTGTATATTAAATTGTCGCTACACCCTTCATTGTATTAGATGTACTTTTTTGTGTGTTCTTTCTTCCTGGATGCTAGGCTACACTATAAATTATTTGAGAGACAGGAAAATGGTCATAATAATGATAATGATGATGATAGGGGTTAGTATTTATTGATCACTTTGGACCAGACACCCAACTAAATGTTTTGCATTTAGCATTTAAAAACTCTCATCATGAATATATGAGGTTGGTATCATTACAATCATAATGTATGAGGTAAGTAACATTGTTTTTGCAGATGTGAAAAATAGTTCTTGTGGACATTCTGTATTTAATAGGTGGTAGAAGTAGAATTTGACTTTCTCTGTTGCCTAACTCTAGAGTTTATCTTCTCTCATTATCTCACATAGTAAAGCCTTAATAAATACCTGGGCAATCTACATTACGGTACCTACTTCTGCTTTTTTCATGGGAGAATATGCCATCCCAAGAAATTGAAAAGGAGCTTCCAGGACAACTCACAGAGCCATGGCAGAGGCACTTTGGAGGCAGGCAAGTTTCAGAGAACTGAAAAATGGGCGACACTGAAGTTTCCCTGCCTTAGAAGTGCCTCTGCCGTTTTCTCTTACACCAGGTCCTGTGACTGTTGGGCTTGAAATAACATGACAACATGCAGAAAGAAGACAGTGGTAAGAAAGTGCATGAGGTACTTGCCAGAGCCCCACAGGAAGGACCAGATCTATAAGCTAACAGCATGCCAGCTATGCTCCCAAAAGGAAACAATGAGCTACAGCTGGAAGACCCTTGAACAACAGGGGGAAAAAAGACGTTTTCCATCAAAAAGTGAGCACATGAGCACATCGCACATGAACACATTGCTTTCGTGTGAGAGTTTTTCAGAGTTAAATGTTGCTAAGTCACTAGACAAAAGATCACACACCCTCTAATTCAAGACACCTGCCTCTGGAGATTATTTCTAACAATCTCCAGTCTGGCTGAGGGCAAGGCAGTAGAAAGCCTCTAGATTAGCTAAGGAGCACTGTGACCTGGCATTAGTATCGTAGAGGGATTCTTAAATCTCCAGGAATACTGTCTCTGTGAGAAGGGAAAGCCAAGGAGGAAAGAGTCTGGCCACAGGGAAGCTCCTGGCCATGAGGGCCGGCGGCGTCCATACTACCAAGTCCACTGGTCTGGCAACTCTTGGTGCTGAGTCTCATCTAACCCAAATATACTGACTCAGATCTGCATTTTAACAAAGTTTGGGCACATCACATGAAAAGTATCAGTTCTGGGAAGTGCACTATTCTTCTGACCAGCTCTTTAAATGGATATTTTCTGAAGTATCTGTATTTATGGAATTCAGTGAAATAAATTGGACAAGAAATAAGCAACAAAAATGCTAGTTCAGAAAGCCAGGAGGCGAGGCATGAAGGCTTGGCTCTTCTCAACCTCATTGCAACTTTGGAAGTCTCTTCACTTGACTTGTCTGTACTTTAAGAGTTGACTAGGAGATTCTGACTTCATATATATTGACTTCCTAGAAAAGAAAGCATCTGAAAAGTTCTGTGATCTAATGATCTATTCCTAGAGTCTGTGGTCTCCTCTCTGGATTTTGGCTTCAAAAGCCACACGTGTGTGTGTGTGTGTGTGTGTGTGTGTGTGTGTGTGTGTGTGTAATTGTATGGACACAATTCATTTCTATATGCACATATGTAAATAAAGAGTATGCCAGTTCCAACAGATAAAGGGCAAAACTTGCCAGATTCTCCTGTGATTGGATGCTTAACTTACCATTTGGGATACCTTTTCTTTCTTTACAGCTGGTAAATGACGCAGCTCATCAGAAAAGCAGACACTACTATACTTTAGGTACCTAATACCAACCCTTCTCAAATGCAGGACTATACCATTACATTAGTCAGCAGAAAGACAACCTTCTTCAAAACCTCTATTGATGCTAAAAGATGCTTTTCTTGACCATTTTTAAAGTTACATTGTCAGTCCGTGTGGAAAATGTGAATGAAATCCTCTGTTCTACTTAGAGGGAGAAAGGAAGACGACCAAAAAAAAAAAAAAAACAAGATATGCAAACCATAGTAATTCTATGCTATTAAAACAAGGAAAAGTAAACAGACAGGAAGGAGAGAAAAATTTTGGCTCTCATCACATCCTGAACTCATCCAGCACTGGCCAGTGCAGTACCATTCCTACCAGTTTCCTGCACTCATCTTTGTCCAGTGCAATACCCTTCTCACCAATTTCCTGCACTCATGTTTGGCCAGTGCAATGCCATTTCCACTAGCCTCTAGTATTCATTGCCCGCCAGTGCGGCACCATCTTTCTCTACAGAGCTTCTGCATGACCTTTGTCCCCTTTGATCACCCTCTTCTAGACCCAGAGGCCCATGGAAATTGGTTGTCTCCCATTTTCTCCCTCTTTTTCCTTCCTTCTAATGTAGATGCACAGGAAGTTGCACAGTGATAAAGCTTATCACAGTCTGAGTATTCGGTGTTCATTCATACTACTGAATAAATGAACACTTGGTGGTGCCAGGCGTTTCTAGGCTAAGAGGAAATCGCCCACCATCTAAATTTGGCTTTGTCTACAATCATTTCAGTTCTTTCCACCTGTTTCACTTACTGTACTTCCAAGTAAAAGAGGCTAGTCTTCATTGCCTAAGCAGCATGTTCTACAGAGTGGAGATAGGAGCGTCCAAGTAAAGAAGCCAGGGAAACTGGTCCAAATGCTGAAGGCCATTGTTTCCAAAGGGAGACTCTGACTTTGCCTCCCTAGCTGACTCTTCGGTGCTGCCCTCCAGGAGGGAATCCTGCTTACTTTGCAAAGGTCTGCTCCTGCTGACATAAAGAAACAGGCCAGTCTTGTAGTCTGGTCTCCCCCAATGCAGTGGTAAAGAAAAAGGTGCAAACAGCCCGAGGCAAGCTAAGGTGCCCTTTGCAGTCTCCAAGGCGAGGAAAAAAACTGACTGACAAGAGCGCTTCCAATTGACCCAGCTTTCTCTGCTCTTTGCATTACACCCGCTGTGTAAGCTTGCCGCCTCCCAGATCTCAGTCCACAGACTCTGCAGGGAGGAGGTGGGATGGGGGGTGGTGCAGAAAATCCGCCTGAAGAAGACTAAGGGGCCCTGTACAAGCCCCCTTGCACGACCCTGGAGAAACCTGGGGCACACTGGCTCAAGCTTTTGTTCTGTGAGTCGCGGGAAGAGATAATTATCTCCCCACAAGAACTCTCTCCTGCTTAGGGAAGCAAGAGACCTCTGAGGATGTTTGGGGAGTTAGAGGAGCGGTTGGTTCACAGCTGCACGTGTCGGGGTGCAGCCTCTGGGTGCAGTGGAGGTACAGAATACAGCAACCCCCTAAGCGCGATCCCAGCCACTCCCTAAAGTCCCGGTGGCCCAGGTCACGCCCGCGAGCGCTTACCCAGCCCGGAGTGATGAGCGCAGAAACAAAGGGATGAGATCACCAGTTAGGAACCTGGAGCCAAAGCTCCAGACAGAAAACCAGCCGCAAAGGAGAGATGACAGAAACAGGAGTCAAAAGGCAGGGGGGTGGGGGGGACAGAGACTGCGCAGAAAGCAAAGCCTGGCTTGGGGGAGAGCCGATCAAGAAGTCAGCGAGGGCGCTCAAGAGCAGTAACTGCCCAGAAAGCTCAGGCAAACCCCACCCTGCTTAGCAAAAAAGAGAACTCGCTCTAGCTCTCTGCCCTGCTCCCCAAAGTCCTTGAGTCTGTCCATTCTTTACGTGGTACACTTATATTGTGTGTCAGGGGTGAGTAGGGGCTGCAGATATATATGAAACACTCCAAATGCATATGACAGGAGTATGGAATTTACTAACTTGCTATAATCCGAGCAATACCAGTCGCCTAACTAAGATAAACGTTTCAAAGCAAGAGGCCAAAGGCAAACACATTTGGCAGAATGATGGGGGAAAAGGACTACTGAACAGCTTTTGGTTTTCCCTGGGCTGGTCTTGATTCGTATGGTAAAAGACTAAGATTGAACCTAGTCACATAAAATACTATTAACTAAACACAGATGAATGTGCATCTAGGATCACCCTGGTACCTCCGAGCTGTAGTTGACCATTTGCCATTTTTAACATCAGTTTCTCGTATGGTTCCTTGTATGGGGACTTAGGGGATACTCAGTAAATATTAATGAAGGTATGAATGAACTATCAAGTAATTCACTTATTTATCAGCCTTCCTCCCAATTAATTGGCTTTGGATCAATTTCATGGTCTGGTGGTAACTATGGGGATGGGGTGGCATGACTATATATCCAATAAGTCTCTGTCAAACTTGCACAACTCATATCTCCTACACTTCCACCTTATTTCATTACCCGCTCACATATGCCAGTAAATTACTGTCTCATTCTTCTTTCTCTCTGTGTCCTGTTGTTACCAAACCTGGGGTAATGGTGTATGTCTTGGTTTAGACACCTGTCCTCAGTAAATCCATTTTAAAAATTAAGTTAGCAGTAAAAAGCAGGAAAAGGAGATTTATTCATTGTGGCCACCTTAGGAAGAGGAATATAAAGATCCAATACCTGCCTACTCCACAGTTGAATTGAGAATAGGGTTTAAATAGAGACACATAACTAAGCAGTGGCAAGGCCTCACCCATCTTTAATCTGTCCTGGAAGGTGGTCTGCACTCTTTCAAATTCCTTCCCAAATTCCTTTCCCCTCTAGAAGACTATAGTTCTTGCCCAGGTCCCACCATGACATTCCTGGGAGAAATTCCGAGTTGCTGGAGTATCTTAGTCCAAATGCCAGAAGAATTTTTATCTCTGCCACACCAGCTCCTGTCTCCTTATCCCACAGTTTCTTCTAACTTTTGCCCAGTCAGCATGAGACACTTCCTTTGCATTCCTTTCTTCACCCTCCTCTATTTTACTTCTCTTGAGAATCTCCTGATACAAAGGTACCATGTGAACCACAGCTTTGCTATAATTTCCGTTCTTGTTCCTGTTGAATAAGCTGGCAAAAACTTACATATCAGAGAGGGATGGTGTTGGTGTGTGGTTTTATGTGTACACACATGCCCACAAATGAATAGATGTAAAGAAATAGCTTGGGGCCAGCAAGAGAGGTCTGTAGGTAATACACCTGCTACACACCTGGTGACCTGAGTTTGATCCCCAGAAGCCCACATTATAGAGGGAGAGAAATGACTTCTGAAAGCTCTCTGACTTCCACCTGTGAACTCTGGTATGCATGTATGTGTTTCTCTCTCTATCCTTCCCTCCTTCCCTTCCTGTCTCTCAACCTCTCCTTCCCTCTCCCATATGAATAAAATATTTCTAAAAGTAGAAAAATAACTCTATTGTTTGGACATGAAGTGGCTGTCCCACTTTTGATCTCGAAGTATATGAGTTTATCTGCACAAGATCTGTGCAAGATTGGGACTGTCAAAACTCTGCTGAGGAAAAGGGGGGGGGGACTTGTGGGTCCCCACCCTCCTTAAGATTTAAGTGTGGTTAATGGTTGGTGGAAAGTAGTGAGGTCTTGTCTTCAGTAGCATAGCTACTGATAAGGTGTTCATGCGTTTACACATGCTCTAGCAAGCAAACATAAGGAAACTCACTGGGACACCCCCCCCCCAAAAAAAGGCATGAAAGTAAAAGGAGAATTAGTTAGGAGGAGTTGGGGAAAATGAATATGATTAAAACACATTACTTACATGTATGAAAATGTCATAATGAAACTCATTAAGTGTAATTAATATATGCTGAAAAAAGTATTTTGAAAAGAAATGATTCTTTCTCCAACAACCCAGGAGTGTTACTTTGTATCGTTTCAATAGCAAATGTACAGATTTCCAAGGCCATGTTGGATCCACTTTAAGCGTTTACAGACAGATCTAGAAATTTTCACTTCATTTGATGTCATTCCAGTGGGAGAGACATCTTAAGCTTCAAGTTTAACAATTCATTTTTGAAATATAGCCCGTTTATGAAAGTGTTCCACTAAGGTATTAACCTTTTGCTTTCTGGAAAACAGGGGAGGGGGGAGAGAAGATCAATATTTCCATTGTTAAAAAAGAAATTGAGGTTAAGTTCATTTAAAAGATTTTCTCCCAATCAAATTTCAGATTAGTAGGGCAAGTGCTCTGTCATTTAGATCAATACTTATATTTGCAAGCTGATGAAATTGTGGCCTTCCCCTCTAAGGATGCTAATGGAGGGTGTCTGATGTGAAATACCCAAATGCATTGCTAATTGGTGCCCTAGTGGGTTACTCTAGATGACAGTGAGGGCAATCATCTGGTTTGGAAATGGGTTCCTTAAATTTACTGAAAATGACTAGATAGAGCAAGTCAGAATGTTCTAATTCTATCCTAGGGGCCCCTGGTTTTATAGTCAGTGGTTAGACCAATAAGCCACATTCCAGCAAGAGATCATCCCATGTGTAACAGATCTAGAGAATGAGTCAAACAATGATGGAGCTGAGGTTAGCCCTCTTCATCTCTCGTATTTTCCCTTGAGGCAACAGATCATGAGAAGACTGAATTTAGGACCAAGTAGATAACTGAATTAGATTGTTAGCATCAAAAGGCATGCTGTAGCCTAAGGCATTTGGAAAGTCTCAACTTATTATCCTTCCATTCTGGGCCTGAACGATACTGATTATGCAACAAGATTGTTTCTCTGTTACATTTCAATCTGAGACATGGTTTGGTGCGTCTGTGTAGTAAATATGGACTCATGCAAACAGAGGGACAGAGCCTGAAAAAAGCAGATTATTCCTTTCAGAGCAAACCTCCAAAATTTTGCACTATTTTCCTTAAATATCATAATATGCAATATAAATGCAAATTAACTCCTATTGTTTTATCACATCTACTAAGCTGTAGAATACAGCCTTCTGTAAAGTTTCTGTACATTCAAAATCTTATGCATAGAACACACCACATCCTTCAAGCACAAGCTGTATCTCAAAACATTCACCACACACCATGATATAGTTTAAGAGCAGAAAAGAACTTATGCAGAAAGGTAATGAAGTGAATGGTGGTGTGACAGGCCCATTCAATAAATTATTCTAATACAATAAGCTGATAGACATTCTTTTGTTTTGATTTTCAGAGACAATACTTTCATGTAGTCATATGAACATGCACCTTGGAGAAATCAAGTACCTACAATTCTTCAAACTCATTGATTAAAGTGATGTCATTAGATATTTTTGGTTGTCTCCAAGGTGATAGAGGTTTATAAATTAGCGAGCCAACAGACTCTAATTTTCAGAGCCTTGATCAGTGATAAATTTTGTAAGACTCTCATGTTCATCAATCAAAAGTATGATTATATTGATATAAATCAGACTTCACTGAAATCTTTTTTATGTCTAACACGCACCTGTCTCAGAAGTCTGTGAGGGTCAGAGATTCCCATTTTCTCTCTCTCTCCAACACATAATGTATTTCTTGACTAGAAAATTTTAGAATCAATGATCTACTAAAATTTTTCTTTCAATGTCAAGATTTGTTCAATATCAGCAGACATTTTTTAAACTCATCAAACCATCCAAGTAATTTTCTGGATGTTCCTGCTGAATGTCCCACTGAATTCTCACATTCTTCAAATCTTGGCGCGCCACACACTAAAGAGACCTCCACAGAGAATGTTACAGCTGCTCTACACTTATTACATTTCTGGAAAGTGGACTTGGCATTATTTCCCCCCAAGAAACCACCAATTTACACATCTGTTCTTCACAGCAACAGACATAATTACCACGATGCTGTTTGCAGTCACATGACCCCGCGAAGGAGCACTGGTTAAACATCTGTAAACATGGATAAACATCATATTGTGTCTCTTTCTCAAGCAATTTCAGCAGTTTCTGCTGGAGGGTAAAAGAAAAAAAATCTTTTGTCCGTCAGTGTTCAGCAGATCCGCCTTTCTGAAAGTGAGCCTGCGTGAGATTGGTTTTGCCCCCAGGACGGCAGATTTTGCTGAAGCACTCTTTTGACTCAGGAACGTAGCGTTCCAGTTAAATGGAGCTTTGAAAAATCAGGCCATAAGAGAAGTGTGTTTCAGTAGCATTGAGTTTTCTCATTGCTTCCTAGGCTCTTTCCAGCAAGAGCTGGGCTCTTCACTAAGGACAGTTTGTATTTCTTAAGTGTCTTTCTCCAGAGAAGAACTTTTCAGATAAACTCGTGTACTTTGCTACAACATCCACAGCAGGTGGATAAGTGAACATGTATGTGACTTGCTTAAAGTGATGCTCACGGTGAATACATTACTCAACATTTGAATTACTTGGTACTTTCTTACACAGTGGAGTACATGAAATACAGATTATACTATAAAGCGGGAAACTTTAATCAGTGAAAATCCATTGAACTGGGTTTTACAGCTTTAAATGAAGATAGATTTGCCACCAAAGTAATAAATAAATGCCTATGTAAAGTGGATCTCGTATAAAGAGAATAGACTAGGAGAACAGACAACCCATGTTTCCTTCTTCCTTATAGTCCATGTATTTTAGAAAACATTCCTCAATATTAATCTTTGAGATTTCAAATTCTGCTTTAAAAGTTAGTAGAGGTATAGTTTTCATGTGACAATCCATTAAACATGAAACAAGGCAAAAATGTTACTGTTACTATAATAGTTGTATTTACATTTCGACAAATGACCAGACTCTAGAATCAGTATAGAGCAGGAGGTTCCAAAGTAAGACCTAAACCCTGGAGGCAAGATAGGAAGACCAAATTTTCAACTATGATTAGGAAGAAGGTAGCAGATCTCTAAATAAGAGGTTCAAACCATATTTAAGTCCTTCACAATAAGAAATATAGTCCTGGGAGAAACAGGAGTTATAGTCAGTAGACTGATGGTGACAAAATACAACATGGAAAGAGAAACCAGCCTTCAAAAATTTTTGTACTCTTCTTCAACACTGAGAAACTACCCCATATTTTGTTTTTAAAAAGTTAATAAAATGTATGTTCCCTGATGTTCAGTGTCATAGAAAGAGAGTCTTGGATTTTTAGGTCAGCCTTTCACTCACTGGGTACCTGGCTCATCTAACTAATTCTTTCATCTTGCGTCACAGCATTTCAGACATTTTTGAATAGCAGAACATGATCAGAGTAAAATTATACAAAATTGCACAATCAATAATATGTTGGAGAAATTCATTTTGTCTCAAGATGGCTGTCTGAATGACAATTATTTTCAAAAGTTACTAAGTGAGATAGATGCATTGCAAATATTAAGTAAGTTAAGTGAAAGAATTTAATAAAGTATTTCTTTGACAATAAATAGACATCAGGAATAGAGATACAGAAAATGTTAGGTATGGTGCAGATTACATGAAATGAAAACAATTTAAAAAATTAAATAAAGCACAAAGAAGCATACACTCAACATGAAGTACATGGTACACTTAACATGAACATGTGATGTAGCAGTTTAATGGCATTATTACTGAAGGGGGTTACAAGCGGAGTAATGGGGTTCAATGCTAGATAATACATCAGTGTCCCACGAACAGAAAGATCTCAACCAGATGCTAACAGGGAATACCTAATAGGGTACACTTGAAAGAGTCAAAAGCAGAAATAAGATTTCCAAGCAAACCATTTAAAAATTAATAAAATGAAACTAAATAGGGCTTTGGCAGTATCCATGCTTTGTTTTCTAGCCCTGTGTCAACTGGTCAGCCATTTCGTGAAAGTTAATTGTTTTTCACATTCCAAAATCACTGAAAGTGAAGCAGTTTTCTTTGACATTAGCTTTACGCTTAGATTTCAGCTTTGAGGATTGTGGTCCAAGATTCATATCTGCCTGTCTTCCTACGTCATCCTGAATGCAGGCCTCCTCCTAAACACTCATGTCTACTTTCTAGTCCTCGCCATCAAATACTCTTACAGTTCTCATCATGGTCTCCGTAAGGCTTCATGAGCACACCTTTCTCATCCCTTACCTCTTGCCTGCTTCCTCATCTTCAGAGCCCTTAGGTTTCAATCGCTCCTTCAGTATTTCTCACTGACTCCCCATGACTCCCAACTTCTTAAATTTCAAGCTCCTTAACTGTGAATTGGATCCTGCCTCATAATGTGGGAATCACACACACACACACGCACACACATGCACGCACACACACAACCTGGTAATAGGGTTTCTGAACACAAAGCTTCCACAAATTAATTAAAAACCAAATGAGTAATGAATATAAGTACTTTCTGGAAGTGCTTGTGAATGCTGTGTCTGGCGGTTTCACCAAAGCCTTGGTTTTGCCATTTTCTCCCCCCCCTTGGGTCTAATTTTTTTTTTAAATTTATTTCCGCTCATACAATTTCTAATGACATAAGCAAATTTCCTTACTTTCACCAAAGCTATCCGAGCATGCCATCACAACACATAATGCCACAGACATAGCTCGATGCACTCAGCTAAGACGGGAAACTATTCATGCTCTGGATTGCAAAATATTTTGAACATATATACATTTTAGCTGTTGCAAAAAGCATAATAGTTTATACAAAAAACAAAAACAGTATTTCCCACTATGCTGTCATCATTGCCACGTGTATCCAACTAGTATGCCTTTGGACTATGTTATGTTAGAACCTTGACTTTGAACATTGCAGTGTAAGTTGCTGCCTTGAGTTTCAAAGAATATCCTCTAGTGAATTTTGCTTTGAGATTAGGACAGAATTTCTGACAATTCCTAAAATGACCATAACACATGCTTCTATCATTTTGTGCTACATACTTACGTGAATCAGCTGTCTCAGCACGAATGACTACAATAAAATCAAAATGTCCATCAACTCTGAAAAGCACTCAAGATGCTGCATATCCTTAAGTAGCAAATATTCAACCAAGACTTTTATAAAAATAAACAAGTCTTTCCATCTCATTAGTATGGAAATTTGCTTATGTCATTAGAAATTGTATGAGCGGAAATAAATTTTAAAAAAAAATTAGACCCAAGGGGGGGGAAGAAAACGGTAAAATTACATGTATGTGAGCTGTTTTAAAGTAAATTAACTTATGGTTTCTTATCAGTAAATTCTTTATCTGTATACTTATACACAAGATGAAGGACTCGAGAGAAGAGCAGTTAAGAAGTCCTGCATTAATTGAGAGCCTTGTTTTATTTTTTCTAGTGCTATTCACTAGTTTATGCATATTTACACAAAATAACTGCCTTTTTCTCTTCTACTTTACTCAGTGTGTGCTGCTATAACAAAAATAATATAAACTAGATTGCTTATAAACAACAGATTTATCACCTCCTGAAGGTCTCACCTTCAATACTGGGGGCTATAGGCAATCCAGAGTACAGCACCCTCTTTAATATGGAGGCATTTGAATGTTTGAAATGTGTCCCTCATAGACTTCTTTGGGAAGATCATCATACGAAGAGGAACTTTGCGGGTGGAAGGTAGTCACAGTGGGTGACCTTAAAGTAGAGTAACTCCATCCTACTTCCTGCAGGGGTTTGCTCTTACAGCTGGCAGTGTGGCAGCTCTCAGACTCCTGGAGAGATGAAACCTAGTCTGCCTCTAACTTTTGCTGCTAGCCATGCCTTTTCCGCCATGAAGGTCTGTATCTCCCCTGTGGAACCGCAAGCTGAATAAACGACTTAAGTCGTTCGAGCCTAATTGTCTCACAGCAACATAAGGAGTAACTGGTGCAGGGGGGATTTATACCATTGTCCCATCATAATACATTTCACAGCAGTCAGGAAATACAAGTTGATTGTTTATTTTCCTGGAAAGAAGCATTTAATGTGAAAAATAGGGTGAGAAGAGAGTTTCTGATCCATCAAATGGCACAAAAAGAGATTCATTGAAAACTTGTTGCTGGGGTTTTTTTAATTATGTTTTATCTACAGAAGGTGGCAATTTACTAATTTTGGCACTGGGATTATGTTTAATTCAGGATACATAGGTGTCCTCCCACTTTGGCCACCTTGAGTCTTTGTTATATTAAAAACACTCAACATAAAGCTTGAGTGCTGTAATTTTGGGATCTTCTATTTTTGTTTCTATCCTTGAGTCTTGTTTCTATTCTTGAGTGCTGATTCATCAAGTTTTCATTGTGTCCAGTGAGGATGCTTTTATGATCATCCTGTGAAATGGCAGCTTTGAAAGTTTCTTCTGAGCACACACAGTCCACACAAGCATTTTTTTTTATAGGAAAGATCTTTATAGGTCACAAATGTTGGACAGATTGGTGGCCTAGGCCAGACAATCTGTTTATCCAAGGCTGACTTACTCCTGGGACAGTGGATCCTAACAGTGAGAAAATTAGAAGAGATTCTTAGATCATAGCTTAAGAATAATCCAAACAAGGAGGCATAATCCAATATGCTTTGGTTTTACTGGCATATTTAAAAGTTTGGATAACATTTTTTTTAAAAAATCAATTATTATTAAAACAAGGTTGCGATAAATGACATCAACAACACCCAAAATAGCAATACCAAAATCCTCTAAAATGCCATTTTTCTTTTTGCATATTCATATTGCCTGCACGATACTCTATTTCCTTTTCGGTGGGAGTTTATCATGCTTGCTAAGTTTGATGCTGAAAAACATCAAGAAATATCATCCATAAGATATTTCTAGGCTTTTTTTTTTAGACTTAGAATTTGATATAAATTCTTCAGATTTATTTTAAAGGATTTTTCTAGGATTTTTCGGAGTGTTGAGTCCTCACTGAATAACAAGGGCTAGTGCTCTGGAACACGCAGAGAGCCTTTGGGATAACGGCCATTAACTTTGCATTAATAAACTTATAAACATTGTGCTACATATATCTGAATTTGGTGTTTAGTTTCTGTCTCTGGATGAGCATGGAGAATGGTCAGGTAAAATGAAGTTTGAGATAAAGGCAAGAAGACAAAGGTGAAAGAGTTCACCAAGTGAACTGTCTGTAAGACCTGCATAGAGAGATAAAGGCAATTGTGAGACCAGGAAACATGGCAAATTTGCACTGTACTGCACACCTTCTCTCAAAAAGCAATTAATACTAATTAATTATCACTTCTATTAAGATGCTATTTTGACCACTTTATCTAAGTTTTCGAATGAGGAGTAAACAAAAAAAAAAATTAGTTGACATCCTTTAGGCTAGGCACTTAATAAATATTTCCTAAAACATCTGTGAACAATTCATTAGTAAAATGACTGCTAAAATCCTTTCCAACTTAGATCTATGATGAGGTGGAAGATGATCTATTAATAAGTAATAATATTAATAATTCAAGGTAATATTGGGATCAACCAACATATATTTAAAGGTATTTTTTTCTCTAGGAAAAGATTGAATGATTTTTATTTTCTTCCTGTCTCAGAAAGACTGTGGACTCACAGATGCTGAACATATTGTATAGCAGCAGAGCTGCCGCCTGACTTCTATTAGAGTCTCTGCTAGAGATGGGGCTTTGGGAATACTCAGAGATGGAGTTCTAGTGTGAGATCACCTTACAGCCACAGGATCTGGTGATTGGCATTGTTCAGCCTGCATCATATATTTTAGCCTTCCATTCCCCTAAACCTCTTAAAATGTTTCAAAATATACGAAAAGGATCAGTGATGGTTTGATTGTCCCCAACAGACTCATCTGAATCCTTGGTTGAGGTGAATGTTTGGGAAAGTCCTGATATCTTTAAGAAGTGGAGATTTACTGGAGGAAGGCATGTCAGAGAGCAGGGCCTTGAGCTTTGGCCGCCCCGCCTTGCTTTCTCTAGCAGTCTGCTGGTGGCTCTCTCTGCCTCCATGATAATGAATGTGACTTAAATGGCCTTCGGTTTGTGCCGCCTACCATGCCATCTGCTCTAGGATTCCCCCCTTTATGGATTATATCCTCTCCAAACCATAAGCTAAATGAATCACCCTTCCTTTCTTAAGCTGGTTGTATGAATGAAAGAGTAACTGTGACAGGACCACTTTTTTTTTTTTAATCTCAATTTCCAAGTCACTGACACTAAGAAACATGTAGAATTCCAGCAGCAATGAAACTGATTAGGATCACAGCAAACTCTGTAATCATCAAGTATTTTTCTTTGTGTTTTGAAACTTGAATCAGTTCTGGAAGCTCTTGTTAGTTTTATCATGGAATGTTCATGCCATGTTAGTTATGTGAATGGGAACTGGAATTCAAATAGAACATGTTTTATCTTAGTGTTTAGAATGCCTATAGTGACTGACTTATTATTCTTTTTCAGCCAGTGTTTGAAGTCCTCTTACTTTTACCCATTTATCACCTTGATAGTCCTGTCCTAAGACTATCAAGTAAGATACAATAATCAGTCAAAACCAGACAGCACTGGTGAGAAAAGCAAGCATTCCCCTAGTAGTGTCTGCAAGAAATAAATAAATAATACAGTCAACATGTCACAATTTAATGAATATAAATTTATCACAGCAGGAAAATCCTCCCCAAATAGCTAAACAATTGAGATGTAAAAGAAGAAATAAATTAACATTTTTATGGTGGTAGATAGGGCCAAATTTTTCTTTCCTTACTCTTTGAAAATTTACACTCACATATCTTAGATTGACAGCTAAAAGACTGAAGAAATATATAAAATGCTTCTGATCAAAATGACATGGAGGAGGTAGAATGGATTCACTAGATAGTGCATATGTTTAGTTTACTATGTGTAAGCATAATTTCCTCATTTGCTATCTATTTACTAAGCACCTCTTGTATATCATACATTATACGAGGTTCCAGGAAATAGAAATTTCTTAAAGAATCACATAGTTCTTATAGAGTTTAAATACAATTGGAATGGAAAGTGATAATAAATTATTACCTTGAGTAAGGACAAGGGGAGGAGAGAAAAATGAAAGAGAACTGATGGAGACTATAGGGGTGAGTGCTAAGATTGAGCAGGTGAGATGCAAGTGCACCTCTCAGGAAGTAAGAAAGAAAGTCCCAAATGTATTTTACAAAGCTCTTCAGGCAGAGAGAGCAGCAAGGGGGAAAAGACCAAAGTTACTGCAACTGCACAGGCAAAAACTCATAGTTCCTTGGGCCTAAAGTTGCTGAGTACTGTGCTATATCTTGAGTGCAGGCAAGAAATGGCTTGGATTATGATCATATCTAAATTCACGTTATCAATGGGAAGATCAGAGAAATGTGGTAAAAAAACAAACAAATCAGACAAGTAACAAGGAAAGGTAGGCCCAGGAAGTGCAGTAAGGAAAATACGCCAATTGGTTAGACCACAGGTGCATAGCCACAGGACCTGCTCACCACAACCACTGAGGACAATTGCAATCTCCAGAGCATCTTTGCATAATTACCAAGTGGCTGGGTCTAAGTCTTACTTCCATGAAGGTGTGGCCTTTTCCAGCTCTAATCTAAGCAGGCTAATTTTTCTCACATTGTCCACATCTGTGATTTCCAGACTCCAACAATCAACATATTTAGTCCTAAAACACAGGCAAATTTAAGTCAGTAACACTAATTCTTATTGTTGTAGGCAGGGTATTTCATCTCTCAATAAACCAATTATGTGTTCATTGGACTTCAGGCACACATATGAACACATATGCACACATTCCTTACTCTAAATCTAGAAATTACTCATTTAAGAATCCTTACATTACATTAGTAACAAACTTACATTGGTAACAAACTGCAGTAGCAGTAAGTTATGACTCACATTAAAAACTTACTACATACCAGGTATTCTTTTAAGATTTATGTATGTAATAACTCATTTTAATCCATGAGATCTTTTCTAGTTGTGGTATTTTAACCTTTAGATTTATGAATATATTTTATTTACAAAATTCACCCTCCAAAACTCCAAGGTTGGTTAGGTAATCCTTCTTCTGTACAAGAAGAAACACTATTCTATTATTTCTATACTTGAGGATATTCTTGAACAATTAGGAAAGTTATACTTGAGATTAATAAAATAGCCTGGGACATATTCTAGAATACAGATTTTAATTGGTATGTATGATCTATGATATTATATTATACCAAATTTAGAGTAAATGCTTCTTTTTGAAAAGGAATATTATTTCTGTTTTTCCAGTACTTGGAATAGTCCTGGACTCATAGTTGATGAATAATAAAGTTTTATTGAGTGAATAAAGTAGTTTGCCATAATATTCAAGAAAATATTATCTCCAGAAATTAGCCCTAATGAAAAAGACCAATAAAGAAATAAGAGCTAAAAAAATCCCCAAAAAGCAGAGAAATAGCTTCTGTCTTCCATTTATAAGAGTTGTACTCATTACTGAACCTCGTAAATATTGACATTGATTTTTTAAATATAAGGACATGTATATCCGAAAGTTAATGATGTGACCTTTATTCCCTCCCTCTAAAAGAATTAATAGTGACAAAAGAAAGATTTCAGTTTGACCTTTTCCAAGAGGAAGGACCTTGAACACTGAGCTTCTGGACATGAACACTAGGGACAATTGTTCATAAAATCAGAGTTTCACGAATTCTGTTCTCTAGGTTTCACCAGAGAGAGAGAGAGAGAGAGCTGAGAGAGAGAGAGAGAGAGAGAGAGAGAGAGAGAGAGAGAGGAAGGACTGATTACACAGATCAGTTGATCACCAAACCTTACTTTAGTCAAACAACACGTTTTTTTTTTCCAAACAATATTTCCCCTGTCAAAAAGTTTCTGTAGCTCAAAAAAGAACAATTGACCTCAAAACTCTTTTATTACTGAATGGCAGTTATTACTGTGAGGTATGCAGACAACAGGAGGAGAATGTATCCTTGAGGGATTTAAGACAAAGGTAATTTTGCAATTCAAATAGTCTACCCAGTATGTGTAAGCACTGAAGAGTGCCTTCGTACAGTCTAAAAGAGGACATTTCAGAATGATGTTTAACAAGTCCCTAAGAAAACAAGAATGGACATTACACATGGACTGGGGAGATGGTTCAGTCGGTCAAATGCTTGTAATACAAGCATGAGCACCTATGCTCAGCTCTCCAGCACCCAAGTCAAAGCTGGTATGCCTGTGATAGCTCCACTGAGCAGGTATTGACAGGAGGACTGCATGGGCTCGCTGCACAGCCAGTTTAACTAACAGTGAGCTCCAGCTGTAGTAAAAGACACTGTCTCAAAGAGAGAGAGAGAGAGAGAGAGAGAATGAAAAGATGGAGAACAATTAAGGAACACATTGGACATCATCCTCTAATCTCCATATGAATGAACAAATATGTATACCTGCATCCAAAAATACATACATGCATGAGCACATACATACACACATAAACAATATGCACATATTTCATATGTGTGTTTGTAACATTTTTGTGTGGATAAACACAAAATAACATGAGGAGAAACTGCTAAGCAGGTTATTATAGACAGAATGAAATATGGAACAATAGAGAATGTGAAAATATCTAAAGTAAAGTGATTTTATGAGCCAGTAAGATAGTTCAGTAGGTCCAGGTGCTTGACACCAATCCTGATAGTGTGAGTTCAATCCTAGACCTGTGTTTGAACCTGGAATCCATTTGATAGATACAGAAAACTGACTCATAAGCTGTCTTCTGATCTCCACATGCATGCTGTATCATGCCTATGCATGTACACTCACACACAACACAAACACACACACACGCTAAACAAACAACCATACATAAATAAATAAATAAAATATGAAAAATGAAATGTTTTTTCTTCAAAGAAATATTATTGCAGTAGAATGTTTGAAAGAACACAGTTATGCAGAATGGAGAGGGCAAACATTTTCAGTGGGGGAAATAAGATTAATTTTTACCAGGTAGCAAGAGCTCATTTGTAAAAAGGGCAGTTTTTGTCATTCCCTAGTTTAATTTGTGTCCTTCTTGTACCAACATAGACCTCATCTGCTGAAACTAAAATCCAAGGAAACTGCATGTAAATTGCAGAGAATTTGGTGACCTTCAGTGTCATGTATCCATTGATTGACACCTAGATCAGTGGGATGGGCACAAGAATTCCTTTCTGCAATGACAACTACACTACTGCTTGGTTTGTCTCTCAGTTTTGCCATATCTCACTGAATCAATTTCCCCACTGTGGATGCCTCTATAATCTACTTTCTCAGCAACCTAAACTACTCATACATCTTCTCTACCTCCCACATAATTACCAAAATAAAAAATGTACAACTGAAAAAAGTGACTCATTTTTTCAACTGAAATCCACTTTATCTTGCTTTTGTTACAATCATTTGTTCCCTAAACAAGAAACCTGTACTCCTTTGGTCTTTGCCAAATCTGATTCTCGTGTGAACACTATCCCCAGTCTACAAAGTATATTTCCAAAGAGGTTTTCGTGTGTGTCTGTGGGATGTGTCAATGTATGTGTGTATAGTTATATGAATATAGGCATATGACATGCATGTAGATGTCAGCGGGCATCATTTAAATGCCTTTCCTGCTGCTCTGCCTTGTTTGAGACAGGGTCACTTTATGATTGCTGCAAAAGCCAGTCTAGCCGAGAGCTTCTGGAGGTTCTCGGTCCTCTGCCTGCAGCTCCCTGTAGGCATGCTGGGATTACAGATGCCTACACAACTACTTCCAGCTTTTACATGGGAGCTAGGGACCTGAAGACGGATCGGCAGATTTGGGTGACAAGAGTGTTATCCTAAGCCATCTCTTCAGCCCCCAAAAGTGATTATGCGTCTGTGTGTGTAACTGATTTAAAACTTATGTTATTATTTCCTAAAGAGATAAACTTAAAAAGTGTTTCTTACCACCCTGACCCAAAAAAATATACTTAATCTGGTAGCTTTTAGTTCAAAGAGTACTAGCTTCTTCATGACTATGAGCCATTCATCCTCCTTGGTGATTTTCTGAACTCTTCGCATAAAGAGGATACTTTGGAATGATTCTTCCTTACCAGAATTCCAAGGGAAAACCCAATTCCTTCTCAGTTCTACTTCTAAGAAATGATTCCACACTGTTTATGAGAGATGTTGATCCTACCATCGGTGCTTTCATTACTCTCTATGAGAATCTGCTAGATTTCACTCTTATTTATGAGTTTGGGAAAAGGTATAGCAATATCAGATAAAAAGATGTCTCCATTTTGTGACATCATAAAAACACCAATAACTAAGCATCATTAATGCTTATAATTTTTTTAACAAGATATTAGACTGCAGTCAAGAAGGAGTATATCTGTAACCATAAATTAGATGACTGACAAAGAGAAAATTGAAGGAAGATTCCTTAAAGTATAGTAATTTTAGGTATAAGGAAAGGACTTTCCTTTAGGAGATAGCATAATTCACTAAGGAGGCAAAGCCCTATTTTTAAAGTGACTACTTTAACTTAACTAAGATGGATAGTAGTTGCTAAATTGTCAGCATTGCTGATTTTGATCATGATTAAAAAAACCTCTCTACAAAATGGTGACCATTATTTACTAAAGTAACCAGCTAGTACATTTTAGGTAAAAAACAAGACTATACGGTCTTAACTCTGTGTGAGAAATTCATTAGATGCCCAATTGTGGACTGTACTAACAGTGGGCAAGTTCCTTAATTGTTCACTGGAAGTTGAACAAGATTTGTCTTAGTCCTAAAGTTTCCTTTCACATACTGTTTATTGAACACTAATATTTGCTCATTTGGATAGACTGCTTATTCAACTTCTATTTAAAGATAACCTTCCATGCATCAGACACTGGGTTAATGCTATATACAGGAAATAAACATAGCACAACTCTTTCCCTAAAGGAGTTCCTAATGTAACAAGAGATAGAATACAAGGAGGTGTGTGGGATATTACAGTAATGTCAGACAGAGTTATGGCACAGAAGGCAGGATAATCTGAAGGAAGGCTTCAGGGAGCATTCATACAGAAGACTCTTTCAGCCACACTGTGAAAATAGTCAGAACTGAGCTGAGCAGAAAAGGGGTGGAAGTACATGGATAACTAAATAAGATATCCTTAGAAAGGACAGAATGATGTGGGTCATCCCTGGAGATACAGAATAGCAAGAAGGTCAGGATACCAATAGGGGTGGGAAAGGTTAACAAACATATTTTTTAAGTCAGAGTGTGTGCAAACTTAAAAGAAACGTGCCATGTCAACAGCAACCCAGATATTTACCATCTTCAGCAAAGAGAATTCCAGAGCGAGAGAACATTTGCAAGTGAGTTGGACAGAAGCCATGCTTGATGTGTTTACAACTAAAAAGGAGGCTAAAATACTCATAACCAAGAAAATATGGGTGTAAGAAGACAGAGAAGGAGCAAGGATGGATACATAGGCATTTTTAGGCCTGTGTGATTATAACTTTGGTTTTAAATAGAGTTTTAAGTAGGGAAAGAAGAAACACATTTCAAGACTTTTTTCAAAAAAAATCAATCTGGTTCTCAAGAGAAGTTTGCTTTTGAGGCATTGAGGGTAGAAGAAAGAATACTAAACAGTCGCTTATTGTGTTAGTTTTCATGAGAGATTGTTGAATTTAGAGATGACTAGAGAAGATGAATAGACAGAGGAGAAACATAGTTCTCGGGTAGAAAATGAGAGAAATGGAAAAACTGACATGATTTTTTGTTTATTTGGTTACTATTATTGTTTTCACAGAAGCTAAACATAAAACAATAGCATTTAATGATGAAAGAATGATATAGAGGAGGAATTCAGGACTTAATTTATAAAGAACTCGACTGGATGAAATTGAAAGGGTTTGGGAACAAGAGATCATGGCTTCTTTCCAGTGGATAGCTCTACCCAAAACTCTAGAAATTAAACTTGGATGATGAGACTTGATATGTGAGACCTCTGAATCCACATGAGAGTTATGGCCTTGGACTTTGTGCTGAGTAAGAAAGAAACTATAACAATAGAGACAAAAGCTTTACAACACTGATTTTTCAGATGTTGGCAGGAAACAATGAAGCCAAGGGGAAGCTGATTGGGGAGATAGCAGTCAAAAACATGAGAAAAGTTTCAGTAGAGATGCATATTATAGAAGCCAAGGCTCTGAATGCTAAGTTATAGGCAGAAGTACTAGAAAAGGGCAGTTTTCTTGCTTGTTCAGTTGGGCAATCTTTGTCTTTGTCCTAACTAAAGTTTGCCTTCACATACAGTTCAGTGAATACTAATGTGTACTCATTTGGATAGACTGTTTACTCACCTCCTATTTAATGATAGATATCCAAAGAAGTTGTACAAGACAGTCTCATTTGTCTTTCTGAGAGGTGGCTGAGCCTTCTGTCTGTGTCATGTAATATCTTGAACTCAAAAACAGAGTTCATGATATCCATCAATATTTCAATTGATGGTTCTTGAGCCAGACACAGAATTGGGTATCTTGACTTCAAAGAATTTGCAAACTAATTACTGGAATCAGCTACAAATAAATATAAATAATTATATAAGGCTGGAATTGGTGAATGATGGGGACATAGCAAGGGAACAGGGACAGTTCACACAGGTCATATAATATCTTAAAGAGGAAAATGTCATGCAGAACTGCAGCAGTAGAACATGTCTATAAATGGAAGAAATCTCTACTCAAGACATGAGGATGAGATTAAAATAAGAAAAAAAAAGGAGGGCTTTTCAAATCATGGGGGTGACAATGAAGAAGTGTAGGAAAACTGATACTTGAGTTTGTTCTGTGATAGGACATTTTGTAATCCCCTTTTCTCTTTCTCTCTCTCTCTCTCTCTGTGGTGTGTGTGTGTGTGTGTGTGTGTGTGTGTGTGTGTGTGTGTGTGTGTGTGTCCAGGCATGTATAGAAAACACCTGTGGAGGCCCAAAGGTGAATTCTAGAATCATCCTGGATTGCCCAGCCTCCTTATTGTTTTGCTCTGGAATTTTCCACTTCACCTTCCAGGGCCAAAAATATAGGCCACCACCATTTCTGCCTGGCACTTTTATCTGTAATCTGGTGATCTAAACATCAGTCCTTTGCTTGCAAGGCAAAGACTTTAACTTCTGAGTCATCTCCCCATATTAAAAATCTAGGAAAGAACTTTGCTCAGAACTTTCATTTTCTTTAAAAGGAAAACGATAATTCATAGAGACTAAATTTGTATAAATTTGCACACTTGTTAATGGAAGAACCAGCAGAAGAGAGGGCAAGATTGTGGGTTGACGGACAATTCTGAAGAGCCAGAAATAATTAAATTAGAATTAATTCTTTAATCCCCCTCCAAATGGAAGTTTTAAAGAAAAGAGGAGTTGAATATAAAATTAACCAGCAGCAGAGGGAATTTTGTGCATGGGAGTTTCTTGTCTGAAGCAAACAACACAAAAAGTGAGTATTCTTTTTTCTTCTGAGGATTGTTTCTGACTAGTACTCATCTAGATGCATTGAAAAGAGATTAATTCATTGCAGGCAGTTGTGGGAACTAGAAGTTTAAATATCTGGAGTCTGGCTCTCTTTTAAATACTCTGAGAAAAGCTTACAGATTGGATGGACAGGTGTGAAAGATGCAGCAAGCAGCATTTGGCAACTTAAGCTATGGTCCTTTGCAACAGAAGGAAAATAACCATTGTTTTGTGTTAAGTGTCGGGATACTGAGAATGTACTTGTTGTGTATGAATGTGAATTGTCCCCTACAGACTTATGTGCTCCAATACTTAGTCCCCAGTTTCTGACACTATTTAGAAAAGTTGTGGAACCTTTAGGAGGTAAAGTCTTGCTAGAAGAAACACATCACCATAGGCGAGCCATGAGGTTAGATAACTGTTGGACTTCCCATTTTCTCTTTAACCTTCCTGTATTTAACTGTATTTAAGGTAGTAGCTGGCCTCATAGTCATGCCTTCTCAGCCTGCTCTTCTTACAGATTCTATAGCCTCTGAAACCCTAAGACAAAATAATCAACTGTTTCTCTGAATATAAAAGACTAACTGATACAGCCCCAGCATGTGTAAAAGGTAATGTTGAGACTTGGAAAGTCAAAAGTACATAACCTAGGAAGATGATAATAGTGTAACAGTGTAACATGGCATTTTCCAAGATAATAAATGGAAGAAAAATATTTCTATTGTCAGAAAAATCTCATGTTAGGAGAAAGTTGATTTTCTACTTTTTTGTTGTTGTTGTTGTTCTTTACAGATAAATTTTTACTCTGTATCCAGGATGAGCAAAGTAATTTTAGAAAGATATGTTTAGTAGACTAAACTTAAGTTTATGTATAAAATTTATAGTTATGCTAGACTGCTAATATAGGAAAATAGGAGATGCTTAATTACTTAATTACTGAAAGTTATTATTTTGCATAAGAGGAAGCAATGAGTATGATGACAAATTTGACATTTTTCTTCCCTTTAAATAAGAAAGATAATTAAATGAGTCCTAAGTATGATTACATATATAAGTATACTAGCATTCAAACTTTTTGGACTGTTTTCTGAATATTATTATTAAGCCATAGCTTAAGTTGCCAAATGCTGCTTGCCACATCTTTCACACCTGTCCATCCAATCTGTAAGCTTTTCTCAGAGTATTTAAAAGAGAGCCAGACTCCAGATATTTAAACTTCTAGTTCCCACAACTGCCTGCAATGAATTAATATTCTCTTGGTCATATTGAATTGTCCTGATGATATTCAGAAGGTAGTTTTGAGCTATTTGTGGTCATTAATGTTTCAATGGCAGTTTTTATTAGAAGGTTAGGGCCCATTTCCAAACTGAGTGGCTCTGTTTCATAACTATAACCTCCTCCTCTCTCTTTTCAATTATGTAAGTCCTCTATTCTCCTCCTTTCTGGTTTTACAAAGATAAGTAAGGGAGAAAGGTCAGCATGAAGTATAAAATGTATAAGCTATTAATCTCATCCTTAGGGTTTCTATAAGTCTTCAGTTGACTGCCTGTCAATGTGCAGATACAAAATCTGACTGAGTTTTTAAAAGGCCATCAATCAAAGGCAACTAAAGCTCTGGGGACCATGAATTAAGTACATTTCCATGAACAGCTTATTTGAAAGATTACACAATACCACCTGTGCTTTCCACAGTAGATTTTCAAGATTTTCCCCTTCTCTTTCATTGGACTTCACAAATCTTTGAGAGTTAAGAAAGTATTGCAAATCACACTCTTTAGAAAGATGTGTCTGAATAAATCAAATCTCCAACTCTAATGTTACCAAAGAAAAAGTTGGTACTTTTTGAGTGAAATCATGTCACCTTTCCCTTTTTTAAAAATTTTAGATGTCTGTTGAAATATTGATGCAAGAAAACTTGGATTTGGGAGAACATTTTCTAGAAGAAAGTGGAATGGGGAGTTTTCAATGGGTCACCAGTTCTTTTCATGTCTCAGAAAAAAAAAAAAACCTGACTTTTTAAAAATAGATTTATAGCAAAGGATTTTGAAATGTGGTATATACCCAAAATGTACACAGTACATTTTTTTCTCCTAGAACTGGGTTAAGAATCTAAATATCCAAGGTGAGTTGTCCAGAAGAACAGTTAGCAAGACTATATGGCAGCTAAAATTCATCTCAGATGCAACATGTGCCTATGAAGCCAACTTCAATCTAATGACCTAAGAATTGAAAACTAAGAGAAATTTTCCTGTGGGATGGCATAACTCAGTGGTAAAAGGGAGAGAACTGACTTTAGAGATCTATCTATCTATCTATCTATCTATCTATCTATCTATGTATCTATCTATCATCTATTTATCTATCTATCTATCTATCTTGTGTGTGTGTGTGTGTGTGTGTGTGTGTGTGTGTGTGTGTGTGTGTGTGTTATCAGAGGGGAATAATCCTGGATTGCTCCATCTCATCTTTGCTTTGCTCTGGAGTTTCCCAGGCTCTACCTTCCAGGATCCTTCCAGGATCAGAAGTACAGGCCATCAGCATTTCCTCCTGGCATTCTTACATGGGATCCAGGATCCCAGCTCAGAACCTTCTGCTTCAGAGACAGAGGCTTAACCACTGAGCCATCTCTCCAGCCCAAGAACTGACTTTAGAAAGTTGTCCTCTGACCTCCACCCTTATACTGTAGTATGCATGTTCTCTCTCTCTAAGTACATGAATAAATGAAATATATATTTTTTGTTTTTAAAATGATAAATTCTCCCTCCATTCCTAACGTCCTTCCTTCCTTCTTTTCTTCCTATGTAGAAGAATTTGAGTAGATCTACAGAACAAATCCTTTGGAAGTAACTGTTATAATATCTAACTTGTGCATAAAGCATGAATAAACTTACATATCCAATAGGTTAAATTGGCTTCTGAAGCAAGGTAAAGTAATTATGAATTGGTGGAGGAAATGCATTCTTACAGCTTCTAGTCCAGTTGTGCTATTAAAGTTCTAAAGTCACTTCTAAAAGCAATCATTTCCTGAGTTTGCTTATCCTTTGAAGATTACTTATTTTTTGTTGTCTCATTTAGCTAATTTTTACAGTTATTAATGGGAAGATATTAAGGTTTTTCCAATTTCCATTTAAAAACAACAGTTTGGATTGTTATTGAAATGGAGATTGCAAATAATGGATATAGGCTAATTATCAATGCTCTACATTTAGAGTAAACTAGTGCATATGGAGACAACAACTCAATATTTTAGAAAGTGACAATTTGCTAAAAATAGATAAATATGGTGATGATTGCTGGAACTAATTCAAGAACAGTCAAATGAGATGACTAATGTCAAGGAATAGCTTTTCTCTCATATAAACGAAGTGGAGCTCTTTTCCACTCATTATTGCCCAATCCATTGACAAAAAAAAACTTGATTTAATAAACTAAAAAAGATATATGGTAGGAAAAAGCAGCATCAGGTGGTAATTAGCAATAATAATTAGCAATGATGTGTGATTCCTCTTAGAACCATGGTACCTACCTGACAAAGATGGGCTTTTAGAAGACATTGAAAATCTAATGTTTGTCTCCTGTAGGTATTGATACTTGCTCTGACCTTTTTTTTTTTTTTTCAGGTATACAAGTTCCTCAGTTAATTTTGAAATGACTGCTTCTTTTTGCAACCCTATTGTAAGAAGAATATGTTCATCCAAAATGAAAACAGCCACTGGAAAAAATTATTAGTGGTCTACCACACGTGAAGTTAGTTCTCCTGGTCCTAGGCCACTCTTTAGGCTATATGAGCATACATACAGGATGTTCTTTCTCAGTCAATTCGTTTTCTCATTTGAGGCAAAGGTACGGATTTCCTGAAACCATGTTACCTAGCTTCTGTTCAGAGAGGGATGATTCGAATGGTAATAGCTGTCTCAAGAAAGACCAATTGAATTAATTCATTATGTCTCTCTCTTTTGTCACTCTCCCTGTCTCTTTCCGTCTTCCTCTTTCTTTGAATTGTGAATGGAGAGACAGAAGTTGAGGCTGTTAGCAATTGAGTATTCTAAATGTAAAGCCTAAGAAAGAGAGTATGAATATCTCATGTCAAGGTCCCCAATTCTACCCTGGTAGTCATAGTCTTGTGCATTCAATTTTTTTCATTTATAAGATCATTAAATTCTCATCTGATTCTTTTTATGGACAGGTAAAGTCAATTTCTGTGTCTAACAAAAGGGAGGGGGAGAGGAAAGAGAGGAGAGAATAATTACAGATGATATTAAACATTAACAAACTACAAATATAATTAAATTAATTTCTTCTTGACAGAAGCTTATTCCTAGATATCTAATTAGCAAAACTTTTTTATATATCCCTTTTATAAAAACTATTTTTTCCAGAAATATATGGTACCAATTTTCTTAAATTTATTTGGCAGAATCTTTTCTGACATGATCTAACTGTTACACTATTTCCATATATTGTCCATGCATTTAAAACTCAGCTTCTTTGGGTTAAAGAATTACAATGTTTATTATGAAAATCTGGTGGAGCTGCTGCGTTGAGCATATAGTTTATCCCAGTCATTGAAACCCAGGAAAACTAAAATGTTCTTTGCAGGTGTTTAGAATGCTATTTACAGCTGAATTATTTCAAAAGGTTCAGAATAGCATCTTCTAATCAGGTTGGCTATTGATGCACTGAAAAACCCTGGGTCTGTTCTGGAAATGGTGCCAAATGATAATCCAAGTAGGCTGCACCTCCACTTTCAATCTCCAGCCCAGCCCCACCTTTCCTCTACACTCTTCTGCCTGACTGGGTCCTCATGTGATGGATGTGAGCACAGCATGCCCAGTAGTGCTCATAACCCAGTTTAGAAGTGCAGAGAGTGTGGGTGTGGGCACAAGCAGCAGGTCTAGCAAACAGAGCCTGGAATGTGGAGACTAAAATGTAACAGATAAACAGGGTAAGAGTGGCAATGCCAATTCTAATGATGTTTGAAGGTAGGACTATTTAGTTTTCTCATTTGAATGATGTCACTGAACTTGTCAAAGAAAATGGTAAAGACACATTATGTGCTTATCCGTTAGCATGGGTAACATTTACTAGTAAAGAATTGGGGGTGGGGAATACAGGACATATGTTTTCTCTACAGAGAGTAATGGTACTTCTTATTTTCTTAGAGCCATAAATACTTTCAGGATCACTGTGTAAAATTCCTCAAAAACACATTGTTTTCAAAATGCTTTTATTTTTATCACTTGGTTGAGCCTCACACCAACCTAGTAAAGAGGAAAGTCAGGACTTGGAGGATTTTATTGTTGCTTCCTGTACAGATGAAGAAACCAAGGCTCAGAAAGATGAAGTTACTTACCCAAGATCACAGGACAAGCAATTGGCAGAGCCAGGTCTAGAATTCAGGGGAAGGGTTTATTCCACTACAAAGACATGAAACAGGACATTAAACAAACAACATCTAAGAAAACAAGGTCTGTAAATAATTAAGGGTAAGAAATAGAGAAATGCATGTTCCCATACTAAATACAAAATGAGTGCAAGTATGCCCCTCTGTTCCAGACACACAGGGACTTTCAAGTTATAAACCACAACTACCTTGGGAGAAAGACTTCTAACACGTTACATAAAGCCTGCTCTGAGCAAGTACTCAAATGGCCTTCTGTCCCTGAACATCTCTTCGATCACCCATCATGTTGATCTCCATTCCTACATTTATTCCCTCTGATACATACTGAGACTCACTATGTGCTAGCTGTAACTTGAGGTGTCTGGTTTGCCAAAAACACTTCTTCAGTCATTTGACTTTTTCTTAAAGTTCTCTTTCCATAACTTCCCATGCTAAGTACTAGCAAGGACTAATCCTAACTAGACTGGTACTGATACTTAATCAGAAAAACTTTGCTTCAATCAGAGAGGAGGAGAAAAGGATAAGAAAACTCAAATCTAAAGAGACTGAGAGATTAGATTCAGGAGGAGGGAATCATGAATGAGAACCACTATCCAACAGTGAAAGACAAACTTCACCTACAAATCATCTTGTTTTGTGTTCTTTTCCAGGGCATCTGAATCAGAGGAAATGCTACTTAGCATTTGGTTAAAATTTTTTCATGGAAAACTGTGGTTACAATGTGCCCCACACTGAGCACTGTAGACTCGCTTCAAACCCAAACCTAAAAAAAGATGCAATTGATCTAATTCTTACATAGTTAACAACAACTGGTTAATAAGAAACTACCTACTATTTAATCCCCTGACCACTTTGCAGGATGTCTGTTGGTGGATATTATTATTGAGATACTTCAGTGGAAAGGAGAGAATTCTAAATGAAGGTAAAATTATTTCTTAAACACACATTCTTCAGACTGCACTGTAAGTGCTTTGTTTGACAACTTCTATAGCCACTATAGTATGGGAACTCAGGAGAGTAAAAGATAGATTCAGGGTCTATTTGTCACAGTTGTAGGAACAAGCGAGGAACTCAAGTCCCTGGACTTCAAGGAGAGACCACGCCACATGAAGATCTAAGAACTTGGAAAACATTTGTCTATATTAGGATTCTGTTCACTTTGAGGATGGAGAAATGCAGTCTTATAAATGGGCTCAATTTTGTGCTACTTCCATTAGAAAATTATGGTTGTTATGTCTGTAAGTTTATTGCAAGAGTCAATGATGATGAATTCCCTTCTAAATTTTTATGCCAATAGATTTGTTTTTAATATACTTGCACTATCGTACATTTAAATTTGTCACCTCTTTCAGGGAGATAATAAACCTGTTTCCATGTTCCTAGCAAACAGATCATTCATAGCTAAAACTCTCTGCCTTATGAACTAGGTAGTATGTTAGGCACTGGGGATAGAGAATTAAGACTCTGACATTTCCCCCAAGAATCTAAAAGTGTGGGCACAGATTGGCAAAAAAGTAAATGCTACCTAGCCCAAAAAGTAGCAAAAGAGGCAATACAACAATATAACTTGGAAGGCCAGTGAGCTAGTTCTGTGGGAAAAATTGCCAAATTGCTTGCAAACAAACATGGCAACCTGTTGTTCAGTCTCCAGAGTCCACATGGAGGAAGTTTAGAATCCACATATAACCATCTATGACATGAACATGCAGTGTATTTCTATCTATCTATCTATCTATCTATCTATCTATCTATCTATCTATCTATCATCTATCTATCATCTATCTATCTACCTATCATCTACCTATCATCTATCTATCTATCATCTATCTATCTATCTACCTATCTATCTATCATCTATCTATCTATCATCTATCTATCTATCATCTATCTATCTATCTATCTATCTATCTAATCATGGGCACAAACAAGGCAGATAAAAGCTCATTGAAGGTAAGAATGAACCTGAGACCTAATGCTTTCAGGGGAAGTAGTGATTTTCCAGGCTTAGAGGAAATGATAAGTAAGCAAAGAGAAGATGTAAGAGGAGGAAGCGTTTGAGGATGATGCTAAGAAGGCAGGTGAAAATAGATCATGCCTTTCATGCTGAAATGTTTACTATACCCTACAGTTCACAGGGAGTCGTTACAGGGTCTTAATGAGGACCATAACGCGACCAGATTTGTAATAGGTGAAGGTAACCTCTGTGTGATCTGCAAGGAGAACTGAAAGAGCAAACGGACAGCGGATGCCTTTGTCCAGATGAAAGATGGCAAAGTCTGAAACACGTTGTCGATATAAAAAGGTAGGATTGAAAAGCAGAGCACACATTCGGTCTTTTGAACTAGAATCAAAAGATTGAAAGGACTGCATTGGGAATTCATCCTGGGTTTCTAGAGCTCCAAAGCCGGCTGGGCAGTGCCCAGCAATAGAGTGGGAAGGCAGACCCAGAGCGGACACCACAGGGGACACCCTGTTTGGTGCGCACAGGAGGCACTAGACACCTCTGAAATACTTCCAGATCTTTATGCATCAAGTGCTCACAGGGATGTTTGGAATCACACAGGTGACTGCAATTGTGGACACGGAGGAGATGATATGGATTAGTGAGTAGAATGAAAGGAGGGAGGAGTGGATGGAGTTTAAGGAGATGTAGTTCTCTGATATGTGGGTGGAAATTGAAAGCAGTCAGCAAAGGTGTGTGCAATGGTCCTGTCTGGGGAGTAGGAGAGTTGGGGGTGGGGGGAGATAGAGTTTAAGAACAGCAGTGGAGAGAAACCCAACAGGCCAAAGAGTTCTCGAGCTAAGATGAAGACTGAAGTTCACAGCATGTGGTATTGGATTGAGTATGGTTTCAGTGGAATTGTGGAAATAAAAAGTACAATAGTGAGTGGCGAACAAGAAGGGAACATGAATGTGGAACACTGTTAGAAATTCGGTTTTAAAACAAGAGCAAGCGAGGAGATTTAGACAGAAGGGACAAGAGCATATTCCTAGACCAGGAGGAAAGAGGAACTCTCAGGGGGGAGGGACAGGAGTGAGTAAAGCTCAGTGGGAGCAGACGAGATTCATCCCTAATTGGACATGGTAGGCAGGATAGTTCTGAAAACTGATGTTCTGTCAAGCGTCATCTTGCAGAATTGGGAGAAAAGCGCACTCGTTGTATGGTATGTATTTTCACCTCAATTGTATTTAAGCCCTACAAGTCCTCTTTAAGGGAATTAGAGAGAAGTCATTTTTTGTTCTTTGGTTGGACAAGTTTTCCTATCTCCATTTGAAAGAAGGAGACTAAAGTCCAAGAGGACAGGATCCAGTCAAGGTCACTGGGTCTGTAAGTGACACGAGTTAGAGCTCTCAGCCCACTGCTCTTCTGAGAATACTAGGAAGATTTAGTTACCGTGGCACAGAGACGAGGAACCACACTTCAAAACCCTAAAGGCAGGCAGGATGCTGGCGTGTCTCCTTTGGTAGACAGCAGACACACCCTCACTGTCTGTATGTCTCCATTGGAGCCAAAAAGGAAAGAAAAGAATTCCAAGCTATGTCTTCTCTTAGCATGAACTCTGAAGTGCCTTCCTTGAACTGTTAACAGGGAGAATTTTAGATGTATCTCACTTTGTCGGTATGAACGAGGGGAACAATGGGTTAATACATGCGCCCAACTACTCCCTGAAAGACCTCCTCCACCCCTTCTCTCTGGAGCCAGGTAAAATTCTGAAGTCTGGAGATTAATTCTGCCCCAGGCATATCACTGACAATTTCACTCTGACAGGCAGAGGAGACCCTGGGCCGCGCTCCCTCCAGGAGAACAGAAGGGCTTCCCTTTACATTGCGACATCAAAGGAAATTTCTGCCAGCTCAGCAGAGAAGGAAAGTTAACCCTGTGTTTTCTTGTTCCAGTTGCTTCAGTGCCGGTTATGGGAAGGCTGGGCGGGGAGGGGGGGTGAACCAGCAACCAGGGTGGCACAAGGACTCTCCCAGCATGAAGTATCAGGGCTCACTGTACATTCCTTACTCTGGCATGCCTTTCAGAGGATTAGAACTAGAAATGCACACATTTCTAGATTCACCATCAATTAAGGTTCTCTACAAGTCCAAATAACTTGGGAGGAAAAAAAAAAGACCTTAATTTTTTTTTCTTCTTCTGGTTAAATTTGGAAATGTGTAGTGGATATCATGTTTTCTTTTTTAAAAGAAAATGAACATCTTCAGTTACATTAAGTAGAATGTCTCCATTGAATTAATTCACTAAATCCCTAGATGTCACTGGGCGTGGCTCAGAGAGATGGAGCAGGGATCCGATTTCCCACTAGCAAGAATGCTCCCCGCCCAGCATGGAGGCTGTACCCTTCCACACCCCTGATGCTGCAGGGAAAGGTACAGACTTGTGGGAATTCAAAACCACAGATCACAGGCTCAAAGATGAGTTAATTTTTATGTAGTGGTGGAGAGGTAGATTCTAGCAGGGTTAGGGACAGGGAACAGAGGACCGCTTGCTAGCAGGGTATCTTTTTCCACTTAAATATAATAAACTAAAAAAAACTAAAGTTATCATTTTTAAACAAAGGAAGGATCTGATGGGTTTACTTTTTCTTTCTTTTTTTTTTTTTTTTTTTTTTTTTGGCTTGTAGACTATCACACCTTGCAAGTTTTTAATCGTCTGCAAGATGCATGGTAATTTGAACTATTTAAAGTAAGCCCCAAGATATTTGAAAATCAAGAGCCAATAAAATCTCAGGGATTCTTTTATTTTAATCCTCCTTTGCCCACAAGGCTACAGCCTTCTCTTCTCCCCCCCTCTCTCACTCTCTTCTTCCTTCTGTAATGACCTATAGTGGTAATTAATGGCTAATACAGATCTTTTCTGCTTTCTTCTCGCCCATTGGCAAGGCATTACAACTTAGAAATCCAGGATTGCTTGTTTATGCTGCTCAAGTGGAAGAGGAAGGAAGTGCAAGCCCTCCAGCCCCCCACCCCCTCCCACGTTTCTGCTGGATTTCATGGGTGTGGCAGAGTTGGACCTTTGCAGGTTTATGCCCTTGTTTTATTCTCTGTTAAGGATTAAAGTGATAAATTACATGCAGAAGAAAGATGGATACTTTGGATTCTGCTGTAAATGATAAAAAAAAAAAAAAAAATGCCATAACCCGAAAGCAGGAAACCCGTGTGAGACTTAAATAGTCACACTATATAAATGCTAGTCAATGTGATATGAGCCCACGCCCTGGATACACCATTTCCCTCTGCCTGATTTACAGGCATCTTCAATACTGACGAATGTGAACAAGATGTACACTGTTACATGGAACACATGACCATCTCATACATACAGACATACTTGTAAAATGGGGGGAAAGGGAGCTGTTTCTATACATTACATTTTTCTTTTTGCATATCAATGACGCTGAACACAGGAAGGCATGTGAGATCCACACAGAGTGTAGGCATGACTGCTGCATATGAAGTGTGCTTGCGCCATATACATTTACTTGCAAATGTCTACAACTCCCTGAACGCACTTTGCACATCAGAGAGAATGCTCCAGGCTGTCTGTGGGGTAGAACCCAGGAAAGCAGCTGTCCTCATTTCAGGAAGGGAATTCCTTTAACCCCAATTCCCTGCCTTAAAAACCCTGCTTAGTTTCTCTTACCAAAGATGTGTGTGGAGTTGCATGTGCCTATAGAGGGGGGAGGGAGCAGCTGTAGACTTTTCTCTCCACATTTAGTGCTTTTGAAATGAATGGCATTGGCTTCTTTTTGGCCTCTGCCTTCCTAAATATTATTTCTCCAGCTCACCAGTGGGATAACCTGAAAACCTTTTTTTGACAGTGTGTTTAACCCGGACACCTGTGTCTATTGCATACATAAGGAAGTCAAGGGAGCAAAACGTTTTTTTCAGAAATGAGCCAGTGAAAGTATCCTCTCTGGAAGCCGGAACAGTTAGAGAAATGCTGTAGGCAACACCCCCTTCCCCCTTGCTCAGGGGGACTGACTTTTCTTCAAACAGCCCAGGATGTTCAGTAAATGCAGGATATCAGCTAGAATTTATTTATTTATCTGGGCTTTGCTTCTCCACCCATTCCTCTGACTTTCTGTTTCCGACTTCCTTCCTCTTCCTCTTCCTTCTCCATCCTCTCTCCCCAACCCCTCCTGCCAGGGCTCTGGCTAAAAGTGCCAGGTTGGCAGGCACTTTTCCTCTGCACACCCCACCCCTTTCAGATTCACAGAGGGTTGAACAAATTGCCCAAATTACAGTACCTGAACAGGCATGATACCAAAATGCCATCTCTTGCACCCCACCCCTCAGACGATCAGTCTGAAGAAGGCTTCTTTGACCAAGCATGCCCCCCATTCCCAACCCCACCCCCACCAAGAGCACATAGGAGCGCTCGCTCAGACCCACACCCTTTTTTTCCTTCGCCCAAATTACTGAAACGTGTTCCAAGAAATGTTTGGAAGCTTCTTGTGGGAAATGTCACTGCACCGTCGGTGACTGCGGAATACTGGGGTCGTTCCTCTCTACCCTCACCCCAATCAAGTTTCTAAAATGCCTTTCAAGAAATAAACGAGCAATTTCAAGGAAAAAAAAAAATCTAGGCAGTGGGGGGAGGAAAAGAAGATTCAGATTTTTCGCTGGTTTGGACATGTCCCTTTCCCTGATTTATATGAGTCACCATGCTGATCATCCAGGATGTGAACACATCTCTGGTCACTGGTAATGGGGGAAAGAAGCAAGGGAAAGGGAAAAAAAGAAAAGACCGGGTTTCCAACAGGTAATAAATGCCCGGCTCCTCTTTCCTGGTACCTCCGGAGCTCAAAGCTCCTAGGGGCGTGGTCCACCTTCTCCTCCGACCAGCTGGCGCACAATCGGCTACTGGTTTTCAGGAAGGGAATTTTCCCCCACTGCACAGCCAGTTTCTCCCCCAAACCCAGTAGTCTTAGGGCTCTTCAAAAAAATAAATAAATAAAAATTCTCCCAAATCAGTTTCACTCACTCACTCATTCATTCATTCATTCGAGATAAATAAATAAAAGCTTCACATGTTCTTCCATAAATACCTGCGCCCCACTGAAGCTCACGCATGTAGGAAATAAAGCATCTTCCGCAGCACATGTGAGAACATTGAACCAGAGAACAGGCAACACACAACCCTGAATAGTCTCCCCTCGACCATGCTTTTTGCAAATAATATAAAGGATCGCCTCCTTATCTCCTAGGTAGGAGCCCCACGTCTTCCTTCCCACACCCCTCTCTACATCCACACCCTCAAAACCAGAGACCTAAATGCTGAGCATTTTGCTAGTAGGCAAGAGGCAATCGTATTTCTAGCCAAACCGGCATATTTCTCTACCCTCAGCTTAATTAGTTGCAGCATTCCAAAACCAGAGCATGAAAGACAGAAAAGAATAAAAGCTGGGGTGCGACCATCAGTCCCCATATGCTAAGGAAACGCGAGTACCCTGCCAGAGCAGAAGCAGTTAAAAGATTTTTCTCTCTGCCTTTTACAGGGAAATACTGTACTCTGGTAATTTCACAACAGCAAGAAGTAAAAATCTTTAGCTCTACCTGTTTGGTTCTTCTCATACAGCACAGCATGGTGGTATCGTCCCTTGCTTTCTTCCTGCCTTCTCTCCTTTCCTCCTCTCTTTCTTATTCCCCCCCTCTCCACCTCTTTTCTGCTCGCTTGCTCACTCGCTCTCTCGCGCTAGCGTGCTCTCTCCCTCCCTCCCTCTCTCTCTCTCCCTCACACACACACCAGGGCAGTTAGCAGCAACTGTAAGGTCCACAGCTATAGCTCATCGCACATGCTCTCTTCTCTCTCTCTCTCTCTCTCTCTCTCTCTCTCTCTCTCTCTCTCTCCTCTCTTTTTTCCTCTCCCCACTCTCCACTCTTCTTCTCTTTCCCCCACCCCACCCAATCTTTATCTTTTCCTTCCCTCCCTCTTAATCTTTCTCAGAATTGTTCCCCAGCTTTCAATGACTAATCACTTCCCGCAGCCCCTACCCCCATTCTAGACTGTCACCCCCTCCCAGTCCCCTGCCAGCCTCATGAATATTTAAACACCTCCAATCTGGACCCAATTACTGCATGGGGAGGGTGATAGGGTGGGAGCAGAGAAAAGATATTCCGTTCACTTGGAGAGAATGGACCTAAGGTGTTTTAGGGAAGAGGGGCCTAAGGAATGATTGTGTTTCTTTCCAAACTTATCTCCTCTTTTCACAATACCATAAAAGCAAAATTGCAAAAAACTAGCTACAGTTAGATATATAGAGGTTCTAGCTCCCGAGTAAATTTAATTATAGAGGTTCAGTTCCCTTCCCATATATTCCATGGGTACTGCTTTCATTCTTCATACAGCTTAACTATGCATGTATGATAACTTTAAACATTGACAAATATATCTCATGCATGTCCTGATATATTGGAGCAATTTGCAACTGTATATACAATATTTACATATTTGAAGCCCATGACTTAGGTAATAACTATCATTTAGGAATTTGCATCCATATCCAAAATCATATGGTAGGTTTTTCCCCCCTGAGGCACATAAGCTTATTTGTAAATGTGGCTTCTTCTAATTTTACTGAAAAAGTTGGACATCTGAAAACAACAGGTCTGTGTAATACTATAGCAATACAGCAGGCAAAAAGCAAACTAATACTAATGAGAAAGGTACAATGCTGAATCCTACTTCAGCTCCATTTTCCCTTCTAATTGGGGAAGAATACATATAAGGTGAACTTAATGCAAGTTTAGATCTTACCAGTTTTCTTACCTGGAAACTGGGGGTGGCGAAGTCAGTATTACCAACATTTTGTAGGATAAAATAAAATTTTGTCTGTAAAGCACATCAGAGCCACTCAAGGCATAGAAGTTTCCTGCAGAATGAACTTTCTGAAATGTTGGTGACATTTCCAAGTGACTACTTCAAAGGACTTCCCAAACTATGTCTTGTTCATTAGTGCTGACAAACAGTAATTAAATAGCTCATATTGTTCTCTGTCCCTTGTAGACATAAACTTGTTTAACAGGCGGCACCAGGCAGCTTGTTATCATGTATATTTCAGGACTGCTGAGAGCTTAACACATGTAAGAACAGTCAAGCTACATGCCTTTTAGAGTGGACCAATCAGAAACAAGGCATAGAGGTGACCGTGATACTAGGAATAAAAACTGTAAGTTGCCTCTAAGGATCTCTCTGAGAATGATCTGTTTTAGATTCAGACCACTTGATGTTTTTTCCCCCAGTTTCTTTCTAATTTATTATATGCTATGGCTAAACAATTAATAAATAAAAGCAGAATTAGATTCTGGGTTTGATATTGCAACAAGTCTAAGTCTTTAAAAACAGCTTCATGGGCTGAGGATGTATCTCAGAGGGTAAACGTACTTGATGTGTGAACATGAGGACCTGAGTTTATAAATCCCCAGAACTCACATGCAGTGTGAACATTTGGTTTTTTTAATTATTTATTATTTATTCAATTGTGCATGTATGCGTGTGTGCATGTGTGTGTGTGTGTGTGTGTGTGTGTGTGTGTGTAGAGCCACGGACGAATTCGGGAACCACCATGGACCGCCTCCACCTCCTCCTTGTTTACTCTGCCCGGGATTCACAGGCTCCGCCGTACCAGGACCAGAAACACAGGCCGCCCCCCCCATACGTGGGGTCTAGGATCCGAACTCAGGACCTTCTGCCTGCGAGGCAGAGGTTTGACCCCTGAGCCACCTCTCCAGCCCCCATGTGTGAACATTTGTAATTCCACTACTTCTCCAAGGAGATGGGAGGTGAAGACACAAGAATCCCCAGAAACTAGAAGGCCAATTGGCCTGGCATTTGGAGTCAAATAACAACAGAGACCCACTCTCAAACAAGGTGGGAGGCAAGTGCTGGCACCTGAGGGTGTCTTCTACAAATGTGCTGTAGCACGCTTATACCTGCATCCATACACACAAATGTATTACATACACAGCAGCTTTCATGAATTTAAGTGACAGGAGAGGGCAAAGAATGGATAAGAAATGACTCTTTGGGAGAAACTGCAATTGGGAACTAAGTTCTCCCTGCTACTGAGTGGAAAGTGGTTAAAGGGAGGAAACAGAGCAAATGGAGGCTCAGAATGAAGAAATGAAAAAGTTTCTTTTGCATTGAAACAGTGCTTTGGTTTCATTACATATTGCTGCAGTAGAATTCCTGGCCACAGGAAGTTAGAAGAGAAAGGAACTTTTTTTTTTAATTCCAGATCACAGGCCATCATTAAGGAGAATCAGAATAATAGGAGCCTGAAGCAGTTGGTCACAGGGCATCAACAGTGAAGAAACAGAGAGGGAATGAATGTGTGCATACATACTTGCTTGCTCGCTCCATCTACATGGTCCCTGACCACTTGTCCAAGGAGTGGTCTTATTTACAATGGGCTGAGTCTTCCTATATTGGTGACCCAGCTAAGATAATGCTCTGTAGGCTTGTCCAGATGTTAAACTTAGTCTAGACAATCCTTACATATGCCTTGAGACCTGCCTTCTAGGTGTCAGGTTGACAATTAATACTAATCATCACAAACAGACATTGATTAAGTGATGTCATAGTTAGATACAGGTGTGAACTTGACAGTTGAGGGTTAGGGTTCTGGGTACATTTGTAAAGCATTAGCGTTTAAGTCCAGAGTGAACTTCTAGGAGAGTGTATAATTGATGGGAAGGCCCTGCCCACAGTGATTAGGACTAATCCCTAGACAGGTGAATAAGATGGAGGTAACTGTTTGAGAAATTTGGTATCCTTTTGTATATTTGGCCAGACATACTGGTCTGGCAAGTAAAGATTGTCCCTCCCTTAACTGTTATGTGGATATGGTGTGGCCAGTTTCTTTGGCCCTTGGTGTTGGTGTGGGCTCTCCTGCCAAACTGGACAAGGGACTGTAAACCAGACTTTCATAAGAGAAAATTAAAACCCCTTGTTCCCTTAAACTGTTTTGCAATGATTTTATCAGCAACAATTCAAAGTAACATCTGCAAGTGGTTAAGTCATGTTAATAACCATGTGGACAAATGTAATGCAAGGGTGCGATCACATTCTCTTTTAATGTACTCACCACAGTCCCTCCCATTTATGCTTCCTTTCCTGTTCTATTTATGGGAATGAACCTTGGAAACAGGAACTAGGAATGCAGTCAGGTGTGGGCCTTGATGAGCTTTGTGAGTGTGTCTGTTAAACCATCAAAGGCTTCTTTGCATTATTTTGCCTAATACTCAGTGAAGTCAATGCAAGCATGACTCCATTAAGATGAGAACTCCATGAAGTCGAAGACAAGCTAAATCATGGACTAACTTTCACAATTATTGAGAAGTAACACTAAAATTCTGAAACCTTCTTGACTACTTGTTATACTACCACTCAACAGACTGCTACATCTCATTGCTTATAGTCCTTAGTGATTAAAATACATAGTAGAAGTTTTTGTGTTGAAATCAGCATTCTTTAAGGTCTGCCTCCTAAGCCCCACCTTTACTTCAAAAGTCAGGACAATGCCTTCATTCATCATGGTATCCTTGGTACATTTCTAACCCAATATCAGTTCCTCCAACCAAACTCTTGATTCTATATGCAGAATTCTCTTCCTTCTGGATGCCTTTCTCTGGATGGGCATTCTACATCGGGCCAATGAGCCTTTAAAAATTACTTTCCAAGAAAAGAACTCAAGATTCCAAGATATGGAACCAGTTTCCTGGCATCCTCACCCCGCCCCCTTCTAAGCAATAGAGGTTGTAAACTGGCAAAGAATGAGATGAAAAAAGCACTTCTTGTTATGATCTTTATAGCAGACCAGTAAAACAAAAACAAAAAAACCCCTAAACAAAAATAAGAAATAAATACATAGACCAAAAAATCCACATACATGCACATACATGTTTAACAAGAAAATAATATATCTAGAGTTGTGGATTTAATTCTTTTCTCCATAGTTACCCAACATTTCCACTAATCTTTATGCCCTTATCACCCAGTCCTAGAAAAATGTATAGATTTAAACCTTATAACAGAGATACAAAGTTTTAGACTAGCAGGTTAATTCATAATGTGATCTGTTAATTTCCCCTGTCATCAGTGTCATGACTCTGTGTTGCTGAATTCTAGTTTCACCTTCGAATCCCTTTGAACTTCATCCTGAAATACTACGTTAGTTTTCACAATAAACTCAGAAGGTCCCTGGCTTTGGCAAGGATTCTGTCATGGAACTAAGTGAGATAGGAACAGGTTAGCCATTGTAAGTAGGGTGACTATAGTCGGCAATAATACAGTATACATTTCAGAAAGCCAGAGGAAAAAAATTTAAGTGTTCATCATGAAGAAATGAAATTCACTTTTAAAAAGATGGAGCTAAGAGGATATACTAGCTTCTTATATCCGCCATAACAAATTTCCACAAATTTTATGATTTAAAGCAAAATTTATTGTCCCACATTTTTGGAAGGCAGTAGTATTAAATGAAATTGCAGAAAGGACTGGGAGATGACTCGGTGGTTAAAGCACTCATGCAAAACATTAGGACCTGAGTTCAAATTTCCTGAACACATGTAAAGACAAATGCAGGAGGATTCCTACAGTGAGACAAAAAGTAGAGATAGAAGAATTCCCAGAAGCTCATACGCCAACTAGTATGTGTACACCACAACCAATGACAAAAAGAAATCCTGCCATAAACGAAGCGAAAAGAAAAGACCTAACACCTGACTTATTGCAAATGTAGCATATATACACCTGTATTCACACACATGAGGACACAACACATAATTCCACAACAATAAAAAATAAGTTTTTGAGGATTAAGGCAGAGTTTATTAGAGGAGAGAAAGAACAGAACTCACAGACATGAATCCACAAGGGGCAAGAGAGCCACCAAGAACTCATGGACTCCAGGCATGTAATCCATGAGGGACGAGGAAGCCAGAACTCCTGTATTCCAGACTTGGAGTCCCATGAAGGGCAATTAAGCCCCCCAAATTAAATTTTTAAAGCAGGAGGATGAGCTTCTTCCAGAGGTGTTGGAAGACAATCCATCTCATACCTTTCTCCGCGTTTCTGGTGACTGCGCTCAATCTTGTTGGTGACTTCATTGCTACAAAGCCTTTTCTTTCTTTCTGTGAGACTCTGGGTCTCTCTTGTTATGGGACACCTTTCTTTGAATTTAGGGTTCATTCCGAATCAAGATGATTGTCTCTTGAGATCCTTATTTATATCCACACACATCTTTAAAAAAAATAGATGGTATTCACAGATCATAGAGATTAGGATTTGGGCATAGGATTTTGAGAGACTCACATCAACTCCTAATGCAAGAAATTAGAGATAAGGCTTGTGGGTGGCAACATTCTGGGGATGAGTGGAGTAAAGCGTGGAGTGAGACGGATATCACAAGGCCCAGTGAGAAGTGCATGGGACAGGTCCATCACATGGATCAGGGAAACAGGGAGGGAAAGAAGGAACTGTTGCTACCTCTCAGTGTCTCATAACTTCTATCTGCCACATGTTTTGAGCTTTACATATTTTGCCACATTTTTCTCACAACAGAATCTCTAAAGAGAAGAGAAAAGTGGAGGAAAAAAATGCTGTCAGGAGATTGAGCCTAGGATGTCAAGAGAAGATGTGAAAATGTCCAATAAAGGATGTGGCTTCATAAAGAGGAGGAGGAGGAGGAAAACAAGGAGGAAGAGAAAGAGACAAGGAATATCAAAATGGTCACGTGCCACATACGATAATAAGAAACACAACTGGGAATTGTCTTCTTTGGGTGGGTGTTGAATAGAATAAAAGAATTTCAATTTCTGGAGCCAGTGTGCTATAAAAACTAAAAAACTGAAGAAAAAGTTTTCGAGAACTTAAAGACAGAACATAAACAGGAGGGGGGAGGCTATTGGAGAAGCAGTGTCAAGAATTAAGAGTAACTTCAGAAAGGGTGAAAAAGGCTTCCTTGAGCTTACTCACTTACGATTTTGTTTATAAATCCAATGGACTGGTCCTTACTTAAATACTTGCATAACTAAATATATTGCCGTTTTGCAGGTATCTATAGTTGAAACTATTCCTGGAACTATACGTTCTCTTTCCAGAGGAAGAAGGCATTCTACACAGTGCTTGCTCACAGTGATGTTTTCCAGCATCCTGAATGGACATTGAAAGTCAAAATGCACAGGTCAGAAAATCAGACACCCGGGGCCCAGGCTATAAAAGAGGCGTGGAGGAGGACTGCAGTGGACCGTCCTCCCCAAGAGGAAAAAAACAAAACACAGAAAGCCTCATATAGAAATTTTTTCTTCTCAGAGATTGAATTAGGAAAGCACTTGGCTCCCACAGTTTTGCCATTGCAGTAAGGTGCTGCCTACCTATGACATCTTTGCAGATATCTACAAAGTAAATAAGCAATAGCAACAGAAATACCAAAATGAGATTCTTTTTCTATACACACCAAGTTGCAACAATAATCTGAGAGTGTATGGGGAAATATTTAATTCTCTTTTTATCTCAACTGTGTGTATGTGTGTGTGTATGAATAGGGCACTATCATTTCTCTTCTTTTTGCCTGTGTAGGTGTGGGCGTGTGGGTGAGTTTATGTAGAAGAGGGCCTTCTGTGTGCTTGGGGAGGCCCAAGGGTAGCTTCCAGATTACTGTACTTCCTTTACTTTGCTCTGGGGTTTCCCAGGCTTTACCTTCCAGAGTTGGAAATACATGCCGTTGACTTTCCAACTGGTATTTTTTTTCCCATGAGATCTGGGATCCAAACTCAGGTCCTTCTGCTTGCAAGGAAAAGTCCTTAACCTCTTCATCAGCACCTTTATCGGAGACAGAGACACTTTTTACTAGATGCATTAGCACCAAACCACCTTTAAATGTGGATTCTTCATGTTTGCCATTGTGTTGTAGCTTGGCAGTGAGAGAGAGGTGTGGTGACGAGTGACAACTTTCTCCAAGGGGAAAATCAGAACTGGTCACTCAATCTGCTTGAAATCAATTGAGGTATTAGATTGAGTGCAACGAGACATCCTGGCCTTACCTCAGACCCATACGCACCATGGCCTTTTAACTGCCATCTTGCTTTGCTTCTGAGGTTCTCCCCCACCCTCCACCACTGCCTCCTCTTTCTCCAGCACTACCATGGCTCTGCAACCACCCACTTTTGTTATCTGTGAAATAGTCTGCCCATCTTTGTCTTTGGAACTTCTTTTCCCTAAATACTTCTTTTCTTATTCTCATTCCATTTCTCTGGCTGAGACTGTGGCATTCCTTGTGGAGACTAATGCTGCAGCATTCTACTGGCCTTGCTCCTTTGCGTTTACCTGGCAATTACTTCTGCCTTTCATACTGTGCTCAGACTCCTCTGTCTCAGGTGGCAATCATAGAATCTTCCCTTCTTAAAAATCCCTCTGTGGAGCTGCGACAGTCACTTTTCAGTGTACCTAAGGATCTCCTGAGGAACTTCTTAAAATTCTTTGATGTCTTTAAAAAAGGGTTGAACTCAAAACAACATGAAATGCAGTTTTGCATCTGCAGTGTGCGTAGGTACACTCAGAAAACTTCGGCAGGACACTCTTTGGATCATTCTCGAAAAGATTGGTCTGAGGAACAAAGCCCAAGGTCACACTCATAAGGGTTCTTTCACTATTCCAGCTGACTCTTCCACTCCCCCCACTATCTGCATGCTTCAAATGCAGACAGAAACTAGTCCATTGAAGACATCATTTTTCTTTAAATTTTACATCATTCTATACCATAATATACCCATGTATATTAAAAACTGAATGAGTATAATCTAAACCAATATAAAATCTCCAAGTAGTCTTCCTTAAATGCTAAGCAGAAACACACTCTGCTTTCTCTCCATGACACCCAAGCAGATTTATTTGTTAATTTTAAATGTGTGTGTGTGTGTGTGTGTGTGTGTGTGTGTGTGTACGTATGCATGTGCCTACTTGCTACAGCACATATGTGGAGTTCCTAGGATAGTCTGAGGAAGTCAGTTCTCTGCTTCCACCATGTGAGTTCCAGGGATTGAATTCAGGGCATCAGGCTTGGCAACGAATGCTTTTCCCAACAACCGTTTCTCTGACCCACAGTGCATAGCATTTTATCAATACCACTTTACTATTTTTTTTTTACTCTCCACACTCAAATGTAAACTCTTTGTGTACAAGGGCCTCCTCTTATTCATCTTTCTATCTTTATAGCACCTGACCCAATAGCTGGCAAGCAAGAGACAGGCAGTAAATATTTTCTGACCAGACCCAGATAACTGGCTTGAGCTGCTGCTGCCAGACATCCTGTGCCAAAGGTTTTAGGAAAACGTGGCTTCATATGTTTCAGGGCGAGGCTTGCCTCTGTGATATGATGTCACCAAATTAATTACGCTGATTGCATCTGAGTATGGCCTTACTCTCAGGCCTCTTTGCATGTCTTGTAGACAATCAACTTTTCTGAAGCCAGAAACTGGATGATGATTAAGATACTTGAATGTTTGTTTATCTTTTCAGACATGTCTAAGTCCTGTCAGATTCCCCATCTTGCACATCATGGAGGCCATGTGAATCACTGAGAAGCCATTATTCTGAAACAAGATGATCTTGGAGAGGGAGACCTATGGTACTGGAAGAAAAGAGGAAAGGTACACAGGCCATAAGCTAGGACTTAATTTGTCTCTCAAGTGATTGTCTGAATGCAGAGATCGACTGTGGCCTACTGAGCACATTAAGCAGATGATGTGAAAAAAATTGCATGAAATTATAGCAGCCTGTGCTTCCAGCATTTCAACAGAGGCTATAGTGGAGTATCACTTGACCATCACTAAGGTAACCAGGGAGCTTCTTCCAGGCCTTTTTTCTTCTCTATGCAGTATGTAATGCTTTGTTTGCCTTCTTGTGACTCGCCTAGAATGCATATTCTCAGAGAACATACACTATGCCTTAGATTTCAGATTTGTTCTTTGTGTTTCCAGGAGGGTCATATAGAGGTTTTATGGGGCCTTGAGCTTCCTTGAGCTTATATCATTTAGTAGACTTTCTTTATATAGCTATAAAACTGAGGGTAAAGCTTAGTCAGTTGCGTATTTATTGTGCAATCATGGGTTCGATCCCCAGAGCTCATGTAAAAGCCTGGAGAGGCATTGCAAGTTGTAATCCCAGTGCTAGAGATGGGAAGGTAGAGTCAGTTGGATCCCTGGTTCCTGAGGAACAGCACTAAAGATAAGACTCTGGCCTACCTATGCATACACTTGTGAGAGGGTGTGCGCGCGCACACACACATTAAATATAGGGCCAGGAATATAGCTCAGTTTTTAGAGTGCCTATTTAGCATGTACAAACCCCTGGGATCAGTGGCACCTGCCTACAATACCAGCAGTCAGGAGGTGGAGAAAGGAAGATTTTAATTCAAGGTCAACCTCAGGTACACAGTTAATTTTTGATCAGTTTAGGACATCAAATGAGAAAAATGGGTTTCATAGATTGTTAGGACATAGGTGATACTGTCTCAAAATCAAAACAAAATAAAACCAAACAACACAACAACAAGAACAAAACAAGTAAAAAATGAGAGTTAAGTTAGACAAGGAAATCAATCAAAAGTTATACTTTTAGAAATTTTTAAGCATGGAAAACATCACAGTATTCAAGTTTGTAATGCTTTGCAATTACTGCATAATATATTTTATACTGTTTTCTTATGTTTCTAGGTACATAATCTTTGACAAGTTCTTTGTATGACATTGACTATGCATGGAGAAATGATATTGTCTTCCTCTCACACATCTGACTGATTTATTTTTACGTTGAACTCAGAAGGTCTTAAAACATGAAAATCATGTAGAAGTGCAATTTTGATGTGTAAAGCACTAGCAGTCATACAAGAGCACAAAAATTCTAGGAAATTCTACTTTCAGCAATAGTTATCAAATGAGAAAAATGGGTTTCATAGATTGTTAATTATACATGTGGATTATCAACTTTATTCTTGACAGAAAGAACTTCGGTTTTGATCAATTTCTGTGAGAACTGATTCTTCTATTTAAAATTTTACCCAGCAGTTGATAGGAAGAATTCCCTGACAGAATTGCATCTAGAGTCATATTTCTCAAACATTGCTTATATCCTCTTGACCATAATTCAGGTGATGTAGGACATATTTATATTGTCATTCAATCTCTGGCCCTGCACTTCTGGCTAAGACTTCCGGTGAGTTGGCACACTGTGTTTCTTCAAGTGATTTCTTTTCCAAGAAGGAGTAACTTGAAAGTACACAGAAGTCTCCAGAAGCAGTACCAATGCACCCCATTAAACCCAATCTCTATGCAAAAGCAAGACAACTCCTCAACTTAACTGATTCTCAAAATTGCCTGTGGCTCTTCAGTGCAAAGTGCCAAAGAAAAGACTGAGTAAAGAGATAGCAATCTTAATGGATTGCCATTACAGTATTTCACTAATTCAAATTTTATGCAGATCTACAGCAATGTGCCTCCCTGCCCCCATCCAAGTGAGGAGTCATGAAGTTTGAACTGCATCAGTTAGGAGATATGTCTCTGATTTCTGGATCATGTACAGAGCTATTATACTTTAATAAGTAGCTATTAAAGAAGAGGAACAAGAGATACAGAGAAAAACAGTAAAGGACAGATGAGCTGAAGGATGGTTGAATATGTGTGTGTGTGTGTGTGTGTGTGTGTAACCATGCACTTGTATATGTATGTCTGTGGAGAATCAAGGGTGACTCTGGGAATCATCCTGGATTGCTCTAACTCCTATTGCTTTGCTTTGGTATTTCTCAAGCTCTGCCCTCTTCCCCCGACCCCCGGGCCAGAATCACAGGCAACTGTCATTTCTGCCTAGTGCTTTTACATGGAATCTGGGATCCAAACTCAGGTCCTTTGGCTTGTGAGGCAAAGGCTTTACTCCCTGAACCATCTTCCAGTCCTGAAATTTTTAGTGTTAGTTTTTCAGAACACCCAATTGCTTTAATTTGCAATAATTCATTATTTCTTTAGCAACCATGTAACCTGCATGCATGTGTGTGCATGCATGGAAGTCATAGAATAACTTTCAGAAGTTGGTTCTTTCCTTCCACCATGTGGGTTCTGGGGTCAAGCTCAGGTCACTAGGCTGGCAGCTGGCACTTTTACCCATTGAGCGATCTCATTACTCCGCAGTAGTTATTTTGTTCTGCACAATCATGGTGATATTTCTCACCATTTCCTTTTATATCCTGAACTTGTCCCACTTTAAACTTCCTTTTAGAATTCACAAGATTTGGAGAAATAGCAAAATACAGTCTTGCTATTGAACTTCAAGCATAAAGCTCATAATGCCATTATGGTTCCATTAAATGCCAAATGTCATTTGGGGAATCAGGAAAATGCCCTTGTCCTAAGACTATGTCCATAAATCTGACACATTTATCTAGTCTCTAGCCCTGGGATACCTCTTCTATTTTGACAACTCTTTCTAAACTATTTTATCTTCCATAGATTTGGGCAGTATTGAAAAATAGCATATAGGTATATAACTTATAGGAGTATAAGAAATGAAAGTTCCTGTATATATTACACATTGATTTCCATATCTTGACTTTTAGTTCTGGGACTGTTCACTGATTTCAAGTCTCATTCAAAACAGTGAGTTTGTTCTGTAATCTAGTCTTCTGCTTTTTCCTTGTACCAGCTGAATGGGATCCTATTAAATCTTAAGAGCCTGCATTCTTTTATGTTTGAAATCCAAGCCTACACTTTTCCTTTTCAATGATTTTTCATAGAGAGGCGTCCAAGAACTACCTGCAGTGGTGAATCAACTCTGTATGCATAAACTTCCCCACTTTTCATTTTAAGTCTTGGCTACATATTCCTATTACAGTCCCTTAGATTTTACTGTATACTGTTTATTGTTTACTGACCTATCAGCTCATGCAAAAATTCCTCTTTCTTATTTTCAGATCTCTATTATCAAATTATTTGTGCCAAGGTCTATATTTCTTCCTTCATTCCAAATCCTAAACTACTCTAATATTTAAACAAAAATTTCCAAACAATCGAACATCTTAAAGTTCTTTGTTGACATAAAATATCCCTCAGAATCCCCAAGACAAAATTGGCAAGTGATAATTCTTCAAGTCTAGTCACCAGTCCTCATGCTTCCCTCACAATGGAGTTTTTAGTTCACCTATAAATAAGGAGTTACAGAAAGTGATACATTGACATTAGCTTATACTGTTTGATAATTAACCCTGGGTGTCAACTTGACACACCTGGCTAACTAAGATCAGCTGAGACCATATCTGGCAAGATCAGCTGAGACCACCTGAAGAGATTATCTGGATAATACAAAGATCAGCCCTAGATCCCATGGAAACTGCCATAGATCCCATTGGACTCTCTAAGTAGTGGACCACATGAAAGCTACAGAACAGAATACAGAGGAGAAGTAGGAGAGACTCTCTGAAGCTGAGCTCTTCCCTCTTGCCTCCCGACTCTCAAGTCTTCAATGCAACTAGAGACTCTCTAGGAATCCTCCAGCCTTCAGCCGTCACTCTCAGGCCTACTGGACTGAGCAGTTACTGGCAGCCATCATTGGACTACCCCGGCCATATTTTGTAAACCAACTCAATACATTCCCTTTAAATATATATTCATTCATTCATGACTCTAGAGAACCTTGACTAATACAGCTGTCATCCATTTCTTTAGCCTTTTGAGAGCCCTGGATTTTCAGGCTATTTTAATTAGGGCTCAAGAATGTCCTCATTCCATGAGAATCTCAGGAGCTAGGGCTAGACAGATGAAGGGGAATGTCCTATCAGTGGGTCTTCCCAAGTATACTGGTTATTCTTTGTGATGCTATAAGAGAACACCCAAAGTCAAGCAACTTAAAGGGTGATTTATTCAGCCAAAGGTTACAGAAGGCTGATAAAATCTTCCATGGAGGAAAAGGCATGGCTGGCAGCAGAAGCTGGAGGAGTCCCAGGTCCCATCCATGCAACAGGCTGAGAGCCGCTAGACTGCCACTGCAACAGCACACCTCTCCCAGAAGTAGGTGGGACTAATCCACCTCAAGGTCCACCCCTTATGACTGCTTTCCTCCTACAAGTTTCCACCTCCTAAAGGTGCCATGACCTTTCCAAACATATAAGACTGTGGGGGATGCATTGTAAACCATGACACAAAGGAAGGGCCACTTAGTCTGCCACAGAGGTCTGGGTCTCCACCACAGCAGAGAATCCAAAGGGAACCAACCCCGAGACCCACAGAAGCAGACAGCTGGGAGTGTGGGAGGGGATGGGATGAATTGATGAAGGAAGGGGCGAATGGAAGAGGAAGGAGGGAGGGATGGGGAGAAAGGTAGGGCAGGGACAACTACTCATAATGCTTGTAAAACTCAAAAAACTTTAAAAAGAATGTCATTGATCCAAAGTTTTATTTTATTACTTGAATTAAGGGAGCTTTCATTAAAGTTATAGCGATGACATTCCAGACATCTGCTGTATTAAGATGCTTCTTCCCTGATGTTTGTAAATCATGATCCTCTAACCTTCCATCAAAGTGGATGTGCTTAATGGTCTGAATGACAGTGAAGATGTGGGCTCCCTCTTAATCAGCCTAGCAATAATTACCTTCACAGAAATTGGTCCCCGCTGCATGCCTCCAGTCATGCTGCTGAACTTCAAAGATTCCAAGGCAGACAACACCTACAAAACCCTAGACACAGCCCTCCATTAGATGTTATCAAGTGTGAAAACATCTTGTGCTAAAGAAAATGTGTTATTTCCAAAGTTTTTCATTTTTATCTTCAGACAACTGTTGGAGTATTTTTCCTGCAGAAACAATTTGTCTCTCTCTTTCACTTCAATTCACCTGTTGGTTCTGTTTGCAGGCCTCAGGGCCACCAAGAATAAAGTCTTTTTCACTTGTGATTTCAGCAAGCTTTTCTGTCATGTATTCTGCTTGAGTCTTCCACAAGCTAAGCACCTTGGAATTCACTGGAAAAATGCTTTGACTTCCTTTGCTAAGAGTACTTTCCTATTGCATTCTTTATTTAATGACCTTCCAATGTAGCATCCATAGCTAATGATAATATTTGAGGTGAGAAAGGATTTGATTAGGAGAGTAAACTACTATCATAGCTTTAGGTGTTAAGTATCAATCACAGAACCAAAAGAAATGTGTGTGTGTGTGTGTGTGTGTGTGTGTGTGTGTGTGTGTTCGTGTGTCCTACAACACACTAATTAATTGTGAAATTATTCAGTAGTGAGCTGGTAAATATTTTCACCTCTGACTCTCAGGGATGGGAAAACATGTAATGTGTAGCATTTTCCCATTTCCAAGGTATAAGTACCTCACCATAGTGAATTTCAAACTATCAATGTAATGTCACTAAATGCAAAGTTGCGAAGAGATGCTTGACAAAGCACAGATAGTTTTGGTGTCACGTAGATGCAGTATTCTTACATAATCTCAGGGGCATAGCTAAGAGCAAAAATAAAATCATTAGAAATGGTTGCATTTTGCATTTATTACCTTTATGTTTTAATATAATCATTCATTTTTTATTTTATAAATTAAGTTTTTAAATATGTTTGCATTGAGTGATTGACTTGAAAATTCTGACCATGTAGTATTGGATCACAGAGGTTCATACAGCATAGTGCACTCCAATCGGTATTTTGAACACTCATTTGCAGGCAACACTACTAAACTATCCTCTCTACTGCCATGAAGTTGTCTAGCTTGATTGTGAAGGTTTGTTTGTTTTCTTTCATCTGAGTGAGTCATTATACAGGTGCTGTTAGTTTATTTTTTTTTTGTTAGATTCAACCAATTATTTCAGCTTAACTCTTAACTCTCCCCATCCTGCATCTCTGTCGTCTCTGTCCCTCTGGTTTCTTGTCATTTGTATAAGAGGAAAAGTTCGGCTCTCCTTTTCAAATGACAGAATGTCTGCGAGGACGGAGCCAAGGACAGGCACTTCGGTCACGCACAGAGAATGCTCTCATCATACACCAGAACCCTGGTGGTCGCTGATTCAACAAGGCATTTGCCTGACAGATCGCTCTTGTGTACACAGCCCGAACTTCTCTACCTTGTTCTTATTATTCTGGAGAGTTTAACAGAGTCCAGAATCCTTCACTGTTTCCTTCTCCTGTCATTGGAGAGGGCTAGTTATGCTGCCCAAATGCAGAGGGATCACTTTCCTGGGATCCATCAGTTCCTTTTACAGCTTACTTGGCTGTCTGCTTCCACCCTTCTCCAAAGAATCGCTGCATCAAAGCAGTTCTTGAAAAACTCGGCCTTTCTTCTTTGCTTCTTCTCCAACTTGAAATAGTTTACATTTCTTTCCTCTGCCCACTTAGCCTTACCACTCCATCTGCGCGTTTATTTCTCCACACACCACTCATGCCGTAACCTTGCTTCTGCTTGCACTGGGTCAGAACCTCTCTGCTTTTGCCAATGTGACACCTTCCTGTGTGGCAGCACCAGAGCCTGGCCCAGTGGGATTTCTCTTCATCCCTGCTTAGAATACAGAGACCTGGGCTCCTCCGGCCACTCTTTTTACCACCACTTTCTCTCTCTCTCTTTAAACCCACCACATAAAACCTTGTAGTTTCTGCCTCCTCTGTCACAAAACATCTTCCTTAACTCCAGCTCTCTCTCTCTCTTAGCTCCTCTGCCCACACTGCAGTTACACCTTTGCTGCCTCTTGGGGTGTGGCTCACAGCAATTTGCCTGTTGTATTAGTTACTTCATGACTGTAATTGTCATTATGGATTTCACAGTAACACACATGCGTGCGTACACACACACACACACACACACACACACACACACACACACACATCACTTCTTTCCTTGAGGATGCTCTGCATCTTTTAGACTCACCATGCATGTTTTGCTTCATTTTTCTTCAGTGTTTGTCCTTGTTGCAGTGGCATGCAACATATCCCGCGTTTCCTTCTTCTGATGCCTTCTCTTCTTCTTGTCAGGTTTCTTTCCCGTCACCTCTTGCCTGGACGCTCTCAGCAATGCCCAGAGCTTCCACCACCAACACCACCACAGCTTTGTGTATGACTCTCAATTCTCTATTTTCAGCGCAGACCTTATTGGAGTACTGCTTCAAATACAGATCTCCATATGCATGATTCAGTCTCCTAAAATGAACATCTTATCTTCGCCCTTGAATCTTCTCACCAAAATATGCATTCTTCCCTGAACTCCTATTCTCATATATAGGACCACCACTCACCCACTTGCCCAGGCCAGAAATAGCCCTCTTTGTTCCATTTCACCCACCTCCAGTAAGTCACGAATCCCTCTAGCAATTCTTAGAGTCTGTATTTCGCATGAAGTTTTTAAAGAGCAGTTTTCTACTATGATTACAGCCTCTTTCTTCTTCAGTCTTCTACTTAGAGGTGGAATTATCTTGCTGCAACAGACCTGCTGCATTATGGGCCCCCACACTTGATACCCGGTGGCAACTCAGTTCACTCAGGAAGATGTCCCAATGCTTTACCAACATGCCAATCTATCTTTCCAATACTATCCCTAAATATTTTCAACAAATATCTAGGCTGTAATTATCTTTGTGCTTTTTCACACAACGACCTCAAGCTCACAGGATGATGTCCTCATTGTTTAGCAGGGGAATTTCTCATTATTCAGAACAACTGCTTCCAAGTTGCTGCAAAAAGGGACCACTCTGCTCTGGCTACCTCTTCTCTGTTACTCTTCTTCCTTGTGTAGGATTTACCATGTGCTATGGAGAGGACTTATTTATCCTCCTCTTGGAGAAACTAAGAAGCCCACAGAATTTTTTAAGGGAAAGGAATTTAATTTTGGTTATCTTATCTCATTTTCTTAACACAGCATAATCTCAGGTGACTTAATAAATCTCCACTGTATGCATAACTTTCCTTTGCTTAATACTTTATGCTTAGATCAAAGAAAGAAATGTCACAACTCATATGACTTGTTCTTGGTGTGAACAATGATTCATAGGGATTATTATCTTTGCATTTATTTTTTGGAAAAAGATAACATATGGGCTGGAGAGATGGCTCAGGGGTTAATTTAAGACACTGCCTCAGAAGCAGAAGGTCCTGGGTTCAGATCTCAGGTGCCACATAAAAATGCCAGTTGGAACCAACAGTGGCCTACACTTCCAGTCCTGGGGAGTGGAGCCTGGGAAATCCCAGAGCAAGCAAAAAGGAGATAGATGCAATCCAGGATAATTCCTGAAGTCACCCTTGGTCCTCCACAGGGATACAGTGCCTTCTGATACATACAAGGAACACACACATACACACAAACACACTCACATGTAAAAATAAATAAACTTTCTTTTTTTAAATTTTTTTTATTATTTATTCAATTGTGTTTGTATGTGTATGTGTGTGTGTATGTATGTATGTGTGTGTATGTATGTGTGTGTGTAGAACCACGGATGAATTCGGGAACCACCATGGACCACCTCCACCTCCTCCTTGTTTACTCTGCCCCGGGATTCACAGGCTCTGCCCTACCAGGACAAGAAATGCAGGCTGCCCCCGCTTCTGCCCAGCATCTATATGTGGGGTCTAGGATTGGAACTCAGGACCGCCTACAAGGCAGAGGCTTAACCCCTGAGCCACCTCTCCAGCCCCAATAAACTTTCTTTTTTTAAAAAGATAACATATCTAGGCTACTTATGCAACTTAAACTTGTTTGTGGGAAAAATTTATTCTCCTTATTTTAATTCAGATTCTTTATCCAAGAAATATTCTTGCTATTATGTAAGTCTCCTCACTGTGGCATTAAAAAAAACTAAATATCTGCATGTATGGATAAAGTCAGAGGTAAAGGGATGTATCTATGAACAAGTTTTAGAACCATAAATAGGTAAACATAATTAATGATGCCCTAAAAAGTCATGGGCTTTTATTCTATACTAGAAGCTATGTATGGTTGATGGTGACATTTCAATTTACTTACTTCATGACTGGCATTATTAGAGACTCAAACTCTTTTTTCCTGTCTGCTTGACCGTCTTATAGTGCTTCTTGCCTCCCCTCCCCTGCCCTCCCCTGTCCTCCCCTGCCCTCCCTTGCCCTCCCCTCCTCTCACCTGCCCTCCCCTCCTTCTTCCCTGTCCTCTCCTCCTCTCCCTTCTTCTCTCTTCCCCTCCCCTGTCTTCCCCTTTTCTCTCCCATCCTCCTTCCTCCCTTTTCCTCCCCTCCTCTCTTCCCCTCCCCCCTCTCTTGTCTTCTCTTCTTTCCCTCCTTTCCCCTTCCCCCCTTCCCATCCCTCTTCCTCCTTCTCCTTCCTTTTCCCCTCTCCCCTACCTTTCTTTCCCCTTTCCATCCCTCCCATTCTGTTCTCTTTTCCTTCCCCCCAAGATCCATTTCTTTGGGTGTGTTACCTCTAGCAGTAAGATGGTTGCTATGGCTTCAGGTATTTTCAGGTGCCCCAAATGTTTTCCAGTCATCAGGGGATGGGGGCATATCTGTTTCTTTCACAAGAAACTAACAGCTTTCACAGAGTCTTTCCTTTGTGCCTCTTTATTCAGAAATGAGTTGAATGATACATAGGTAACAGATATTGGAAGAATAAGGATGTTTCTTTTTTTTTTTTTTTTTTTTTTTTTAATTAAAAATTTAATTATACATTTAAATTTTTTACCAGTTTCCCTCCATCCCACCACTCCCCTTCCCCAAGTGTCTCCCCCCCAATTCCCAGAGAGTCCTTTATTGTGTGCGCCTAACTCTCCACTGGGTCCTCCTCTCCGATGACATATAAGGACCCAGTGGCATTTCCATAAGCCCTTTCTCTTGTTCCCCTTAATCATAAGATTACTACTATGGCTGTCAATCCCTTGCCTCCAGGGGTCTCGGTGCCCTTAACAGATGCTAGACTTTATGAGGGCAACAGTGCGCTGGACATTGCGCAGGGCATGCAAAGTTCCATTATGATTGCTTTGGCCCCAACTATTGTTGAGAATCTTGCAAATCGTTGCTCCTCCCATCCTTTTGCTCTTACAATCTTACCGCCCCCTCTTCCGCAAATGTCCCTGAGCTCCAGGATGGGGAGAGATTAGGCTGTCCTAGTTCTATGTGATTGATATAGAGTCTCTGAAGTTCTGGATTGTGGTTTGTTGATTTTCTTTTGCAGTTTTTCTGCTCCTGCAATTCCCTTCACTCCAGAATAAGGATGTTTCTGTGTGTATGTGTTGTATACACATGTATATGGATAAGTACATGAGTATCTGTTCATACATATGTGTGTGCATTTATGTGTGTGTGTATAATTGTGTGTGTGTATAATTGAAGAAAAGCACTCACAGAGGTGAGTTTCAGGAACAGCTTGTATCTACCTTATGGGATGAGATCAGGTGTCTCTACATAATCACTGTTCTATATTTCCCAGTTACTGTTGTTATTAATTTTCATAGTTTCATTGCTTTATAAATTCAAAATTTATACTCAAGTTTTCCCTGGATATTTTGGACATGGTTTCTATTATCTTTCTTTCTTGGAATGTTATCTTTTTTGAGTAATTTTCCCCTGGTATACATTGATGTTTTTTGTAGCCAAAAATCTGACCTTTTACATTTATCTTTCTAAGCTATTTGGATCCATGTATATGATTTTGTGCCAAATTAAATGAAATACAATATCTATAAGTTTTGCAAGCATACTGTTTGCTTCCTCTTCTAGATCCCCAACATCATACCAAACAGAACTAAATCAGGACTGTATAATAATGGACCTTGAGTTGCCTGAGGGGAACATCCCTATCACACGTTTTCATGCTTCTTTCTTCTTTGGTTGTCCCTAACCAAACCCTTGGGCTCTTTGTGGAATTCAGAGAGATCAGAACTGAAAGGAGAAAGAACTGAAGCCATCTCTCTCTCAGACCTTTTGTTTTATAGTACAGATAACAGAGAAGAGAAATGTCATAACAATGCTGGTGAATTCACCAATGAGACAACCCTAAAAATTCTAGTTTAGACTTCACTCTAATGTTTTGTCTGCTGGATTGAGGTGTAAGAAACATTGGCTAGTAGAGCTGGAACCATGGGGGAGGAAACTACTTAGTCCAGGAAAGGGCACGGAAAAGACCCCATTGGCAACATGGAGTAGCTCAAGCATGGCTCAAGCTATCTTGAGCATTATGTCCAATGTGGAAGGACAGGACACAGCAGTGGGGGAGCCTCTGGGAATCAAGCAGGTGGCGGTCATGATTCTGGGAGATGTGCCCATATGTTGCAGAATCCCCGACAGAAGGCTGAGCTTGGGCAAAGCTCCGGATCCTGGGGTGGAGTGACAGGTGCCAGGTGGGGCTCAGGCCCTAACCAGATGTACCACAATAGAGTGTGACACTTGGGCCATGGGAGAGAGGCCTGTGTTGTGATGATTGGCCACCAACCAGGATGGAGGAAGTTAGGCACAAATAACACAGCATGGGCACAGCCAGCATCAAGGTAGAACTACAGCACTGGGCTACACGAGCGTCCAGAGCTCACCCTGGAGTTTCAGCATGTGAGTCTGAAGAGCAACAATAGTCAGGAGGACTCCAGGGAGTTCAGCAACCATAGCTACAATTTGAAGCCTTGTTTCAAAGTCTCACAAGCTTCTTTGAACACCACCATCTTAGGATAGGAGACAAGATTGAGCCTGGCGATTTTGAGCACTATTGAATTCTGTCTAGAGATAAGGCACTATACCTTACAGTTTCTAAAAGCTATCCCACTTAAAATGTGATTGAAAATTATATTGGGAATGGCTTATGTAAGAAAGTGTGTCAGGATCTATAAAGTTTGATATGACAATTCCATAGAAAAAAATTATCTTTTAGTCTATTTTTGTAGGAAAAAAACCTTCTGGGTTGCAGGTGGTGCCAATGAATTCATTATCTATGACACGTCTACAATTCTCCATTTGTTAGCATTCATGATTTTAGTTTTAAATACTCAGCAGTAATTTATGTCTTTGAGACTGTTTGAAAGATAGAGGTAGCATAGAAACAGTCATGAGGACAATGTATAGATTATGATGGCCTAGCAATTGAAGATGGAGAAAGAGAAGGCTTAGTGATCAGACCTCTGCATAATCAATACAATCCGGTTATGAAGGTGAACAAGATCACTAGACCATGAGACGCGTGGTGCAATCATTTCATCCATCTTAATGACCGAATCCAGCCAACTGCACGATGATACAATCAATTGCTCAGTAACCATCCATTACGATGGCAGGAAACAAAACAAAACAAATGAGCCATGTTTGATCAGTTTAGTAAAATTATAACACACAGGATTGCCAACCCCACACGGCTCCTTGTCTGCATGCATTTTGTGAATCAGATGTGTCTCCGCCATCTTGAGTTCTAAGAAATTTTCTGCTCCCCCATTTCTATCTCTGGGCTTGCTGGCTGCTGTTCATTTCCATGTACTTTCCTTAATTCATCTTGTCAGATTTTAAAAGCCATTGCTCTTCATGTTTTGTTCTCATTCATTTTATATTCCTACACAGTGGTTTTGCCTTGTTAAAAATCTGTCTTCTGTGTTTTTTTTTTCTTTGCTGCATTAATGTGACCCCTCCAGTTTGTCTTACTTTTTCCTTAAAAGCTAACATTTGTGTAAATCATATTTTACATATATGCAACAAAGTAATACATGCATACATTTACTGGAGTGTATAGTTAGCTTAGATACATATCTATCCATGTATTTTTGGATCAGCTATACTCCACAACCAAATACTTAGACCATCTCTTCTAACATTCCATGTTCACATCATGGAGATCCGTTTTTTCTACCCAGTGTTTTTACGTGTGGTCTGAGATCTGAACTCAGGTCCTTCTACTTTCAAGGCAGTCTCTAAACCATCTTTCCAATCCACAGATCTATTTTTAATCCCATGTAGATTCTACTTAACTTTATACTCGGCTTTAATGTCTCATCTTTTCAGAACATTTCAGTACTTTCAATTTTTCTTTACATTTACTTATTCTGAGGTGGGCAGAGACCTGTACCACAGCATTCATATGATGATCATAGGACAACTTGCAAGAGTTGATTCTCTCCTTCTGCAATGTGGGTTCCAGAGCATGAGGCTTGGTGGCAAGCACCTTTACCCACCAAATCAACTAATAGGCCCACATTCCAGTGTTTTCGCCCAGGTTTATACTAAATTTTCTAGACGAATCTCCACAACACTTTGTAATCAGAATTTAAAAACTTGATAAATGAGTATCTGGATTTTTGGTGGACATTTGCAGAAAAAACTTTTTCTGATTTTTTCAGTGAAATGATTAGGATTGATTAAATGCTATGGTATAGGTAGGCATAGGACAATAATTTTTAAAACTTTTATTCTTTTATAAATTTTCAAAATTAAAAAATTAAAATTTTCCCTTTCTTTTCCTTCACACATTTTTATTATTATTTATTTATTCAACTGTGTGCATATGCGTGTGTATGTGTGCGCATCTGTGTGTGTGTGTGTGTGTGTGTGTGTCTGCCTTCACACTTTTTTAATTGATGGTTTTTGCTCTTTGACATTTTCATACATGTATATAATATATTTTGATTACTTTCTCCTCTAACTTTTCTGATCTTTTACCATTCCTCCTGTCAACCTCTCTTCCTTACAAGCTTTCCTTCATTTTTGTTGTGGTGGTTGTTTTCTTTTTGGTCCCACTAGGTTTAACTAGGGCCTTTGTGTAACCCTAGATTTGGAGCAATTTAAAGCCAAGTAGGCTCCTCTGTGGGTACACAACTGCTCATTTCCATCTCCTTCCTCACATATGCCTGCTGCCCATTGTCCATCAGTCTTTGTAGGGCTCCATGGTTTTCTCCTCTGTTCTTAACTCATCATTGACCAGTTAGGTCCACTGTACCTATTAAGTTTGTACGAATGGAATAAATAAATAAATAAATAAATAAATAAATAAATAAATAAATAAATAAATAAATAAATAAACAAACGAAAGTGATGATGATAGATTCTAGGAATTTGTTTCTCAAGCAATCTCTTTCTCTAATGGTTAATCCACTATTGTGACAAATCTTTGTACTTTCCTTCATATACAGTGCTTCTCATCTGCCTGAGAAAACTTGGATTTTTCTGGAGAATGTAAGGTGGAAATATCATCCAGTGCAGAAGACAAGACTTTTAGCACTTAGTACTCAAAGATTGTCTCCAGAGTGTAAAAATTGCCTACCAGTGCTTCCTTTTTTCAGGTTAGGAGATGAGATGCTTATGAAGTTAATACTTATTAAGTTCTGAGAGAATGTTAACTTTGTGTACATTCATTACTATGGATAATGAGGAAAAGATGGAGAATGTGTTAAAATAGTAAATACACTGGATCTTCATCCCCTCTACCTGGCATAGAACCCTGAATATTCTTCAAACTTATATTGAAGGAGTGACTTTGACCATGCATAAGTTTGAAGGAGTGACTTTGAACATGCCTGAGTTTGTTTTACATTAGGGTTCCTAATGATGAGGGTAATCTAATGATGAGGGAGGGCTCTTCACCAGAAACACTGAACATGGAATTAGAGAGTGGGAGTTCTCAGCGCCACTTCCCAGCAGTTTGAAGTTGAGCTACACTTGCTCATGAGCAGGGAGATTTGGGGAATATCTATATCCACCCACTGGAAGTTTGACATAACAAGAGGGGCCATGACAGCGTCACACTCATCTCCTCATACCTGCCTTTGTCTTCTCTTCCACCTGACTGTTCCTTAATTATGTATTTAATACTAATCCATTAACTATAAGCAAATGTTTTTCTTGAATTTTTGAGCCACTCTAGCAAATTATCAAGCTTTACAAAGGAGCTGTGGAAATTTTCAATCTGTAGCAAGTCTAATCAGCAGAATCCATGTCCCTGGAGATTTGTGAGCGGTGTCTGTGGTGAGAGACATTTTGTGGGACTGAAGCTGTAACACATGAGTTCTGGAATAACTCGGCTTCAATTGTTCAGTGCCAAGTTGATGTTGGAGACCTAGAGATTAATTGATGTCAGAGAAAGCATCCTAGAGGAAAAGACCTAGTTTGAAAGTAATTTCTGCACTCAAATCAGTCAATTTATAGCCTTTCTTAAAGGCCAAACAGGCACAAAGTTCTTGATTTAATGGTACCATAGATCCTTTCATACTCACTCATGAAAAGCCTTCAAGCTCTTCTGGTAGTGGATGGTAAAGAATCAGGGGTAATTTATAATGCATTAATTTAAGTAGTTTAATATAATTTTGTACAATTAACTTTAATTTCTACACTTTACTCTCCCAAAACCAAGTTATCAGAACACATTTACTTTTCATCACTTAAGAGGTGCTTGATCAACACAAAATTGCTGCTGGAGAGAAGGGAATATTACTTGGGTTCTAATCCTGTTTTTCACTTTCTAATATAAGATTGGACTGGAAAACTGAGGAAAAGAACTATTATACCAGTTATGAATTATGTTAGATATGCATATACCCACAACATAATAGAATATAGAAAGGGTTCATTTTGCTCACGTAAAAATAGGCAGATCCATTGAGAGTGACATGACCATCCTAGATGCTCACATAGACTGATACTCATCTTTCATCTTTGTGGCTACAACATGACTATTAAAATTACATAAATCATTTATATTCCACACAGAAGAGCAAATAAATAATATGAGGGAGTAAAAACCCTCTTGTCTTTTTCTTTATCCATAAAGATTCTGCCAGTGATTTCTGCTTGCATGCCTGTCCAAACTGTCATATGATTCTTAGTGACAGGTACTTTGGAGTCTGTGACAACTTCAGTTGTCTACTTGACACTCAGAGGTAGACCTATGGGTACACATTTAAGGACTCACCTAATTAAGGCAAACCTATAGGAGTTTCTCTAAATTGAATGACTAATGTGGATAGTCCCGGTTCATAGTGGGTGGGATCATTGTTTAGGAGGTGGATAAGACAGAAAGATCTGTTTAGCATTCTGGAGATTGACAAGCTAGTTAATATGCATTGGTCCATGACCTTCTGATCTCGTTGGAACTATGGTGTGGTTAGTTTCCTCAATTTTGATGCTCTCCTGCCATAATGAACTATAACTTAGAGTTGTGAACATGAAAGAAAAAAAACCTTTGTTCTCCTAAATTGTTTGGGTCATGTATATATTATAGCAATGGAATATAAAACTAAGGAACATTAAGCATTTTAGTGAAGCACATTGCACATTTGAAAACAACAACAAAAACAAAGTGATAGTTCCAAGACTCATATAGGAAAAGTATGCTTTGAGCAATAGTATTGAGGTTTTCACTGCTTATGGCGCATAAACAGTGATTATACACAAGGCCAATACATCGTAGCTACTAATCAAAAAATTCCAAAGTATGAACGTTATTCTTGACTCCATCTCCTTCTGTAAGAGTCCTGTTAATTTTTTCTTCCCTTCCACTACCTTCCCTTTATGACCATCACATCTCTTCCTGGCATTTAGTCTCGCTCTATAGGCATCTCCTGCTCTTCCATCCTTCTTTCTTTCATTCAATTTTCCTCTTTTGTTGTAGAAAACTTATACCATTCATTTCATTTGTCTTCTCATATCTAATGAACCATTGCAGAAGTTACTGCCTTAAAATAAGGGATATAAGGCTGTATAAAGAGTATCTTCAAATGTAGATCATGTGGTATCTATGACTGTATTCCAAAAACAGCAATAAATAATATACAATATAAATGACATGAAAATATGAAGAAGGCAAGGTTTCAATAAAACTTTGCTCACAAAGAGGTTTTGGATCAGATTTGACTGGAAAGTTAAAACAATGATTTAATATTCCTCATCCCATGAATTCATCAAACCTTAAGACAGCTTTATTTTTTCTCCTTTGAATAGTGAGTTTTCTACTTACTGTAGAACATTTCACATGTTGGAGGCACTGGCGATGAGAAACAGTTTTATTGTATATACCAGAGAGTCATAAACTGCAGAGATTCTGTTTGAACACTGGACAGTACTCTGTTCAGCCTTTCTCCCATTTTCCTGCAACATCTTGCTGAGTCTTGGAACTATCACTTTGCTTTTTGCTCTCTCACCCATGCCCTACCCTCATTCTTTGGCATTGGTGCCTTTTCAATCTGGTGTTACATAACATGCTTTTCCAGTTGCTCATAAGAGCCTTGAGCAAGTTGGAAATGGACCTCCATAGTGGAACACTTGCCTAGCATGAACTGAACTCAGTTTAATTCCTAACATTACACATACAAAAAGTCTTGAAATAAAATTTAAATTTCCTCAAAGATGTTTGTGCCCTGATCAGTTGAATTCTCCAGACCTCAATAAAAAATAAATCCTGTGTACAGTTTAGAATCATCTAATACTATGTCTTTCAGATCTTTATTATAGCATATTCTAGATATTATCTGCTGTATTAATTATTAATACAATTGTCACTCCAAAAAAAAAAGCCCAGTGGCTTAAAACACCAACAATTTGCTATTTTGCACAGTTCCTTAGGATTACTGACTAGGTTCATGTCATAGGTAGACATAGGAGGCAACTTACAATTGAAGGTTTCCACTCTGTGCACAATTGCAAATAATTAGTAAGTTCAGCCCTGCAAGAGATTGTCTAATTGATGGGGGAGACAAAGTTCATGGTGGTGAACATGGACAGGTAAATAAAATGGAGAAAGCTGGGTAAGAAAGTTTGTCCTTCTTCAGCATATTTGGACAGATGAACTGTCTGGCAATAGAGATCTCCCCTCTCTCACCACTGCATGGATATAAGGCCAGTGAAACTGGCCTTATCACTGCTCCTGGTGTTGTGGACTCTCCTGCCAAGCTGGATTAAGGGCTGTTACTAGACAATCATAATTCAAAATAAACCCCCTGTTCCCATAATCCATGTGATCATGAATTTATTGCTAACCATGGAGAGCAACTGCAACAATTCAGTAGACTTCTGTGCCCCATGACAGTGCTGAAGCCACACTGTTGACAGTGGTCGGCTAGGAACTCAGGCAGGACATCTGAATAGGTCTCTCTCTGAGAAGTCCATCATCAGATATGAGTTTCTTTCTAATAAGAAACCATCATCCAAGGAGAAGCTTCTAAAACAAACAAAATATACAGATATCAAGCCCTGCCTTGTTTGCATGTTATTGGTCACACCACTGGCACACTCATACTTGTGTGGGAAGGGTCTGTTTGAAGGAGCATATTTAAAGGATGCTACCATCTAGCACTGAGATATATATATAACATAATTCCAGTTTCTTCTTCAGTCACTTTTCAGTGGAGTAGAGTAGAAAAGGTATACATGGGATGTATGGAAGAAGCAAAGAACTTAAAAAATAAAGATATAGTCAAATCAACCTTGATTTGCTGGTTTCTGTTTTGCTTTGTACTACTCACCTGGCTGTTTTGGCATCCTAGAGACACATTCATATTCTGAAATGTGTTTTCATTTAGGATTCATGGCGCCATGCTGCCAGTAAGCTTTCCTTTAGCTGGCATCCCCATCACTATTACACAGGCCTTCTATAGCTAGCACTGCTTGAGACTACAAGCTTTCTTTTCTACCTTAAATTTTCTTTCTCATCATTGTCATTGTTCCTGTTCCTTTGTCCTACATAGATACTTCTGGTTATGCTGACATTCCAGAAGAGCTGGCCTTCAGCAATTATACATATGCAAACAGGCTCTGCTCGGGACGGTCTGCTTTTGCTTGTTTCCTGTCTTGCTAATTTCATGAAATTGGTTATTTGTGAATAGTTACTTGATTGGAGAAATAATTTGCATGAACCTAAAACTATGGTCAAGACTCACACAATTAAGGTCATCTGTATGGCTGAGAATCATGGAAATAAGAAAAGGAATATTTAAGGCTTCCATGTGCCCACTGATTATGTTGGAGATACTTTTGGCCTTTTAAAGTCCACAGAGAAAATCAAACTGAGAATTATTTTATTGAAGGTTTAAAAATATACTATCATGGGGCCAAGGAGACAGCTCAGTGGGCAAGGTGCTTGATTGTAAACCAGGCAACCTGACTTTGATGTCTGGATGTTCACATAGTAGAAAGAGATAACTGACTTTTGAAAGCCTTTGAACTTTATCCTGGCCTGGAATGCATTTTCTCTCTCTCTCGTAAATAAATCATTCAAATATTGCTATTTATGTTCATCATATGTCCACTGCAAGTGTGGTTTTGAACAAACCTCTCCCAAAATACATTACAAACATTTACATTTGCTATATCTTTGACTTATAATGCCATTTCTATATCCAAATTCACTTCTACAGCATGAGTTTGATGTCCTATGTAAAACAAGAGGCACCTACAGTGTAATAAAAATTAGTTGAAATGCCATTTTCTAAAATAATGATCTCTGGTCATTTCCTGAGACATATCACATTAGTGCCTCTCAGGTTTGAATCCATAAATATGCATTTTTTCCATTTAATTTTTTTATTTTTTGAGATGGTTTAAAAGTTACAGAATACTTGTGTGACTAGTGCAAAGAGCTTCCATTTGCTCTTTTTCTAGACTCACCATTTAAGGAATCTGCAATTTAAAAAGGTACCCAAGTGTTCTAATGTTCAAGAATCACTATTCTGAAAGGAAAGGAAAATGGGGTGCAAAATTCAATCACAGTTAAGTAACATCTAAGCTCAGCATCTAAAGAGAAGTACAGGGTTACGCATGACAAAACTAGTACCTAAGGTTTGTCATTGGGGACATTCTTGTCTCCTGTTTATCGCTGGGTACATTCTTTAATAGCTGAACAGAAATCGTATCTGTCCGGCTTCCACTATGACCTTTGTCCTGGGTCTTCAGAATCACAAAATCACATAGGAAAAGCAATAGCTGTATTCTAGCTTTTCCATTTTGTTACTGATATAAATACAGGATCAAAGCAACTAAGGGGAACAAGGGATTTATTTCATCATAATGTCAAGAGAGTAGACCAATATCAGGAGCCAGGAAAAATGGCCACAACCTATCCACAAGAAAGGAGAGGCAGGTTCTTATTTTCTCATTTACCAATCTGGCAAAATACCGAACTCATTCTCTTTATCTTATACATCTGTCCAGGCAGTGGTTTTGCCCACCATGACTGGGTCCTCTCACATTAATTAGATAATTCTCACAGGCTTCCACAGGGCTTACTTTAATCAGTATTTCTTCACAAATGTACTCAAAGGTTCAGCCATCAATTGTTAAATTAACATCTGTAATTAACTGCCACAACTTGCATCTTTCTATTTTTGAGGTTTATTAAGATTATAATTGTTCAAAATGTGGAGCTCGGGAAAGGAAAAAGTAGTATTTGAATCTTTATCTTCTCTCTAGAAATATGCTACACATCACAGTGTTTCAGGGGCAGGATTTCTGAAACATGAATAGCCAGCTCCTGTTTTATGGACCTTCAAAACCAGCATGCCTCAGAATCACCTTTTTCTTTTTTAAAATCACTCACTGTTTGTCACAGTTACTTTCTCTGATGCTGTGAGACAACATTCAGACTCAAACAGGAAAAAGGGAGATTTATTTGGCTTCTGGTTCCAGAGGGGAGATACAGTCCATGATGGCAGGAAAGGCATGGTTGGTGGCAGAAGCTTGAGAGAGCTTAAGTCACTGCAGATATCATGGAGGCAGAGAGGAAAACTGCTAATTACAAAAATAGATTAACTAGTGGTGGTGGGGCAGAGCTAACCAACCTCAAAACCCCATCCCTTGTGACATGCCTTCCTTCAGCAAGATTCCACCTCCTAAAGTTGCCACAAACTTTCCAAACACCATCTAAGGATTCAAACACATGAGCATGTGGAGGACAACTCACACTTCAAACATCTGTCCAGTTGTTTTGCTACATGTGGATTTTTCTTTTAATTCTTCATCCCAAAACAAAGTAGGTGATGCCTACTACCTCATTCATCTCTGTAATGTTAGTTATGTCAAGTAGCTAAATGTCTTCTGGCGGAACCAGAGTACAGAAGATCTTATTACAGGCATCCTTCCTTCTTTTGAAGTGACTCCAAAGAGCATAAATTCTAAGTTCCATGCTCATACACATCTGCTTCTCTATTCCAGTTCCAGCCCCTGAAAACTGCCATGTGCAACAACACCCTCCACATGTTAACTAAAGATGTGACTTAGCCACCAACTCCATCTAAACTCTTTGGCTCATATCAGCCCCTCTGAAGCTATGTATGTTAAAGGAATAGAATCAATAGACTGAATACATATTATAAAGAGGATTTATATCCTTCATATAACCTATAAGCCTGGCCTATAGGACACAGGCTGTCTGCATGCTGGAGAGACAGAACCTGGAACTGCTAGGTTTGCAAGATTGGATGCTTCAAAAGCCCCAATTTAGTGTTGAAGGCCTGGAAGATTCCTGGAGAGCCACTGGTCTTCAGTGCATTGGAAGTGCACACTGGAAGAGCTAGATTCTGATGATGGAGAAGGATGGAGGTGGCAGCAGCATCAGCAGGTTAGATAATCTCATCTGGAAGGAGACACTGGGTCCTTTTAAATCAGGTACCTGTTGATGCTTCCCACCCTGGGGGAGAGATTTTGCTTTAATCCTTTCAAGAAACACTCTACCCCAGAAGTGTGGCTCTTAGGCGATCCCAGGACTCATCCAGTTGACAACCAAGATTGAACATCATAGTATAAGATCTGGATTAAATATTCATAAAACAGAAAAATGTCCCTCTTGGGAGAGTAGCGCTGTCATTTTCATTGTCTTCAATAAGGTACAAGCCATCATCAGGTGAAGAAACCAGAGTTCAATTGCTCACTAGGAATATTAGAACGACTGTTAGTAAGTTCTGTATACATACACTAAAGCTACCTGCTTTCTGAAAAGTCTATATATTCATTTTCCACCATTAAACAAAGATTTACTATGTACCTTCTATGTATCAGCATAATTCAAGGCTCTGAAAATATAACATTGTAGAAGAAACAATTTAAAACTCAAACTTTAATAGTTTGGGGAATGAGGATAGGGTGGCTTGTGGTTAAAAGGAAAGAGAAACCCTTTCTGGTTAAACAAAAGAACATGCTCAAACTAACATCAGAGATATGTGAATCTGAAGGAGGAAGGACCACTGGAGTATGACACATGAGGGAGTCGCTAATGCATGCTCCCTCCCTTTTTTTGCACAGGGTGATAGCTCTAGAAAGGATTGCTTTAGGGATGGTCTTGGTCAGGAGAAAAATGATGCCAGGGAGGATGTTTCCATAGTGATACTCTCTAGTTTACCCACTATCTCTGCTTATCGTCCTCTTTTTCTGCAGTCCTTTTCTCTACACTGAAATTGTGAAGATAGAAAGGGTGTTTTCTGTTCACTATGAGGCTTATAGTACAGATTATGCCTTTTCAAGTGCCACAGAAATCCTGACATGTGCAGGCAGAGTTTGTGCCTTAGTAAAAGGTGACATTGCCAGGGAGACTATGCCTCACATTGCTGCTCTCCCGGGACTAGACATGCCTGGTCTGGGTCAAGGCACACAGTTCCTTGCTCCGCAGGGCTAAGAAGGACTCTTCCTCTTGAGCCCTCATGTAGGCTTGTTTGGGAAGTCTCACACAGAATCAAGATGGCTTGTCCTCCAATGCATGTATCTCTGGTCTTAATTTAAACATGTGTGCATTCTTGTATTCACCAGTTTGTGAGAGGAAACAGAATTCATGGCCTTTGAAATAAAATAATATCTTCTCCTCTTTAAGAAAACATAGTGTTTTACTCCTATCTAAAGGACTGATTTTTTATCAGTGTCTCATTGTATGTCCTGCCAGAACACAAATTTTAAGAATTAAATTACTAAGTTCTAATACATGTGAGAGAAGTAATTTCTTGGGCAGGTGACAAAGAGAGCCGAGAATGTGCACACTTGGAGAAAGGTAAGGTACAAGAAGAGTACAGAGGTAGAGGGCTGGGACAAAGAAACTCAAAGAGGACAAAAAAGCCTGCTTTCATACATACATACATACACACATACACACACACATGCACACACACACATCACACATACATCATACATCATACTCAGTGGTTTTCACACCTTGACATCACAAAACCAAAGCTCTCTTTTGGCACTGTTGTGGTTTGCTTGCATGTTGCCAATAAATTCATGACCGAACAGCTTAAGGTAGGAACAAGAGATTTTATACACACACACACACACACACACACACACACACACACACACAGTTGGCACACTGAACATCTCGGCACTTCCAGTCTGGTGCTGAAGAATGCCAATCTTTACTAAACCAGCTTTTTCCATCTCATTCACCTGCTTCAGGGAATAGTCCCAGCTACGATGGGCTGGGTAACCCATCAATTAGACCATCTCCTACAGGTTTGCTCAGGACTTAACTTAATGACTAATTCTTTACAAATGTGACCAGAGCACAAGTCCTCACCAGTCAAGTTGACAACTGAATCTAACTCGACTGTTATCCTTTGTCGGAACATGCCCATTGTATGGAAGTTCACCTGTGAATTGGAGGAGTGAATGTTCGTGCTCTGTAATGGAGACAATGGAGCTGCATCTTCACAGTATTTTTGGTAATCATTATGTCAAGTTCTCAAATTCTTCTGAAGCTTTATTTTCATATTTGTAAAAAAATGGTGGGAAATAAAATTTATTTCCTTTTTTAAATTTAATTTGATGACAATGTCATCTATGAGAACAAAGATTTTAAGACATTTTCACCCCATTTTACCCAATCTTATCCCTTCTCCTACTCCCACTAAAATTTTTCTTTTTCTCAGTTTCCTTCTTGCTTGCACATCTTGTGTGTGTGTGCACATGTGCGCGCGTGTGTGTGTGTGTGTGTATGTGTGTGTGTGTGTTCCTCTGGGTTTCATCTGGGTTGTTTATACTAGAGCATACCTGTGCCTTTACTGGAGCATGGAGCTTATATTGGTGGGTGTGCCATTGAGGGAAGTACTTCCCCTTACCCCATCCTACATAAACTCTCCAAAGTCTCTCAGGGAGCGGTGGAACTGGACGTGTTCATCTCCTTTGCATGGTGAACTGTGATGGGCTAGTTCTTGTGCAGGTCTTGTGGAAGTAGATACAGAGCTTCAGGGAGCTCATGGGTGCAATCCTGTCCTGTCTAGAGGATGCTTTCTAGTCATAACTATCTCTATCATCTGGGGCTTTCATCCTTACCATCACTCTTTCTGTATTTTGGTCAGTTTTCTCTTACTGAGCACCTTCCGCTGTGGAAGAGAGCTTCTTAGTTGACTTAAATATTCTGAGGAGTATTGGGTGGTAGTAATCGACACATGCCTCGCATATAAGAAATCAGGTTAATAGTCACTGATCTTCAGAATATGTCTGGGAGGAAACCCACATTCAGGAGAGAAATCAGAGCTCCTCACATTCTTCCTTTTGGCACCTTTCTTGCCGGGTTATAACTCTTAAATTGATTAGAAATGGGGATGCAAGGCAGGGCTGCTAAAATCTCTTCTCTGTTCAGGCTGGCTGCACCAGAACTTGCACTAGATTTTTCTTCCAGGGCATTTCTCTCATTGCATGTTGAGTCTCTGTTTCTTCAGTCAGCAAGCACATAGCTCAGCAGAATGCGAGTTCCCGACCACGCCCTGCTGGAGAGTAGAGGAAGGCTTTTGTGGGAGATGCTTTCTTGATATCAGCCCGTGTCCTACAGGGATGGAACACTGCAGCTTAACAACAGAGCTCAAGTCATTTCCCCATTAGCCAGCTTTCCTCTGTTCTCTCCTTCCTGCGTATTTCCTCTGTGGCTCTATTGGCAAATCTCATCTTTCCTTTTGTCCTCAGCCACAGGTTTTTCCCAGTGAATTGTGGAGAGTGACAGTTCCCAACATCCTCTGTCACCTCTCTAGCTCCTTAGTCCAGTTTCAAACTGTCCAGTGGCCTAGTTGATGGACCTGGGAGCTTTCCCTGAACCCATAGCAGTGAGGACAACACGGGGCAGCCACAATGGGCTTCTGAGCAGGAAGAGAGCAGCCAATGTAATAACTCCTCCACTTGTCACCAAGGTCAGCTAATAGATTAATCAGTGCCATTGCAGCAAGCTGTGAATATTAGTTTAAAATTAGTTTGGTTAAATACCCAGAGCTGCGGTGTGCATGCCTGTGCATATATGAGGAAGGGTGTTGAGCAAAATGCTGGAGAACTGCTCATTTTCCTCCAAGACTTTTCCTTCTCTGTGAGTTTACACTCTACTAGCAAAAGGCTTGCTTTTAACCCCATGACGACCCTAAGCTTATACCGGGGCATAATTTAGAAAATTAGCAGCATTTATTTCAGCCTAGCTATAAACACCAGTTGCTCACCTATTTGGCATTTCTTCTGATATAAAAACAGAGCTAGCGAGATGAGGAATGAGGTGAGGAATATGGAATCAGAGGGCTCAAGGCTGAACTCTCTCAAGGGTACAAGTGCTTAGGCCCATAATCACTACAAACCTTAGCTTCTCTATCTAAAATGTTGATAGCAGCAGCTACCTCCAAGGGCTGCAGAAGGGTTAACTGAGCTAATGAATACAAAGTGTCAGCACAGTACCTGGCACATAATAAGGACTTAATAAATGTGAGATGTTATTTATAACCCTCTACATTTTATAGCACTTAATTATTTTCAAAGTACTTTCCCATGGCTCTCCTCAGGAATAAGATGCAAAAGCACGGAAAACGAACCTCATTTTTGCAATTAGAAAATCCAGTCAGTGAAGGACTAAGTGTCATAACTGTAATTAACGAGCTCTCTCTGTCTCTGTCTCTCTCTCTGTCTCTGTCTCTATCTCTCTCTCTCTCTCTCTCTCTCTCTCTGGAAGCTTGTACCATACTGTTTCGACCATTTGCTTTAGGAAATTATGCCAGGAGAAATTTCCCACTTACAACAGGAAAATAGGAAGCCATAGTTATGGAAGAATGTGTGTTGATCATGAAATGACTGACTTTGGCATCTGTGTTATGGCAGGCTCCTTCTGGGATCCATAGATGGTGTCTTCAGTGCTGTGGGAGGGCTCCTTCCAGGCGTGATAGCATCTTCAGCACTCCTTTCACAAGGAGACTGGGTCTAGAGATATGCAGTAAGGAGAAGAGACCTGCTGCTCCTTAGAGCTCATGTCTCTTTCCCACGACTAACCCCCCAAAAGATGTCCTGTGTGGCATTGACTATATTATCTTCCCAGGCATAATTGAGCCTCAGAAGGAAAGGGAAGCAATTCTGTTTGTTTTATTTGCCAGGGAGCAGCAAGTACAACACTGCCCATAATGTCAGTGCTCAATAGCTACTTGTGCACCCATGATTTTATAATGAGGCTCCTTAACTCAGGCCTGACTAGTGTCAAAAGGACAGAGAGGAACATAACACGTTTCTAAAATTGCATATGCACGCACACATACATACACACATGCACAAAATATGCACGCACATATACACCTAACTTCTTCAAAATCCCCACCATAATCATTGGGTAGTGAGACCTTTCTTTTCTAACAGCATCTGTCTTTCAAGATCTTGACTAGAAGTGACTATGGAAGAAAAAAGAAGGCTTGGGACACGATTCAGTAAAAAGCCCCTGAGCACAATCCTGGCAATTCGAGTTTGCTCTATGAGCCCAAGTGAGAGAACTGACTTCTAAAAGATGTCCTCTGACCTCTATGTATCCCCTCTCTCTTTCTTTTGTCTTCCTTTCTTCTTCTCCCTCTTTCTCTCTCTTACAATAAATAAAAACTTACAGAAAGAAAGGAAGGAAGTGTGATGCTGAGATTGTTCTGAACATCAATGAGGGTTCCTCTCTTTGGCCAGCATTTACCTGCCAGTGATCTGCTTCACACCAGGGCTAATTTGCAAAGACTATACACACTGGCATCACTCACAAAGGCTCTGTTTACTACATTGCCAAGCAGCCTCGAAGACCTTTGGAACAGCTTTAAGGTACCCTGATACATGAGCAGAAACTGACATATGAGATGAAATCTATTTGGCATCTCTATGCAACTTTATAATGAAAGACATTTATGTCCACTCCATGCCTAACCCCTACCTGTTTGATAGACTCAGAATCCAGGGAACACAATTTGTAACTTTTCTATAAATGTACACACTCTCTCTTTGTTAAATGTGGTGTCTCTATGTGACTTCATGGACCATGGTCGTAAATAATTGAATAACCTGTCAATAATCAGTCAATATTGTCTTTCCTTTGCAATTAAGCTTCAACATAACATCAGACTTAGAAAATACACTAATCAGGAGGAAGTATATCCAAGACACAGCAAATGCTAAAGATAAATCCATGTTCCAAGGAAAGGTACAGGTATGTAGCTCCTTACTATTATAAATGCATGCTGAATTTAATTCTGGTTCCAAGCCAGGGTATTCTCAATACTCACCAAGAAAATTTTGCTAGACAAAGTGTTTGAAGATTCATACCCAGTTTCTAGTGGATCTGCTTGTCATCAAAGGCTTTGCAAAGAGCTGTTATCAACGTTGCCTGGAGGAGTTGTTCTATTCAATTGTTCTGTTTGCATTTAACTTTTTTCAAAATGATGGTGAGAGGGGTTCCTAACTGCAAAAATTACTATTACAGCAAGCACATAGGGCCAATGACATCTGGTAAAGGCCCTGCATGGAGACCTAATGACCTGAATTTGATCCCCAGAGCTCATATGGTAGAGAGAACCAACATTGGAAAGTTGTTCTGACCTCTCATTGTCAAGCCACCCCTGCCTGCACTCTCACATGCTCTCTTTATCCCTCTTACTCTTCTCACTCTGTTCTCTCCTTTCCTTCCTTCTTTCCCTTCCCACCTCTAACTGTGCCCCCTTCTTTCCCCTTGTTCCTTTTCCCACTCTTTTCTTCCACCCTTTCTTCCAGTCCCTTCTCTCCCATAAGAAATTGCAAAAGTCCCTTTCCCCATCTTCCCTGGAGGTGTGCGGTCCTGCCAGGACTCACTGGACCTACCTAAGCTCCCCCCACCCACACCCAAACCCAAGGCAGCCCACTGGACCCAGCTCCTCCCACCAGCCAGCTGGAGCAGGAGCTGCTCCAGGCCAAATAATTCAGTTCAGTGAAAAACGCACAGAAATTGAAAGAAGGTCTTAAGAGTTAAACCAACAATGCCCAAGTCAAAGTGCAAATCCATGAGAAACAAAACCCAAGAAAACAAATCTCCTACTGAAGGAATTAATCCCATAATGAGAGACTCCAATCAGAACAAACCTATGGAAAATAGCCAAGAAAGCCTGACCCAGGATAACGACTTTCAAAACATGATCATTAACATGTTCAATACAATGAAAGAGGAAATCTGGGAGGAATTAAATAAACGCATCAATCACTTTGAAGAGGAACACTACAGACACTTGGAGGAGTTGAGAAAAACAGTTCAAGAAATAAAAACAGGCAGAGAGCCCTTAAAACAGACTCAAGCAGAGTTTAAAACTGAACTAAAAGACAAGTTATCTTCAACCCAGAACTCAACAGAGAGTCTTATCAGCAGAACTAACAAAGCAGAGATATCTGATAGAGCTCTATTATCCAGAGTGCACAAAGAACTTAGAAAACAACACTAAGGAAACAAGTGGCCCAATTAAAAAATGGGCCTTGGAACTTAAAAGAAACTTTATCAAGGACAAAATTAAAATGTCTAACAAATATCTTAAAAAATGCTCCACATCCTTAGCCATCAGGGAAATGCAAATCAAAACTTACCTGAGATATCATCTCCCCCCTGTCAGGATGGCAAAAATCCACAATACAAACAACAACAAATGCTGGAGAGGATGTGGAGAGTGGGGAACTCTCCTACATTGCTGGTGGGAATGCTGGCTCATACAACCACTCTGGCGAGCTGTCTGGAGATTCTTAAAGAAGTTAAAGATTGAAATGCCATATGACCCTGCTATTCCACTTTTGGGAATAACCCCCTATACAGCAAAAATTCACCTCGATAGCACAAGCATGACCATGTTCATAGCAGCACTGTTTACAATAGCAAAGTCATGGAATCAGCCCAAATGTCCAATAGTTGATGAGTGGAAAAGGAAAATGTGGTACATCTATACAATGGAATACTACTCAGCCATAAAAAATAATGAATTAATGCAATTTGCTGGGAAATGGATGGAATTAGAAACAATTATATTGAGTGAAGTATCCCAGACACAGAAAATTAAGCACCGTATGTACTCTCTAATAGGTGGATCCTAGTACCAAACCCACTTAGAAACACTCAAAGACAAATCTCTGTAATAGCTACAGTAATTGTACAGATTCTAAACGGAGGGATGGGGAAGGAAGGCCCCACCAGAAACAAGGAGAGAGGGACCATGTTATAGCAGAGAAAATAGGCCACCATCAAGGACTGCAAGTAAGTAATGAGACATCTGGTTACGTTCACAGACTTTCCTTCCTGATCATTTGCAACCTGAGGGGGTATGATCTCACCAGAAGAAGAGGGCATGTCAGCTGCCAGACAGAAAGTAATCATTTTGCAAATGGGTGATTGACCCCTCTCTCTCCTACTTTTATTCCATCTACCTTTGAATATACTCTTGTAACAAGACTCTAATTTAACAGGTTTTTATCTCTGGCCAGGGGGTGACATCCAATACCCATCAGGATGGAGCCAAGGGCATTGCAGTAGCAGCAAAACCGAAAAAAAAAATCAACAAACCATAATTTAGAACATCAGAGACTCTATATCAACCTATAGAGACTCTATATCAATTAGGCTGGAACTGGGCCAGCCTAATCTCTCCTCATCCTGAAGCGCAGAGAAATTTGCAGAAGAGGGGGTGGTAAGATTGTAAGAAGCACAAGGATGGGAGGAGTAATGATATGCAAGACACTCCACACTCAATACTTACCTGGCAGGGGAGATACCATAATCATGAAGGTGGTTTTCCCAGGGCGAGGCTTATCCATTGCACTCCGGATGTGCTCTCCCCTGCGATTTCCCCAAATGTGGGAAACTCGACTGCATAATTTGTGGTAGTGGGGGACTGTGTTTGCGCTCTCCCCTGTTTAAAAAAAAAAAAAAAAGATACTCCACACAAGTTAGGGCCGAAGCAATCATAATAGGACTTTGCATGACCTGCGCTATGTCCAACACATTATTGACCCCACAAAGTTTAGCATGGACTAAAGGCACTAGGATACTTGGAGGCTAGGGACTGCCAGTCACAATAATGTTCCTAAGCTTAAGGGGAACACAGGAAAGGGTTCTGGGAAATGCCACTGGGTCCTTGCACCTCATTGGAGAGGAGGACCCAGAGGAGAGTCTGGCATGCACATTAAAGGATGTTCCGGGGATGGGAGGGGGAGGCACTGGGAGATGGGGATGGGGGGAGGTGGAGGGAGGGAGGGGACTGGTGTACCTGTTAAGTTTGTATGAGTGGAAATAATAATAATAATAAAAGATATAAATTACAAAAAGAAAAAAGAAATTGCAAAAAATCCTTTGTGAAAACCTCCCTCTCTTCCAAATATATTTATTTTTCTCTAATGATTCCTTCACATAAAGATGTCCTTGAGGACTGTGAATGTACATCAGTTGATAGAGCACTTTCCCAGCATGCACAAAACTCTTGGTTTAACCAAATTTTAGGTTAGCATGACTATTCAGCACAGCCAATGTTGTTATTAAAGCATTACCTAGAGGCAGGGAAGCACTTTCTAGTATCTCAACATAGAAATTTCTGAATTATCAATCACTTCGACTTAAACTGATAAAGAGTTTCAAGTATTTGTATATCTCAGTTTATACTTGATTCTCATATGGTATCTTAAGGAGAAATTAACTAATATAATGAATGTCAAGTCTTTGCTACTATTCCATCCAGGTACATAAATATTTTTCTATAATTTGTTATTGCTATAATGCTTTACCTATTAAAGAGGGAAGGAAGTATTTGTGTTATTATAATAAACAATGCAATGATTTTCCTACTTACAAAGTCTTTTCTTCTATTATTATAACTAATGATATTTTACAAACTTATTCATTGTACCTTGTTAACTATAGAACTATAGTCAAGTTCAACAGTTGTGAAGCACCAATAGTGCTACACACACACACACACACACACACACACACACACACACATATCTAAGACATACAAAGCCAACCAATATCAGAAAGTTTCTTTCCTAGCTACAGGCAACCTATCTAATTTGGCTTAGGGTCCTTGAATAAGAAATTGAAATAAATAGCATGAATCCCCCCCCCAAAAAAAGGAAACTCTTGGTTTAATTCCCAGCATCTGACAAAGAGGGATGTTGGCACAATTTTCTAATCCCAGTGCTAGGGAAGCAGAGGCTGGAGATCCAAGGTCTTCTTCCTCTGCATGGTGACTTCAAGGCTAGCTTGTGATAAATAAGGCCCTAACTCAACAGAAAAGAAAGAAAGAGAAAAATGGAAGGAGGAAGGAAGGGAGGAAGGAAGTTAAGAAAGGAAGAAGGAAGGAAGGAGGAAGGAAGGAAGGAAGGAAGAAGAAGAGAAGAGAGAAACGAAGAAGGGAAGGAACAAGGAAGGGAAGAAGGAAGGACTTAAGCCAAGGAACGGATGGAAGATGAAAGAGGACAGGAAAAGGAAGGGAAGGAAGAAGGCAGAGACGGACGGAGAAGTTTTAGGGAGGAAGATCGACGGCGAGGGATGAAGAAGGAACGAATGGAAGAGAAGAAGAAAGACAGAAAGGAAGAACTCTCTGATACTAATTCATAAGTTAAAGATGTTTATCAATTATTTTAATGACAAATATTCAGCTCATCTCATATCATTGGCAAAATTGTTAAAGTTGCTTTTAAGAAGCACATTAAAAAAGGTTAGGAATGCATCTCAGTAGTACAGTGCTTGCCTAGAATGCACAGGGTCCTGGATTCAATTCCTAGCACTGCAAGAAAACAAAATAAAAAGCACATTTAAAGCTTGTGAGATGACTCAATGGGTAAAATGCTCACTGCGCAAACACACAGAACCAAATTGATTCCGGAAGGCAAAGGCCAGGCATGTCCGCTTGGATGTATAACCCCAATGCCAGAGGCTCACTGGCCAGTCAGTCTAGGTCAACCAGAAAGTTCCAAATTGAATGAGAGACCCTGTTCTAAAAACTAAAGTTATGACATTATGTCTACTTCTACATGAGCATGAATGGGCACATGTGCACACACAACGTGCACACAAATAGCACACAACATACAAAACACAATTAAACAAAATATTAAAAGATAAAAAGTTTAAAACTTAATTTCAAATGATTTCAAGCTTACATTAGAAGACTGATAATAAAAGTAGTTCTATTTTCTTAACACAAATTCAGCAACTGCTAACATTTTGCCACATTTTTTTCTTGCATGTTCACATGACAAATGTTTCTATCCCAAACTATTATGGTTTGAAATGTATCCCCCATAGACTCATGTGTTTGGGAAGGTCATGGCACCTTTGGGAGGTGGCGATTTGTAGTAAGGTGGCACCTTACTTTTGAGAGAGGCCTGCTCTTGCAGCTAGAGGTCTTGCAGCTCTCAGCCTGTGGGATGGGCGTGACTTAGCCTGTCTCCAGTTTCTGCCTCCAGCCTGCTGCTTCTACCCTGAAAGACTGCATCTCCCTTCTGGAACCATAAACTGAATAAATATCCCTTTCTCCCTTAAGTTGCTCGATTTTAGGTGTTCTCTCTCACAGCGACTTCTAAATTCTGACATTTTTCTGTCTTCTATTACTTACTCCTTTATTATCAATGAACACATCAGTTCTTACATTATTGAATGAATTATAAGAAAACAATGTAATATTTCAATCACAAATACTACTTCTCTGTGGAGAGAACTCTTTCAAGTTGGTCACTGTGTCCTTTTGACAGGTGTCAATCATTTTTCAATCATTTCCTTGCTTTGAATCACAGAAATATCTTCTTACTACATTAACTCTGGAATACACCTTGTTTCTGTTACACTGGGGAATAGACTTAGAAACCCAAATCTAGGCTTAACAATTGCATCTTAAAACACACATTTTATGAGATATTCATCTTTTCTTCTGCTATGGCTAAGTGCTAGACTGGGCAAATCTAACAGTTAAAACAGTAAACCATATATAGGCAGAAATAGTGTTGCAAATCTTAACGAAAATATAAAATATTACAGCATTTATTCTATTTTAAGATTCTAACATGCATCAGAGTTTTAATAGTGTTTCCTCTAGGGTAGAGGGAAAGTAAAGAATTCTACTATTAATGTCTCACAGTGATTATAAGATACCAACTAATTTAAACGTGATCAAAAATGTAAAAATATTCCTTTCTGAAATCAAGGAAGTGAGCAATTTTTCTCAAAGAAGATCATGTCATTATGACTTTATGCAGAATCATTCAAATGAGTTAAGGAAAATTTTGAATATTATTATAACAAAATTATTCAGATTTACTGTCTTATTATCTGTAACAATATAGCCTTTTATTTTCACGGGATTATAATAAAAATCCAAAGGACGTCAAGTCAAATAACGTCTATAAGATTGTTATTTTTATTTTTGTAGTGCTGGGATTGAATCCAAGGCCTTTATGAATGTTAGAAAAGTATTCTACCACTCAAATGCATCCCAGTCCTTATTTTAATTTTCACAGGTATAAGAAAGATGGAATGAAATCACCTCCAGATCTTCTACTTAATGACTGTCTTTGAAATGGATAGGTTATCATTAGGAAAACACTGATTTGTCCTATTTTTTATGTCTCTAAATTTTAGTAGGACTATGACATAATGACAAGTTACCTCTTGTCATAGTTAGGCACAGGTGTCAACTTGACGGTTGAGGGTTTGAGCTTTGGGCACATTTGTGGAGAATTAATGGTTGAGTTAATCCCAGAGCAAACTTGCAAGAGATTGTCTAGCTGATAGAGAAGGCCCAGTCCATGGTGGGTGGGGCTATCCCCTGAACAGGTGACTAAAATACTGAGAGCTGGTTGAGGAAGTCAGCATCCTTCTGTACACTTGGCGAGACATGCTGGTCTGGCAAGTAAGGATTGTCCCTCTCTCAGCTGTGGTAGAGATGGTGTGGCCAGTTCCCTTGCTCTGGCGTTGGTGTGAGCTTTCCTGTCAAGCTTGGACTGAGAACTGTAACCAGTATTCGTAAGAGAAAAATAAACCCCTTGTTCCCTTAAGATGTTTGATAGTCATTTATCAACAACCATGCAGGCGAACTGCAACACCTTCCTTCAGACCATCCCACTAACGTGTGTGCTTCCCATCATTCCTCCAGCTTTAGAGCCAAAGGTTTCCACTATGAGTTTCCACCCTGTAGGTATAAAAACAGCTGCCTATAGAGCAGTTTGAAGTAATATAGGTTTATTGGATGTCTTCCCTATTGATCTATTTCCTTCCCTTTTTTAGGTTCTTGTTCTAGTTTACAGTAACAGGGATGAGTACCATTCTGACAAGTGGGTCTTGAATACTAAGGAGACAACCAACAGCTTTTTGATTGGACTCAAGACATAATGATTTTAATTGCAAGAATATTTTATATATGACTATAACTTTCTAGTTAGCATTTTCAAAGGAGATCTTTAGTTATTAAAGACACAGTAGGGATCTTTCTGTTTGGGATAAATCCTGTCTCTAAAAGCTACTAGGTTTCTATCTCAGTTTTCTCATCTGTCAAAGGGAGACCTGCATCTAACATCCTGCTGTGAAGGTGGAGTAAGAGAATGCAAGAAGACACATAGCGCAGTGCTTGGCACTCAAGTCACTCTTAGTTAGCAAAATGCCTTCCAAAGGTGGTGGGCAAGAGTCAATCCATTACTTCAAAAGAATATTGTTCTTTGTATATTCCTCATAAGACAATGAAGTGCTTTTCCCCCTCTGTATGACTCCAGGTTGAGTCAATAAGAAATCTTTCCTCACATGCTAGAACAGGAGGGAGAATCAGGTAAGTGCACCAAGGCGATCAAGCGCACCTACCTAGGTAGATCTCCAAGGCATGTCTGGGCTTGCCCAACCTATCTTCTGTCCTTAGCTGCTTCCCTCTCATCTCTAGGAAAACCATGGGTCCTAGGAGTCATTGGTTCTTAGGACCTTTGGTTCTGGAGAAACAGAGAGTTAAAAAAGAGCGCACATTGGGAAGAGATGGTTACTCCTCCTTCACAGGCTCCTGCATGCTTCCAGTGCCTTGCTCTCAGCCTAGTCCTGAGTCTACTATTGCTGAGCCTCGGGCACACAGATGATTAGCATTTTAAACAAAAGACACTTTTTATCTTTATGATGAGGGCTCCCCAAGCCCTTTCTTTTGCTTTTAATTGGTCTTTCTGCTTAGAGAGATTTGCTGTTTTGTTTTGCTGGCTTTGGCTGTGATCTGTGTGGTTTCTCCATGACTGGGCCAGACAGTTTGCATCTTAAAGGAATTCTGGGGATTCCCTACTGCTTTCTAAGTTTTTTTTTTTTAATGCTATCAAGGGTTTTGAAAACTGAGGTCAAGAACGATCCATTAGCTAGCAGAAGAAGGAAGCTGGGACTCCTTTGCTTATTTCAAAGCAATTACATCACTCACTCTGGCTGGCCTCCCAGAATGGCATGTGCTGCCCTAGATGAAGCAATAGGTGTGATGAGACTGTCATATAAGTCCCCTGCCTTTTGCACAACTCTCATCGTGTAACATTCTAGTCACTATGTGACTAACTCTTGGGAGAATATCTTATGTTCTTGCTATAGTGGTTAGTGCTAAGATTCTACCTAAGCTGGAAAAGAAAATAATTCTTTGTGGAAAATATTAGAGCATATGAGAAACGAGTGGGAAAATAGCACAGAACATTGTGCTACAATGTGACTTGAACAGAGACATTAGAACAAAAACGCAATTATATGATCATGACAAGAAGCAACTTAAAGCAATTAACTCTTCAGGGAGGCCCCTTTCCATCTTGCCCTGAGAAAGCCTCAGGTGTTCCAAGGGATGAAATCATGAATGGTAAAAGTCATTTCAAATTGTTGTCCAATCAGGTTTAATTTGACACCTTACAGCTCAGGTGGTTCTGCTCCATTGCCACGCCCCTCCAAGCTGCTACATCTCCCTAGGCCCACCACCCAACGTGCAAAAGACTCAAAATGTTCAGATTCCTGTTTCCCCTCTTAGGATAAAGGCTTAATGTCTGTTAGAGAGGAAACCTTGCTGTCTTATCCCTTCTAGCTTTTGTTTACTGACTGTGATGTCTTGTCTGACCTTTTGCTATCAGCCTCTATCACCTCTGCCTTGGGGGTTTTCATGGCTTTTTCTGGTCTGCAGTTTTCTTCCTTGAATTCAGTGGTTTACCAAAGATCTAATTCAGTTCACTGTCTGCCTCTGGTTCCTTAATTAGCTCCCAAAGGGCTTTTCTTAAATGTCTTTCTGAGTCATTTTGAGATGGGGATTTCTTGTATATAAAGCTTCTTCCCCCCACCTGGAGGTACGGCTTAAAGCTTGCTTTTCTTATTCTGTACGCAGGCCACCAAGGCCCTTGATTATGAAAGCAAGTAAAGAGAAGAATCAGAATGAAATAATTTTTCTTTGTGCCTCTGTTTACCAACTGATAATATTTGACTACCTATTACACTTAATATTATGACAGGGCTTCAATGCCAAATGTGTATTTCCATGCTTTTCTTTGGAATCTTACAAGCTTGAGCAATGGTTTTTACAGTTCAGTAAAAATCACTGGAGGATGGGCTAATTAAAAACCAGATGCATGGCTGAGGAAATGGCTTGGAGTTAAATCCTTTGCCTTCCAAATAAAAAAAAAAAACTGGTGTTTAGATTCCCTGATCCCATGTTGAAATGGCCAGGGAGGTGGGGATGCATTTCTGACCCTGGAAGGTGGAGACTGGGAAACGCCATAGCAAAGCAATGAGGGGCAGAATTATTCAGGATGATTCCAAGTGTTACCTTAGGCCTTCACAGGCACACATACTCAAGTGTCCTCTAGTACACACACACACACGTGAATGCAAAAACAAACAAAATGACACATACAAATGGTCTATAACAGAGATTATAATTCTACTGGTATAGAATGGATCCTAAGAAACATTGATCTGATAAGTATCCTAGAACAGATTGGTAAGAGACCATGCCATACTTTAAGAAGCATATTTTATAGCTTTCTATCATTCTTGTCAAGCACATAATTCTGGGAACCAGTAAGATAAACATGGTCTATATGTCTGAGCATCTGAAGAAGATATGGAAACCGTGTTCTATGTCTAGTGCTCAAGTTCTTTTATATGCTTTTAGTTTCCTAACCTTTGCCTTAGCAGAGACCATAGTGTGTCTCTGTTTTAGACATGGAAAAGTTAAAAATCATTACTTGGTCTGTCATACATCAAAAAACAAGGCGATAGAAGTTCATGTCTCTAAGAAATAGACACACATATGATGTAATATAAACTATCAACTTGACAGGCTCTGTAATCATCCTGAAAGACAAGCTTCTGAGCACAGCTGGGTCATGATTCGAATGTTGAGTTGTTCCTACAGGCTTATGTGTTTGAATCCTTAGTTGATGCTTGAGAATGAAGTGGCACTTTTAGGGGGTGGAGCTCTGCTGGAGGAAGTATGACACAGGGAATGGGCCTTGAGGTTGGTTAATCCCTCTTTGCTTCCAGGAGACGTCATCTTGTGCAATTGGGAGTTTGAGTTCTCTTAGCTCCATGATGGATATGGCTTAAGCTTTCTCCAGCTTCTGTCAATCAGTCATGAAGGACTTTTCCACCATCAACTGTATCTCTCTCTGGAACCATAAGCTGAATAAATCTCCCTTTCTCCCTTAAGTTGCTTGACTTTGAATGGCATCTCACAACAATGGAGAAAAGTTGCTGGAACAACCTGCAGTGGATAATCTAGGTTAGGTTAGTCTCTGAGCAAGCCTAGGATGAGATTATCTCGATAAAATAATTTTAAAATAGTAAGACCTATCTACTGTGAATAACATCATTCCCTGCCCTGGGGTCCTGTGCTGTAAAAAAGAAGAACGTGATCTAAACATACACATTCATCAATCTTTGCTTCTTGACCATTGATGTTACGTGACCCGTGGCTTCAAGATCCCAATGTTGCATTTTCCCACCACAATGGATTATATCCTTGAACTGAGAGCCAAAATAAATCCTTCTCTTGTTCATACTTTTTCTTAATTTCCTCTGGATTCTAATCATGAGCCTTTCTTGCTTTTATTTTCCCCTTGGAAAAATGCTCAAGGTACAATTTCATTCATCTAATTGGAGTAACAATGGCCGGCCCTGCTCCTTTATTATTATTTTGTTACCATCTGTGGTTGTCTCAGTCTCCAATATGAAGCTTATGGATTTTCTATTGCCGTTTAAAATTGCTAATGTTGGGGGGGCATGCTGGAGTATGCCTGTAGAAGTCAAAAATCAGAGAATAACTTTCAGAAATTGGTTCTCTCCTTCTACCATTTGGTCTCTGAGAATTGAAATTAAGTTGTCAGGTTTGCATACATGTACATTTATTATTAATCATCTACCAACTCCAAAACGTCTATGTATTAAATAGGTCTTCGGTGTTTACATGTAACAGAAAATATGTCAAAAATGCTACAAGAAAGTACACTCACCATAATTCTTTCATTTTATCATTTCCTGTATTATTTGATGACTACATCAAAACAATTTGAATGAAAATTTTTAAGGGCTTATTTACTTGCTGTCCCGGCCCAGTGTGGGACTATTAGCCATCCCTTGGGGCAGTACCTTCCTCAGTTTCTCACTGTAGAATGACAGCACTTTGTTGAGGTCTGGTGGAGATTTTCATGCCTCTTAATTCTGTCTTGATATTATTGTAAGAGGCCACAAATGGGGCCAATGGTCTGAGGCTATGACCAATAGTCTGCACCAGTATCTATGAGGCTAGACAGCTTGCTTTCTTCCAAAGGAAGAAAACTCAAGGAGGACATCAAAAAAGACTCAGGGAGGACCACAAAAACTCTGGGAAGAGCAGTAGGGAAAATATTCATAAAGTTTCCTAGTCAGTATACTCTCAAACCTTCAAAAGTAGTTTAAAATAAAACCATGAGGAGCACCAATATTATCCTGGGATCCACATTCACCCCTTTTGTTAGTGTTACAAATAATTTACTTTTAAAATACATTTTATTAATTTATTTGAGGGAGAAGAGAGGGAGAGAGAGGAAGTGCAAGCAAGCACACGTACTCTATGGTGCAAGCGTGAAGGTCAGAGACAACTTCCCCAGTGGATTCTACCACATGAGCTCCGAGGACAGAGTCCAGGCTGCTAGGTTTGCTCACAGATGCTTTTTCCTGTTGATGCATCTCACTGACTCTACAATTTCCTGGTAATAATTCCTTTGCTTTAAATAAAGCATTCTCTGAATTCTGAAGAAAATACGGTTTTTTTCCCTCCTGTGAGAACTAGGTAATTTTCATGCAATGTAACAAGAGAAATTTTAGATTCAATAAACCCTCTGCCAGGTCCTGCTCTTCCCCTTATTAGTTCTTGACTGGTGAGGGTGAACTTTCTTAACCTGTCTCTTTAGCTGCTGCAAGAAGCTAATGATGGTGTTTCTTTCAACATAGCTTTAAGATAAACAAATAAGAGGTGAGGAGCCCAGGCTTTTGTTAGTCTGGCTACTGGATGTCTTGGGAAGCTCTTGTGCTCATCAAATTCATTTATTCATTTTATATATTCATGTATATATCATACATACATATATCTCAGTACATTGTACACACACACAATAGTCAATGAGCTCTTCTCTGCAGGTCACTGAAATAGATACAAGAGATATTAAGATCAATAAAGCACTGTTCCCACCCCAGAATGTGAACAGGACTAGTAGAGGTTAACTCACACATCTTACATTCTTTGCGTAGATTCCAGCCCTCAAAGAAGCAGGTGCCAAGAATGGAAGTCAGGTTCTTCTTTTTTGAATCATGACCACATTCTTGTCACCATGGGACATGGACAGTCTTTTTCCATTTTGCATTCATTTCTCTGGAGTCAGGGAGGCCCTATCCTTCATGAGTCGCTTAAGAATTGGGGAGTGGTCACAGTCAAGGTCAGAAAGTGAAAATGCAGTTTTTTCCTTTTCTCTTGATGTATTTGTGTGTATGGGGATGTGCACATATGCGTATGTACATTTGCATAAACATGTGTGTGGAGGTGCGTGTGAATGTGAGTGCATGTGGGGGGGTTTCAAGGGTGATATCAGGAATCATCCCCCATCATTCTTTCACCTTATCATTTTGATTTTCAGTCTCTAATAAAACCTAAAGTGCACGATTAGAACTAATCTGCATAGACAGTATGCTCTACGGTTCCCACATCCTGTCCCACAAGGGCTGAAATTATAGGTAGTGTCACATCCACACAGTATTATTTTAGATGTGATCAGAACTCCAATCTTTTTACTTTTAAACTGAAACTTAAAAATTAGAAAAAAATGTAGTAGGACATTAAAGATGATGATTTTTTAAAGGAGATGTCTCTTTCAATAACAAGAGAAGAATAAAATGAAATAGAAGAATCCTGTGATTCTGCATAAGTTTCATAACTCTCAGCTCTCTTACTATGGTCTTTTAAACAAGCTACATGAATTTGAAGATCTTTTACATTTGGACACTGACGTATATAAGTATTACAACACTACAACACAACTTTTAGAGTTATTTGGATGAATAGATTTTCCCCCAAGTTTCATCTAAATTATTGATGTGCAGTTATTGCAGAATGTTGGATGTATAACTTATTCTTATTCTGGATCTTGCTTTTACAAATCTGAGCCTAAATGGTCCTAATAACTGACACTGTATTTCATCCAGCAGTTATTATATTTGATGGCTCATAAATCAGCTTTTCATCCAATATTTTACTTAAGAGTTATTATCACTCTCTAAAGTACTATTTTCCCATTTTATAGATTGGAGGAAAAAGCTCTCAAAGAAGTGGGTACTTTGTATGCCACATGTGAACATAAAAGGAGAAAAAGAATCGAGCTCAACTGTCAGCCAGGGAACATTTTCAGGCTTATTAGATGGTTTTCTGAAGAGCTGCATGGTCGACTGGCTTCTTTGAGACCTTACTCTCCTAGAGAAAGGAAGATTATGACCCTGTCAACTAGACTCCAGTTAAAGTTAAGTTTATAATTGACAAAAGTTCTGGTACCAAGAAGACACAAGAAAGGTTTGGGCTTGATGAAGAGTTATCTCCTCTTTTCCCCGATCCCATAACCTCTCCAGAAATCCGCAGTTTGCCAGGATGACTGACAAGAGCAATCATAGCTCTAGAGGAATTTCCATTTTTTACTCATTGGAGTGTGACCCTGCTCTCAGACTTTAACAAGGTATTATCTCAGTAAAGATGACAGTAGTAATAACAGTCACAGTCTTCATTGTACCACATACCGAGTACTATTCTGAGCACTCACATTATTGATTTGTTTAGTCTTTACAAGGATCTCATGATGTGCACACAGTTAGTTTCTTTATTTATAGATAAGGAAACTGAGGCCTAGGAGAGTGAAGTATCTTCTCAATTATTACTGTTCTATGGAAGGACTGATATTTGAGTTTCAGAGCTTAAACTGTTACCCATGGTATCATAACTGGTCTATATTCAAGACAAATATATCTCCCAAATCCTGAACCATGCATGTCTTAAAATTAAGATTTAGCTCACATTCCCTACAAGCAACTGAATTAAAATATGCAGTTTGGGGTTTGAAATATATTAACCAAGTTTCAGGAACATAATAGCAATCCAATAGTAAAATATATTCACTTTGTTCTCCTCCCCCCGAACCTCACATTCATTAGCAGTCCTTCCCTTTTTCTTCTCTTACCCCATGTATTTCCTGGCAACTGTCACTCTGTCATTATAGAGCTGCCTATTTTTGACCTCTCTTGTTAAGTAGAAACAGATACTATGTGGCTCCTTGTGATTGGTTTAATTCATTTAGAAGAGTATTTTCATGATTCAGACATGCCACTGCATATATTGGAACTTTATTATTTTCCATTGCTAAATTAAATCCCATGCTTGGATATAGCAGCATTGTTCATTCAATCATTAGTTAGTGGTCACTTGGGTTCTTTCCACAATGCTGTAGGATCCTATGTGGTCATATGCTTCATTCCATTTCTCAGGCCTATAGCAGAAATTCTGTTAACTCTATGTTTATCTTTTTTTTTCTTTCTTTAAATACCAAGGATTGAACCTAGGAGTTCACACATGTTAGTTTCATTTTATAGCTCAAGCAGGTCTTAAACTTGCAATCCTGCTGCCTCCATTTCCCCAGTACCCGGAATTGCAGGAGTTTATCATTTTTAAATTGATTTCCTGTAGCTACCTATCATATCCTTGAACATTTTTTTTCATTCCTGTGGGAACTGAGAAGCCAGTCTATAGGTCTTACCACATTTCAGAAAAGATGATTCCTCTCTGTGATCTGGAGATTGGAAAGTACATTCTCTCTCTCCCTCTCTCTCTCTCTCTCTCTCTCTCTCTCTCTCCTCTCTATCCCTCTCTAGAAAAACCTCACACACACTTTCATGTATAAATACCACAATAAAAGGAGGAATATAGATATATTATTCAAGTTCCTATAGAGAAAATGAACACATCCTCACCCCACCCCCACCTAGCCTTGGAGCAGTCTTTGAAGCAATATTTCTCTGACTCAAACTCACATTACAATTCACCCCGGCTTCTCACTGAGAAGCATCTGCATTTAGATGAGTGCTTCCTTTGCATCTCTCTCTCTCTCTCTCTTTGAAGAATAAAACATAGATCCCTCTTTATCACTTCCATAACTGCAGAGCTATTTAAGTATGTTTTGTTGACCAAAATGTCTGTCCTAAAGATCAAGTCTCCTCTTCTTTTAAATCAGAAGACCATCTCAGCTCATTTAAGCCTTAGAATAAACATATCATTTTAAATAAATTGTTCTCTATATAAGACTGCTTCTTGCTTCTCTGCACAGCAGTACTTTTTAACATTTAAACTTATTTAATATGAACATTTCTATAGGTATTTGGAAACTGAACTGATTTCTCAGCTTGGACATATTGTAGAAATGCCAAAGCAAGCAAATTTTGCTGAATGGATTGGAAGTCAAATGCAGTGCTCTAAAGGATGAAAACACATTAAAAGCACTAAAGCGTTGGCATACATAAAAACATAACAAACACTTCATGTGTTGAAACATTCCAAGGGTGCCCAAACTGAGCATCTCTCTCCTACTTTTCTCTGCTACTCCCTTTCATAGAAGGTTCAGTGATTTTGCCTCTCTTCAGCCTTTTATTTGTGTTTACGTCCTCCATGAGTCACCTTCACACAGAACATGCTTATCCATCCAGCTCCACTGCAAGGAAAGGAAACTGAAGCATGAAGTCTGTATTTGAATCAGGAGGCTTGGAACAGGTTAAACATGTAGTCATATGTTTAACAGGCTTTAGACTCAAAGTGCTACCACATTACCCACCATTCCCCAGTCCTGTGTCCCTTGCTGCCTATGGCGCCAGTGGCTCTTCTTGAGATCTTAGGTCAGCGTCATCGACCTTAGAGCCACCTGGATATGGCCCATGTGAATTTCCCACAGTTCTAGTTTATAGTAATCTCTCTGCACTACAGTTTCCTTAAGATTGAAAAATACATATTTAAAAGTGGCCAAGTAGACCCCCTAAGGGTTTTTTGTAAGAGATAAAAAAGGTTCTTGAAGGAAAAAAAAATCCTCAAGGCAATGATTTCTAGAGAAAAGTTGTCTGGTTCTGACATGAGTCAAAAAAATACACCTTACATTTCTTCAACATTACCAGATGGATGCCATCTGATCTTGGTGGTTGATCTCATTTTAGCTCGCTGACAGGCATGGATACATCTAGTCTTCAAACATGGCTCTTGGAAGGTTCTTAACTCCTAGATATCTGATCAGGAACTGTTTAGCTCACAAGCAGTCATTGAGCTCTGTCTTTCTATCCTCATTGTTTGGTGGAATCTGCACGCTCTTGGTTTGTTCACCATCTTTATGTTTTTGTATCTGCCTTGGTCTCTCAGGTAAACAAAAGTCAAGTTCTGTCATCAGGTGTGGCTTAGGAGGGGTAACCTGTGTTATCAAAGTGCTGACCTGCATCTGCATCAAGTCACACTTGACCACAATAAAGTTTAGTTTAGTTCTGCTTCCTTTTTCATTCCATTTCAACAAAATCCACTCAGGTTACTGGGTTAGTGAAGAGAGAGACAGAAAGAGAGACAGAAGATGAATGCAGAAAATTTTTTACAGGTCACATCTTAATTTCAAATGATGTTTTAAAAATTGTCAGTGAATGTGTGAGGTATCATTGAGTTTATGAGATAGAGCTACTCTAAATGAAATACAACTCAAACTCCCTGAATTAAGGAAATTGCAAGATGATTTTAAAGGGAAATATATAAAGGAGGCATAAAAATATTTAAATCCATCTTTAAATATTAATAAATGGACCGATTTTGAAAGCACTGGCAAGCTGAGTTTTACATATGGAGTTGTGTCAGATATGCCATGAGAAAAGGGATTGAAAAGGAGAAAGTTACTCCATTTTGGGCAGCACAGTTGTTTGAACCAGATGTTAAATGAATAAATTTGGGTTTCAAAATTAAATTGATCAGGCAAATATGCTAAATGTACTAAAATGTAATAGCTAAAATCCCATTATGTGCCAAAAACTGAGTTGAAAGCTCTGTGCATTTCATCTTATGAATCTGTACAGGTGGTATGTTGGTTAGTTTCTAAATACCCAAGATGAAAGATGAAAGATTTCTTTGAGTTTATAGTTTCATTCCATTATGGTCGAGAGGGTAGGGCAGAGCACAGTATTATGGTGCCTGGCAGGAAACAGAGGAGGGGAGTCCCTGTGTTGATGCTCTATTTCATTGCTTCAGTTTAGGGGAGGGTGTCACCCATACTTAGGGTGGATTTTCTCTTCTCCATAAACACTCCCCCTCAATGACGCAGTCATAAGTGTGTTTTCTAGTCTCTTGGGCACTTCTCTGGAATCAAGCTAATGATAAAGATAAAATATCACATACAGATCTTGTAACCAGAATCATAAACTAGAGGTCTGCTTGATTTTCATTGTGTTTTTTAAAAAAAAAAACTATGACAGAGACATCTCATACTGTAATCACAGGACATGGGAAAAAAAAGCTGGAAATGCCCTGGAAGTTTCATCCCTGCCAACTAACTTTCATAGTCTATATACAGACTGCTAGAAGAGAAACTATCAACAGTCTTACCTAGTTGTGAATTCTGTAAGCTATAATAGCAACCACCCTGGCATGATGTGACCATTGGTGCTATAGTGGCAAGCATATCATGTAGGTTACCAACCACTTTCTGGTTCGATTTAAGGTTCCTCTTCAGGAGGACACTCATGCCTGGTATGGCAGGTCAGGCAAAGAATCTGTGGATGGGGTGGTCATAAGTCCTAGAGGAAAACAAATTACCATTATTTTGCTATATAAACATGAAATAATATCTGCCTTTTAAATAATTGTCCCTATGTCCATAGATTGGACAATTCTCAGTCTTTGAGCATGAAGCTTCCTTTTGTAAAGGCTTTTAGTATGAGAATTAAAACTAGTCAAAATACAGAGAATAAGTGACTATGGAGTACTGGACTCTATATAGAACATCTCTATTACCATCCTCTCATCTCATCTCCCATCCAAATCTCAGAGGAACATCACAGAAGAAGGGGTAGCAAGAATGTAAGAGCTAGAGGGTAGGGAGGAGTGCTGACAAATAGAGTCTTTTGGACACGATGAGACTGCTGCACCCATGAACTCACTGAGGCTGTGTTTTATATTCACAAGACCCACACAAGATTTGGCCTGTCATCATTTCACATGGAAGGGGGGAAGACTCCACGAAGTAACACCTCTCCCTGAGGAATTATTGAGAGTGATTGTTGGCAGTGGGAAGGGGAACTACTTCAGTGTTATACACATTGATATACTGTCCATGCTCAGCAAGTATATGCTAACAAGACTGTGTGCACACAGTACTTTAGTTATTCTCATCTTTTGCTGTAAACCTGGAAAGAGGGATATAGTGATAACCATATATCAACAGTTGTGAGCAGATATTCCTTTAATGATTAAGTGCTTAGATACAAAGTTGAACAGATCCAGGATGACTAAAGGCAGGACAGAGGCATGGCATATAAGCCTTCATTTTGTGTTTGCATTCTTCAGCTCACCCTACCTAAGTGTAAAGCCAGTGCCATTAACCAGTCAGTGTATCTGTGGGGAAATTTGTTGGCCTTTCATATTCTTTGTCTTCCTACCCTGTGTTCTGGCCTTCACTCTAAGACAAATGATCATTGGATTCATTTAGACTGCTGCTTATGTCAATAGATGAATCAGAAGGCAGGTAAGTGAATATGTTCTAAAAAACATGTTGTACAAAAAATGTCTTTCCCCCAGAAATCTATTCTTCAGTGCTTGAGTAGACTGTCAGCCATGGAAGGATGAAAACTAAGTTACCCTAACATTTTTTTTCTAGACTTCACAGAGGACTCAGCATCCAGCAGAAGCACCGTGATAATATGGGTAATGCAAAATTCAAGACTTTTCACGATGTTTCTTGGAGCACTTCACGATTACTGTTATGTATTTAGTGTGCACATCTGGTATGTTTTTCTTTGGCTGAATTGCTGTTTCTTTTTCCTTTCATATTTATGATTAGCACTCCTGTCCATGATGACACCTTTGCTTTCCTTTTCCTGTTTCTCCTTCACAGAGTCCTGCTCATCTGTTTTAAACACCACCAATATCCACACTGAGGGCATCTTCAATGACCTTTGCTCCTGTGTACTCTTCAGGTTAAACAAATTCCCCATCTTTCTCTCTGGATTTATCCTTGATATAAAAGCCACAAGTGGTTAGATTCAATTATTTAAAGGACAGAACAGCTCCATTCTCAAATGTACTTTTCGAATGAATCCGATTGTAATTTCTCCCTTGGCTAATTCTGACCTTCCTGCTTACCTGTTGCATCACCTTCCTTATGGTTTGGTTGCTTGAATCTCCCAGCTCTGAGTGTCTGAGCCATCCAGTCTTTAGTAGTACATCCATCTGTCTCCCAGATGCCTTGTCCATCTGTGATTCCAATAGCTGTGTCTGTCTGTCTCCTCGGCTACTTATATGTTTTTCTCTAAGTGTTGGTCCAAACTCGGTTGACCTTTCTCCTCTGGTTGCTTCCCTTCCCTTGTCTAGCAGAAGAGAATGCTGACAGATGAAATCCATTTGCAGTCCTGCCACGTTTTCTCTGCAGATTCCAGGCATGATTTGTTTCAGAACACTGGAGAGACAGAAAGAGGCTGTTGGATGTGTCTGCCCAAAGAGGACCAAATACCTGACATAAATTCAGAGGAAAGGGTCCTGACCTCTAACCCTTTCTCTCTTCTTTCCCTCAGATTTAATATCAACACAGAACAATTTTTTCAATGTACCACTCTTGACACAGAATTGCTGTATATGATTACTTGGAACTTGTACATTTTAAGATGCACTATTAAGTGTGCAGAGATAAGCTGTTTTAAATAGAAGTAGGAGGAATTCTTCCTTCACTCATAATTACATCAATAGTTATATTGAAAACTCCTTCTGTTGTATAGATCTCTCCATATAATATACTCAAGAGGGCTGAAATGGAAAGATTTAGTCAACTCTAGTCTGCCTGCAGCCATTACCAGTGGTTTGCCACCTTCCCACACCAGCATCTCCAGGGAGACAGTGGATTGCAGCTGCTGCATCACCAACCTGTTGCCAAGGAAACAAGAGAGGGCAAAAAATCCTCAATGACATTCAATTTCAAGGCAGTCAAGACACCCCTGAAAGGAATTGCAACAGTCCTTGAAGGAAGCTGAAATAGGCTTCTAATTATAAATTCTAAGCCATCTCCTATTACACTAGATTTCAATCTTTCAGTCATCCTATGTTTACAAAGTATATGTACACCAGACATTAGAGTAGAAAGAGAGTGCTTCTGGAGGAAGGGAGAAGCAATCTGAGAAGAGAGAGAAAAGCTGGTGTGGGGGGAGGGGTGGAGATGAGGAATTAGCGTTAGTAAAGTTGTTAAAATCATAACACATTTTAAAGGCAAGTGAAGTCATAAATATTGTCATTGATATCTGTCTGTATGTTTTTAAGTGCATACATAAAAATACTTGCATGAAAGCAGTTTGAGAAATCCTATACTTATATGTGCATATATTAAAATATGCACAAGTATGAGACTTGATCCTGTGTGTGTGTGCATGTTTGTGTGTGAATATCTGTTTATATTAACTAAGCAGGCACAAAATATACAGGGAAAGATTTCTAACTACTTTTCATAAATACTGTCCCTTGACCCCTTTCAGAAGACAGTGTATTTACTGTATTAGCTTAATTAGTGCTTGCATCTTGCTAGTATGCAAAGATTTAGCTACAAGATCATGTTTGAGAGAAGTAAGAACTCGTGAAACAATGAAGAGATACTGTGTGGATTGGAATCAGAGGTCAGCCTGACACCTGGGACATGGCCTCTGAACAGGCCTGTGGGAAGTTTTCTTGATTCCTTTAACTGAAGTGAGAAATCCGACCTGTCCATTGTAGGTGGGGCTGTTATCTGTGCTGTATAGAAGGTGAGCTGAGCATTGACAAGCCAGTCTGTATACATTTGTATTTTCCCTTTGCTCTTGATGTGATGTGTTGTGCTCAATTCCCTGGGCTCCGGACATAATGGCCCTGCTTTCATGATGGTCCACATTGAATTGTGAGCTGGAATAAGCCCACTTTCTTCCCCTAAGTTGTTTGGCTTTGGTGTTTATTGCAATAATGAGTTATGGAAACAAAATCTTCATCCCTATGACAACCTTGAAGAGTCTGTTCGGTTGGAAGCCAGCAGCTATTAACTGCCCAGAGTCCTTTGCTGACCTATCCTTAGTATGTTTAGGAAAACAACCAAGTTCTGGTGTCCTGTGCCCCCACACCACAGTCACACACAACACTTCTGTGACCTCAAAAGTTGCAGGTATTTCTTGCTATTAGCAAACAAGTCTGCAGTGGTTCTAATTCAACTCAGTTCTTACACTGTCTACCTGGGGCTGAGGGCTCAGTCCCCGAGACGACTCTCACTTCATAACCAGCTGCAAGTTCACCCCAGAATTTCTGGTCAACTAGTTTCAAAATGAGTTTCTCCAAACTTATACATATTTTCCTTCAGCTCCCATCAACACTAGCGTTCCATCCTGTTGTGTTTTGTGCTTGTATCCTCCACAGAATTTTTACTTTTCAACACTTTTTCCCACAGTTACTTTATTTTGTGCTGTCAGGTCTCTGGTGAAGGTCATTTATCATGGAAACATGGTACACGAGATGGAATGAAGGTAGAGATGTCTGCGTTGCAGGTCTCTCTGCCCTCCCCTACCCTTTCATCATCTGGGGCCCTACAGTCTTATTATTTGGCTAAAGCTGCTCACAGAACTTGGAGAAACAGTGTGTTTGCACTTACTGGTTTATTATAAAAGGTATTTTTTTCTTATGTGACATGGGATTAAATAAAGGATATTTTTGAATCTAACAATAAGCAGCTGGAGGGACAGAGACATAGATGAGGCCAGGAGGCCTACTGAGTGCAGGAGCTTCTTCCTGTGTGTTTGGGACACCCTTGCAGCACATGGGGGAGGTTTGATTCACACTTTTAAGAGCCTCCATGTTTGGCCATTCAGAAAATTACCCAAACAAGTTCTTCTTCCTTCCTTCCTTCCTTCCTTCCTTCCTTCCTTCCTTCCTTCCTTCCTTCCTTCCTTCCTTCCTTCCTTCCTTCCTTCCTTCTTTTTCTTTTTCTTTATTTAGTCTTAGACTTTATACTAACTCATTCACTCTTGGCCATGATTGAAGAAGTATACATAATCTCAGACTCAGTGGAGAAACCCAGCAAGGTCTGTCAGTTTCAGCACATATCTATAATGACACAGTAGTGATTCAACATGTGTTTTTAGGTCATTCTTGTCCTTGCCTGCTGCCCTCATTCCCAAAGGCTCGCCACCTTGAGAAATAGTGTTTGCTGAAGAACATCATGGACTGGTGCTTCCCAACCATTTATGGACAACTGAATCCTATAGATTCTGCTTCAGTAGGTTTACATCACTAGTAAGTTCCCAGGTAGGAGTTCCAAGATTGTAGGCCAAGATGCTGCATTATAATTTCTAGCAGTGAATTCTGATTAACATCTACAATAGCGACTCACAGGATATAAAGTTCATTCATCTTACTTTACAATGTACTTATACGATTAAAAATATTTTTGTCAAGCCATGAACATTACAGTGACAGACCTATAGAGGGAGATTAGGTTTGCATCATGAATTAAGAAATGAAGATGGTGTCATTATTCAGCCATTCGATTTATGGAGGACCTGCTATAAATATCATTTTATTTCCCTGCTCCATAAAAAAAGAGAACCAGAGAAAGGATAAAGCTAATTTAATTATCCCTAGACTTTAATTTCTTTCTTCAGGGCATAGAGGATAGTGTGTAAGGGGAGGAGGAAATATGCATTGCACAGACATTCTTACCTTTATGGTATCCTGAGTTTGATCTTTCCTTGATAAATAGAAGTTTTCTGAGAAGCTTGACTGCGAAGAATAATATAAGGGTAGACAAAGGACTTTGAAAGTGAATAGAAGATTCCAAAGGCAAATGGACACTGCAAACAGTCAAAATTATAATATAGATAAGATGGCTAATGGGTGATGTATATATACCTATATATGGCCATGTAATCTACCTTTCTTGTAAGCTTATTTCTGAGCTTTCCATGTGTTATCCATAATTTTTATAATTCCTGTAAAGTGAAAATTAGCTTTATCTACAGAGTAGGAAATCAAGTTTCAGAGAGGATATAGTATCCAATGAATTGAATCCACATCCACAATGATTTAAAACCTTAATTATTTCTACCTTTTTACATAGAGCAAACACTGTATTCAGGGAGAAGTTGTAGCAAAATATTTGAAGTCAGATTATCTTGGAAAATTCTTGTGGTTATTGTAAATACTTTATGGAGCTTTATTAGCAATCAGTGACCATAATCATTGTTTGGATACCTTCTGTGCAAGGAAAGTGTTATGTTGGACATGTGGGATTCCTTCAGGATCTATGGAACAGAAAAGAGAACTGTCTGGTTACCTTCATTGCTTTCTAGAATACAGGGAGAAATGAAATTATCTTTCCTTTTGCCAGTGAATGAAGTGAGGATTGTGATGGCCAATATCACATTATAACTTTGACAAAGTATCAGGAATGACAGTCTTAGGTCCCCCGACCTCTGAATCTCTGCCTTTCTACAGGGCTAACTCTTCCTATACCTGGAGATAGGGTCATTCCTTTTCATGGGCTGTGTTAAGAAGAGGACATTGGCTCCATTATATTCCTTTCAACTTCAAACACTTTTGTATTCCTTTGGGTTGCTCTTTGAAATGACTATCTGTAGAGGCCCTTCTATATTTTCTATTAGATCTAACTGTTCCTTATAAAGAAATTCAACAACTCCTAAATGCCCAAATCTAGCTTTATTCTTCTGAATTTTATTTTTTAAGAAATCCATTGGAATTGCTCGCTTCCCAAAGTTTACCAAGAATATACCACATATTTCAATTAGCATCATAGTTTTTTGCCCTGAAACCAAATTAAAGCTTTCTTTCTGTAGTGGCTGTTCCCTGTTCTAATGGCATTACTATTCTTAATGCATGCCATGCTATTATGTGTGAATTCATCACAAGTCATTTTGTGAATTAATTTTTTTCTTTGTCCAAAATTTTATTAAACATCTTTAAATATCAGCTTCCAAGGGCACTTTGTTATGCTGTTGAACTGTCTGGGTCATGGTGAGTGGCTCTGGTTTCCCACCTTTCTGTTCTGAGATGTGGGTGGTGGGCAGGATCTCATCTTTGAGTTCCATGATGCTCACATGGTCAGGCAGGGGCTTCTTAGGGCACAATCTTACCGCTCAGGTCCCAAGGCAGCATGATCTTCACCTTGATGCCCTACATACCTTGTCAACACAGCAGTGTTGACATAGTAGTTAACAGGGTCTCCACTGTGGATTGTCAATGGATTTAGCCCTCTGTTCCCAAAGTTTCCCAGATGTGACAACCTCACAGTCCTTAGCTCCACTATCTGTGGTGAACCACAGCACAGCATAGCAGACTCTTCACACAGTAAGCCTTCCTATAAGCTTGCAATGCAGAGACGCTGCCTGGGCAATGGCACATAGACCCCGTTGCAGTTCGCTTGCATGGTTGCTGATAAATGACCATCAAATGGCTTAAGGGAATAAGGGGCTTATTCTCTTATGATTTTCTGGTTACATTTCTCAGTACAGCTTGACAGGGGAGCTCACATATCAACCCCATGACTGAGGGAACTGGCCACACCATCTCTATGTAATGGCTGAAAGAGGGACAATCCTTATTTGCCTGACCAGCATGTCTGGCCAAGTATACACAAGGATGCCAATTTCCTCATCCAGCTTTCTGTAGTTTATTCACCTGTTCAGGGCTTAGTCCCACCCACCATGGGCTGGGTCTGCTCCATCAACTAGACAATCTCCTTTAGGTTCACTCTGGGTTTAACTCAACTACTAATTCTTTACAAATGTGCCCAGAGCTCAAACCCTCAACCATCAAGTTGACACCTGTACATAACCATGACAGACCCTTTGTGGCCACATTTTCAGCATAAAACTCTACACTGCCTTCAGGGAAGTCAAGCTTCTTTTGAACTTCCGCAGCCAATTCTCGGATGCACTGCCCCTTCTCACCAAGGACATTCTGTGTCCTGGTGGCTAAGGTAATTTCTGCCCTGGTGGGTGTAACTCAGGTCTCAACTCCAGAATATCCACTTCAGCCAGCTCCCAGGTGGAAAACTCATTCAGTTCAGAACAGCTTTGAAGATGCCTTCAGCACTAAACTTCTTCTTCTTGGAAATCTACACCACCATCTTGACATTGGGCTGAAAGGAAAAAGATATTTTTTGTGAATTTAAATCATGTTGACCTAACTGCATTGCATGAAACAGAATCATGCCTCAATATTATACATACATTATATCTGTAAGTTCTTTGTGGTTCCAATAGTATCTGTATATGTACTAGCTGCAAGTAAATATTAGACAAAAAGTGAATTTCATGTCTTTGGCAATATGGGGTCACGAGGAAAGTATCTGTGCGAATGTAATCCCTGTATAGATAGAGTTCAAATTATTCCTTTTATGTCCTTAGCTCTTCATACAGCAAATAGTAGATGGAAGGTACCCAAATAATAAATATTGAACAAGCAAATGGATATTGTGTTTTTTATATGATTTCTATGTATCTTTCTTCTATTTTTCCACATCTACAAAGGAAATCTATAGCCATAGACTTGGGATCTTATTAACATCCAGATTCTGTTCAATACATCTGGGATGGGTTCAGATGCCTCAGGTGTGTGAAGATCATTTCTAACTAGATCCTAGATGATGTGCACTTTAGTCTGAAGATCACATTTTCAGTAGCAAATATCTAGAAAAGCCTCTGGAAAATGTAGGGTTTCACCGAACATTGCTAGCAGCTGCCTTTTATAAAATATATTTATTTCCACTGCTCTTGGGAAAGAGGTCCTGAGAGATTAAATTGGTTTACACCATAATGAAAATATTATAGCTATTGTGATAACACCACCAATATCCAATCATCCCAATCTGACAAATAAGTATTGATCAAATCTAATTCTGCTCAGCATGAGCTCTGTTGAGAGGTAGTCATAAATGTAGGAATTAAGGAAAGTTAGCATTTGCAGTTCAACTAATGATATTGTCACATTTTTGTGCATATAACATACAGACAATAGCAAGGCCAGAGAAGTTATACAAGAAAATTATTACTGAAAATGAAGATTTTTATCTATTGAAAACAAGGTTGTGGTGGAAAGATTTTTTTAACTCTATATGAAATATCTATTAATTATTTGCTCTTGAATTTGTCTTAGCACTAACACTAAAGAATACCAAAGTAATTCAGCTGAATTAAAATTTTGGGACCAAACAAAAGTTCAATTTAAATGCCTATCTATAGTCATTCTATAAAGCAGATTGCAATTTAAAAATACATCTGTGTTTCATATCTTTTATTTTCACTACCAATAGCCACTGCTCAGCATGTTATGCATATAGAGATGTTTATTTATCAGTTGTCATGTGGTCACCTCCTGTCTTTCCTCATAAAATAATGTTTTGTAATTAAGGTCAGTGTCTATGCTCTAAATATTTTTAAATGTTAATTGGCAAGCTCTGTGCTATGCACACCATGGGTAGAGAAGTAATAATAGGTTTTACTGATTATTAAGCAAGGCTATGTTATAGCAAAAGTCTAAGGGCTCAATTCAGTCATGAAAGCAACTGATTCTTCATTTGTTGCTCCTGCAGTGGATGCCACAGTAATCATCATTATTGCTGCTATTTTGTTGAAAGGCATCCATTTTAAAAGCTCTGAGTACATTTGCAGAATGTGTAATCAAATTTACATTTCCCATTTGCACACATCACAGAACACTTTGTCATCTATTCAGGTAATGCTTTGATATTGAGCGTCATGCATGGAACTTTACGCCATGTCCAATATGCAAATACATCATGACTATGAAGAGTACTTAGTGGAGAGTTGGATAGATTTCAGAAGACAATCCATCTCAGGTATATCAGTCTCATTTTCCTGTATTTTTGACTGGCCTTATCCATTTTTCTGGTTTTGACCAGTCCTCATTCCTATTAATGAGTCTGAAGATATTTGAGAGAAGAAGCACATGCAAAGAAAGCATTAAAGTGTTGGGAAAGATTGTTACAAAACAGAAAACAAAAGTGAAAAGCAGCTAGAAGTGGGTCGCAGAAGGACTCAGGATAGGGATATGTTGTCTTCATCACAGAGAGGTTATAGGAAAGGAGACCAAGGTAAGGAAAATAAATTACATCTAAGTGCTCCATAAAAGTTTCAAAAAGATTTAGACTCATAATTAAAACAAAACCAAAATTGGAATGCTAGTGTTCACTTTTCCAAACAAGTATGCTGGAGATTTCAGTTCTTAAGTTACTAGTCCTATCATAATTCTCGTCAGCTTTCATATCCCCATTGACCATCTTTACCAGTTCATCCCAGTTCCTTGTCCTCATTGCAGTTCAAGCAGCTACTCTTCAGGCTGACGTCACCATACTCTTAACCTCTATAGTGTGTCACCTTCAGAATCACAATACAGCATTCCTTGGACATCTCCAGATGAAACCAAAATTGCACAGCCCTTCATTTCTCTGTAGTCCTTACTTTTTTCCTTTTGCAAAGTGGTTACATTGTCTGTTGCTAAAATATGTGTGTTGGTAGGCCTTTTTAACTTTTTTCCTTCTTTCTGCATCATGACAGCAACTTGATATAACTTCATTCATAGTGAATATTCACTTCTTCTTTGCTCCTTACTTGCATACATGAGACAAAACATGATGGAGAATGGGGGGACAACACATAACTAACTTCATTACTATTTTCAAAGTCCCATTTCTCATTTTGTTCATTCTCTCACTTTCTATTATAGTTATGGATGTTCTGAGAATTATGATGGAATTACGCCTAGGTGAATCATTCAAAGTTAAAATTAATGTAAGCAAAAATTACCTTTTACAACCATAATCCACTGGTTGTGATACTTAAATAACAGAAAGCATTGTGCAGGCTAGTGATTATTTGGGGTTTTTTTGTGATCTTGTGATGGACAAGAATCCACAGTTGATTTCTACCTAAAGTTCCATGCTGTATATTTCTGCCTTAGGAAAAGATAAAACTTGAAAAGTTCAATGAGGTTTGTACTGAACATTTATTGCTTCCAGTCTGTGATAGATTCAAAAATTCTTAAACAGAATCCATGTGAGTCTAGAATTGTCTGGATGTTGCGTTCATTTCCTTTTCTGCCTGAAACTTTTACCCTTTCCCATTGTCATTAGACCGTCTCTGACCTCACTTCTCAGGTCACTGACAAATACCAGAAGTTAGGACAATTTCCACAGACTTCTATTACTTCATTCCATTCTAAATCAGCCTACTGAGAAAGCTGTGCCAATAACTTTTATCTTTCTCTTTGTTATTTTGATTTGTGATTCTAAAGTTAACCTTCCATCTATATATTAGTGAAACATTTTTTTCCTTTACAGGATGATCAAACTTTTCCATGTACTTAGGTTATTCCTCTAGCTTACAAATGTGACACTCTTCCTCCTACCTTGAAACAAAACCCTCTAAACAGTGTCATCACTAAGACAAATTCAAGAATGAATAATGAGTCAATCTTTCACATGGTACAAAAACTTTTTTGGTCCTGCTTCTCTCTTTACCTCCCTTCATGGCCTTGGCTCATTCCAGTTAGGATTACCTCTTCTAGAATTCACAGAGTTGTCTTGGTTTTCCACCATGGAAGCTTTCAGAGAAAGAATGGCTGCCTCAGAGCCAAGAAGTAGGTTTGCATATTTTAGAATCACGAGAACTTTGAGAAATACATTTCCATCACTTGTAAGTCATTCAGTCTATAGTATTCTGTAATGATAGCCTGAGATTAAGACAGTCTGTTAACTCTGACCTCCCTGTGTCAGCAATGCCTCCACTGTTGAGTTCACAACACTCCAGTGATCAAACAGAAGCCAAATACCATCCCCCGCTGAAAAATACTGTGACTGCTTCTCATTCTAAGGAATGAACGGTTATGAGGTCCATTGTCTCCTCTGAATTTCTCTTTTGCTATTGTCCATATTTCTTTATTCCTTCAATGGTACTGACATGTCTTACTGAGGTCATTTATACTGTTTGTTTCCTCTGCATGGAATATTTCTGCTAAATAAAAGGACTTACTTTTCTATCTTTAGTTTTTTTTCCCCAAAAGCAACCTTCTTACCCCTTTTAAGTATATGTTAATTATAGGAAAAATGTTTTTCATTATGATATTTTCATACATGTATATAATTTATTTTGACACTATTTATCCATTATTGCCTATTTTTGCTCTTCTACCATCACCACTTTTTTTCTTCTCATTTGCTTAACTTTCACATATATATAATTAACTATCATGTTTGAATGTGAGTTGCCCTTCCTATTGGCTCATGTATTTGAATCTTTAATTGTTTGAGATGGTCATGGCATTTTTAACAGGTGGAGTCTTGCTGGAGGAAGGCACATCACAAGGGTGGATCTTGAGGTCCTGGCTTTAGAAGCATCAAAAATGCAAAAGGGAAAAAGCCATGGATCTCTCCTTCAAGGTTTCAGAGAATGGCAGAAGCCAAGAAGTTTGTGTCAAGATTGGAGGTACAAAGATTGGTCTTGCAGTCTAGGGGCCCAAGAAGGGCATTTTGTGCCATGGAGCTAAAGCTTGGTTTGCCATTGAGAAGTGATGTTAGTGATACCAAAGCCAACACAAAACATGTGCCATGGAGAGCTGTGTACCCTGGGAGGAGCCAGCCCAAGAGAATATTATGTTCTACAAACAACTTTGCTAAAGGGATGGAACCAAAGCCTTTTACAAATGAGATAATTTCTGTAGGAAGTTTATTTTTTAGACTTAGAACTGTAGGATTTGGAGTTTATCCTGCTGGTTTTCGACATTGTTACAGAGGGATCATTCTTAGACATGCACCCATCTCTTCCTTTTGGAATGGGAATGTTCTGTGATATTGTACATTGGAAGTATATAACTTGTCTTTTGATTTTGCAGGTGGCTTTGGACTTTTGGACTGTGTTGGGAATACTGATGTAGTTTGTGTTGGAACTTTTAAAGTTAGAATAAGTATGATTTGCATAATGAGATGATAATGAGGCTGTGGGGGCCAGGGGTACAGTGTCATGGTTTGAATGTGAGTTGTGAGTTGTCCACCACAGGCTCATGTCTTTAGTTATTTGAGATCATAGCACCTTTGAGAGGTGGAGCCTTGCTACAGGAAGGCATATCACAGTGAGTGGACCTTGAGGTTGATTAGCCCTACTCTACTTGAGAGAGAGGTCTACTCTAACAGTGGCAGTTTTTGTAGCTCTCAGCCTCATTTAAAGACATGACCTAGGTCTCCTTCAGTTTCTTCCAGTCATGCCTTTTTTGCCAAAATGAACTGTATCTCCCATCTGAAACTATAAGTTGAATAAGTCTCTCTCACAGTAGCACAAAGAGTAATGCATACATTGACCCAATGGATTTTGTTAGGAGTGTTTGCAGGAGCAGGCAAAGGGTTATTTCTAGTAGAATGGTCATCTGAACAGTAGTAGAAAAAATGTCCCCCCTCTCTCATCAACTGGTAACTGTCTATAAGTCTTTGTGGAGGGGCAGGACACTAGGAGTACCTCCTCTCTCCACGATATGATGTTGATGGGTCCAATCTTTGAAGGTGGTATACAGGTCATTACAGCTGCTGAGATAAGGATGCTATGGTCATGTCATGTCCAGAAGAGAGTATTCTACACACTCTACTTTTTTGCTCCTTTTCCCCATAGCATTCCTTATACCTTAGATAGGGTGATACAGATATTCCGTTTATGACTGAGTATTCAACAATATTATTCTTATCACTTTGACTAGCTATGAGACTGTGAAATTACTGCAGATTATAGCAGAAAGAAGCTTCTCTGACCAAAACCAACAGCATCACTACTCTATAAGGAGACACCTGGATGGGCACCTCATGTCTATTTCACAAATAACAATAGCAACTTTCCCACTAGGACCTATGACCACCTCCAGCTATGGACTTTTGACATTTATCCTACTTATTTTCCAATGCAAACAGAATGTGAGTTCATTGGTATTTCTAGTCTTACAAGACTGAACATATTTGTATTTCTAGTGACCACTGTGTATTTTACCTGAGTAGAGATTTGATTGATTCCAGTGCAGTGGCCTAGAAAGTGAATTTTCAGGTTGATTAGGTCCTGTCTCTCTGTTTCTCCTTTAGCATAGCTACCTGCTTCTTTAACCACTGAACCAAAATGTTCAGAGACAGAACAAACATGCCTTGTTTACTCCTACTGTTGCCTTAGCCCTTTTGCCTGGGTCTTCTAATATCTAGTTTCTATGATTCATACTTGTCCTACAGCCTCCAGCACCAGCTTTCCAAGGTACTCAATGGATGACAATGGTGAAGGTGGCCTTGAGTGGGAAGGTTTAGAATAGAGGAGTCATGGGCAACTGTGCTGGACATGAAGAAAAGGGTAATAACATAATTTGCAGAATTGAGTCATGCTGGACAATACCAAAGAAAATGAGAACTTTTACCTTTGAAATGTAGGAGTCATCATTGCTAGCAGGAAATGATGAAAAGGAAAAGAATCTTGCTAAAGATTGCTGTGGAGCAAGCATATGCAAGCACCAGCAAAGCAAAAAGGGAGACTGGATCTCATGTACTCGGCACAGTAATCCTGAGGACTGACTGAATTATGGCTTGTGACTACTAGGGGAGATTTAGCAGTTAGTGAATTTTCCTGGTTTTGTGTACTTGCCACAAACATTTTATCTCATGAACACAGGAAATGCTACAAGCACCATTTCTGACTAGAAATAGATTAAAAAAAAAGATTGTGTGAAGGAATGAAAATCTAGTTTTTTTTTTTCTTGCAAAGTTGCATCATGGTTTAAAAACCTCCACAGAGCATGGATGAGACACCAAAAATGTTAGAAACTTGATAATAGCATAGTACTAATTAAAGTTAATTATATGTTGAATGAATAATAGTATGTTAGATAAATAATATATATTAGTTTGAAATCACTATCTATTAAGAAAAGTGTGTTGAGCATGCCCTGTGTGTTAATTGAAGGAGATAAGAGAAACAAAAGATACAATCTTGCCCTGGAGAGGCTGATCTCTTACAGTAAGGATTCTCAAAGCTTGATATATATATATATATAAGGATCACTTGGGGTAAGCAGAACTAGAGTCTCAAGCTTTATAAAGAAACATTCTGATGAGAAGAAAACAGGAAAGGCCCAGGAATCAACATTTTTAGTAAGTTTTTAAGAGGTTCTAATGCATTTTATCTTATGAACACATTCTCAAATGGATGTTTAATGAAAATAAACATATACATGATAAAGAATTATAAAATGAAGTCAGTGTTAGGGCAAAGAGATGGTAATAGAGACCGATTAAGTCTCATTGTTTAAAAAAATTCAGGATAGATAACTTAAGGAGAAAATGGAAACTTGGCCCTGAAAGGTGAGTCAGAATTTACCAGGTAGAGGAAAGGAGGGACAAGATTCTAGATAATGTGCAAACATCGTTCGCACATAACATCAATGTTTCCTGTCTAGGAAAATAAGTGTCATCAACTTGATCCAACTGAATTGGAATAGTGGTGTTGAAGGTGAGGTGAATTGAAAGCAATGATAAATTCTTTTGTATGTTAAGTTTGAAGTATTTGGAGGAAATGTTAGTATTCAGGAAGCAATTGACTATTTGGATCTGAATCTGCAGATTTTAATTTCTAACACTGAAATGGTTTTCTACCCTTCGCTCAAGCCAGAAGACTTTTTATCATTCCTGGTTTGTCCAGTTTTCTACTTGCTACATGACATTCAGGATCAGATCTGATTGTTTGTACTCCAGCATCCATGGTTGGCCCTTGTTTTCCATGAGTTCTACACCTCTGGAGTCAATCACTTGAGTTTATAATCTTCAGGGAAAAAGCTGTAAATTTTCTGAACATGTATGGACTTTTTTCTTGTCATTATTTCCTAAACAACACCAATACAATTATCTGCATAGCATTAATGTTATACTACATAAGTAATATAGAAATGATTTAAGTATATGGAAGGAAGATTCTGTGCAAATATTTTTTTGATTTCTTATGAATTTATTAAAAATATGATATACAATTTTACTGTATTATTATTATTTCTTTCCTCAGTATTTTATGGTCTACTGTGCTGAGCATGACAGATTTTTTTCCTAGATCTTTTTTTTTTTTACAAACTTAACAGGTACACTGGTCCCCCCTCCCTCCAATCCCCTAACCCCCTGTACCCCCTCTCCTCCCCTTCCCTCCCCATCCCCCAGTGCCTCCCCCTCCCATCCCCGCAGCATCCTTTAATGTGCATGCCAAACTCTCCTCTGGGTCCTCCTCTCCGATGAGATGCAAGGACCCAGTGGCATTTCCCAGAACCCTTTCCTGTGTTCCCATTAAGCATAGGAACACTACTGTGGCTGTCAATCCCTTGCCTCCAAGGATCCTAGTGCCTTTAGCAAATGCTAGACTTTGTGAGGTCAATAGTGTGTTGGACATTGCGCAGGGCATGCAAAGTCCTATTATGATTGCTTCGGCCCTAACTTGTGTGGAGTATCTTGCATATCATTGCTCCTCCAATCTTACAATCTTACAATCTTACCGCCCCCTGTTCCGCAAATTTCCCTGAGCTTCAGGATGGGGAGAGATTAGGCTGGCCTAGTACCAGGTGATTGATATATAGAGTCTCTGATGTTCTGGATTATGGTTTGTTGATTTTTTTTTCAGTTTTGCTGCTCCTGCCATGCCCTTGGCTCCACCCTGATGGGTATTGGATGTCACCCCCTGGCCAGAGATAAAAACCTGTTAAATTAGAGTCTTGTTATAAGAGTATATTCAAAGGTAGATGTAATAAAAGTCGGAAACCGCGGTGAGGGAGGGGTCAATCACCCATCTGCGAAATGGTTACTTTCTATCTGCCAGACTATACGCCCTCCCTTTCTGGTAAGATCATACCCCCTCAGTTGTAAATGATCAGGAAGGAAAGTCTGTGAACTTAACCAGATGTCTCATTACTTGCAGTCCTTGATGGTGGCCTATTTTTTCTGCTGTAACATGGTCCCCTCTCTCCTTGTTACTGGTGTGACCCTCCTTCCCTATCCCTCCTTTTTCTGTGCAAATATTTTATATGAAGGACTTGAGCACACATGGATTTGGGATGTATAAGGAGCCCTGTAGTCAGTCTCCCAATTTCATCCACATTTGCTTCCACTGACTGACTTAGCTGTCACCATGCATCTCCCATTTGAATGACAACAGACTATTAGTTAATTTCCCTTTATTCTTAACAGCAAGAGTAGTAGCAAAGAATAAATCAGTTCATACCAGTTTCTTCCTTTGCATAATTCAATGTCTTCTCCGTCTACCTAGAATTAGTCTAAGACTCTAAGACAATACCCACATCATCTTGTTACTATGTTTTTCTCTAGAAAGGTCTTGTTCCATCCTCTGTGGTATTCATCTTCATCCTGTCACAATGGTCACCAATATTTTCCTACTATAGCTCATGTTCCCTTCATTTGAAGCAGCCGTCCACTGAAGACTGTCAAGAGGCTGTTTTCCCTTCGTAATTCCATTTCTGCCTAATGTCTCTTCTCTGAGTGTCCACCCAGCCATAGAATGTCTCTCATCATCTTAGTCTCATCTCATTGGCTTCATGCATGAAAATAATTATCTTAATTTTATTCATTTTCTTGATTATTGGTTTTTTTTGTTGTTCCTTCCACCAGTTTACAAGCTTCATGTTCTTCTTAAACATTCTAAAATTCCCAACCCCTCACATAGAACTTGAAAAGGAGTAAACACTCACTTGATGTTTGTCAAATCAAAGAAGCGTTGTGGCAAGATTCAGAGAGCTATTAATATATTAATAATAGAATCTGATTCCCATTTCCATGAGGCTCTGATACTCCTTTCTGGTAGTTTGGTGTATCAGAGCACAAAGAATCCACAGGAAATCCCCTCTAACAGGGGCGTCAAACAATAGGAGTAAACATAACATTCTTATTTGTTACAAAGCAAGTGATCATGCTAGAGTGGTCAGTGACTTCTTAATAATGCAATCTTTACCTTTCTTGATTTCCTTAGAATATTTGCTTAGATAATCCTATTCCCCTTGTTCTTTATCTTCTCATAGAAGGGCACATGCTTTCAGAGTGTCTTGGCATCATGTTGGATGCCAGAATCCAACAAAATATGTAGTGCCCTTTACTAGCTCCTTACTTCCATGACAGGCCTCTCTCAATACTCAAGCTATTGGTGGCTTTCTCTGCCATCTTAGCTGCTCCTTTCCTGTAATCTGCACCTTAAATATAGGAATTCTGTGTCTGCAATTTCATCTACAGTTCTCCTCTAAGAACTTCTCTGGACTTTCTCTGACTTGTGAGAGAATCACCTATTATTAATCACCAAACTACCAGAAAGGAGTATCGGATTCTCATGGAGATGAGTATCAGATTCTATTTTTATTTCTTTAGTTTTTGAAGCTTTCATATACAAATATAACAATTCACATACTTATATCCCCTATTGCCCACCTTATCCTCTCCCATTTTGTCCTCCATGTTTTCCTTTCTATCCAGTCTCACTTTTTCCCCCATGCTACTGTACATGTGCTCCTTTGGGTCCCATCCAGTAAGTCTGCATTGGAAAGTGCCTGAGCACCTGCTGTTCAGTACAGAATTCCCAAACTGTCTCTCTTGGTGAGTCCTTATCTCCTGGGATTCCCCTCTCTAGCTATTGAAGAGGATTAGTGGAAGTAGACCATTCTGTATTGAGCTCTTGGGTGTGTTGTCCCTGATATAGTTAGAGACTACTGCCTGACAATACCTCTTCCCAGCCTTGGGCTCTTACATTCTTATCCCGCCCCCCGCACAAGGTTCCTTGAGCCATAGATAGAGAAGGTGATTTAGATGTCCTGTTTAGGGCTGAGTTGTTCGCAGTCTCTTTTACACTACACTTTGGCCAGTTGTGGTTTTCAGTATTATTCATCTTCCATTACAAGAGGGTATTTCTTGGTTCAGTATTGAGTGCTTCTCTGGTCTAAGGATATAGCGATAAATTAGATGATAGCTTACCATCAAGTATTTACAGTTGACACTAAGAAGTTGATTTCCAGCTAGGGCTTGTGGTCTCCTGTTCCGTGGGTATTTCACTTGATTTACAGTATCAGACATGTGTACAAGGTCTGCTTGGGTTTGGGGATGTTGTCCAATCAGTAGTTATCTACCTAGTATGTAATCAAGCCCTGGATTCAAACCCCAGCATACCATTGACTGGACACAATCATTCACACCAGTAATCCTAGCACTTGAGAGGTGGAGACAAAGATCCAAGGTCATACATTTAGCTATATAGACAGTTCAAGGCCAGTCTAGCATCTTTTAGAATGCTTAATTCATTAGAGCGTCCAGACAAAAAGAGCATTGCTGTATTATCAAATCAGCGCTTTGTCCTCCTGGTGAATCAGTTGGACATTAAGCAGTTCTAAGGCATGCGTTCAATCATCCTCCCAGATTTATAATGGGATCTAAAGATAGGGTTTACTGTCAGCAGCCATTATTTACTGTTTAATCTGCTCAATGGAAGCCAGTTCTCTAAATCTTTTCCTGTAACAATAGCAGCAAGGATGTGAGGACCTGGTTTTGTTTTTATCACCATGACAAATACCCCTTCTCTGCCCACTTGAGGCTCTGATTGTGAAAATTCCCTCCACAAGGAATTCATGTAAGGCCCAAGGAGCCTGAAGTTTACCCTGCTAAGGAAGCCAACAACATTTTTTTCTGAATCAACAGGCTACTCTCTCAATCAGCAGATGATTGCAAAAAATAGAATGCATTTCTGTCTGTAACAGACTCTGCATCCAAAGGCTTTAACTTTCTCCATTTTTTAAAACCATGCTTTCCTAAGAAATGAGTGCATTTTTATTTCCTGAAATCAATACAGAAGGATGAAGATGGCCTTTTCATGTTTCTGATGGTTTGAACTCTCTGGTTCTGAATAAAGAATATTTTTAATTGGTATTTTTTATTAGCACTCAGATCAGGTAGGATTTTAAACTGGCTATTTTTTATGTATTTCTTGATTGTTATAGAAATTGTTTTATGTCAACGACCAAGGAAGATCTGGAACCAGGAGGGGAATAAAGCTGGGATGATATAAGGTAATGGCAAGTAAAAGAATTGAGCTTAGCGGATGTATGAGAAATTCAGGGACTATTTTGGAAGAAGGATGACTATGTGAGTTCCCGCACATGAAAGTTGGAAAGGTGAAGAGTAACAATTCACACATCTGATGTTTTAAAATAACAGATGTGCTATTTATCTGAAGACTGGGAAACTATCCCTGCAAGTGACATCACAGGTAAAAGGATTGTGGTATCAGGATATCAATTCATCATGTCTGAAGAGGAAAGGAGGCATATGTTGTGACTGCTTGCCCCTGATTGGTCAGCTGCTGTTTCCATAGCAATCCATGTACAGCTCAGACTTTTTTTTTTGTCTGTCTCTCCCAACCCGTATTACCTTCACTGCATAGAAAAGAACGTGAGATTTATAAGCAGACACACTCAGAAGTTGGAAAGAGATACTGCAGCCATTACTGCTACAACTGATTATTCTAATTGTATAGAACCTTCTATATCACATCTCCAACCACTGGCAAGACAGTGAAAGAGCCTTATATTTTATCCTGTCTTTCAGGAAAATGGCATTTATCTAAATAGATTTTCTTTACACACACTATCTGTGCTTTAAGACAGAAAGAATAAATTTACTGCGACTTCTTTACATTCCTGTATTTTTCACATGTATATTAGAATACGTAGAATGAGCACAGCTATATTAGTCTTGACTTTCATCTGAACAGCTCTTATTTAACTCTTGGCACTTTAAATGTGAAAAATAGAAACCACTACTCATCAATAAGTTGAGTGAGAAAGACAAATTTTATTAAGGATAATTTGTTTTCATAAATTCCTTTGCTAAATGCAACTAAAATTTTCTGGTCCTCATTACAGTACAATTTTCCATTGGAGTGGAATTGACCATCAGCTTTCCGCCTACCTTACTGTTGAATAAAGCACTTGATTTGTTATTGTAGTAATTAATTGAGCCCCATTCTGAAACCATGTACTTGGCACACTTAGCTCCAACCCCAGTTCCAGGGGTGAATAGGAGACAAGGCCTTACAGTCCCCTAGCTATTTAATCATGATAAAAAAAATTAGAACCACTTTAGGAATCAACCCTTCTCCTCCACCCCGAAATAATTCTGGACTTGTTGATTGAACAAACACTGATGGGGCAAAGATTGTCCTTAAGACTTGGATGTGAAGGAATACACCTAAAACATCTTGAGAAAAAGAACCTGCTTGGGATGAGTCTACAGAAATGAGGAAAGCAAGACTAGATTAAGGATGGAAACTTGTGAAACAGGAGTAGGATAGTGTTTTCCTTATAATATGCTGTGAGTGGAATGAGTTTGTTCTACCAAGCTGCATAGACTTGCCATACAAAAAACACTTTAACATTATGTTGTTGATGTTAATGGCTGAATCATGCTTAATGTTGAGTCTTATTTTCTGTCTTTTAAGTTACATAGGGCAAAACTTTTCTCCAATCTCTCTTTTTTATTACTAAATTTTGTCCCTTGATAGTTTCCACACATACATTTAATACATTCTGATTACTACCTTTCATCCATTCATTTCCCACCCATCCCTGTCCCCCTTCCACACAAATTTCTTTTCATATTCATGCTTTGTTGGACATTTCATTAGCTGTAACTAGGGTAAGTTGTATGACCATACATCACTCGTTTTAATGGCTTCATGCTACTGTAACTGAAAAGATCTTACCGTCCCTCCATCACTGTCTCTGCTTCTCTCTCCATATATGTGAAATCTATACATAGATATTCAAATAGGTGTGATTTGTACAAATGTGAAATATCCCAAAGGAGGTATTCTTATTCTAGCATTCTAGAATTTATACTGTTTATCCAGATGTTCTGGTTATATGCATGTATCTGAAAAGTTTATGAAGTTAATATACATAGTCATTTTAGTACTTTATGAATGTACTGCAAAAATTCAAACACTTGATTTATTCAAAACAACAGCAACAAAAAATCCAGGAAAGGTAAAATACTTTAAGCTAATAAGCTATTAAACATAAATTAATATTATGCTATCCCTATTATGCTGCTGTTATACTATTAAATATTTTCAGTGCATTGTTTTTTGATATGCATTTATACTACATACATGATCTCACACACATGAAATAATTATACAAAGAGAAAACCTAAGAGAAAAGCACAAAAATATTTTTAAAAATTTTTTATTATCATTATTTATTCAACTGTGCGCATGTGCATGTGTATATGCGCGCGTATATGCGTGATTCTGTGTGTGTGTGTCTGTGTATGTGTATGTGTAGAGACATGGACGAATTCGCGAACCACCATGGATGCCTCCACCTCCTTCTGCCCCGGGATTCACAGGCTCCGTCCTAGCAGGACCAGAAGCGCAGGCCGTCCCCGCTTCCACCTGGCATCTATACGTGGGATCTGGGATCCGAACTCAGGACCTTCCGCCTGCAAGGCGGAGGCTTAACCCCTGAGCCACCTCTCCAGCCCCCGAAAAGCACAAAAATATTAAGGAATATTTTCAATGTGTCTTGGGACATGAGTAGCTTGAAATTTTTTAACTTTTTGTACAATTTATGAATTATATTTATTAACTAATTTGTATTTTAAATATTTTTAATTGTCCATACACTTGTAGAATTTTTCATGCTGCAAAGATGGATTTTTCCAAAAATGACAGATATTCTGTTGTCACAGGCATTTATTGTGAAAAGGAAATTAGAAATAGGAGGAAATATGAAGAAGCTGAGAACTGTTCTTTGATACCATAATTTTTGTAAATTTTACTGGAGGCTGAAGCCTAGAAGTTGTAACTTGTTTAATGTCTCACAGTACTGACAGGTATTTTAATTCTCAGGAGATGTGAATGTGAATCATGTTTCAATTCAATTACAACACATTTTTTTCCCCTATCCACAGCACAGAGTGGACTCACTGATCTAAATTTGCATCTGGTCTCCATGGTAACTGCCTTTCAGATTTTACCATTAGGTACCACCTGTTGTTCTGTGGACAAACCTCCAAATAACGCCACAGATTACATTGAAGACAAAAGGCTGCCCACACCTGTCTCAAATAGCAGCTCCATAATATATCCTTTTTTGTTATAGGCCTAAAATATCCAGCATACTATCATACACCTTCTGATTCTATCTGTAAATACAGCAGTTGCATTTTTTCACTTTAAAAAGATTAAATCCTTATTTTCACACATTCTGTCAACAAGAAGCTTTCAAGCAGTCATAAAATGAATACAATGAAAAACAGAACTCTATTATTGCTCCATGTATTCCATCTGATATTTGATGATCCTAAAAATCACAGCATACTTCAAATTCTCTTCCATGGACTTTCTGGTTTCCTACATTTGCACAAGAACACACACACAGAATCACACTTCTAAATATATCAAGTTATTTTAGAAATTGTGCAAGCCCTTTTCCACTGGTTTCAGTTTTAGCTTTTCCTACTCGTAAGCAAGCCAGCTGCTGGGGAAGACTTAGGGGTATTCCTTAATTAAAATGGTTTCTCATCACTCCGACTGAAAGGCTCTGAATTATCATAGGAAGAGTATCCCTCCCTGGAAAGAATTCACTTGCAAAGGGCAAAAGGATTTTCAGAAACTGGTTTCCTCAGGTTTTAGTATCTCTGGATAGATGTGATTAAACTCTTAGTGTAAGAAAGGCTCCAATTCGTTTTGAAAAATAAATTTAATTAGCTATTCCTAAAGGTGTATAGTGTATATTGCCAAAAAAAATGTGGTTCACAGTCTGAAACAGTCGATGGACATAGGAATGCTTTAATCAGGTAAATGGAGTGTTTGTCTCTTTGTTGTTCAATGCCTCATTTTCTCACCAGTCTGTGAACCATCTTTCTGTCAGCACAGGGCCTGATTTAGGTAATCAGAACAGTGAACCATGTTCTGTCCATTAGCTTCAGCAGCTGTTCTTGTTGCTTCTGCAACCTGCACCCTGGGAAACCTCTGTGTCCTCTCTTTCTTACTTTAAAGCAGTGGGGAAAGGGTTGGTTAACTGTGAAGACAAGTGAAGAAGTATTTGGAACCTCAGCTGTGTACATATTTGACTTCTCTGAGTCCCATGCCTCATTTTCAAAAGATACTTCCATCTATTTCACATGGGAGAATTAGGAGGAAGTATAGGTGAGCATATGTTTCTAAGCATGATTCTAAATATGCACGTATAAATCTTAATGCTTTAATCATTTCTTATATGTAAAATTTTCCAGGATCTTCCTGTGGCTTAAAGAAATCACTGTTGGTCTGGCTCGATGGTTTGTGCCATTGAGCCAGATGACCTGAGTGGAAACCTGGAAAAAAACAACCAGCTCCTGCAAGCAGTTATCTGACCTCTACCTACATGCCATGATGCACGTGCTCACACATACACGACAAATAAATGAAAAAAAATAAATACGTCACCTCTTGGTACTCCTCAGAAATCGACAATCCTTTCTTGCACACCGAGCTCCCTGGGCTTCATCCTTGGTTCCACTTTGTCACTAACCAGAGTTGTGGCAACGGGACCGCCCTCAAAGCTTCAGGGCAAACGAATGCATTTCCTGCTCACAGTGTCGTGACCTACCCATTTCACATGATGACAGAACAGAATTTGGCTTCCAGATCCTTGAACAAAAGCAACCGGAAACGGATTGTTGTTGGTGCCACTTGCAGAATCTGAGCTCAGTGTTCAACACAGCAAAGCTGTGTGTTATCCATCTTCACAAGTTATTTTTGGAATGAATGGCTTAAGTGGGTCAGTGAGACTACTGACTCCTGTGGCGAACTGTATTAAATGGACTGCCAACTACTGCTGACCACCAACACGAAACCAATTTCTGGTTAAATAAAGAAAGTTTAGAGATAAAATTTCAGTTGAGACACTTCACTTTTCTCAAGACAGAGATAGAGGTTGAATTAAGTAGAGATATAAACTACAACCCAGACATTTATTTTTTCCCCTCCACTGAAGTCAACATGTAATGACTCCCAAATCTTTCACCTTGGATTTTTTTGAAATATTTTTTTCTGGAACATAGTAAGTCTCTCATGTGGAAGAAATGAAGTCATTTTGAACTTTTCACGATAGCTGGAAGACTCTGTCAACTTTACTGTTAAGACAAAGAACAAAATAGAATAGAGTCATAGACTGCTGATCTGAAAGGTCACTCATACCACTTCCAAGTCCCCCCCCATCCTATCACCTAACTGAACAGCTGCAATGAGTGGAATGCATCTCTCGGAATAACAACATTCACAGGACAAACACGTCATAAGGATCATCTAATGCAGGAACTCTGTTTCTGTTTATTTCGCTTCTGTTTTGAGATAGGGCCTCATATGGCTGTCATGGTTTGATATGTGAGTCGTTCTCCACAGGCTCATGTATTTGAATCTTTAGTTTGGGAAAGTCATGGCATCTTTAGGAGGCAGAGCCTTGATGAAAGAAGGCAGTCACAGTGCGTAGGCTTTGCGGTTGTTTAGCCCTGCCCTGCTTGAGTGAGTGAGTCTGCTCTCTGCCTCCTTGATGGACAAGACTTAGACTGCCCCATGTTCTGCCAGTCAGCATGACTTTTCTGCCATAATGGACTATATCTCCTCTCTGGAACCATAAGTTATTTGAGTTGGAGTCTTGTCTCATAGCAACAGAAAAGAATGACTGCTACAGTGGTCAAGGTTGGTCTTGAACTCACTGTGTAGCAAAGGTTGACTTTGACTCTTGATTCTCCTGCTGAGTCCTAGGATTATAAGTGTGTGTATCATGCCTAATTCTAGTTCAGGAACGTTAACCTTGGTTACATGGATGAAGTTGATGGTAATGTTTGTCGGCTCCTTGGAATTATATGCTGTGTGTGTGTATGTGTGTGTCTGTGTGTGTATGTGTGTGTGTGTGTGTTCATATGAGGAGAAATAAATTTCTAGAATCTAGAAGTATGGAAGGATAAATTTGTTAGATGGCTTTCCTTTTCTTTCAAGTAAGAATGTGTCTGTGCCAGTGAGATATCTCAATGGTTAAAGCACCTCCTCACAAACCTGGCTAACTGGGTTCAATTTCTGTAACTGAGTTTCAATTTCTTCCACATGATGGAAGGAGAGAGCCGACTTTCAAAAGTCCTTTGACTCTTACCTGTGTTATGACATACATGTGCATCCCCTCTCTCTAATAATTCCATTTCTGAAGAAGAATGGACAAACTTGATGTCATTTGATTCAAAAAGTTTGTCAAACTTTCCTTGAATGGGAGTTTGCATATTGCTAGCATTTCACTAGTGATAGAAGCTCTGAATATGAAGTGAAGCAGCACAGCAAGAATTTGTGTCTTGGGCTTCATAGATGACACACATGAGGACCTGAATTCAGATCTCTAGAACCAACATAAAAACCAAATGCCATGGTGCATGTCTATAAATCCAACAAGAATAACAAACAGATCATCTCAAATAAGGTGCAAAGTGATTACTAACACTGAAGGTGTCCACTGACTACATATATGCAGTGACATGTGCTTATCAACCTACACACACACACACACACACACACACACACACACACACACACACACATACAATTCACCACTCTTATATCAGTTAGGTGCCTAACTTAAGCAAACGGTATCATTATTCCGCCCTGTGCTGAGTCCAAGAAACTGATTATATTTACTTCTGTTCTATGTGGCCACTCCGTTTCTCAAATGTTTTGAATTTTGGATAAATTCAATCTAACTTGGCAGAAAATGTCTGTGTGTGTGTGTGTGTGTGTGTGTGTGTGTGTGTATGTATGTGTGTATATATATATATATATATATATAGTCATGTCTGCTACTCTGTAATATTGTAGCATACATACAATTCTAAGTATAAGATCTATGGCTCTGAAAATGGAAGAACCATCTATCTATATGAATAAAACATATAGATATGGAAGTAGAGTGTTGGAGGCATAAGGATTTTATCCCTGAATGATGGATAGAATCAAGATGGAGAAACAGTTCTCTCCGTTGCCAGATCATCACTTTTTCATATAAACCTTACTAGAATCTAAGGGTTAGGAGCCCAAGCGATGATTATCTGAGCCAACACAACATTATACCACTCAAAATCAGGTGATAGAAATCATTCCATCATGTATGTCTCTCCTTCTCTTAATGTTAATTTCAAATAAAGTGTGATGAAAATAGGGCAGCAGGGTAACAGAGTTGAGCATTGAGGATGCACAGAGTCCTGTTTAAGTAAGGATGTGGATGTGGCTATAGAACATATTCTAATGAATTCTAATGAACATGCAGCGAGTGTTCCATAGTAATGAATATATCGTGCTGTCAAGGAGACGCTGTCCTAGAAACCATTGCAACGCATACGGTGGAGTGTTTTCGTTTTAGCTGTGCTATGAAATGGTTTTAGCAACCAAAACTCTCCTGGCAGATTTGCATCTCCATCTCCAGTGGCTTTCCCATTTTCATCTCTAATGATACTGACCTATGAGACTGTTTCTGAGAACGGTCCAGGGAAAGCCACTTATCACAATGACAGAACCTTTTTGCCAAAGCAGTATCTGAGCCCTGTGGTTCTTTCTGATCTCAGCTTTTAATTTCCTGCTCTCAGTCTGCGCTCCCTCGCTATCTGTTCTTGCGCCTCCAATTATATCGCCTCTTTTGGGCTTGGATCCATCTTTCTCAACCTCATTGCTGATCCATCTTCCTTCACAAGTTAAATGAGTATCAACACGGGATGAATAAATCACAAACTTTGGTAAAGTACTTTGTGATGGTTAGTATTGTCAGACCGACACCTAGGAGGTAGGCCTGAGTATTCTCTGGATTAAGGTTGGCCTCTGGCCATGCCTAAGAGGGAGCATCGCAACTGAATTCAAGATGTGGGAAGACATGGCATGAAAGTGGGCAGCAAGCAACCAACTATGCATTCATTCATTCCCTTTCTGCTTCTGAGCTGTGGATGTCATGTGATCAGCTGCTTCAATCTCCTCTCACGCTAAAAGAATGACTTTTCAGGTGTACCATTTTTGTAGCTCTTGAATTTTAAACCTTATAGTTGTAAATAACTCAAAAATTAATATTGAAAAAAAGAAGGCAAGATAAAATGCAGTTTTTATAATTGGTTTTGAAACTGAGTTGGCAATTTTTTTAATAGACCAGTTACACATTGCCAGCAGAAAGCACGGCCTGGCACAGCCATGAAGAAATGCTAACATCTACTTCCATGTCACTTTGAGTGCTTTTCAATTATAGTATTTATTATGTTTGAATTGTATATGTGTGTCTCTAGTTCTGTCTTCCCCCCCACTATAATAAGGGATCCTCGAGGGGACAGGGACAAATAGATATTTATAGATTCATTTATTCATTCATTAAGTGCTAGACAAGGTGTTTACTCAACCATATCCTGTGGGTGTTTTGCCTAGCAACTGACATATAAGAATCCAATGTACTGCTTTTGAATGGATGCATGAATGAATAAAGGTGAATTTGACAATTCATCATGGAACTGAAGATGACAGCTCCCCAAACTCCCTTAAAACTTCCAGAAGTACTAACATTCCTTGTAACACTAGGGAAGCCACAGCCATGTTACATACACATTCAAGCAAGAAAACTCTTCTTCCGCCTGCACAAGATTAAACATATTCATTGAGACAGAAGGATTTGTTAAAGTTCCCTCAAATACTATTTTTTTACTTTCCTTCCTAGTAGATGTGCATATTTTCAAAAGCTGTAATTATGTGAAACAGAATAGACAGGTGTAAGCAATTAATATTTAATGTATAAAATATTTTGTAGTTATAGGCATGATGTACCACTCGGGTATAGTCTTTCCTTCAATATCTTTGGAAGACAGGAGGTCGTGATAGAGGTAAATAAATAAAATCAGTGTCCATAGCCCAGCTGGATTCAACACAAATCAATCCGTGTTCTTGTTACTGGTTTTAAATCCAGGTCCTTGGATTCCAAATGCAAAGAACGAAGTTGGGAAATGGATGAATATTTTGTCCTTTAGTAAGATTTATTGCCAAGTAAATAAAGGGGGGAGGGACACCTGATTGCTCAGGAGAATCAGGGGAAGTAAGGAGAAGCTTCTAGATCTTTGGATAGACTGGGGAGAAAGGACCACTGCAAGACTCGCTCCAAACACTTTGGGCCTTAGGTGCCTCTTTCACGAACAGTTGGGGGATCAAAAATGAAAACTGCTATTGGTTTCGTCTCTGTTTGATTGGTGTTCTGTGGTGGGCTACATTTGAAAGTTCCTCTGGCGGGCTTTGTAGTGAACTCCTGGGAGGTTCCAGGTCAGCTTTCCCAGGGAACATGCTATGCTGTCTTTCATACAGGCTTATGGCCTTGCTTAATTTCCTCTAGTCTTCCTGAATAATCTCACTGCTTAAAGAAATCTGCCTGTGTTATTTTGTTTACTCACTTTCACCTCTGTAGTTAAAAGCTGTATCTCTACTAAAAGTGGAGAAGACATGGCTCAGTATTGATACTCTGTGACCCAAAGGTTCCTGGTCAGAGGGAGTATGGTATTGGAAGGACAGAGTGAGTGATAGATGCAAGTGTGTCAATGGTTATTTTGCTTACAAACCTGATTGTATTTTTTCAAAGGACCCTATGGATCCATATGAATGAAGACTTGCTAAAAGTCAGAATTTCTGAGGGAGCCAAGTTGTCCCTTCGCACACATCTGTATTAGTCACAGTATCTTTTTGCATTTTAACTAACTTACACCCCCCTGAACACTTTCTCCCCACACTTCTCTATTAGTGCTTCCAAAGAAGAAGCTATCACACTTTTCGATTTCCATGACTTAGTATAATACATTACGTGCCTAACACAATAATATTCAGTAAATATGCACACCAAAGAATATGGTTACTGTCTCTCAATGTGATATGGTAGAAGTGGTTCTGCCCTTGCCCCAGCCCCCAAGCAACAGATCCAACTAACTCATGCAATAAGAAATCAGGTATCTAGTCACTATTCTGAAAAAAGATGGGTTGCTAGGTGACTCATAATAGCATTTTTTTGTTCTAAAGTTTCATGGTTTTATATGTGTAAATACTGAAGGAAAAGAAGGCAGGGTGGTAATAGGTCTAAAAGAATGAAAACATAACACAAAATAAATACTGTGGATTAAAATTATACCATGTACATGGAATTATATTAAGAACTGTTTGAAGGAGGTCAAGCAATGCTGCCTCATAAAATGTCAGTTTGAGAGCCAGGTGTGGTGATCTACATGTGTAATACTAGCACCTTGGAGGTTTAGGCAGGAAGATCACAAGTTCATGGTCAGCCTAGACTACATAGTGGACCCTGTATCAAAAGGACTAAACTACAATGATAACAAAACAACGAAAGCCATTTCAGAACTCAGTCAAAATAGTCAATTCAAGGAGTTTTCTCTGATTTTTTTCCCTTGTCTGCCTAAAAACAAATCCTTCAGGAGGAACTCAATAGCCATGAAGCTCTTTTCTGGGATTCATCACAAGAAAGGATGGAGATTCATATCAGCAGGCTTGGTCACAAACTGTTCCCTGATTTTCAGAGAGCAAATTCATCTTCCGCATCAGTTACTCTCTCCTAAGTTACAGTGATAGTTAGTATTCCTTGTCAGCTTGACACCTAAGAAGTAAGATTCTAGGCACAGCTGAAAGGAAGTCTCTAAATTAAGGCACATTTTTGAGTTAGCCTGTAAGAGAGAGTAGTGAGTGCCTTGGCTGATGTGGAAAGAGTCCTGTACTGTGGGTGTCAGCACTTCCTGTATAAGAAATTGACCCGAGAATTCGCAAGCAAGCACACCAAATGTGCATGGTCCTTGTCCTCGGGTCTTGTGGATGTGGTGCGATCAGCCCCTTTGGCTCTTGATGCTGTGACTCTTTTTGCCATGATGGACTTGAACCTAGAATCGTGAGCTGATTGAAGCCTTCTTCTTCCCCTAAGATGCTTGGGCCAGAGTATTTTATCAGCCCATGAAAGAAGCAATGAATATCTGCCCACAGATTAGAAATTACTAAAGAAAAATGCAAAATAAATCTGTTAAGTTTCTAGCTGCCACCCAGATCATACATAAAAAAGTCATCGATGGGACAGTTTCACACTGAATAGAATCTGTTTATGGTGCAGAGGTATTCTGTATCTATTTTATGACTTACCAAGCGGGGGTGCATTCCTGTTTTGATAAACTGGAAAGTTTAGGAGCAGCAGGGAATAGTAGTATTTATAGCTTGCCTCAAATGGCTGAGAGAAGACTAATATTAAAAGGGCAATAAATACAATATGAATTTATATTACATAAAGGGCGAGTCTATACTTCATGGAAAGAAAGATTACTTAAGGGATTTTATCTTGTCTCAAAGGGCAGGAATGATTTTTTAAAGTGTGGCATAAGAGGTTATTCTTGTCAGTGACATTGTATCTCTAAAGAATCTACAACTAGCCAAAGAAAATGACGATGCCCAGATCCCCTGTAGCAGTCTCACAGGTAACCACACATCCAGAGATGGAGGACTTCCACAAAGAGAGAAACCATTCCTCTCTCTGAGAAAGTTCATATGCTATAGGACTTCGCCTTGAGAAAAAATCAGTTTGTATGCCTGCATTTTCTCATTCTGTCCTTGAGTCATTCTGTATTCCTCGGCCCATGAACAAGCTTGACCATTTTTACTCTTCCACACAACAGTTCTCTGCATGTCTTAAAATACCCTAGTCTTCTCCAGGCTAAGTAACATTAATCCCAATCTTTTTGCGTCCTTCCAGTCACAATTATTTGAACATGTGAAAATTTTCCTACATCTGCATCTTTCTTAAAAAGTATGGAGCTTAATTAAACAAGCTAAGATTTTTTCATTCATTTGACAAGAAAGACTAGTAGGAGTATTGGATCCTGATTTTGACACAATTTCATGCCATCCCATGGATCTCAAGGCCATAGTTTCTTTGGGGGAAGCAGTGTGCTAATGCCCATTGACTTTTTCACTACTGCAGACTCCCATAATAGGGCTGTCTGCCCTGCTATTGTAGAGTATGAAGGGTTCAGAACTTCAGTGTGGGGATCTTATACTATTGCCTACATTTTCTTAGAGTCAAATAATCACTTTATTTTGTGGAGCTATCTTGGATCCTGCCTTTCTGTACACATATTTAATATCCCTTCTAGCCTTATATTAATTCAATTGTAATGAGATTGGCTTCTATGTAGTTACTATTAAAGTTTAATTATAATAATTGCTATAAAATCAATTATAAAAAGATTTATATGGAAGATAAACCATGAAAGACATTAAAATATAGAAGGATAAAAATGACCAGAAAAAGAGGGTGATGGAAGGGAACAATGGGAGGCAAGAGAGAGAGAGAGAGAGAGAGAGAGAAATCTTAAGGACCATAAACTAAACAAAAGAGAAAAGAGAAAAAAAGAATTTTATGCATATATCAAAGGTTATTTCTCCAGAAAGCTATAAACATAATTTCACCCTAATACTAATGCTTTTAATAACATGAATTCACTGATATGAGTCTACCTGATAAGATATGTACCTTATATGCTACACTAAGGTTATTATGTGTGATCTATTGTGAACAAGTTCTTAAAAAGGGAGCTTAGAATTATCAATAACTCCTTTACTTCTTAAAGAGGAAAGGATATGGCAAACAATACTCTCTGCTTCTGAGCCAGGATTTAAATCCTTTATAGTTCTCTTTGCATGGAAAAATATAATGCACAGACACTGCAAATGTTGCTTTATCATGTTCTTCATGTTTCTAATCCTTGTGCATACTGTCCCTGCTACCTGGACATCCTTCCTCCCTTCACTTGAAAAAACATTGACTCAGGTTAGTTAAGGTAACATGTGCTTTCAGAATGATTATGTTCCCTTCCCATCCTTCAACAGATAGATCTCCTGTGTCCACCTACTGTGCTCATGTCCAATGGAGAACATTTCATTATAATTTTGCCTTTCTTCCCTTTGTAAGCTTAAGTTTAGGGGCTCAGTCTCCCTTGCCCCTTTCAGACTCCATGTGCTTGAGTTCATTTCTTTTTCTCACCTAATAAATCTTACCTAGAAAAAAAAGAAAAGAAAAGAAAAGTGAGACAACAGAGGAAGGTAAGCCATACAAGATGCTCAAGATGATGTGTGAAGAAAGAAGGAATACGGAATGTTTAGTGTGGAATTGGGCTGTTGTATGTTTAGAGCTCTATGATTGTCAGTATGAGACACCAACGTAACTTTAAGCAGAAAGCCTGGGACGGATATAGATCTATGAGAAAGAAGAGTATCTCTTTGAGACCTAGAAAAGGAATAGAACCGGACCCCCTCAGAAGTGACAGATCAAGAGCTGAAAAGGATATAACTATGTTCATTTTTTCTTATTTCTACCCCCCTCCCCAGCTCATTTGCTTTGTTCTTTTTTCCTTACAAAATACATTAGGTCACCCTTGAAAACCCTCCTGAATCTTTATCTTAGAGTCCCAGCTGCATGGCACAGCTATCTTACAGTCTTTGTATTCCAATCCTGAATGTCCACGAATGAATATGACTGACTCAGATTGGTCAGGAATCACTTGTTTGATCAGGTGCATGGTCCATTCCTGCATGTGAAGAGCAGGTAAGGGCATTCCAAAAAAGGGGGTGTGGTGTCAGAGTGGAGGATGGATCCAAACCTCCTCTCCGCCTATATATGAAACCCAATGAACACTCAGGGAAGGGCCACTGAGGAGCCCTCATCAATAATCTGAGACTCTCCAGAATTTCTGAGATCATTTATTAAGAAATGGCAACAGGAGTTGCCTTTCCTTTTTTTCACTGTGGGTAGTATAAATCAGGGCCTATCTTGAGCATCTATTCTCTAATTCAGATTATTATGAGTTGAAGAGCATTTTGGAGCAAAACTTTGTAGTTAATTTTTGGTATACATACTGTATACTGTATACATTTTATGTATATTGGTATGCTTTTTATTTCCCTTTGTGTTCTATATTACAAAAGATCTAGCTAGGTTTTGGAGCATTTTCTAAGAATGACAAAAAATTGATTTTCTAGTGCATAGAGTGTGAGATAGAGTATCAGAACATGAATACTTCAAAGATAGACCAGAAAGCTAAGAGTGTTGAAAACATGACCAAGAAGAGAAGGAACAACGGGCGGGCCAAGAAGGGCTGCGGCCACGTGCAGCCTATTCTCTGCACCAACTGCGCCTGATGAGTGCCTAAGAACAAGGCCATAAAAAAATTTGTCATTCGGAACATCGTGGAGGCCGCCGCCGTCAGAGACATTTCTGAAGCCAGTGTCTTCCCAAGCTCTACGCGAAGCTTCATTACTGTGTGAGCTGCGCCATTCATAGCAAGGTGGTCAGGAACTTCTCGTGAAGCCAGGAAGGAACCGAACACCCCCCACCCCGATTTAAACCTGCTGGTGCTGCCCCACAACCTCCACCAAAGCCCATGTAATTTTTGAAAATGGATTCTTGAAAATGAAAGACAAAGCCGTCTTCTGGAAAAAATAATAAAGTGAAAATTACATTTTATGTAAAAAAAAAAGAAAATTGTTGACTAGGAAAATGTTTTAAGGTAACTACAACAGTTGTATGAAGAATGAATTAGACTGGAAGACAAAGTGTTTAGGAGGTTATTATTTTGGGGCAACAAATTATTTTCTTTTTAAATACTACAACTACAAGGAAGAAGAAGGAACAGTAAAATAATAGTTAAAATCTGCAACCTCTGTTATTCAAGACCTATATAAGAAGTTATGATGGTATTTAAGAAGGTCTGATGGTTCATGCCTACAATCACTGCATTTAAGAAGTGGGAGGAGGAGGACTGGGAGTTCAAAGCTACTGTGCGTTACATGAGACCCTATTTTGTGAAACCCAAACTGACAAAAAAGTATGGAAATTATGACCATTCTCCCAGTAGACAGTTAAATAGCTCACATAATGCTTTCAGTTTACTCATGACCCTAGAGAGAAGAACCATTTAAAATACATTGAAGGAAGTAAACAGAACTTTGAAATTAGTTAGATGTGGAGGTGAGGAGTTTGAGTTAATGATGACAGGTAGGCTTCAAGCCTGAAGACTAAAAAGAAGTGTTGCCATATACAAAACAGAACAATTGAATTCAGGGATGGGGAGATAAGATGCTTAGTTTAAAAACTCTTGTCTCTGAGATTCATATAGGATAGACAGTTCTGTGGATGGGGAGCAGACATCTGTATTTCTTGAAAGCCTACTACATCCAAGCAGTTGATACATTTTATAGTTCAACCACTCAAACCTATGAGAAAGCTTGTTCTCCATTTTACAGATGACATTCTGGAACTGAGATGAAGTCAGTTGCTCAAGGTCGTGCAGTTCATCCAACATCGTGGAGAGATTTGAATTTAGGTCTGCTGACCCACAAAGCAGCGCTCCACTACTTCACTACAGTGTCTCCCTGTAGGCATCCAAGGTCTCAGGATAGAGCCTCAAAGCTGCCATTTTCAGCGCCAAGCAGTTGAGCGTTGAATTGTTCTGTAAATTTTCATGTGTGTTTGTCTTGTCTCTGCATGGAGGCTATAAATTCTTTAAGGGTAGAGACAGCATTATAAATTTTTCTTAGCCTCTTCTGCAGTACTTCATGTAGCTCTGGTCACAGAAGAGGCCTCACAGAATGCCTAGATTGATCAATGTCCAAGTCCCTGGTGACAACTGCATAGCGTTTTCATGTTGAGATTGTAATCCTCATGAATCATTTATTTAGAAAGCTCCCTTTGTTTGGGTAGAGTGACAGTTACAATATAAAGGAAGATGGAACATGTTAGAAATAGCAGCAAAATAGTCAGTTTCATTCATCCAGCTTACCATGTCCCAGTCTCTGATGTGTTGCTCTTTTTTAGTGTGTTCTACAGATTCATTAAAGGGACTGCTGAGCAGCAGCGCTTGCCCAAGACAGGGGCATCCGTATGCTGCATTGTTGTTGCTTCTACCTTGGAAACCCTTTCCCATGAAATAATATTCCCATGAATTCATTAAGTAACCCTGTCATGATGGAGCTGCACCGTGACACTTGCCAAGCCTGAGCTCATCCCTCCGCCCAGAAGCCACTGATGACTACTGCCTGAGATAAGCAATTGGAGAAGTGATCAACGGAAGCACCTGAGAGTATATTGATGCCTGATAATGCTTTTCACAGGACAAAAGCCAATCAAAATCACCGGCTGGATTAATTCTTCCTCCCCATCGTTTCCTAAAGAGTATAATGCTATCACTAATATTAACTACTATTTAATTTTCTTATCTACTATCTCTGAAGCTTGCTGAGGGCTTCAAATATCTTGAGTCATTGAAAATTAAGGAAGTGTTCTTGGGGAAATGGTGCTCTGAGTTATTCTGAAGTCTATGGACTGAACAATGGAGAGATTTGAAAGATGAAAGGAGACAAACTGTGAGGTCTGGAGATGGAGCTGCTTGAAAGACTCCAGGTAATGCATGAAGCCCTGAGACATGCTTTTTATTTCACTGGTAACCAGGTCTTCCCTGTGGATTAAATCATACATAACAACTAGGACTGGGGGCTGGTGAGGTGGCTCAGGGGTTAAGCCTCTGCCTTGCAGGCGGAAGGTCCTGAGTTCGGATCCTAGACCCCATGTATAGACGCCAGGCGGAAGCGGGGGTGGCCTGCACTTCTGGTCCTGGTAGGGCGAAGCCTGTGAATCCCGGGGCAGAGTAAACAAGGAGGAGGTGGAGGCGTCCATGGTGGTTCCCGAATTCGTCTGTGGTTCTACACACACATACATACATACACACACATACATACACACACGCGCACACATGCAAACATATACAATTGAATAAATAATACATTTCAAAAAATTAAAAAAAAAGAACTAGGACTGCATCTGACTTGCTTGGTATTATGCTCCCCAAGCATGAAATATAGTAGATACTCAAACATTCATGTGGAATGGATAGATGAATCATTTAATGGGTGCTCATATTCAAGGTCTTCCTCCTATATGGAAAACACAAGTTGTAACCAAGATATTGATCTAAGGACTAAAGAGAAATGATTGTTGCTCAGGTGTAGCATGCTGCTCATCTTTCATATCCTTGGAATCCAATCATTAATGTTTTTAAATATCAGCATTTCTCTCGTACTTGAAAAGGCATATAAGGCTGAAGAATCATTTAGAACAGAGAGAAAGAGAAAAAATATGAGAGAAAAAGAGAGACGTTTATCAGTTTCCTTTCTGTTCACTTTGCTAATGGAGGGAGGACTAGCAAAAGAGAATTCAAAGCAGGGGATACGCTTGTAGTTCCATGGTTAGGTCAGAGCCAGATGCTATTTCCTAAGCCTTTATGTTGTTTTCACTGAAGTAGGGTCCTAAGCTGTTCTAGGAGAATCTAACTGAACAGAGACTATGTATAGTCTTTAAGAGGTGGAGCTGAGATCATAACCCTCAGCTGGTCTACTTCGAAGAGATTCTTGGAGCAATTCGTGTTGATCTTGAAGGATTTGTCACAGGATTTGTCATAGACACAGAGAGCAGGTACCAAGAGTTCATCAAAAACTGGCTAAAGCCATTGTACATCTTCTTAACTAGCAAAATAGAGAAGATTAAAGATAATTAATCAACAGCTATTCTCTTCTTCCACAAAATAATGACTATTGGTTGTGAAACAAGTGAGACTGGGGAAAGGGAGATAATATTTACAGTTGTTCCTTTGTAATTCCTCCCTTATTTTAATACTTTTAATGAACATTAAGAAACAGTACAATTCCTCCCTTACCTGAAACAGTGATGATTGATTGCTCAATAAATTTCTATTTTCTTCTGGACATTTGACTATTCATTAAATTTTAACCTCCCTTGAAGTTCTCACAAACAAGATGAAAGGAAGGACTATGTGTCTTTCAGAGACAAGGTATTCATCATCATCATCATCATCATCATCATCATTATTATTTTAGTTTTTTGAGACAGGTTCTCATAGACCTGCCCTCGGATAGGTGATGAGGTTAGCACTGTTGCTTATACTTGCCGAATGCCAGGATTATAGGCATGCCATGTCACATCTAGTTCATGGCACATTATTTTTAGTTATTTTTAATGAGAATTTTTCATGTACAAACAAAATGAGTTCTTGACCTTGCCCCATACCCCTCGCTTCCCAGCACCCTCCTCTTCTATTTTCCCCTCCCCTTACCAATAAAAATTTAGCAATCCGTGCATGTCCCTCCTGCCCTCTTGTCCCTCTACATGTATGGATCACAGGTCTCCCTTTGGGGTGCCTGTGCTAGCAAGAAACCAAGTCTCTGTGGCTTCACAAGTGGGAAGGCCTCTTGTCCAGCACCTGTCCTGGAGACTTCCTCTGGATGATGGCTCATTGCACAATATTTTCATGAAGATTCCTATCTATGTCTTAGATGATGGAAAAGCCACAGCATGAAAGTAACCTGGGTTCTTCATCACTGCATAGAGAAAGCTATGTGTAAATAAGTGAATAGCAAACTTGGATTGTTGGACAAACAATAAATAAATTTTTATTATGCAGAAGCACTACGATTTGGATGTATTTAGTCCAACAGGCTAGTTCACCTTTTCAAAGTACATCCCACATCCCCACATCATGTGACAGCAGGTAGCTGAACAACATTCCATAAGAAGACAAGATTTCCAGTGAGAAAGGCCCAACTCCCTACCGCTGCATTTATCAAAACCAAAGATGCTGTGAAACAGAGTGATCATCAACAAGAGACATTTTCTAGCATCCTGGCATCCCTTTCCAAGAGTGATTTGGAGCCTCCTTGAGTGCTGGGAATAAATGTAGTGAGGAGAATAGTCATGGTTAATCTAAATAAAAAGGGAAGTGCAGAATCACTGAAGAATGAGCTGGAACACTTAATTTCTTAAAGTCCACAAACCTGAGAATCAGGTGCAAGAGTTTGAAATAAAAGCAAAATATGGAGAAAGAGCTTCAACATATTCTGCCAGCTCCCTTTCTGTCTTTGTGTCTTTAATTACATAATAATCATACAGATGAGGCTATAAAATTGAAAATTCATGACTGTCAGCTTCTGGACACATGCTAGTAAGTCCAGAATTAGGTGTGAATATCAAATTCTTCTAAATATCCCAAATGATCAAATGATTCTGCCTGTAAGTAAAAAAAGTAATTAGCCATTGGGTTTTGGAACATAGAGCAAAAGACTGTATGAGCTGGTAAAGTAATAACAAAATCATTATAATATCATCTAAGGGTGTTCCCAACAGAGATGGAAGTGAATGATTCTCAGAATTTTGGAAAGCTCTAATAGAATTCCTGTATTTATATGAGATCATGCAATAATGGCTATTTAAATGACTTGTGTTTTGTGATTTGATTGCTAATATGAACAGCATGCTTAGCATGATAGTGTCTCAGGTTATTTTGTTTTGATCAGAAAATCTGATCAATCTTTTTTCTTTACATTTCTTAAGATATGTTGTGAAACCATTAATTTGTTGTCTAATAAATGCTGGAGCAAATCTTCTAAAACAGGATTTGTTTAAAAATATGGGCTCATTATTAAAAAGGTTATTTGTTAAGAAAAAGGTAAGGGATCTGCTAGAAAGTTCAGCAGGTAAGCTTTCTGCTTGAAAAACTAGGGCCTGAGTTCCATCCCCCAAAGCCCACATAGGAGAAGGATGTGCATGTATGGTGCATGCATTTTCTGTATCTCTCTCTTTCTCTCTTTCTCTCTCTCATTGCAACAAGGAAAAAAAAGAAGGTTAATCAGAGTCAAAGTCAGGATAGGACTGAATCATTCATTCAAGAACTAATTTATATCCAAAGGAAATAGAAAAAAACATTCTCAACATAGGTTACCCTGGCTACCTCATTCTACACATCTCTGGAATGGAAGAAATAGCTCCTCTGTTGCTATGGGCTTTCTAAAAAGATTGGTAAGAAAGCCAACAAGGCCTACATAAAGTGTAGATTTTGGAGTCGGAGGAAAAAAGTTGGAGGGAGAATTAAAGAGAACATGTGTGCGTGCGTGCATGTGTGCATGCGTGCGTGAGTGAGTGTGTGTGTGTGTGTGTGTGTGTGTGTGTGTGTGTGTATGCCTCCTCATGAAACAGGAAGGAATTATAATGGGTGTGTTCCCTTTCACTGTGGATTTAAATAAAGGACAGTCTGATGAAAGCAAGCACTCACTTTATTCACAATATATTATGTAGCAAGAGGTCTATCCATCATCCTTTGTGTTTCATAAAAACTCGAAGGCAGTCATGAGAGCAAGGAAGCTTCACAGTAAGCAAAGAGAAGGGAAGTTTTCAGGCAGGTCGTGATTAGAAGTTACAAACATGGGAAGCCGGTTGAATGTGCTCAGAGCTGGAAATCATTTGTGAATAGCTTGAGGCGACTGTATGGATTTTCTCTCATTAGTCCTGAGTTGAAAGCAGAAAGGTAGGCATGAAAGTATATAGAAGAGGGTAGTCATTAACTAAGTACCAATTTTTCTTAGTTGATTGTTACAGAGGATGCAGTCCAACATTCTGAGGTGGTGGCTGGAGAGATAGTGGGCCAAAGTTCTGTCATGTGTTCCTTGGTCACTTCTCCATGTTTGTAGTGGACACTGTCACCCCTTCTCTACCTTCTATAACACTGAGACCCAGCTTTAGGTTTACTTTTTTTTTTAAACCTTCATCCACTTCCTCTTTCTAGTTCATTCTAATTTCTCCCACTGGATTTTTGTTCATAATTCCCTGAGCTTGTCCTGTGTCTTTGAATGACTAGGGTAACACCAAAGTCAGCTTATGCTCTGTTATTATTACATTTCCTTAGACAAGGTTTGTTCCAAATAACTTCACATTTCTCTAAGTTGTGCTTCAATTAGACTTGTGTCACATCATTAAATAATTAAAAATAGAACTGATTTTTGTTAATTCATGCATGTTAATTTTATCTCCCCAGATTGTGGATTTGAAGCTACTATCACAGCTCACACTTGCTTTTATATTTTACTACCTTACAATGCTAATCCCTTGTGGTAAATGCTTAGTAGATAGTTATGCATTGAATTCTTCTATATATGTGATTAATTTGAGGGAATGCTGGGAAACTAATTCATCAGGTTATCTATCATTGTTGTGGGTGTTGATTTCACCCTAATTGTTACAAATTTCTTAGATTAGAAGGTTTTCACATTAAAATAAGTTCCAGGATCCAATATGCAGTATTTGGATTATTATCTCACATCAAGTGAAGTAACGATTGGTTTTCAAGCCCTGTATGGCAGTAGACTTCCTGAAAAATTCATGAGATATATATTGGGTTTTCTAATAGGAAGGATATAAGGATCTGAGGGTCCTAAGGGTCAGAAGAAAATAAGAGTCCACTGCTTCCCAAAACATCCTGGGAACAGAGCTGTGGCAGCAAAATGGAAACTCAAGTGAATAACTGTGTAAGTATAAATATTTCTATAATATAAATCCTCCTCATATATTTAAGAGGGATTTTAATAAATATGAAATATATTTGGAGAAGAATCAAAGAAAAGAATTTGTTAATATCTTCTTATTCAAAACCAAACAATGGTCTATTTCACATCTAGTATATATACACATACAAGCGCACACATACCACTAGATAGGGAGAATTAGTGGTTTGCTGAAGTGGTTCAAACTCCCTTCACAAAGCCAATATTCACTTTTCAGACATTTTCCTGACTAGTTCTTAAATCATAGATTGCATGAAATCAACTATGTTGAAGATACTTACATCAAAAGAAATTACAAAGCATTGAAATCAGGTTTCTTCTTTTCTGAGCATGCTAGTGATAGGAATGAAAGCTCATCCTTCTCCTTTCTGCACCATTAGGGAAAAAAGTAGACATTTGACACATCCCAATTCTTGCATGTGATGCTAAAGTCTGATGATACCTCGGAGAAGATGAAGCCCAGAAACAAGCAACAACTTGCCTGAGATCACCCATATTCCCTGATCACAGAGAAAGGTGTGGAAACACCCAAGTTTCTTACCCCTTCCTACTACTTTCTGGAATTGGAATCTGATGTTCACAATACCATCATCGCTTACTTTCTTCCCCTCATCTCAAGGAAAGTTCCTGCTGGTAAGAACAGATCGCTCTTTTGTGTCAAAGCCCAGCTCATAAAATGCTATTAAGTGAATTACTGATGACCTAATTCCCAGCTGCAGGACACATTCCATTAGAGGCAGGCTGGCTGCCAAGATGTGTCAGCCATGGCTACATGGCAGAATGATTGAAACCATCTTGCCCCGGGTGGCTGAGCCTCTCAAGTAAGTTCATGGTGAGGAGGAGCTGCTCCTTTCCCCAACATCAGCTCTCGGCCATTTTCTGGGAACCAAATTCATCATCTTCAAAAAGAACTTTGTTGAAGTAACAAGGATCACCTTACAGAAGGTACAAGAAGTACCATTCATATCCTAAAATGTCTAAGTCCTTAAACATTTTAACCAACAGTGATAGCGCCAATTTCAATCTGCAGTTTAATTTACTCTCTATCACATTGTTATGTTTATTTACTTTTGCTGGCCTGTGTATGTGCAGGTGTGTGTGTGTGTGTGTGTGTGTGTGTGTGTGTGTGTGCGTGTATGCATGTATGTTATGCACATCAAATGCATGTGCCTATGGAGGCCCAAGTGTGACACTGAGAATCAACCTGGACTATTCTACCTCCTTATTGTTTGTTCCAGGTTTTTCTCAGGCTCCTTTCTCCAGAGTTAGGATCAGAATTGCAGACTGCTTTCATACTTGCATAACATTTTTATGTGGGATGTAAAGATGTAAACTTGGGTCCTTTTCCTTGAGAGGCAAAAGTCTTAACCCCCGTGGCATTTTCTAAGCTGTTGCTGAATTTTATTTATTTTTTATAAGGCTGCCCATTCTCCTCTTACAGGCTTTATTTTCTTAAAGAACAATAAGTTCCTAGTTAATTAATTGGTAGTACAGTTACATTACATTTACCATAGAACTTAGAAAATAAAAATTGATAATTATTTGTGGCAAAAATGTATCATAAATCAAAACTAGTAAGTTCTGTGTGGACCACTTTATTTTTTTTTAATTTTTTTATTTATTCAATTGTGCGTGTGTATGTGTGTGCGTGCGTGTGTGTGTGTGTGTGTGTGTGTGTGTGTGTGTGTGTGTAGAACCACGGACGAATTCGGGAACCACCATGGACCGCCTCCACCGCCTCCTTGTTTTCTCTGCCCCGGGATTCACAGGCTCCGCCCTACCGGGACCAGAAACACAGGCCGCCCCCGCTTCCGCCCGGCGTCTATACGTGGGGTCTAGGATCCGAACTCAGGACCTTCTGCCTGCAAGGCAGAGGCTTAACCCCTGAGCCACCTCTCCAGCCCCACTTTATTTTTTTGTTTTTATTAATATTTAATTTTTTATTCTTTGAAACATTCATATACAAATACAATGAATTTATATGTCTTTAGCCCCTATTACTCACTCACATATCCCTTCCCATCCCACCCACATGTTTTCCTTTCCAGTCAGTCTCCCGCCCATTCCCATATCCCCTGGATGTTCCAGAACACTTGCACTGGCCAATGCTTAGGCATTTTCTGAGGTACAGAAGGCTATGTGGGCCACTTTGTAGTGGATGATAATTTTCCCAGAATTAGTACAAGTGGTAAAAAAATATAAAGCACAAAGAAGTAAAACAAAGATAAGAAATACTGTTGGATGCTAAAAGCAACCTGGCAAGTATTAAATTTTGACAGAATTTGGAATCTAGTCTGTGCTTTCAAGTTGAAGAAATGCCATTGTTAGGGCAGCTACCAGGAGGCCTGGGTCCTAAGGTGGCTTCATCTTTTGTAGGTATTAAACAAGCCAGACATCTTTCCTGACCCCGGCTTTCTCATCTGTGAAGGAAGAAGGTAGACCAGATATTCACCAAATCCCTTCTACTCTGCAAACTGCTGTGTTCAATCTAGACAAAAATCATAGGGTAGATTGTAGCCTAATAATTAAATACTTGAGATATTCTGGTCTTTCTGGGGTCTTCTCCTCCCCCCCTTACTTCTTTTTTTCTTTCTTTTCTTCCTTCTCTACTTTTCCATTATTTGGGACCTACTTTCTCATATATATATATAATAGTATGCATATTTCTGTATGTGTGTGTTTGTATGTTTATGTATATAGGAGGGGACTTCAGTATGTTTGCTTGTGGAAGTCCTAAGGTGACTTTGGGAATCGTACTGATTGCTCTACTTGCTTTGTTCAGAGATTTCCCAGGCTCTGCCTTCAAAGGCCAAATGGACAATTCTCTTCCATTCCTCCTACCACTGCCCTCTCTCGTCCTCATTTTTATGTGGAATCTGGGATCCAAAACTCAGGTCTTTTTGCTCGTGAGACAAAGGCTTTAACTCCTGAGCATCACTCCAGTACCTCTCTTTTATAGTTTTATCCTGTCTTCTTTGCCTCCTCTTCAAAACGCCAAGGTTCAAGTAGTCCATTCTTATATTAGTAAACTCATTTGAAGAAATCATCACACAGTGCTGACTACTAGTCCAAAGAATATACTGTATGAGACATTTACCTGAGTTGAAATAAATGAAGTACTTGTGGGTGTGAGCATTTATTTGGAATGAAAAAGCTAGAGGGATTTATTCAATGATTTAGATCATTAGCAGAATGGCCACAAAGAATTTAATTGAGACAGGGGACAAAATTATGCTTAAACACACACTCAGGCAATCAACTACTATCTGATGGGTATTAAGAACTGTTTCTCAATAGGAAATATAAGCCATGTACTATTAAGCCAAATACCTGAGAGAGGAGAGACCATAAGCTCCACATGGGAACAAACTTCTTTGTGTTAACTGTAAATGCTTGGTAATAAGCTACCATGTATACACTTACCTTTATATACTTAGATCAAAGGAATATTCAACACTCAACCAAGATGTTTCCCTCTGCAGTAGAGGAGAAGTAAGGCAGAGAATCATGACAAGCCAAAGGGCAAAGCGAAAGCAGCTGTGAACAGCTGACCTCCAAACAAGACTTAAATCACTGCTCAACCCATGGCTCAGGGAATTTTATAGAAAAGGAGGTGTCAAGAAGGTATGACCCTGAAGATGGGGAGAAGTATTCCCAGGAAGAAGCCTCTGTCCATAACTGGGCTTCCACACTTAAGAAGTCAATACAGCAATGGCTATTTCCACTACACTTCCACAATACCTGATCTACCAAAAATTTGCCACAGACGAGAGAGGCTCTCAAGAGATATGGCGCCATCCTGAGGAGTCTCTCAGGTATGGAACTCATAAGAGGAGGAAATTATTAACTCAGTCACACATGCAAGGGGTCAGGTAATGTGAGGGAGACTGGGTGGAAATGAGAACAAATAGGGTGGGTAGTAGGAAATGAAGCATAAATTGATTATATTTGAATATGAAAGCTTCAAAGAATAAAAGAAATAAAAGAATCTATGGTCAGTCATGTGACTAAAATGAAATAAAAGAAATTAAAATGAGCTGATTCTTGGTGGTCTATGTTTTTATGAATTTTTATCTAAAATTGTTAATATTCTGGTATATTGCTAAAATTATGGGGACATTTATTATTATTATTACTGTTGGTACATTACTTAGCAGTGTTGTAAACCAGATTTTAGTAAATAAAACCTTAGTTGGCACAGAAGTCATGACTAAACTGAGCACATATATTTTCTTTTGTTCTGCTTTCTAGAAATACCTGCCCTCCTTTAATCCATTTCTTCCAGATAGCTTTTCCCCAGAGCTGAAGCTAAGAATTATCTTTTGGCTTTCACGCCTTTTAATTTATGCCTGAACTTTTCCTAATGTTGGAGTGTACACCAGAAGGCTGAGGACTTAGCAGAATACATTCAGCACGGACCTTAAGTGACAGGTATTTCAAAGCTTTCCCACTCTCTATGATGTTGGTACTCAATCTTTTCCTTCCTGTTCAATGACTAAGAAGAGTGCTCTGACCAGCACAAATGCCTCTTTTATTTCATCCCCATCTCACTTACAAGCTTTGCAAGCCTTTCATTTTCCAATTATTGTTTCTTGTCTTGAGCCTCCACATTTTTAACATCATTCTTCCCTAGTTTCTGGGTTTATTTTAACATGAAACAATGCACAAATATGGTAGGTCACACAACTGATGAAAATGGAATAAAGGCCAAGCTGAAACTGAGAAACAGAAAAAGACCATCTGAGAGAAAAAAGAATGGGGAATCAATTAAAAAAGTCAATTTACACATAATTTTTACAATATAAAATTAACATTGGGATTGGACAATGCTTAGGGGTTAAAGTGCTTACCATAACATACACACGCGTGCACACACACACACACACACACACACACACACACAGGGGATAGTGTGACCCCCAAATTTCACAAAAAAATGCCAGTTGTGCATTACAACCTGCCTGTAATTGAAGCCTTAACAGATGGAGACTGGGAATCCCCAGAGCATATACTAGACCTATCAGTGAGCTTTGAGATTAATTAGAGACCAGTCTTCAGAAATAAAGTGGAAAAGTGATCGATGTAGATTCCCAGTTTTAAACTCAGGCCTCTACATGCACATATACAAATGATGATTTGTGTATGTACTTGTATGCACTGCCCCACCTCCATCCACATACAAATGGAAAAAAAAAATAGAATTTATCAAACAGGCACTGTGCTTAAATTCTGAATCAGACCAGTCTTATAATTTTTTTCTGTACTTCTTTCTTTTATGTAAATTGACCTCTAAGATACTTAATATGAAAGGCTCTGTTCTTCCCTTTATTTTTTCTTTATTTTACTGTTCTAGAAGTTCTCTGTATTTCTATTGCCCCACACTGCTAGACATTAATGAGGTATGTACTTCCTCCATCAGAATGTATATACCTTGAAGGAAAGATCTCTCTTTCATTTAGCACATTCAGACTCCTGTTTAGCACGAAGTAGACCTCTGAAAGTGCTTATTACATTGAATTGGCTTCACTTTGTAAGACTGGCAGACACTCTGATAGCTTGTAATAGCTTTTCTTTTTAAAAGACTTCTTTTTTTTTTTTTTTTGGTCCAAATTCCATGTGACCGGCAGTTTTCTAGGGCAGTAAGAAATGCTTAGGTGGATGGGGAGTATAGAGGACGGAGTTGTTCCTAGGAGAGATAAGACTGGAAAGAAAGTTAAATCGAGGGTTTGATTGAACTACTGTACCCAGAAAGGTAGGGAAGGGATTATATGGAGCTTGTTAATTGTCTGGTTTAGCTCATCCTCATCAGAATGTTATGTCACATACAAAGGATAACAATAGGTGGCCATAAAGGGCATAAATGCTGGATTAGCAGCATTTCAGATTTCTCCACTTACTTGGAAGCTCCATTTAAATCAATTAGCCTTACAAGTGCAGCAGTGTCTTTACAGGAACTTATGTTCAGTTTCCTGTTGGTTATATAGCATAGTTTTGCGAATGTAGAGGCCATATTGATCATATGTCCCAGACATCATTCTGTCACTCCAGAAGAGACTTAGAGCTTTCAATTATTGTTGGTATCATCCCAGTCACTCTACAAACTCAGCTCAGTTTGTTGACTTTAGTCGTCCTCCAGAATCAATTGCTGTTCTGCTATTTGCCTGTTACTACTTACCTTGCCTTGCCTTTTAGATGCCTCCAGGACAGGATCAGGAAACTCACCTGATGCTCTTTCAACCAAGTGCTCCTGACCACTTACTTACCCATCTACCTGATATCAGAGACTGGTGATGGGATCCAGCCCACAGTGGTCATCACCCTACCATGAGAACTCAGGAACAGGACTCCATCACAACAGCCTGCAATTTTTCCAGGCCTACCCCACCCAGCAGGAAGTAGCTAAGAAAGCATACATCGCCCCTTATCACTAACAAGAGGCTGGAATGTTAGGATTCCTGGCTCCAACTTGAGAGCCTTTACCCCCAGAAGTGCTTCCAAACCCTACTCCCTTAGCCCATCCACCACCCCTGAAGGTATAAAACCCTCTTTTTCCTTTCTCTTTCTCCTCTCTCTCATAGGCTGGTGGGTCTGGATTCCAATTAAACTGCCGTCAAGTTTTAAAAAAAATGCTTAGGTGATTGTAGCAGTAAGCTGAGATTCCACCAGCATTCAGGGAGCTGCAGAAGGAGCTCAGCAAAGCCACATGCTTCATGTTTTAAATAGGCAGCATGGTCCTTCCTTTCAGAGAGGTCTCTGTCATTGATCCCCTCTGAGGATTAAGCCACTCAGCTGCGTCTCACATTCTCTGGGTCAAACCTTCAGCCCAGTGATGTCATCGGAGCCCTGGTACAATTCAATTTTAGCATGTATTCTGCCGACCACCTCCTCCTTCCTGTCTGCATTCCCTTGCTGCGGAGTCAGCTAATAAATAGCAGTTAGTCTGAAGCTTCACAGCCTGTCTTGTCAGGGTTTGCATATCTAATTCCTTAGGGGAGGGATGGAGAGTAAATGAAGCATGGCTCTTTCTGCAGTAGCAACGAACCTTTAAGAACTCAGGGAGAAGCAACTACTCTCTAGTTGCTTGGAAATGAAACCCAGAAACACTGTCAGCCAAAGCCACCCAGAAGGACAGGGACTCTCAGCTGTCCCAATGATTTATTCCCAGTCATCTGAGATCAGAATTTTTAGAAGATATTCCCCCTCTCCCTTGCATGGAAATAAACACCCCTCTGCCCCCTGCTGCTTCGTCATTGATTTTGCTTGTTAAGAGGGAGGTGACTGAATAGCTTGACTGGATTTCCTGGTTCCCGCTTGAATCCTTGAACAGGACAGGGATCATCCACAGAATCCCCCTTACTCCTATTTCTTCCCTCTTTATTTTGCCTGCTCCCATCACTTCCCATCTTTTAAATGAATGTTCAGGCTTTTCTTCAGTCATTGACATCAAATAGGATCTCCATGGAAACCAGAAGCAGTCTCCTGCAGGTTCTTTCTTACAGGTGAGGCAGGGCCTTAGAGAAGAGCTGAGAAGAGATGGTTCCCTGATTAATGTGGACCCTGTAAGGAGTGGGAGACTATTTAGGCAGAGAAGTATGAGGTTGAAATAGAAGAAAAGGGGTTGTGGGGGCAGGTTGTTTATCAATTTTGATTTCAGCCAGGAACAGATCAGAGGAAGAGCCTTCCCAGAAATCCCAAGATCAAAGTCCTCTGATGTTCAATTCATTTTCCACAGAGTTTAGCTTAATGGAGAGATTATTTAATTGCAGTGAAGTCCCTACCATATATAAGCAAAACATTATTCCTGACAATATTTGAAATTAGTGACAGAACCAATGCTCTGCTCCACCCTACTTCATTTTATCTTTATATAAGTGACATCTGACTCCCATTCACAGATATGAATGTATATGAGGCCTACAGCAGTTATCCTCTCTGTAGTCTCATACCTGGTAGATGGAGAACACTTGTCCCCTCAAGAATTCTATTAGCCCTTATCCTGGTTGACATACATCCTCATTGACACATGGTTATGCCAAGTACAGAGCACATTTTCCCAAGTAATGACACCCTGGAAGTCACTCATTTACCTTTATTCTCTGAAGCATGCTCTTGTCATGATCTACCTTTACTGACAGTAGGTTGTAAAGCTTATTCTAGAGCCCTATACGTGGATGCCAATGAGTGTCTAAACAAACAGGCCATACTGATTTATCCAGGTTATTAGTACTAGGTCATGCCTTTTTGCCTTCTAATCCCACTTCTGGACCAGAATCTTTGGAATTTCACTTTTGATGATACATAGAACTTCAACTAAATATGTTGCATTTCTCCTGTTATCTGTTTTTCTTTTTCTTTTGAATGTGAGCTATGAATGCTATGATTAGTAAGAAAATCATCGAGTTTCTCTTCCCTGAAGTTCTTTCTCTTGGTATGCTGAAAGACCTTTGGATCTTTTATTGCTGTCATAATAAATTACCACAAATATATTAGCTGAAAACAACACAAACTTGTTGTTGTGAAAAGATGTCAGTAATCTCACAAGATTCAAACTAAGATGCTTGTAGTGTTTTCCTTTCAGATGTTTGAAAACAAGAAATCATTTGTTTTTCTAGTCCTTAGAGTATGCCCATATCCTTGACACTTAGCTCTCCTTCCTCTTCCAGACTCAGTCACGGCATTGTTCTGACCTCTGTTGTCACATCTTCTCTGACCCTATCGTCTAACTTCTTTCTAAGACTTGCAACTGTACCAAATCCCAAACCACACCTGCTAAGTTCTTATGGGATCTTTCTGCCTAACACAAACTTTATACGTTTTCTGGCTTAAAAAATCTTTCATCTTTTTTTTTTATTATTATTTATTCAACTGTGTGCATGTGCGTGTGTATGTGTGTGCGCATGTGTGTGGCTGTGTGTGTATGTCTGTGTATGTGTAGAACCACGGACGAACTCGCAAACCACCTCCTTCTGCCCCGGGATTCACAGGCTCCGCCCTACCAGGATCAGAAGGGCAGGCCGCCCCCGCTTCCGCCTGGCGTCTATACGTGGGATCTGGGATCCGAACTCAGGACCTTCCGCCCGCAAGGCGGAGGCTTAACCCCTGAGCCACCTCTCCAGCCCTCATCTTTTTTAAGTTATCAGGTTTTGTTTTTTTCTCATGAAAGCCAAGTATGGTTTGGTTTTCTTTACAAAAGTCATCTATACTACCTCCATTTCCTCACCTACCATTTACTTAGCTCCCCACTGTAATTTGTGTCTGTTCTGTCAAAGTTCAATATTTCCTTCAAAATGCCAATTTCAGTTGACATTTATGTTAGTTCTTACTTGACTTGTTAGCAACCTTTGGTTTTTTGGAATGTTTTCTTCTTTACGAAGCTTTCTTCCTCTTAATTCCAAGATGATTCTTCTGTTTTTCTCCCTTTTATGCTCCAGTTTCTTTCTAAATCTCCAGAATCTTCTACTCAATTCTTTTTGTGAATATCTCATCAATCTATGATTAAACTAATGCTTTCTAGGCACATGTGACTCTAAGTGTAGCCTGCTGTATACAGAATCAGCATTGCCTAGAGTATTCTTTTTGTGAACACTGTATGCTTACCAAATCAACAATACGTAGAACATTGCCAAAAATAACTAACCCAGAACTGCTGGATTAAAACATAATTGAGTTTCTTAGATGACTTGTTATTTAGTTGGTTCTGACAAAAAATAAAAAAGAAAAAAAAACCCAAACAAGCAAAAGAAACTTAAGGAAGGAGAGATTCCTTTTCCCTGTTTCAGATTGACGCATTCTGGTGGGGAAGGCATGTTGACTATAGTGGTCTGACTGTGGCTGGGGGAGCTTTTAGTATAGTTTGTGCATATATTGGTGGATCAGGAAGGACAGTGCTTGGACAGGCACCGGAAGTCTTCAAGGTTTAACCCAAATGATCAACCTCCACTAGCAAGGTTACACATCCCTAAAATTCTACAAATACCACTACCAGCTAGGTACTAAGTATTCAAACACAGGAACCTGTGAGGGAACATTTCAAATCCAAACCATAGCAATCTATATACACACTAAGTCTTAAGGAACACCACTGTAGAATTTTGTATCTGACTACAAAGTTTATTGCTTAAAAAGACCTGATCTATTACTCTACCTCTTGCCAAAAACTCAAATGCATACCCCTTCACCATTCATGGTTTAACTGGGGCATAGAACTATCTATTGGGAAGCTGGAGAAATAACTCACTGATAGGTCATTTGCTTAGCATGCAGAAGACCTTGGATTTAATCCCCATCACTACAATGTGAAGAATAGACTAGGGAGATAGCTTAGTAGGTAAAATGCTGGTCACCTAAACAATAGTACTAGAGTATAATTCCCAGCACTCACTCGAAATGACTAAGTATGGTTACACATTCATAATCCCAGAAGTGGGGAGCAGAAACAGGAGGGTTCTGGGGCTTACAAGCCAGACAGTCTAGCCTAATCCAGGAGTCCAAAGATCCTGTCCCAAAAATCAATGTGGACAACTCCTGAAGGATGACACCTAAGTTGACCTCTGGCCTACAACGCACACACACACACACACACACACACACACACACACACACACACACACACCAAGGAAGAGGCACAGGAGAAGAAGTTGAAGAAGTTATCAGTTGGACATCCTTCTCTATGTGCTCCGTAAGTAATTCAAATTTACTTTTTTCAAATAAAGCAGCATTTGTAATTCTGTTTCGGTAAATAACAGCTTCTTCACTGAAGTACCCCAGCCCCAACATAGATACTCTTTCCCATATTCATCTCTATTCACATAATCTTCTTGACAGGAATTTTTCTTCTTTTTTATTTCCACTCATACAAACTTAACAGGTATACCGGTCCCCCCCTCCCTCCAACCTCCCCATGTCCCTGTGCTCCCCACCCCCCTGTGGCTCCCCCTCCCATCCCCGGAGCATCCTTTAATGAGCATGCCAGACTCTCCTCTGGGTCCTCCTCTCCGATGAGGTGCAAGAACCCAGTGGCATTTCCCAGAACCCTTTCCTGTGTTCCCTTTAAGCATAGGAACACTACTGTGGCTGTCAGTCCCTTGCCTCCAAGGATCCTAGTACCTTTAGCAAACGCTAGACCTTGTGGGGTCAATAGTGTGTTAAACATTGCGCAGGGCATGCAAAGTCCTATTATGATTGCTTCCTCCCTAACTTGTGTGGAGTATCTTGCATATCATTACTCCTCCCATCCTTGTGCTCTTACAATCTTACCGCCCCCTTTTTCGCAAATTTTCCTGAGCTTCAGGATGGGGAGACAGGAATTTTTCTTTTTTTTTTTTTTTTTTTTTTATTAAAAATTTAATTATACATTTTAAAATTTTTTACCAGTTCCCTCCCTCCCCCCTCCCCTTCCCCCAGTGTCTCCCCCCCAATTCCCAGAGAGTCCTTTATTGTGTGCGCCTAACTCTCCACTGGGTCCTCCTCTCCGATGACATATAAGGACCCAGTGGCATTTCCATAAGCCCTTTCTCTTGTTCCCCTTAATCATAAGATTACTACTATGGCTGTCAATCCCTTGCCTCCAGGGGTCTCGGTGCCCTTAACAGATGCTAGACTTTATGAGGGCAACAGTGCGCTGGACATTGCGCAGGGCATGCAAAGTTCCATTATGATTGCTTTGGCCCCAACTATTGTTGAGAATCTTGCAAATCGTTGCTCCTCCCATCCTTTTGCTCTTACAATCTTACCGCCCCCTCTTCCGCAAATGTCCCTGAGCTCCAGGATGGGGAGAGATTAGGCTGTCCTAGTTCTATGTGATTGATATAGAGTCTCTGAAGTTCTGGATTGTGGTTTGTTGATTTTCTTTTGCAGTTTTTCTGCTCCTGCAATTCCCTTCACTCCATTCTGCTGGGCACTGTATGTCACCCCCTGGCCAGAGACAAAAAGCTGTTAAACTGGAGTCTTGTTGTAATAGCACATTCAAGGGTAGATGTAATAAGAGTAGGAAACCTCACTGAGGGCGGGGTCCATTACCCATTTGCACAATGATTACTTTTTATCTGCTAGACTATATGCCCTCCCCTTCTGGTGAGATCAGGAAAGAACGTCTGTGAACTTAACCAGGTTTCTCATTACTTACTTGCAGACCTTGATGGAGGCCTATTTTCTCTGCTGTAACATGGTCTCCTCTCTCCTTGTTTCTGGTGTGGCCCTCCTAACCCATCTCTCTTGTTCATAATCCTTGCAATTACTGTGTTACATAGGTTTACTTTTGAGTGTCCCAATGTGGGCTGGGCGAGTTTGGTACTAGGAGCCACCTATTAGGGAGTACATACGGCGCTTAATTTTCTGGGTTTGGGATACTTCACTTAATATAATTCTTTCTAATGACATCCATTTCCCAGCAAATTCCAGTAATTCATCATTTTTGATGGCTGAGTAGTACTCCATTGTATAGATGTACCACAGTTTCCTTATCCACTCGTCAACTGTTGGACATTTAGGTTGATTCCATGACTTTGCTATTGTAAACAGTGCTGCTATGAACATGGTCGAGCTTGTGCTATCGAGGCGAACCTCTGCTGCTTGGGGGGTTATTCCCAAAAGTGGGATAGCAGGGTCATACGGCATTTCAATCTTTAATTTCTTTAAGAATCTCCAGACGGCTCGCCAGAGTGGCTGTATGAGCCTGCATTCCCACCAACAATGTAGGAGAGTTCCCCTCTCCCCACATCCTCTCCAGCATTTGTCGTTGTTTGTACTGTGGATTTTTGCCATCCTGACCGGGGTGAGATGATATCTCAGGGAAGTTTTGATTTGCATTTCCCTGATGGCGAAGGAAGTGGAGCATTTTTTAAGATAATTGTTAGACATTTTAATTTCATCCCTGGTAAAGTTTCTTTGAAGTTCCAGGGCCCATTTTTTAATTGGGCCAGTGTTTTCCTTGGAGTTTAATTTTCTAAGTTCTTTGTGCACTCTGGACAGTAGAGCTCTGTCAGATATGTGGTTAGTGAAGATTTTCTCCCATTCTGTGGGTTGCCTTTGAGCTCGTGCGACAATCTCTTTATCTGAACAGAAGCTCTTTAATTTCACAAGATCCCAACTGTTGAGAGTTGGTAGCAGTGACTGTGCCATTGGATGTCTGTTTAGGAAGTGTTGGCCTAGCCCAATCAGCTCGAGGGAGTTCCCTATCCTTTCAACTATGGCTTTTAAAGTCTCTGGCCTGATATCAAGGTCCTTGATCCATTTGGAATTAAGTCTTGTACATGGTGACAAGTACGGGTCCAGCTTTAATCTTCTGCATGTGGAGATCCAGTTTTGCCAACACCATTTGTTGAAGATGCTGTTCTTTTTCCATTGGATTCTTTGGGCCCCTTTGTCAAAGACCAAGTGGCTGTAACTTTGTGGGCTTATATCTGGGTCTTCAATCCTTATCCATTGATCTGTGTGTCTATTTTGGAGCCAGTACCAGGCTGTCTTTATAACTATGGATTTGTAGTATAGACTTAGGTTTGGTATGGTAATACCTCCAGCTGTGTTTTTGTTACTCAGGATTGTTTTTGCTATCCTGGGTCTTTTGTGCCTCCATATGAACTTTGAGATTGTTTGGTCAACTTCTTTGAAGAATTGCTTTGGGATTTTGATTGGTATAGCATTGAATCTGTATATTGCCTTTGGTAGGATGGTCATTTTTACAATGTTGATTCTGCCAATCCAGGAACAAGGGAGGTCTTTCCACCTTCTGGTGTCTTCTGCAATTTCTTTCTTTAGGGTTTTAAAGTTTTCATTGTAAAGGTCTTTTACCTCCTTAGTTAGGTTTATACCAAGGTATTTCATTTTTTTAGGGGTTATAGTAAATGGCATGGTTTCTCTCAAGGCTTTTTCACTTCTTTCATTCTGGGCATATAGGAAGGCCTCTGATTTTTGCACATTTATTTTGTATCCTGCCACCCTGCTGAACTTCTCAATTAGTTCCAGGAGCTTCCTGGTGGAGTTTTTGGGATCACTCAGGTATAAGATCATGTCATCTGCAAATAGAGATAGCTTGACTTCTTCCTTGCCAATTTGAATCCCTCTTATGTCCCTTTCTTGTCTTATGGCTTCGGCTAAGACTTCAAGTACAATATTGAATAGAAGTGGTGAGAGTGGACAGCCTTGTCTTGTTCCTGATCGAAGTGGGAATGCTTCCAATTGTTCCCCATTGAGCATAATCCTTGCTGTGGGCTTGTTGTATACAGCTTTTATTATATTGATAAAAGTTCCTTCCATTCCTACTGTCTCTAGCGTTTTGATCATAAAAGGCTGTTGGATCTTGTCAAAAGCTTTTTCTGCATCTATCGAGAGTATCATGTGGTCTTGGACTTTGGACTGGTTTACATGATGAATTACATTTATTGATTTGCGTATGTTGAACCAACCTTGTGTGCCGGGGATGAAGCCTACTTGGTCCCCATGAATGATCTTTTTAATATGTTTTTGAATCCGATTTGCTAAGACTTTGTTGAGAATCTTTGCATCTGTGTTCATCAGGGAGATCGGCCTATAGTTTTCTTTTTTAAGTGAATCTTTATTAGGTTTTGGGATTAAAACGATATTAGCTTCATAGAAGGAATTTGGTAGTGTTCCTTCCTTTGCTATTTGGTGGAACAGTTTAAGGAGTATTGGTGTTATTAACTCCTTAAATGTCTTGTAGAACTCTGTGCTGAATCCATCTGGTCCAGGACATTTTTTGGTGGGAAGATTCGAGATTACTTCCTCAATTTCCTTATATGTTATAGGACTATTTAAGTAATTCACAACTTCCTGATTCAATTTAGGTAAGTTGTGTTTACTTAGAAATTCATCCATCTCTTTTGTGTTGTCAAACTTCACAGAGTATAAGTTTTTGAAATATGATGTTATAATTCTCTGGATTTCTTGGGTATCCGTAGTGATAACTCCATGTTCATTTCTAATTTTGTTAATTTGGGTTTTCTCTCTCTTGCTTTTGGTTAGTTTAGCTAGGGGTGTATCAATCTTGTTGATTTTTTCAAAGAACCAGCTTTTCGATTTGTTGATTTTTTCTATCGTTTTCTTAGTCTCGATTTCAGATATTTCTCCCCTTATTTTGCTAATCTCTTCTCTTCTACTGCTTTTGGGATCAGATTGCTCTAGTTTCTCTAAAGCTTTAAGCTGCATTGTTAAGTTGTTTATTTCTGATGTTTCCATTTTTTTGATGTGGGCATTAAGAGCTATGAACTTACCTCTTAGAACAGCTTTCATTGTGTCCCAGAGATTTTGGTAAGTTGTATTTTCGTTATCATTCACTTTCAGGAAATCTTGAATTTCCTTTTTAATTTCTTCCTGAATCCAGTTCTCATTCAGCATCATAGTGTTAAGTTTCCAGGAGTTAGTGTATTTTCTCTTGTTTGATGTGTTGTGGATGTCCAGCTTTAGGCCGTGGTGGTCTGATAGGGCACAGGTTAGAATTTCAACTTTCTTGTACATGTGTAGATTCATTTTGTGGCCTAATATGTGATCTATTTTGGAGAATGTTCCGTGTGCTGCTGAGAAAAATGTGTATTCTTTGGTGCGTGGGTGAAAAGTTCGATAGAGATCTGTGAGGTCCATTTCTTTCAGGGTTTGATTAAGTTCCAAAGTGTCTCTGTTAAGCTTTTGACCTGTTGATCTATCCCATGTAGAGAGGGCGGTGTTGAAGTCCCCAAGAATTATCGTTTGGGGGTTGATTTCTTGCTTTAGACGCTGTAGGGTTTTCTTAATGAATGTGGAGGGGCCCGTATTGGGTGCATATATGTTCAGTATTGTGAAGTCTTCCTGGTGAATTGTACCTCTGACTAAAATGTAGTATCCATCCGTGTCTCTTATAATTTTTTTTGGTTTGAAATCCACTTTGTCTGATAGCATAATGGCTACCCCTGCCTGTTTTCTGCTTCCATTTGCTTGTAGAATTGTTGACCAGCCTTTTATTTTTAGAGCGTGCCTATCTTTTGTGGTGAGATGGGTTTCCTGCAGGCAGCAGATTGATGGATTGTGATTTTTAATCCAAGTTTGTAATCTGTGTCTCTTGATCGGTGAATTAAGTCCATTAACATTTAGTGTTATAATGGAGAAACTATTGTTAATTCCAGACATTTATTATGTTTAGTAGCTTTTATAAGTATATTGCTTCGCTTTTAATGGTGTTATATTTGCCTTCTGTTCTCCTGGATATGCCTGTTTTTTTCTTCACGCTTGAGTATCATTTCTAGCAGTTTTTGAAGGCCTGGTTTGGTGGCCATGTATCCCTTAAAGTTGTCTTTGTGCTGGAAAATTTTTCTTTCTCCCTCGATCATGACTGATAGTTTTGCAGGGTAAATCAGCCTGGGTTGACATTTTTGCTCATTCAATACTTGAAGTATGTCTCTCCAAGCTCTTCTTGCTTTTACTGTTTCGACTGAGAAGTCATTTGTTATTTTAATAGGTTTGCCTTTAAAAGTGACTTGTTTTTTCTCCCTTGAAGCTCTCAGCACCAGTTCTTTATCTTGAATGTGGAGTGTTTTAACTATTATTTGCCGCGGTGTGCTTCTAGTTTGGTCGTATCTGTTTGGGGTGCGGAATGCCTCTTGTATATGAATGGGCCTCTCTTTCTTTAGATGAGGAAAGTTTTCCTTGATGATCGTTTGAAAAATTTCCTCAGGGGTGGTATTTTGAGATTCTTGCTCCGGTATTCCATGAATACGCATGTTAGGCTTCTTCAGGGTGTCCCATATCTCTTGGATATTTCTCTCAAGTATCTTTTTGGCTTTAACAACCTCTTCCATTGAGCTGGCTAGTACTCCCACTTTGTCTTCAAGGTCTGAAATTCTGTTTTCTGCTTCATTAGTTCTGTTGATAAGACTCTCTGTGGCGTTCTGGGTTGAAGATAACTTGTCTTTTAGCTCAGTTTTAAACTCTGCTTGAGTTTGTTTTAACTGTTCTATGCCGCTTTTTGTTTCTTGCACTGTTTTTCTCAACTCCTCCAGATGTCTGTTGTGTTCCTCTTCAAAGCGATTGATTCGATTATGTAATTCCTCCCGGATTTCCTCTTTCATAGTATTGAACATGGTAATGATCATATTTTGAAAGTCGTTATCCTGGGTCAGGCTTTCTTGGCCTTTTTCCGCGGGTTTGTTCTTTTTGGAGTCTAACATTATGGGATTAATTTCTTCAGTGGGAGATTTGTTTACTTGAGTGTTGCTTCTCATGGATTTGCACTTTGACTTTGGCATTGTCATTTTAACTCTTAAGATCTCTCAATTTCACTAAACTGAATTATTTGGCCTGGGGTACTGGTGGGCGGGGCCTGAACGGGGACTTACCTAGGGAGCGGGGTGAGGCCCGGGTGGACCGCGTGCGTGTCCCGACTGGCGGAGCGGGGTGGGGCGAAAAGGGAGGATGGGCGCAGGGGGAGGTGCTCCTCGTTCCCTGGGCCCCCGCGCGGCTCCGGCTGGATGGCGGGAGTCGGAGCCGGGTCCCCGTGGGCTGACCTGGGGTCCTAGAGCGCGCGTTGAGGCCCGGCTGGATCTCGCCTACGCGTCCCGACCGGCGGAGCGGGGGTGGGGCGAAAGAGGGAGGCTGCGCGCGTCGGCGTGGAGCTATTTAACCCGAGGGCAGCTGGGGCGGGGCCCGGGCGCAGGGGGAGGTGCTCCTCGTTCCCTGGGCCCCCGCGCGGCTCCGGCTGGATGGCGGGAGTCGGAGCCGGGTCCCCGTGGGCTGACCTGGGGTCCTAGAGCGCGCGTTGAGGCCCGGCTGGATCTCGCCTACGCGTCCGGACCGGCGGAGCGGGGGGTGGGGGCGAAAGAGGGAGGCTGCGCGCGTCGGCGTGGAGCTATTTAACCCGAGGGCAGCTGGGGCGGGGCCCGGGCGCAGGGGGAGGTGCTCCTCGTTCCCTGGGCCCCCGCGCGGCTCCGGCTGGATGGCGGGAGTCGGAGCCGGGTCCCCGTGGGCTGACCTGGGGTCCTAGAGCGCGCGTTGAGGCCCGGCTGGATCTCGCCTACGCGTCCGGACCGGCGGAGCGGGGGGTGGGGCGAAAGAGGGAGGCTGCGCGCGTCGGCGTGGAGCTATTTAACCCGAGGGCAGCTGGGGCGGGGCCCGGGCGCAGGGGGAGGTGCTCCTCGTTCCCTGGGCCCCCGCGCGGCTCCGGCTGGATGGCGGGAGTCGGAGCCGGGAGACAGGAATTTTTCATAACAATCTCTTATTTATTTATTGCCTGTTAACTCCTTTATTTTGTGGCAGCGCTGGGGATGGAAAACAAGCCCTTGTGGATGCTTAGCAAGCATCCTTTCGCTAAGCGCCATCTCCAATATCCTTGGCTCACAATTATATATATCGTGGGGCTGGAGAGGTGGCTCAGGGGTTAAGCCTCTGCCTTGCAGGCGGAAGGTCCTGAGTTCGGATCCCAGATCCCACGTATAGACTCTAGGAGGAAGCGGGGGCGGCCTGCGCTTCTGGTCCTGGTAGGGCGGAGCCTGTGAATCCCGGGACAGAGTAAACAAGGAGGAGGTGGTGTCCCGTGGTGGTTCCCGAATTCGTCCGTGGTTCTACACACACACATACATACATACACGCACAATTGAATAATAAATAAATAAATAAATAAAGCACAACAATTATATATATCGTGATGGCATGATACGCCATGTTTTAACTGGTCAGTCATTTGCAGTTATACTAGAACACCTTGATAGCAGCTACTCAGTGTTTGAAAGGTTTCTGAAAACACACACACACACACACACACGTGGCACTACAGATTCAGGGAGGCCCTAGCCAGGGCTCCTGGGTATAGACGTGCCCCAGACATGTCCCAATAGATGAACCGTACAGGCGGAAGGATGAACAACCAATGGGAAGCTGCCATCTAACCTGCTCCTGAGATGGACATCTAGTAAACAGTCAAATGATTGGTGGCTGTCCTCCGAGTGGAGGGATGGCAATACCGGATTGGACCTGACTCTATATAAGCCCAAACACTTCCTGAATAAAGCTGAGCCTGCAGCCAAGCCGGGTTCTGCCTGCTGCTTCTTGCCTGACTCCTGCCTGCTCCCGGGGTCTGGGTGGTGGTCTCCCTGCACCGGCTGGCGAGCCCAAACACCTCTGCCCTCTCCCCCACCCCCAGCTGGCCCAGTGGGGATTCGGCAACATAACACACACTTTCATATCAGTTGCCTTCTTCCCACATACATGTTCTGAAAGCTATGCCATCTATTATTTATTCCACATTGCCTTATACTTTTGGCTTATGTGATTTCTTCTCCACAACAAATCTTACAATATCTGCAACTGACACATTCTTGTTAGAGCCTTCACTACTGTGCTGACACATCATCTCTTTCCCCTAGATTTCAATCTCTCCTTGCCTCTACAGACACAGGCACTTCATCCTTCTCTACATTAAATACACATCTCAGTCATGACTACAACACTTATCATATTTTAAAATTGCAACAGCATGTTCTTCCTCAGTATCAGAAACTGAGATGGTGCTTTTTCTTTAATTATTATTATTTTGCATAATGATTAGTATGAAATTGATATTCAATACATGCTCCATGAATTAATTAACCAAATAAGTTGATAATTTGTTCAAGCAGCAATCCTTTGGGCTCAAGAGATCCAAGAACACTCAGTCCACGCAGCACTTCACTAGCAACTTACAAAGGAAGGGATCTTATAGTTGAGTTGTTTTTAAGAGTACCTGGATAACCAAAGGAATACCACTGCATGAGGATACTTTTTCTGGCTTTAGGATCATCCCCTAAAAATGACTTAAATGTAAATATGACTACTGGAATATGACTACAATTCAGCTACTCTAGTTTACATGTAAAAATCTTAGAAATAGTAAATATGGCTGATTTATAATTACATATTTTTAGAAAGTGGTGGTTTTCTTGTACTAGAGCCTCCTAGTCTCTGGATGTGTAGTTACATTTAGCAGTAATGTGATGCTTCCTGAATAATTGAAGTGTGTCCAACACCACAATTATAGTCCTGGCACAACGGTTAAAAAAAAAAAATCAGCCACAGCATCCACAGAGACCACTGAGAAAAGGGTTCTTATTTCCATCACCAAGCAAGGCAGGGCGTGATTTCTGTGAGGGACTTCAGGCTGCCATGGCAACTCTCAATCCTTGCTCCTAACTGTGTGTGCTATTCTACTAGCAGAAGTAAAAAACTATAATTTTTCCTCTCCTCTCCTCTTTTTTTTTTTTTTTTTTTTTTTTTGCAACTGGCTATAGGATAGGATGGATAAGGATTGCACTAAATCCTGTCTGCTGTCCATACCTGATAAGTGTGTCTAAGTCCCACCAAAAGAGACACAAAGTATTTGGAGTATAAGCCTATTTTTGAAACTATATTGTTAACTTTCAGGAAGAATGAAATTCTAGCCAGGAAACCTATATTCTCTAGAAAGCAGGAAAATAACAACAACAAAAGACTAGCTTAATGGTAAAGAAAATGAATGAAGCAAACACTAGGTACTAGAATGTTTGGATGACGTTGCACAATACATTTAGAATCGACAGACACTTCCCAACCATGTCTCACATTGAAGTCGTACAGAGGGCTGTTTGGAAACATCACTGTCCTGTCCTACACTTTAATGGAGCCAAATAGGTGGAAAACCCTGTATCATTTGTTCTGAGGAAAACAGCAGATGAAAGCAAGATGCTCAGAATGAAATTCTACGAGGGATGAAATCAAACCAAGAACTTTTGTGGTAGCAAAAGACTGAGAGGAAAAACTAAAATGTAGGGGTCAAGAAAAAGGCATATAGAGTGTTCTGCTAACATGGTAAATCCAAAACTGAAGAAATCAGAAAGAATTGGCAGAAAAGAGGCTGAAGCTCTCAGGTTGGGTTGAAAAAAATGTTGCTTGCCCTCATCTCTTTGGTTCTTTAGTTTTAAATTGAATTATACCATTTAATATTTTTGCTTACAATTTTATTATGTAAATATTTATATTCATAGCTATTCCTTAAAATGAACAGGTTATAAAGAAAATGTTCAATGAGGTTATCCATAAGTCATTGTTTACAGAATGCCACGTGAATGTGTGACTGGACCACAGGTCACAAATATTTACTGAGAATGATAAAACCCTCACACTCATCCTTGGCAGGCAGGCATGAGATGCTTTTGTTTATTCTTGAAAAATTATCACATACATTTCTAGGAGGTATGGACTAGGTTTGGGTTGCTGGTTTCGAGACCTACAGCCAATACTCGCATTCCTCCAATCGACTGAGAGTATTAGCAGTCACTGGAAGTACAAAACAGTGAAATTTTTATGGCAGATGATATATACTCCTTTTTACAATTTTCAACTCATTGATCATTTCACATCTTTTTACTGAGCAAAGGATTAAAGTGATAGCAGTGATAGTGTTTGTTATGCATATATTGTAGTCTTATAACAATTTTTTTAAAAAAGAAACACAAAATGTAAACATGCATACTTAGAGATATTAATTTATGACTAATTATAATTTAGAGGAGGTGGTATATGACAAGCACTTTTAAAAATATGAGATTTTGCTTTACAGATACTGGCAAAAGACTCGAAACTCCTGTCAGAGACAAGGAATTTATTGCCCACAGAGCAGCATGTAGGATAAGATTCATGTCTGCGTTAGTTCCCTGTGTCTTCTAAGATCTCTAGAATGACACATGTAGGCTTAGATAAATGCTCTGGGATGGACACATCGATTTTTGTCATAACTGAAGAACCCTGAGCTTAGGAAATAGACTTCTATAGTTGACTAAAATCAAACCTATTTCATCTTTTCCTTAGAAGAATAAATCACCTTTGTTATAATGAACAAAAAAAGATGGTACGTCTATTTTCAAAGACTGTTTACTTCACAAATATCCTTAATAAAGAGAGTCTACAACAATGAGATGTCAGGTATCATGTTCTCAAGATGCTTCAAAATTCACAAGGATTTTCGGGGAACTGTTTTCTAATAGCATATTAGTTCAAGGTGCCAAGTAACTGGAGAGTATAAAACAGAGAAACATTAAAAAGAAGAATAAGTAGGAAAATCAAGTGGCAAACTATAAAGCTAAAAGCTAGGATCAGAAAATCTAGGCCTAATTGCACCACCAAGAACTGGAACCAGGGGGCGATATCCAATACCCATCAGGATGGAGTGAAGGACATTGCAGGAGCAGCAAAACTGAAAAAAATAAATCAACAAACCATAATCCAGAACATCAGAGACTCTATATCAACCACCTGGAACTAGGCCAGCCTAATCTCTCCCCATCCTGAAGCTTGGGGAAATTTGCAGAAGAGGGGGCGGTAAGATTGTAAGAGCACAAGGATGGGAGGAGTAATGATATGCAAGATACTCCACACAAGTTAGGGCCGAAGCAATCATATTTGGACTTTACATGCCCTGCGCAATGTCCAGCACACTATTGACCTCACAAAGTCTAGCATTTGCTAAAAGCACTAGGATCCTTGGAGGCAAGGGATTGACAGCCACAGTAGAATTCCTATGCTTAAAGGGAACACAGGAAAGGGTTCTGGGAAGTGCCACTGGGTCCTTGCACCTCATCGGAGAGGAGGACCCAGAGGGGAGTTGGCATGCACATTAAAGGATGCTCCGGGGATGGGAGGGGGAGCCACTGGGGGATGGGGAAGGAAGGGGGAGGGGAGGGAGCACAGGGAGGTGGGGAGGTAGAGGGAGGGAAGGGACTGGTGTACCTGTTAAGTTTGTATGAGTGGAAATAAAAAAAAATAAATATTAAAAAAAGAAAGAAAAAAAATCTAGGCCTAATTGAATAAAAGCAGGAGGAGCTAGTGGAAATCAGGTAGAAAGATTGAGCCTTGCTTGAATCGGAGAGGGTAATTCAAAGATTATGAGCAAGACTATAAAATCAAAACATACAGAGATCATCTTGAGGTTGCAAGGTCAGTTCAAAGCAACTTCACTCCTTATAAAACTGCATTGCTAAGAAACAATATTAAAGGAGTCTGAGAAGTCAACTAGAGTAAAAGTAAAAAGAAAACCCAGGTCTATCTATGTGGCTATTAGGAAGAGTATACACAAAAATATCCACATGTGAAGTACTAAGTGATTGAAAACAAGAATGGCATATGCCCTTGTCTTTGTCTTTTGGAGAAGTCTCAATCCAGTATTTTACTCTTACATCTTCCTGTTGCAGAAGGTCATGAATGTCCTGGGCTTATTGAAGGGGGGAAGAGATTTTGTACCTCTTTGTACCAGGGTAAATGTGGTTGTAACAAACAATTGAAAAATAAGAGGTGTGATCCAGTGAAGTTCACCATTCATTCACAAAATCTGTTCTTAGGCTCATGATTGAATGGTACTGTAATCAACTTTGTCACACTTGTGAACAAACTCAAACTCATAGAAGCAACAGATAACGTGATAAGGTGACGGCTCCAGATACTTTGTCTCTGATTGTATTTGGCTCTGTTCCACGTGTCTTTTTATTTCTGCATCTGCAATAATGGCAAAGTTTCTGTGTGAATTGTACCATTTTAATAGGAGGAAGAAGAGACAAAAATAATTATCGCGATCTTATGCATGCTTCTCTAAGCTTCTGGAAGGTGGTAGGATGTCATATGCTCACATTTCATTAGCTCAAGTGCATCAAACAGTTTAATATAAAAAAATGCCAGGGAAGGATTGTACTTGTGAGCAATAATGCCATTTATGGTGAGTAATAGTTTCCTTGGAAATTATTTCCTTAAGTGTGTGTGTGTGTGTGTGTGTGTGTGTATGAAGAAAGGACGAGACCTCACCACATGCCAAGTTTAAATAAAAGACATCAAGGGAAGTAAGAGGTGCAAACCAAAGGCATGATTTAACAACCACTAGCAAATATTCAATATATCCTAGAGGATGGGTCATTTGGAACCCTCAGGGGGAATGTCCCTGAATATCAGATAAGAAGAGGCAGCTGACATTTATTTGTGTGTCCTAACAGTTCACCAGCTAAATGAATAGGTAGAATTCCTTTTTCTATACATGAGTCAGAGACTTGTTTCTAGCTGTGTTCTTGAAGCCCAGCATGCTGAATCTGAATACACTAATTTCTTTCTCTCAACATTGCTGGGGGAATAAGTGGGTTTCTTACTACATAGATAGAGTTGCCACATGGGTAATAAAAGTATGACAAAATGCAATAAGCCAAGAGATCATCTTCGCCGAAGAAAAATATTCCTCATTTATCTTTAGGTAGAGTCAGTAAAAAAGTTAAATTGACAAATACTGGGCAGAATGTACCTGAGGTGTGTTAGTCTTTTTAGAGGTAGGTCTTGCTTGGACTGAAGTACCATATCCTAATTAATTGTCTGGGCAAAGAAGAGATCTGTATGGATAAATGCTAAACAATGCAGCTGAGCTCAAGAAGTACAGGCCTATATTTCTGACTAGTCAGGAGGCTGAGGCAGGAAGATCAAGTTATGTGGCCAGCCTCAGCCACATAATGAGTTCAAAGTCAGCTTGGAAATCTCAGTGAAAATGTGTCTCAAAAACAAGAAATAACCATGGCAAGTAAAGTGAGAGAGGGAATAATGGGTAAAAATACCTCAGGGGTATGCATAGATGGGATACAGGAGGGACAAAGGGACTTCCAGAAAAGCCCTAAGACTGTGGGATGTAATTCCATAGGAATCTCCTATGTTATTAATATGTCAGAAAACATTTCTTTTAAAAAAGCAGTAAGAATGAACAGCCTCTATGCAGAGAAGTATACTGCGAGAAAAAAAGCAAAAAAAAACAACACCAGAAAACCTTGAGTTGGTCCACTTAGAACCCAGTGACAATTAAAACTATTCTAGAAGTAGCAAGAATGTGACACTTCTTTATGGCTTTTGTTAATGCTCTTGGTTACTTTCCAAAATACTAATAGTAAGACCCTATTACTGAAGATGCAACACATATGTATCATAGGCAAAATATATCAACTAGAAACTAGTTTAAGAGCTTCCTTCTTGCTGAATAGCTTACACAGTAAAAAGAATACTGTAAAAGCTACTGGAGAAGAAAAATGATCAAAGGCGCCGTCAACCTATGAGGTCTGCAAGTTACAATAAAAAAAATCACCATGGCAACAGGTGACCACCAGTGTAAAAGTGGTATGAGTATCAAGGAAACAATCAATAGCTTCCTGTTAGTGTTAAATAGAACAAGAACCTAAAAAAGGGAAGAAAATAGATAACTAGGGAAGAACAGACTATGAACCTATATGTAGGAAGATAGCACACCAAACTTCTCTGTAAATACCTGTCCTTATACCCGTAGATTCTAAAAGGATTCAGCACTCAACCTAAAAGTCTTCTACAGCATAAGTGGATCTCAACAACCTGGCAGGATACAGCCTAGTGCAGTGGAAGAGCAGCGAAGTGGACGGCAACAGCCAACCAGAATGGAGAGCACTAGTGCCCCTGCGATGCTCACTGGATTAAAGCCAACCAAATCTCTCTCCATCCTAAGGTTTAGGGAACCTTGCCGAAGAAGGTGCCGTAATCTGACAACGAGACTTGTCCTTACCAGACCTGCATTATAATTGACAAACCAACATACCCCCATAGAGTAGCAAGGATCTCAGGAGAAATAATGCAGTGGAATCCTTAGGGGTTAGGGCTAGACAGGTAAAGGTGAGTGCCTCTGTCAGTGGGTCTGCCCAAGGAAGGGCCATTTGGTCTGCCACAGAACTCCTGCCAGAGCAGATGATTCAGAGGGAACTCCGGGAATTATAGAAGCAGACAGACAGGAAGGTGGGAGGGAGTAGGATGGACTAATGAAGGAAGGGAAGATGGAGAGGGAAGCAGTGAGAAAGGAAGAGGGCAGGGATAATTACTCAATATACTTATAAAACTAGGATAACTTAAAAAATTAAATAAAAATAAGATGGATAAGGATATATAGCTAAATGGTACAGTGCTTGAGTCCTGTATATAAGGCCTTGGGTTCAATCCATAATATCACCAAAATGATTTTTAAAATATACCACAGAACTTGAAGCAATTCACCCACCAGAATATGAGATTATTTTTGTTCCCCAGTCCTTAACCAACTTTCAACTATCAGGATTATAGTGATGGATAGAGATTTGTTATTTGTTTATGTATTTCATACCTTATTTCAAAATTTCCACTTAAATTGAAAATCCAAAGCTACCCCCCTATTCCAATTCAAATCAAGGGTTTCAGGAATAATAGGGATGGCTATAAGCACTTGAATCTGGCAATTTGATTGAAATTACAGGTGCATATCATAAAAAAGAACCTTATAATGACTAAACACATTGCTCATCATGTTCTTCAATCATTTTACCTTTGCTCAAAAAAAATTATTCTGTTGATTCTTGACTATTTAAATGTCATTACTGTTCTAGCCACAGGTGAGTTTTTGACATTTTGAATTAGCAGATTGCTCACATGCCTCATATGGGAGGAGGGACGTCAGGAAGCTGATCCAAGAGTGACCGAGAGCCGGGAGAATGTGCTGCAAGTGATCATCTGAGTCCCATGTGGGAAAAAGTCGGCGGAAGTAGTTATAGCTCTGCTATTCCAGATAGACTCAAATATCTGAGAAGCTTTATAGAAAAATATAAATCCCCAAAGGCTTGAGGGGTGTAGCAGATCACCTCATGAGCAGTTCATGGAAGGAGCCATCTTGCTGACTGCCTTAGAGGTTCAGATCCTTCAGAAGACACTACTGGACCCTGAAGAGCGCTCTTAAGCCCTTGGACCCACATCGCATTGTTTATGCATATGCACGCGCGCGCGTGGTGCGTGTGTGTGTGCGTGTGTGTGTGTGTGCGTGTGTGTGTGTGTGTGTGTGTGTGTGTGTGTGTGTGCGCGCGCGCGCTGGCGTGTTATGTATCAGAGGACACTGTGTGTGCCTGTGGAGCCCCAGTGGTGACTTTGGAAATCATCCTAATCACTCTACCTCCTTTTTGTTTTTAAGGATAAAAGGGTAGTTCATTTGACTTATAGTTAGAAGGGATTGAGTCCAACCTGGGGGGAAATCTATATCAGAAACAGCCAGCAACAGGAGGCCAGTTCAGAGCACAGCAGCTATCAGGAGGTAGAAAGAGGAAGGAAGGTGGGTGGGACTACCAAACTTTAAGGACCACCCCCAACGCCTTGCTTCCTCTAGCAAGGCTTCAGGTCTTAATAGTCCCATTTTTTTTCTCACTCCTACAAACTTAATAGGTACCTCAGTCCCCTCCCTCCCTCCACCCCTCCCTGGTCCCCCTTGCTCCCTCCCCTCTTTTCTCCTTCCTTTCATCCCCCCTCCCTTCCTTTCTCCCAGTGCCCCCCCCCATCCAGCATCTTTTAGTGTGAATGTCAAACTTCCCTCTGCGACCTCCACTCTAATGAGGTGTAAGGACTCAGTAGCATTGCCTAGAGCCCTTTTTGTGCTCCCCTTTAGTATGGGAACACTATTGTGACTTTTGATCCCTTGCCTCTAAGGATCCTAGCTGCCTGTGATCCGTGCTAGACCTTCACTTTCCAGGAGTGGAAGTGAAGGCTTCTGCCATTTCTGCCTGGTATTTTTTTTTTTAACATTTTTTATTATTATTTCTGCTCTGCCTGGTAGTTTTAATTGAGATCTGGGCTCCAAACTCAAGTCCTTCTGCTTGTGAGCCAGAGGCCTAACCCCTGAGCCATCTCTTCAGCCCAGGACAGGAATTTAATAAATAGTTGCTCACTTCTTACAACTGACGATATGTAGATTAAAAGTATAATCAAGCTTTTCTGCCTTGGATTTTCTGTCTACAGACTGGCTAGATATCTTTTTTTATTTGTTTAATTTTTTAAATCCTTACAGAATTTCGTGGGCTGGAGAGGTGGCTCAGGGGTTAGGCCTCTGCCTTGCAGGCAGAAGGTCCTGAGTTCGGATCCCAGATCCCACGTATAGACGCCGGGCAGAAGCGGGGGCGGCCTGCGCTTCTGGTCCTGGTAGGGCGGAGCCTGTGAATCCCGGGGCAGAAGGAGGTGGAGGCGTCCATGGAGGTTCGCGAATTCGTCCGTGGTTCTACACATACACAGACACACACACACACACGCACACATACACACGCATATGCACACAGTTGAATAAATAGTAATAATAATAATAATAATAATAATAATAATAAATTTAAAAAAGAATTTCATGTACAAATGCAATGAATTTATGACATTTTCACCCTTTATTACCCATCCCCACTCCCCCTTCATTTTTCCCATTGCCAATTTTCTTGCCTACAAGTCTACCTCTTAAATTCATGTCTTTTTATATCTAAACACCTTTTATTCCCCCTATCTTCCTAGTTGAGGTTGCTATCCAAGAAGTTTCTGTAGCACTCAGTGATTCTGAAGGCCAGGCCTCCCTCCCCTCTGTTCATGCTCTGTCCTACAGAACACAGTAGGAGAATTTACTGGGGACCCTGGCTGGTCGCTTAGAGGCAGGTGCCTGAATTTTACTGTCTGCCTTCCCAGATTCCTCTACAGTTTCAGTCAGAGATAATGTCTTCCTGTTTCCCTGGTCTTATTTTAAACACTAGTGTCTATCCTCAGGGTTTCCCGACACTCATCCTATGGGCAGGACTGCATGCCCATAGGAAGATAACAAAGAGGCTTAAAAATAGTATTTCTGCCCCACCCATAGGTTTCAAAAGAATAGGTGTGGGGATATTCTTTTGTGAGATCAAATGGGTGTCTGTCCCCTGCCCCTAGCTTCCCCTTCATTTTTAATTACTTCCTTCCACCCACTGTTTTCTAGACTATCAGAATTCTATCTGTTCCAAGCATATGGGGAAGTGGGCACCACCGGATGGCTATTGTCAGTCAGGAAATGGTTACATTCAAACACTGCTTGCTAATGATCATATTTGATGTGATAAAATGGATGTGAATATCAAGTCTGAACCATCTCGGCTCCATCTCAGATTTAAGCAGGCATAAGAGCTGACAGCTTTGCAGAAACCTCTTTCCTTTCTATTTTCTGTGATTCTGACATATTCACATTCCATTAAATAAGAGTGAACACTACCATCCACCCACTCACCAGGCGTTCACTTTATATATAGCTATAGATACTCGATGCAAACAAAGAAAAATGATTTTTCTGAGATGGAATTTGTGGTAGGGTGCTAAAGAGATAAGGGATAAACGTTCCTATTAATTATCAGCCTTGGCCTTGGTTCTACATAATGCTCTTGTGAAGGGGTATTTCAGTTTCATCCATTCATTCATTCATTCACTCATGTACTCAATATTCATCGTGCATTAGTGAATACCTAGGACTGTGCTATGCTGTAGATAGAGGAGAACAACATGGTTCTTGTACAGGAAGCACGAGACATCTGGATACTCAGAGAAGTGTAAATAGCAACTGTTCTGTCTGGGGGATGAAGAGATTTTTGTAGCTCTATAGCACTGTCTAAAGATATAAGGTTTTGTCTTACAAACCTTTGTATTGATTGCTCATGGTAGTCTGGGCACTGGTTGGGAAACTATAAATGTGTGAGGGCTCAGGCCATGGAGATTATTAGAGTTTCAACCTCAGGAGGACCTTAGTTTCACAGCTGAAGGTTCTGTGAATAGAGGATCACATTTATTTCTCAGAACTGCTTTCATATTCGTCACTATGGTGAGGATATACCACTATTTGGAAACACTTGTATTTATTCCCTTGTGGGTCCTTCATACAATGAGATATTTCCAGATATCTTTTGTCAAATGGTCAGGGTCATTCAAATATCTTTATGTTCTCATTCCAGGAACACATTACATTCTGGCAATACTCTTGGTTTCAAATTCCAGTCTTTATTTCTCTTTGTCTTTATTTTGTTACTGCCATTCCCATAGCCAAGGCACAAACTCTGGGAAAGAAATAGGACAGCAAAGTATGTCTTGGTCTCCCTGTAGACTTCAGAAGACTAAATATGAAGAAGAGAGACATAGAAAGCCTCCAGTTTACATGCTTCTGGAGGATGTGCCTTGCATTTTAGGTCACACTTGTTTCTAGTACAGTAAGATTTCATGCTTACTCTTAGTTTTTGTTATAACAAAATTCAGTGACTCCCACAAACCCCTCTGAGGTCTAATTAATTTCAAGAAATTCTGCTTCTGCTCTTTTGGGGTATTTTTCTACCCCTCCCCATGGCAATGTAACAGTGGACAACAGAAGAAAAGATTTCAACACACAAACAAGACACAGCCTAGTGCAATGGAAGAGCAGTGAAATAGACCACGACAACCTACCAGAGGAGGCCAACCAAATCTCTTCCTATCCTAAGGCTCAGGGAATCTTTCAGGAGAGGGGCCAGTAAGAATGTAAGAGCTTAAAGGTGGGGAGATCCACTGTCCTCCAAGACATTTCACTCAAGACAGAGTTGCTGCATCCAGGAACTCACAGTAATGGGGCTTATCCTCACTAGACCTGCACAATGGCTGACATATCAATATTTCCCCATAGACTGGTGAGGAACTCAGGAGAAATAATTATTTGCAGTGGGAACCTTAGGAGCTAGGACTAGACAGGTAAAGCAGAATGTCCCTATCAGTGGATCCACCCAAGAAAAAAACCACTTAATCTGCCAAGGGGCCTGAACCTCTAGGACCCACACCAGTTGACAGACAGGAAGTTGGGAGGAAGAGGGATGGATTGGTAAAGATAGAGGAGGGCGAGAGAAGAAAGGGAGGGAAACAGGAAAGGAGGGGTCAGGGACAACCACATTATGTTTACAAAACTAGAAAAAAAATTAAAAAATAACAAATGAAAGAAAGAAAAGAAAGAAAAAGGGAAGGAAGGCAGGAAGGCAGGAAGGAAGGAAGGAAGGAAGGAAGGAAGGAAGGAAGGAAGGAAGGAAGGAAGGAAGGAAGGAAGGAAGAGGGAGAGAGAAGAGAGAGAGAAAGAAAGAGAGAGGAAAAAAGAGAAAGAGAGAAGAGAGAAAAAGAAAGAAGAGAGAGAAAGAAGGAAAGAGAGAGAAAGGAGGAAGAAGGAGAAGGAAGGAAGGAAAGAAGGAGAAGGAAGGAGGGAAAGAAAGAAAGAAAGAAAGAAGAAAGAAGAAAGACCGACAGAAAGAAAGAAAGAAAGAAAGAAAGAAAGAAAGAAAGAAAGAAAGAAAGAAAGAAAGAAAGAGAAAGAAAGAGAATTCTGGTCTGACCAGGTCTGGTGATGCAGGCTTGTGATCCCAAGACAAGAAGATCTCAAGTTGGGTAACTTAAGTAGATTCTGCCTCAAAATAAAAATAAAAAGGGGTTGGGGACATAGTTCAGCGGTAGAGCATTTGTCCAGCACTTGAAAGATCCTAGGTTTAATCCCTAATAACACACACACACACACACACACACACACACACACACACACACACACAGAAATAAAAAAACACACGAGAGAAATTCCAAACTGAGACACCTAATTCTGACCTCAGGAAGTTTATCTTCAGGGTGCATCTGTTTCCATAAACAATGATCTCTTATAGCGCAACAATAAAACCTACTTCTTGCTCCCTGCTCTGTCACCTCTATCTTGAGACCCCAGTAATTTTAGAAGAACTTAAACTTGAAAGATAGCCTAGCATGTACCTCCTCTGAAGTTATCCTGAGATTTGTGGTAAACACCCCACACTAGGAAATGGGCCTAGAGGACTTTTCTTCTGATTTTGAATTTTTTCTCCCACATTTTACTTTTTTTTCTAATCATACAAGCTCAAAAGGTATCTTCTCCCCCTCCTTCTCCCCTTCTCTCCCTTTGTCCCCTATTGCACTCTCCCCTCTTCCCCTCTTCCTCTTACCCCTTCCCTCCCTCCCCCTCTCTTGGTTCCTCCCTCCCATCCTTTGGAGCATCCATTTATGTGGCCAAAGAACCTCCCCCTGAGTCCTCCATCCTAGAGAAGGTTCAGGACTCAGTGGCATAGCTGGGGAGGGGGCTTCTTGGGGTCCCCATTAGCATGGTAACTCTATTATGACTATTTAATCCCTTGCTAGAAGGCCTTTCTTATCACAGCCACACCCTGAATGTTGTAGATTTAGCAAGTTCTGTCTTACTGGAATTCACTGGTCTCAGTAGCACACTGACATCTGACTTCAGGGAAAACCTGTAGATCTGTATTTGAGGTTTCCTGCTACAGTAGCATTTTTCTCCCACCCAAGTTCTTGTGACAGAGGGGGTGGGGCAATACTTTCAGGAAATATTTGAGGAGACTGTTAGTTTTTGGCAGAGTCAATTTAGAATGAAAAATTCACTGAGGAAACCCCACCACACACTGATCCCATGTGAATATCATTAACACTTTGTGCTTAAAGCTTCCTCAACTGGTATTGTCCAGCATGAGGTTATAAGCAGGTCACTAATCATTAACCTCATATATGCTGAGTCCTGTTATTATTCAAAGACTTACTCCGGAATGTCTCTAGGCATTAGTAACCAAGACAGAAATGCCCATCAGTGACGGGATCCCAATAATTTCACCCTCTGCAGTTGGGAGAAGAAGCTCTGCGACATGCTGCCCTCATCACTTCTTGAACTCATGAGCCTGGGGTTTTGTAAGGTCACGATTGTATTCTTTGGTTAAGATTTGCTGGTTTGTTTATTAAAGATACTTTCTTGCCAAACCTCAGCTTCCCACAGTCACATCCTGAGAACAAGAAGGAACAAGAGTAAGTGGTTATTTAAAATTATTAAATAGAGCATCTCTCCCCAACTGTATTTATTATGTCATCCAAGATTCAGGCCTATCCTTTCAGAAATAATACCATTCTCTTGTAAGAATGCTGGACAAAAGGGGATAGATTTGTAGATTATATCTCATGGCCCTCATAGGGAAAATAGTAAGATCAATTGACTGGAAAACTTTATAAAAATCGTACCACTATACTACACTGCTTGCATTAGCCACAAGAAGCAGATTTCTCCACTGATTCCAATCCAATTGTTATGATGTCTGCTATCTTTAAATCCTAATCACAGATTGCAGCTTACTGTCCTGCAACAGTCAGACAGCATTATCAACTTCACAATTAAGAATTCATCTTTTGGCACATCTATGAAGAATTATTTCGTGAAGGCGAGTCTTGAGCAAATCTATGGGAGATTATGTAATCGATGTGGATAGATTCAGCCTACAGAGAATGGAACCACTCCCTAGGAAGGTACATAAGATGAAGAGAGATGATTCAATATTTTGGCAGACTAGCAAGTTAGGAAGTCTGACCTCTCTGTTTTTCCCAATCATATGCTGTGGACAGTTCTCTCAGCTCCTGATATTGGTACAAACTTTCCTGTCATCATAAGAATTGTAACCAGAAGCCAGTAAGCCAAGAATAAACCCATTGTTCTCAGCATCATGGAGATGAAATTCACATACCTGCCATTTCTGAACACTGAGGATGAGATTCTTGGCAACCACCTAGACCACTCTGTGGGCCATACAGACACAGTGAATTCAGTGTGATATGGAGGAAAATGTTATTTCATAGCAATACAACTACTTTAAGGCTTTTTTTAAACTTTTGTGTCAATAATTAGTTATTTTCAACAAATAATTCCTCAATACCCATTCTACAGGAAGTGCTATTCTAGGCTAGAAGTTCTCATATTTATATAAGCACAAGCACAGTCAAGAGGATTTCTCCAAACACAGATCCCAGCACATTTCTATCAGAATCTTAGATTCAGCAGATTGAGGGTAGGAGAATTTGTGCTTCTGACAAGTTCCAAGTTGTGATCATGGTGGTGTGAGACATATATTAAGAAGAAATATTCTACTTGCTAGAAATAATAAAGAGCACAAATTCAAATTTCTAATGAAACTCTTTTCTGTCACAATAGCAACCATGATAAATTAAAACTGATAGATAAGGGAAGCAAGTTTGCAGCCACAGAGATATAACTTGTACAAAGCAGCTCCTAAAAAGAATGAACTAGAGGAGATACCCAAAGTTAGAAAGTGAAGCCAAGGTTTGTGGCACACCAATAATAGCAAATAAACCCACAGAGAAGACTGGAAAGGAGGATTGAAGAAGAGAAAAAAAGAAAGCAGCATTTCAGAAGCCAGAGGAAAAGGACCACCCAATAGGAAAACACATTTAGTGGCTATTGGTATTCACAAGTCCCATGAGAGGAGAATTGCAAAAAAAAAAAAAAAATCATCTGAAAACTTTGTTGAAGTAGGATGTGGTCATTTCAGTTCAGTGGAATGAAGAGAGTGGAGTTGAGGGAGGTAAGAGGTGAGCTCTACTCCATTCCTGGGAGTATTTTAGCTGTGAGGTGAAGGATATTGAGGTAGAAGTTCTTAGAAAAGACTTCTTCATGAGAGGCCTAAGCATGGTTGTAACTAAACATGAAAATTAATTCAGGTCAAGGAGGGGTAAAACACAGGAGAGAGAGAGAGAGAGAGAGAGAGAGAGAGAGAGAGAGAGAGAGAGAGAGCGCAAAGGTCAATTCTTTCTGAACAGGAAAGACATCTACAGAAAGATGACGTCTATAGTTAAAAGTCTTCAGCTTTTTCATAAATAGGAGGAAAAGATATTTTCTAAGATAAAAAGTACCCCCAATATATACTATGCAGGAAGAAAAAAGGTTTGAGAAAACCATGATGGTTCATAGAAGAATCCATCAAGGACGTGTGAGAACAAATGGGAGGTTCTGCTGGGACCTGGTCTCACACTGCACATTTGTAACCACAGCATTTTTTTCCCCACAACAACATTCAGTAGTCTAAGCGAGGAGACGAAAGGGTATGGCTGTTTCTTCAGAATAATAAGATGCTTGGAAAATTGAGTGTTGGAAAGAATATAGAAACAGCATGTAGGATGGACTGATAGACTGACAGACCCAGAGAAAGGGAGGTTGCAGAATGTTGTAGAGTGAGAACTTAAGACTTTAACAGAGGAGAATAATGTTCAGTGCCCAATAAATTTATTTTATATTTATACAACACTGTAATCTAAATATTGTATGATATCAATTTATTAAATCATACAATGGCCTCACAGATCATTTTCATTAGCCCCCATTTTCAGAAGCCCCCAAATTGCAGGTACGTTGGAGTTAAAGCCCCAGTTTAAATCTGACATGCAGAGAAATGTATCTACCCATAGTCATACAGAGATTAGGAGAAAGAGCTGGATATAAATTTAGGTTATCCAGCTACAGAAGTTGTAGTCCATACTACACACTCCTTCCCCTTGATATCTTTAATTTCAGAGCTGCTCTAGACTGCTAGCTTGCAAACTTTGCTGTTCCTTAGATGATACCAGGGCTATCTGGAAATAAAAATCTATGGAGTGAGATCAGTTTTTTTCCCTCTACCTAGAACCAATAGAGGAACTAAAGAAGCCACACAGGTGAATGTGACCACATCAGTGGGTGCATGAAAGTAGAAAGAACCAGAATGGGAACCTTAGCCAAGGAAATGTTGTAGGAGCTAGTAGAATTCAAAAGTTTTAAGGAAAGCAAAATTGGTATAGACTTAAGAATGTGAAATATATTGCTTTTCTTCTTGTTGTGACAAAATATCTTGCAAAAAGAAGCAAAGGAAGGAAGGGAGGGAAGAAGGAAGGGAAGAAAGGGAAGGAGGAAGGAAGGGAAGGAAGGAGGGAGGGAGGAAGGAAGGAAGGAAGGAAGGAAGGAAGGAAGGAAGGAAGGAAGGAAGGCAGGCAGGAAGGAAGGAAGAAAGAGAGGGAGGGAGGGAGGGAGGAAGAAAAGAAAGAAAAGAAAAAGAAAAAAGAAAAGAAAAGAAAAAGAAAAGAAAAGAAAAGAAAAGAAAAAAAACAAAAGGAAAGGAAGGATGCTTTTGGTTCACAGTTTGTAGGTACAGTCCATCACAGTGGGAAAGACATGGCAAATCTCTAGCTGTGAGAGCTGGTCACATTACATCTACAGTCAGGAAACAGGAAAAAATGAATTGTATCAGAGATGGAATTTTATTTTATTCTATCAGGAACTCCAGTCAGGAAATGATGCTACTCACCTTCAGTGTAGATCTCTCCTCCCCAGTTAAACATTTTATGAAATTCCTTCAAAGACAGATGCTGAAATTTTTCTCTTAGATGATTCAAAATGCTGTCATATTGACACAATTAATCATTACAAGAAGTGAAACTAAAATTCATATGTTAAGAGGATGTTAATGAAAGTAATGTCTAACTTCCAATCACTGTTCTTCAGTACAGCAGAAGCACATGTCCTCACACTCAAAACTGAACTGAAAAAATTGAATAGCCAGACTCTTTTGTATGTCTCACATTCCAGAATAAAATCTTCAATTTACTGTTTGGGTAAAGAGGTGTGTGCATGTGTGTGTGTGTGTGTGTGTGTGTGTGTGTGTGTGTGTGTGTGTGTTTGTGTGTGTGTGTGAGAGAGAGAGAGAGAGAGAGAGACAGAGAGAGACAGAGGAGAGTGTGTAGAAACACTATATGTATATTATTTCTCTACTTGTGCAGCCAAAGATGAAACCTGCCAACCAAAACCCTACTATGCAGACCTCTATTACCTAAGAGAGGAATACAAAGCCAGGGCAAGAATGCCCACCAGAACTCCAATGGTAAGATCCTGCTGTTGAAGATCCCCACACACACTTCCATCATGGGACAGAAAAAGTCAAGCTGGAAATGACCTGGAAGAAGCTCTCTTCTCGCTAGCTAGCTTTCATAGTGCCAGAAGGCAATATGTAGGCTGCTGAGGGAGAAAAACCATCTCCAGTCTTTCCGATTTGCTTTAAAGCCCACTGGACAGGAAAGAACTCTTGCTGGGTACTATAAACCTGGCTAAGAATTCACTAGATGGGAAGGTTCCTAGCCCTTCAGGAGAAAACACCACTATTGTTTTGCTAAGTAGATACAGCAGCAAACTACTTTCTAACACCCACCTTTAAATCTTGGATTAGTGCCATTCTCAGCCTGCATCTATGAAGTCTATTTTTTCAATAAGTGGTTGTTGCAATCTGCCTGCATGGTTGCTGATAAATGACCAGAACACAGCTTAAGGGAACAAGGAGTTTACTTTCTTACAATAGTCCGATTACAATTCATAGTCCAGCTTGACAGGAGAGCACACACCAACACCAGGGCGGAAGGCCAGGGCTGAGAGATGGACAATCCTTACTTGCCAGACCAGCATGTCTGGCCCAGTATACAGAAGGATGCCAACTCTCTCAATCAGGTCTCTGTGATTTATCCAGGGCCTAATCCCACCCACCATGTCAGCAGCTAGACAATCTCCTTCAGGTTTGCTCTGGGCTTAACTCAACCATCAACTCTCTACACCTGTGTCCAGAGCTCAAACCCTCAAGAGTCAAGTTGACACCTGTGCTTAACTATGACAGTGATGGTTAACAGAGTATAACAACTGGTCAAAGTGTAAAGAATAAAAGTCCTAGACACACACTTAAAAAATTCCTACTGTCCAAGGCTTAGGGAACATTGCAGAAGTGGGGGCAGAAAGAATGTAAGAGCCAGAGGGGAGGCTCAGGGGAGGAGTACTGCCAAACAGTGCAGTACTTTTGAACATAAGTCATTGCATGAATGAGCTCACTGTAGCTGTGTGATCGATGCACGAATGGGCTGTGAACATTACTTAACACATGAGATATGTAGTCTCACACTTCTGTGAGGGAATACTGATGGCTAATGCCAGTTTCGAATAGTGAACTCACTTGTTCAGTAACATTGCCCCCGATATATGATATATTGTGTACACTGGTACATGCAAATTCAGGTAATCCTTTTGAAATGCAGCGGATTTGAAAAAAATAGATAAAAATAAGATGGAATCTTATTGGGAAGAAGATTCTCCGTGAGACAAGGAGCAAGGGTAAAGCAGGATATTGTGGGAGAAAAACAACTCAGTGCATGCATGTATAAAACTGTCAAAGAATTAAAAAAGAAACCTAGGGCAACTGGTGAAACATTTATGAATATTAATAACCAACCACAGATTGCCAATTAGTTTTATTGTAACCAAGATGTTATCAGTAACAGAACATATGATTTTGTATAACCATAAAAATTAAGGTGTGCGATACTATTAATTCAAGGTGCATCCTGAATACAGAGTTATCAAAATCCGGATGTGTGGGAGAACTGACATCTTAGAATTGATGAGACTTAGATTTTGAGGAAAACCATATGAACAAAAAAAAAGAACTAAAATAAAAGCGCTGACCTTAGAAAAAAACAAGGCGCTTGATATGCAGTATAATATACTGAGAGATGACAGAACATGTAAGAAGTGGGACGTTGTAGCCTACTGTCATCATTAGGTACAGGTGTCAACTTGACTGTTGAGGGTTTGAGCTCTGGGCACATTTGTAGAGAATTAGTGGTTAAGTCCAGAGTGAACCTGCAAGAGATTTCCTAGTCCCATAGGGGTGGGACTAGTCCCTGGGCAGATAAATTAGATGGAGGGAACTTCTTGAGAAAGTTGGCATTCTCCTATATACTTGGCCAGACATGCTGGTCTGTCAAGTAAGAATTATTCTCCTAACCATTACATGGATGAGGTGTGGCCAGTTTCCTCTGCCCTTGGAGTTGGTGAGGACTCTTACTAAGTTGGGCAAGGAACTGTAAATGGACTATTGTAAGAAAAAATTAAAACTCTTTATTCCCTTAGGCCATTTTGTCATTGCTTTATTAGCAACAATGTAGAAAAACTGTAACACTTAGCTTTCTTTTTTGTTTTTTTGCTGCTATGAGACAATACTTATGCCAATTTAAGAGGAGAAAGATATAAGGGGAACACAGGAAAGGGTTCTGGGAAATGCCCCTGGGTCCTTGCACCTCATCGGAGAGGAGGACACAGAGGAGAGTTTGGGATGCACATTAAAGGATGCTCCGGAGATTGGGGAGGGGGAGGCACTGGGGGATGGGGAAGGAGGGGAGAGGGGAAAGGGGAGCAAGGGGGTCGGGAGGTGGTGCAGGGAAGGAGGGGACCGGTGTACCTGTTAAGTTTGTATGAGTGAAAATAATAATAATAATAAAATGTTTTTAAAAAGAGGAGAAAGATTTATTGCTTTTCAGACATGGCAGGTAGTAGAAACTGGAAGCTGGTTCAAGTCACAGTTATGATCATGGAGAAAGAGCAAAAAAGAGCAACCAGATAGAGTAGGGCTACAAAACCTCAAGGCCCACCTGCTGCGGAATATTTTCCTCCTATAAGACTCCACATCCTAAAGGTGCTAAGATCTTCCCAAATATTAACATAAGCTAAGGATTTAAACACATAAGCTTGTAAGGGACGATTCACATTCAATCTTATTGACAGTGGTTAGTTCATGGATGAGTTCATCCCTTTCTTAAGAGACTAGTTAGTCTTGCAGGAGTGAGTCAGATCTCTCAGGTATTAGTTACCACAAAGTCAGTTGTTATAAAACAGGTCGGTCTCCCTCCATTTCTTTTATTTATTTATTTATTCAATTGTGCGTGTGTGTGTGTATGTATGTGCGCGCGCATGTGTGTATGTGTGTGTGTAGAACCACGGACGAATCCGGGAACCACCATGGACGCCTCCACCTCCTTCTGCCCGGGATTCACAGGCTCCGCCCTACCAGGACCAGAAGCGCAGGCCGCCCCCGCTTCCGCCTGGCGTCTATACGTGGGATCTGGGATCCGAACTCAGGATCTTCTGCCTGCAAGGCAGAGGCTTAACCCCTGAGCCACCTCTCCAGCCCCCTCCCTCCATTTCTTATAAACATACTCTCCTTACATTTACTTATACTACATGGTATCATCTGCCACGAAGCCCTCACCAGAAGCCTAACAGAGACAGCACACTTGGATATATACAACCATGAGCTCATATGTCTTCATGTTATAAATGATCCAGACTCAGGTCTTTTAGGATTGCAGCAGACTAAGACTTCAGAGTTGAGAAAATGTCCTAGAAATTTAAAGCAACATATAAAGAGGTAAAAAATGTACAAATGAGAAGATCATTGCAGAGCATATTACATGGCTAATATGTATTTTAAAAAGAAGGAATACAGAAGACTAAAATTTAAATTAATGGCATAAGTCCACTGTTAGAGCTCAAGTAGGTCTAAGACTTCAGATTTAGGGCTTGCCCAATGTATAATAAAGTGAATTTCAAAATATTCAAATTTGGGGTTTGGGGAAATGGCTCAGTTAGGTAAAGTGCTTGCTTCACAAGTGACAGGAATTGAGTTCTGATCCCAAGAATCCATGTAAGTACTACTTGGTCCACTTAATAATTCCAATGCTCAAGAGGTAAAGGGAATCCTTGAAACCATCTGGGTGAGACTGATGAAAATGGTGAGCTCTGGATTCAACTGAGAGGCACTTCCTCAGTACATAAGGAAGCCATCAAGGAAGACAATCACCATTAATCTCTAGTCTCTGCACATATGTACACATATATTCCCTTACACATGAGAGCATACACACACACACACACACACACACACACACACATATATATATATACCACAAACACATACATATGCATACAAAAGAAAAACCTTAAAAGGTAGAGGAAAAACATTTTTTTAAAAAAGTTTGAGAGGTTGAAGAGATGGCTTAAGAGTCAAACCTTTGCCTTGTAAGCAAAATGATCTGAGTTTGGATCCTAGATCTCATGCAAAAATATGGGGTAGAAATGACAGTGGCCTGCATTTCTGGACCTGGGAAACACAGGAGCAAAGCAATAAAGAGGTAGAGTAGTTCAAAATGATTACTGATGCCACCCTGGGGCCTCCACAGGCATACACAGTACTCTCTTTTACACCCACATACAATTAAACATATCCACAGACACATTCCCATACATACACACCAAAAATAAATCATAAAAATAAAATTTTGAGAAGAGGGAGTTTATTATTAACAAATAAAAAGTGAAAAGATTGCTCTCCAACTCCTAATCCACAACACTGGATGCCAGAAAGCAATTCGACAGATGTTTTAAAATGTGCACACATACATATACACATGTACTCCACATAAACACAGGTCTACACTCAACCCAAATGTCAGCACAGAAGTAGGCAAAGGTCATAATATTTTTAGAATCCAAACATGCTTAATATTTTATCCAATATTTCTGAAAAAAATTATTCTGGCAGAATTATAACAAGCTGAAAGAGAATGCAAGAAAGTCCAGTATATTGTTTATAGAGCTATGGAATTAAACAAGGGATCCAATACAGGGCAAATCTTAGCATAGCTACTTGAGTAATAAAGCCAGAAAGCAGTTTAGCCACAGCAGAGAAGGAAGTGACAAGACTGCAAATGTTTTTATTAAGAAAATAGCCTCCTTCTAACAAAGAGCATAAATAAGAATTTCAGAATAAAGTGAAATTGTATGATTCTATTAAAAGCATGAAATCTTCCAAAAACTGATAATAAAAAATTGGAATTGAAAAATGCACATTTAAAGGTACAAAAATCATTGTGTGTGCAGATAAATGCACATACAAGTAGCTAGTTAGATGATAGCTATCTTATATATTCATTCATATACATTGAGTATGTATTCATAAACACTGTAATAGCTATGTTTTAAAACTATTGTTTAAAATGATCAAAACTAGTCAATGAAAGAACTATATCATTAAAATAAGCTTGAAAACATAACAGAGCAGGACAGTATAAATGGCTAAAGTCTCCCTGTTCTCAACTAAAAATTCAGAGAAGTCACAAAACAAAATAGTAGTCATGTGGAACAATATAGATCACTAATCAACAATTTCAAAATAAATTTCCTGAACAGGGTACTTCTTAAGAACGAGACTATGGGACAGGGGATATTTTGTTTTTATTTTGTACCTATGTACATTCTTGGTGTTTTATTATTGTTGTTTTTATGAGATAAGAGAAGGAACAGTCAAGACAACATACAAAAATTATAAAACAACATTTTTATTTTTCATGGACAGTTCCCAGCTTCCCACAACTGAACATGAGCCTTGGTAACTGAGGTACAAATAATCCATAAGCCTCATTACAGCCAGGAATTTCCACATCCTCTCCATCATCCCAATAGCTTATTTTATTACCCACTACCATCAAAATCGAATTGATTTTTACTCATTTTTCCCTGGCCACCTGCTGGGCTCTAGTGAGAAGCAAAATGACCAAAAGGAAGGCTACCACTAGAAGAAAAGAACAATCTAGAAACCCCACTGATTATCTGACTTAGAAACTGAGTCCTTCAATAATGAGAACTCTTTCAGGAAGCACAACCACCACAATTCAGAGCTTCTTTATACAAATCCAGTAGGTATTGAACATGGGTGTTGCAGTTAGCCTGCATAGTCATTGAATGGTTTAAGTGAACAAGGTTTAAGTGAATAAATGGTTTAAATGAACAAGGGGTTTATTTATTGGTTACAGTTCTTAGTCCAGCTTGATGGGAGAGCTTATATCAACACCAGGGCCTAGGGAACTGACTACACCATCTCTTCATAATGGCTGAGAGAGAGGCAATCCTTACTTGCCAGACTAGCATGTCTGGCCAAGTATACAGAAGGATGCAAACTTCCTTATCTAGCTCTCTGTATTTTATTCACGTGTTCAGGGTCTAGTCCCACCAACCTGGTCTGGGTCTGCCCCATCAACTAGACAATCTCCTGAGGGTTCATTCTGGATTTAGCTACCAATTATCTACAAATGTGCCCAGAGATCGAACCCTAGACCATCAAGTTGACACCTGTACCTAACCATGATGCTCTATCTCTTATCAACTTGACATAAGAACATATCTCTTTTAATCTGTAACCTTCACCTTGTCCCCACAGGTATTAAATTTATCTTAAAATATAAATACATTTAATTTTATTAATTCTAAAAGTCCAAAATTAAAAGTTTCTATAATGTAATTTGAAATGTAAATTATTAAATGTTCAGTTATTAAAATGTTGGAACCAAAAATATTTCTTTAAATATCCCAAATCTTTTAACTGAAAGAGTCTCTCAAGTAAAAATAAGTTAGTACTCCAACGCAGATAATAGAATCAAAATAGAATCATTGTGACAATGAGAAAACATCAACTTAAGACCAAAGTCCAGCAAATCATTTACTGCATTCTGTATTTCAATGTACATCTTCTGTTGCTCATCATATAGTCAAGGTGGCTCCAAGATTCTAGGCATTCTCAGTCCCTCTTTGCAACTCAAAGTTATTAGAAGCAGAGTTCCTTTTAACCAGGTGGAATTTTCACTCACAGCCATCCTCACCACACATCCAACAACACTGTGGGTTCACCTCTGCAGCTATAAGCTTCACTTTCCCTTGCAAGAACTCTATGCCTGCCACTTGGTGCCAAGCTTTTGCAGCTCTCCATGAACCCCTTAATTGTACACCGAAGCCAGTACCATCTAGGGGATCCTGGTATATTCTGCAGCAAGGTTGAAACATAGCTTGGTCCACTTGAACCACAGCTATACCTACTTTCATGTGCTGACTCTGGAAAAGCCCTTTTCTAGGCAGCTAAAACTTCTGAAAGGCAAAAAAAAAAAAAAAAATACTTTAGTTTGGGCTTTTGGCCCCTGAAGAAATCCAGGTTTTCAAACCACAGAATCTCCATAAGGTGGTATTCATGTCTTCCACCATCCAAAGCAAAGCACTAAGTTTTCTTTCACTGATGTTCATTTCTCCAACAGTGACAGCTGTTCTGCCTTCAGCCCTTTCCTTATCCAAAATTTCAAAGCCATCAACACTATCATCTTTAAATTCCTCTTTACCAAAGTCCTTCTTCCTTTCATCATAAACTGGACCCAAATAATCCATGACTCTCTCAGCACCACTATTTTCCAAATGGCCCACAAACTAAATGGTTTTTAGAGCACACAATTGCAATGTCTTCAAACATTGCATATTCCTTCAAAAAAGTCATTCAAAATCTACGAAGTCCAAATAGCTAGATTTATCAGCAACACCCCACTCCCAGTACCAAATTCTGTATTAGAGTTCTCTGAAGAACAGAATCTTCAAAATGTAATATAATATAAAATGTATACATATATAGAATACATATATATATATATATATATATATATATATTCGTTAAATTAACTCAAAGTTGCTGCCTGTTGCTGCTTCATTCTTGACAGGAATGTCTTACAAAGCTGAACGATCCCAAGGAGGTCTCAAGCCTCTACTTTGCTGGAGGGTCATTGGTGAAGAACAGCTGGGCTCCAATGTCAGGGGTGAACAGTGAACAACAGCAAGGCCTAGAGACCCAGGTTCCAAAGGCAGCAGGAACAGCAGCAAGATGGAAAGGATGGAGTTCTGTGTCAGCCATGGACAGGAGGTGTAGCGGCAGCAGCAACAAAGAAGGCAAGATGCTCTGAAAAGTCAATAGCACTCAGAAAGTGAACTCAACAGGCAGTTGACACAGGATAAGGGAAGAACAAGTCCCTCCTCCTTACACTTCCTCTTATCTAGAAAGTAACAACCACTATGGGCTGGATTTTCCACACCAATCAAGCAAGTACTTGCAGACTTGTTCAGGGGCCTGCTTCAATCATTAACTCTCCACAGCTGTGCCCCAACTGCCTGTACCTGTCAAGTTGACACTAAAATGTAACCATAACAATGGCTTACAGCATCATGAAGCCAATTTTCCTGTCAGTATTAGGAAAGATTTATTGTAACATTTCACCTTCTTTTATAAAGTTCCAATAACCAGGTCTGGGACAAAAACACAGAAAGTATGCTGTGGATGTATTGTCACAGGTAGGGCTCAAAAGCATTTTCATGATTGAAGTTTAAGTGAGATTGTTACTGAATTCAGAAATGGTATGTTCACTGGAGTCTTTGGTAAGCTCAGGTGCTGATCAGTGTATTGAGCAAATACTAAATGCCTCTCCATTTCTGTTTTGTGACCAACTGAATAGAGTATTATGGAAAGGAACTAGAAACCCTACCAGCTAATGTAAGAGTCAGGCAAGGAAGGCCTACCTTCCCATCTGCTTCCTCCAGTACTTATTAAACACACTGGCATTTAGGAAATGACAAGCAGGTGCAAGAGCTGGTGGAAAATGGTTGCTGTAAGAGAAAAAGGAAGGAAGTGTTTGTTTTTTTTTTTTCCTTAAGTATCCATGATGCAAGTTAAGGAAAAAGTATAAAAGAAAATTTTCAAAGCTTGGAACAAATATCTGCTGTTTCTATCTATCCTGGGAGCAAGGGGTCCAAGTATATGATAATTTTGTTCTTTCTCATTAATGATTCAGTATTTTGGGGTATAATCTCAGAGGGATTTCTTTTTAACAATTGAAGAATGGCTATTCCCATCTGGTTTTAATTTTCTTTTATCTGATAACAATAAAAAAATCAGTCTGTCTGAGTTGATATTAGACTCCTGAAACTCTTATTTTGTGCTAGCTTGGCAGTTTTTCTGTGGTAATAAGTGGAGTATCTAGAAGTTAATAGTATAGGACAAGTATTGGTATTTGCGGACCTCAGGTACAGTACCAGCAGAGCATTGGAGTCATTATCTTTATACATATAAAGATAATGTAATGTTTTTATATTTATATATATTTTTTATTTTTAATGTTTTATGTATTTATGTTTATATTTTTATATTATGTGTATTTTATATATATTATATATCAGTGGGTCCACTTTCTCTACATGTTGATGATAAATGCACAACCAAACAACTTAGGGGAATGAAGAGTTTTTTTTTTGCTTGTGATTCTGGTTATAGGTCATAGTCCACTTTGGAAGCAGAGTTCATAGCAACATCATAGGCTGAGGTAACTGCACACACCATATCCACCAAAAGACTTTCATGCCAGGATGCTTTCATGCTGAAATACTAAAGCATGCCAAATCCCTCCATCTTATCTACCTGCCCAGAGAAGGATCCCACCCACGATGAGATGGTGTCCCGTATCAATTTGTTAGTGGGTTATTGGAGCTTGGGGCAGGAGGAGCTGAACTGCACAGTGACGTTGGATTCTTTCAAGGCCAGTCCTAGCATTATTCTTGTTCCCATTCCTTCCCCTGGTGCCCATTAACCCATTCATTAAAAAAAAAAAGTCACACTTTTTCTCATGCTTTTTGTCTATTCAGTCCTAAAAGTATCCTGGAAAATGATTGAATACACTGATTACCAGTCATATAAAAGGAATCAAGTATGATTTAATCGCTTAGTGTTCAGATAGTTATACAAATGTGTCAAGGTGTGTGTGGTAGTGCTGATCCAATATGCTGGGTGTATGCTGGTTGCTTTTCTACTTAGCAGAAACATTAAGTGAGTAAAGAAACACGCATTTGGCTCCTGGGAAAGAAAGCAGCTGAAACATGGTAATGAGGAAAATGCAAATTTGATAGACCAAACAGATTTGTTCCACGTTTAATGATTTCATAAGACTCCATAAAAGGATGTTAGGACATTTCTGTGCTGTGAGTCCCTTCTCAGACCTTGCATTCAAGCAGATAATAGAGGATCAACCCGGAAAAGAAAGGCTCAGTCTACATTTGCACCTCAAAAGGATGGAAACACAAGGGTGGGGCTGTCATTTTTGTTTCATCTCTTGTTTATTATTTACTGCTGAAGAGTTTAAACAAATAAATAAATAAAAAAGGAATGAAAAATTGAGGGTTGGTTGGGGTGGGGCTGCAGAGGCAGATGTCAGATTTGTTTTGAATGCCTCCACTGTTCCAGTTACTGCAGTGGTATTTTGCATACCTAACGTCCTTTATCACCAAGTGACTAAACTGATGAAAAGCATGAATAATTTCACAAACTACTAAGCAACAACAATCGAGATGTGATATTAGCCACAAAAGCCTTTATGAGACTAGCATTTAATATCCAGGGCAAACCTTCTGTGGCTAATTAACAACAGAGGTCATTCTGAGTCTATGAGGACAAACACCTCCTCAAGGCTCCCCAGGATTATCCCAGGTCATATATGCTCCCTCACGCCTGACATTAAATCTGTACAAGAGCACATCATTTCTATCTTTAAAACCTTTACATTTATTTGACATCAGCAGAGTAATGATGCTTCTCCCCAAGGCAGGCAGTCGTTATTTTCACTCCTACATTCTCTACTGTCTGAGAAGATTTCCACTGTCTCTTTGTTGGGTGATATTAGATACCAGATTGAGAATTTAAGCACACAGAATACAAAACCTGTCAGGTACAGAATTTAACATATTGTGTTTAGTGGAGTGATGTCAAAGGGATGAAAAAAAAAGGCTGACTTTTGGAAAGTTGTTATAACAAAAGAAGGGTACAGGAAGCTATGTAAGTGGTCTAAATCCAGAAAAAGCCATTAACCAAACAAATTAGGATAGCTGACCCTTGCACAAAAGCATGACACAATGTAGACTGTCAATTGAGTGATGGAAATGGGTGATTTCCACATTAATGAAATGGTCAATGGAAAGAGAATTAGAAAAACTTATGAGAAGAATGTAATTAATATTGTAACAAAAATAAGATAATAAAATGATCCTTTACCTTTGGACATCAATTCATTAATAAATTGTGGAAAATAAAAGTGAAATTTAGGGGACTGAGGAGATAGTTCAATGAGCAAAGTGTCTGTTTGCAAACCTGGTGAACTGAGTTCAATTCCCAGAAGCCCAGGTGGCAGAAAGAAAAATGTGCTGTGACTTCGACCTATGCACCATGGACCATATGAGTTTCTCTCTCTCTCTTTCTTTCTCTCTCTCTCTGTGCATCTTTCTTTCTCCAACAAATAAAGTATTTTAAAAAAGAAAATGTACTTGAGATCAGTCACAGCACTGAATATTGGAAAGCAGTAATATCTAGTAGCACAATCAAAGTGGATAGAGGCTGGGTAAGAGATCATTTAAGGACTACTGCCAAGGGAGCTATTTTATTTTATTTTATTTTATTTTATTATTTTGTTTTGTTTTATTTTGTTTTGTTTTATTTTATTTTTACTCCTTTCTCATAGTTTTTGGAAATAAAAGAAATTGGGGAAAAATCCTCTGTGAATGACGGTCTGGAAGCTAGGAGGGAGCTGCTGGTAGGCACTGAGTGCTTTATGAGACACCCTGGTGCCGCCCTCCTGTCTCAGCAGCACTGCAAAGGGCCAACTCCTGCCAGAACACCTGCAGGAGACCATCACATAGTCACAGATATTAGCAAGGACCTCCACAAACTGTTGCAATTTTTCTTCCTCTGGCTTCTCTCTATTAATCTTCATTCTGCCCCGTGGAGCTGCAGAGAATAATAACATCCTTCTTCTGGAGGGGAATGGCCCAAACAACCTTGGAGAGGGAAGTCAGGGCCGAGCAGCAGAGTGACAGGCTGTTTGCTGTCAGAAGCACTGTAAGTAATTTCCCAGGGAGCTCCAACTTTGAAAGGGACAGTTGAGAAAGAGGCTCCATGGAAAGCAAGAAGCTAAGGATAGAAGGAATCCTTGTCCAAAATGAGGGTAGAGCTACAGGAAATGAATAAAAAAGGTGATTTTTAAAGAAAAATGTAATTCTATTTTTTCCTGTTTTAGTGTGTGTGTGTGAGAGAGAGAGAGAGAAAGAGAGAGAGAGAGAGAGAGAGAGAGAGAGAGAGATGAGAGACTGTGTGTATGCACATTCAGATGTGTGGGCATTTGTGTACTTGTGCATGTAGACGCCCAGTTTGCTGTAGGGAATCATCCTCTCCACATACACTGGCATTTATTTCTTCAATTATATCATTTATTTACTTATTTATGGGAGAGAGAGAGACACACAGAGAGAGAGAGAAGAGAGAATGCATGTATGTCATGGCATATGTGGAGGTGAGAAAACAAACTTTTAGAAATAAGTCACTCCTTCTAGCTTTTAGTAATTGAACTCAAGTTTGCCAGATTTGTGAACAGGCATCTTAATCTGCTGTGCCAACCCCCTGAAAGCAATATTCTTTAGCCATAAATTGGTAAACCTAAGATGTTGTAAGCATGGAAATGTAGAAAAATGCACTTACTGCTTAAAAACATGAGTATGAAAATGAATTGAGCCTTAATTATTTTATTTTCTTCCAAGTGATGTGTGTATTGGGTGTATGAATGCTAGTATGGGGTATGCATGCTTGTATGGGGTAAAAACATTCTTACATGAGATTAGACCCATGTATGTGGGGGTTCACATTCATGTGAATATGTGTGCATGTGGAGGCACCCAGAACCATCCTTCATTGCTCTTCTACAATTTGAGGCTGGGAATCTAACTGAACTCACAGCTTGCCCATAGGGCTAGTTTGGTTAGCTAGCTTGCTCTGGGGGATTCCCAAATTCCACCTTCTAGAAATGGAATTAGCCACGCCTGCCTTGTGTTTTACTTGGGATCTTGGAATCTGAACTCTGGTTCTTTGTTTATGTGGAAAACACTTTAACTACTGAGCTGCCTCCCTAGGCTTACATTAATCTTTTAATTGCTGAAGCCTCTGATTCCTGATTTTCATTCTTTGCTTTCTCTTTCTGTCTCTCTACCTGTCTCTGTCTCTGTCTGTCTGTCTGTCTGTCTCTCTCTCTCTCTCTCTCTTCTCTCTCTCTCTCTCTCTGTTTTTCTCTTTGGACTCATTTTAGTATCTTTTGTGTTTTTCTACCTTTGATTCATTTTAGTAGGTTTGAGCCAGATTGTATTCATGGTATCACATCACTATGACTCCTACTTTCAATTTGACAAGCAATAGTTTCAGCACTCCAAACAATCATAGGACATTAGTACCTTTAGTGAGATGTTGCCATATTCAGTAGTTTTCATCTCCAGCCCTAAGAAACCACTCATAGATTTTCAGTCTGTATATTAACATCTTAGGCTCTTTCACAAGATATGTGGTCTTTGAAGCTTGTTCACAATACGGCGTGTAGCAGTACTTTATTTTAGTATTCTCTTTTCCATTTTTATGTGGTAAAATATACATAAAATAAGCTTAACATCTTACCCATACCAGAGTATGCAACTTAGTGAAATTAAGAACATCCATAATGCTGCAAAACCATCACTTCCTCATCATCGCCAGACTGCTTTTACCTTGTAAAATTAATTAAACAATAACTCCCCTTTCTGCCCTCCTCCTGCTTGTGTACCTGGAAGCCACCACCATGAATTTAATTATTTAGGTACCTTGTAAAAATAGAACCATAAAGTATTTGTTCTTCCTATCTGGCTTATTTCAGTTAGCATGATGTTTTCATGGTTCATTCATATTGTGGTATATGTTAGACTCCCCTTCCTTTTAATGCCTTTGTAATATTTCAATGTATACACCAATATGATAGTTAAAATTTATTATTAACTTATTTGGATTAAGAAGCACCTAGGATTACTGAAGCATACTGGGTGACTATGAGAGGGTAAATCCAGAGATCATTAGTTTGGGGAGATTCTTCCTGAATGGGGTGGCAGCAACCAATAGGCTAATGGTCCAGTTGGAATAAAAAGTGAAGAGACCAGCTCTCACATAACTATGCTACCCTGTCTGTTCCTTGGCTGCTACAAGGTGAACAGCCTCTATCACATATTTCTGTCTCATGCAGACCCCAAACAATGAGTGTAGTCAACCTTGGACAGAAGTTCCTGAAACCATGAGCCCAAATAAATTTTCACTATTTTGCATTCTTTCAGATATTTGTCATAGCAATAAAGAATAGTATACCAATTTGCTTATTTATTTTTCTGTCAATGGACAATATAATAATACCTAACTGGATCCATCCAGCCACCCAATCTCTTTGCAGTAAAACTTAAGAGGTACTCTGTAACATTTTAGTTGCTTTTCTTCCTCAGTTTTTATTTCTATTTATTTATTTGAGAGAGATAGAGAAAGAGACGAAGAGATGAGACAAACAAAAATGTGTGCTATGGCGAAAGAGTGGAGGTCAGAGACAACTTTCAGAAGTCATTTCTCTCTTTCTCTTGAGATTGAACTTGGTCGCCAGGTGTTCACTGAGTTATCTCTCAGCTGATTTCTTTCACTAAACAATGCCACAAGGTTCTAGGAGGAGCATATTAATCTGTGCCCTGCCTCTGAAATCACCATCCTTGAAATTTTGAAGCATGTCACCTACCATGTCTCAGTTCTCGCATCCTGACTAAAAATGACTGTGCATATCAATCTATGCATTACTTGGTTCTTCCTAAAATTTAATGCTCAGACTAATCACAAACTTATTAAGTATTAAGAATTCATGCATTACATATCTCCTCCATTTTAAAGTTTCTGCATCATAGTTTCTATGAGATTCTGCCCTGCATTTGATGATTCTCACATCAACTAATATAATACATATGCTTTTCTTTTCCTTGTACAGAGATGATTAAACAAAATGCAGTTCTGAAATAATTTCTAAGAAACAATTGAATACATATATGACTATTTATTCAGAACACCATATACATTTATCCATTTGTGCTTTATCTTTTTTTTTCTGTGTTGGCCACTGAGAACCAAAGCTATTGCCTTGTGGTCTTCAAGCAGTTTTAGAGCAGCCATGCTGGGATGGTCTCTGAAGGTTTTTGAAGGTCATCTTCAGGGCTGAATTACCCTGAAGGAACACACCCTATTGATCTGGAGGAAATTACCCTAATCCTTCACAGAGATAAGGTCATCAGTTTACCCCCAACCTTTCATGAAAGGATGTGGAGATTAGTTCTCCATTGTAGCTAAGACCTACCAGGAGGTCCGGCACAATATCAACTATGTTGAGCCCCAATATGAACAGATCAATGAGATATAGAGGACCAAAAGCTCCAATCAGGTTTGCAGAAACTGGAGCTAAACAATGAAGAAAACACTCTGACCTCCCCCTCCCCATAAATAATCCTGACCTGGCAGCCATTTCTGGATCCCTTGCCCCTCATGGGACTCCACATCTGGAGTCCATGTGTTCCTTTCTAACTTTTCCCTCACCCCTCATGGATTCCACGCCTGGAATTCATGAGTTCTCCAAGGGTCTCTTGCCCCTCACAGATTAATTTCTTTGAGTTCCATTCTTTCTCTCTGCTAATAAACTCTACCTTAATCCTCTATGTGTGTTCTGGTTTCAATCTTCAGCCCCAAACACAATAACCTGGACATGTAAAGACCCCAGAGGAAACCCCGGATCAGTCTTGAGTAATGAAGTCATTAGCACAATATACTACAAATATTCTCAATCAGTGATGTTTCCTCTGTAATATCCATAAGCAATTTTTAAATGCTTTTTTCTCAGCTTTGGTTTTCCTTCTTGCTATTATTTTGTCTTCCAAGTTATAGGTGGGTCTCTCAGAAGCAGCAGAACCTCTGCACTTTCTGTGCAATAACTGAAACACAATGAATTATAACACCTGTTTTACTGAAGCAGTCCTAGTCATCCTCCAGAAAATGATCAAGAGAAAGATAAAGGCCACCAGCAATAAGAAAGATTAAGCATCATAAACTCTCTGTAACCCTCAGGGGTAGAGTAAGGGTACCAGAAGAGATGATGTGACAGGCTGATGGGACTTCATGAACCACTTGCAAAGAAAGGTGGAGGAAGATACCCTTAATGGGACAAAGAAGAATGTGTAACAGCACTGCAGATCTTCCATGGCCTACTCAACTCAGAAGATGACGTGGTTTGTTAGCGGTTTTTTTTTTTTTGTCATTGTTTTGCTCATCTTTCCTCTTCCAGCTCTTTGCCTTTTCTGAGAATGCAGACAGCTCAATGACAGATGCTCAACTTCAATATTAGATTTCTCTGCCACACCCACCTTTTTTTCCTTCCTCATTTTCCTTCCTGTCTTCTTTCCACTCCTCTTGTTTAGTAGCTCCATTCCTTTCATCCCTCCTTTGAACCCTTTTTTCCAATTTCCTTACCCTACTTTGTATATCTTTTTCTAACTTTAAGGTTATTCAATGAAATAAATATATTTACAGTTAGTGACTGAAGTTATTGTCTGAACTTGGCTTTTAATTTAAAATTAATGATGATAATGTTCTGTATGTTCATATGTATTTGTATGTGTATGTAGATATATACACACATTGCACATGAATGTATGCACATATATCTGTACATATGCAATGTTTTGTTGTTTTCTTAAATAAACAAAGGTAACAGATTGCAATTGATTGCATCCATTCCTTTGATTTGTTGTTGTTACTCATTTCATTTATTTTTGTGGCTTGTCCTCTTGCACAGCATTTTAGCAACTCAGAAGTAGCAGGTTGACCTATGAATCTGCCCTTGACCTTTCCAAAGATCAATACACCTCTACATTAGCCTTTTCTTTTGTCCTTTGAAATGAATGGAATGTGATGGTGCGCTTTCCTTTTGCAAGGCTAAGCATTTTTTTTGGAAGATATGAGGGAAGAGCTATAGAGTCTCATACTTCACACAATTAAACAAGGTGCTGCCTTGGCATAGCACAGCAAGAAAATACATCATGCCTCTGAATAGCTGTTTTCTCACATCACTATTTACTGAACCAATACATTGTCCAAAATGCCTCTCCACTAGGAGACTGCAGGTCTCTTTACACCATGGAAAGCACATGACACCACTTTTTTTTTAATCTCACAACCTATTCCTGGGCTAATTTATATGCATGCAAATGTGGATTTCTGTCCTCTGGAGAGCTGGCAGGCACCCTGTGATCTTTATGCTCTTGTCCCTCAATATTAGACATGCGTTGGTGAAAAGTGACCAGAGAAGTTATGTAGCACCACAATCTTTGAAATCTACTTTTGTCTCACTTGATTAGCAATTTTTTTCCTCTTCCTACAGTCCAGGAAGATTACAAGTCAAGGAAAATGTAGTTAAGGCTGAAGGAAAGACCATTTAGATTAGGGAAGTGGAACATTCAGTTTGCAGTAGTGAAAAGACACATTTCTACTATCATTTCTCTTTCTGCACAAAAATGAGAATAATTCCAGAAAATATTCCTGGGAAGAGAAATTCTTTCAGTTACAGCTCACTTTCCTATTTTTTTAATTGTGAAATTAAGGGAATAATCTCTCCTTTTGGCACCAAAATTCTTGTGCTATGAATCCATCACTTTATCTGCCGTCACAATCTTGACTAACTACTCCTTGCAATCTATGCCTGCTATTTTGCTATTAAATTACTTCTCAACTGTCTCCAGTAACCTCTGGCTTATCAGATCCTTTCTCCCCTTGGTTTCCTTCCTTCTGACCTCAGTGTGGCTTTGACAAGGTTGGCATCTGCTTCTTCTTCACCAGTCCTTTGTTTATGGTTTCCAGAATACTGTTCTCTTTCATCCATTTCCTTGGTAAATGATTCTATGTCTTTATGGTGGGTCTTTCCTCTCTTCCCACAATCACAGTTAAAGCTACGGTCTTTTTCTCTTCATCATTTATTCCATCATCTCACCTTAAGTGAGTGATGTATACATGCATACATATGCACACACACACTTGTGTATGTGTGTGTGTGTGTGTGTGTGTGTGTATTCTATCATCAACTGACCTAATGATGCCTACTCAGACCCCACTATTACAATCCAATACTCAAATTGGCTACCGGATATATTTACTTGGGTAATTAGTAAACTGTATCTTTAATTCATATTGGTGTCTACACAGTCTCAAAGTTTACTTTCCCTGCCTTTTTCCACAGGGTACCTTGTGATGATTACTTTATGTGTCATTGAAGAGGCTGGATTTCACCCAGATAGCTGCTGAGAAGAAGTATTGTGGGGTGTGTTAATAAGAATGTTTGGAAAAAAACTAGCCTTTGACTTGGTAGATTAAATAAAGATCATTTACATTAGTAGGCATCTGAATGTCATCCACTAAACGGCATCCAGTGTGCTGAGATCCTGAACAAGACAGAAGGCATAAGAGGAGACAGACATGCTCTCACCCAGAATTACCACATTCACTTCCTTTCCTTGGACTTGGATATTCCATATTCCTGGTTCTTAGGACTTATGCCACTCCTGGTTCTCAGGCCTTTGGATTCGGACTAGAAACCTGCCATCAGATTTCAAGTTTCTCCTTTGATGACCACAGTACTTCTCAGCCACCATAATCACACATGCCAGCATCTTAAAGTATTTATCGATCTGTCTGTTTCTCTTAGTTTTACAACTTCATTACTATAATGAATACATGACCCAAGCAATTTAGGGGAACAAAGAGTTTGTTCATGCTCATGATTTTAGGTTACAGTTGATTATGACAGAACAATTACATCAGCATCAGTAATCAGGGGAATTAAACATACATACTTCACAGCAAGAGCAGAGGGGTGAGGACTCCTTTCTAGCTTACCAAAATTCCAACTAGTTCTCTCTATATATTTGTCCAAGAAAGAGTCCTACCCACTGTGGACTAGGGCTCTCATATCACTCACACAATTAAGGTAATATACTACAGACTTGCTGGAAATTTTTCCTTAAATAAATAATTATTCATGGATCACAAGCCTGCATCACCAGACCTGGTCAGACCAGAATTCTTTCTTCCTTCCTTCCTTCCTTCCTCCCTCCCTCCCTCCCTCCCTCCCTCCCTCCCTTCCTTTTTCTTTCTATCTGTCTACCTTCTATGTATCTATCATCTGTTGTATTCTCTTATGGTTAGATTTGAGTATCAACTTGACAACTGAAGGATGTTTGGGGCACAGCTATGAAGAATCGATGGTTGGAGCAAGCCCTTAAACAAGTCTGTAGGTACTTGCTTAATTGGTATGGAAAACTCAGCCCACAGTAGGTGGTATTTTCCGTTGGTCGACCAGATAATAGGAAGTGCAAGGAGTGAATTTCTTTTCCCTTATGCTGTGTGGACTTGCTGTTGAGTCCATTCTTCAGGCATTAGCATCTTCTAGAGTGCCATTGTCTGTTCTGCCACTACTGCCTCTATCCTTGGCTGACTCAGCACTTGGTCCTTTCCACCTTGCCCCTGTTCCTGCTGCCTTTGGAGCTTGGTCGTGTGGGCCTTGCCACTGTTCCTTGTTCATCACTGTTGTCATAGCCCAGCTGATCCTCACGTACGTTGGAACCCAACATTGTCAATCCTCCAGCAATATAGAGGCTCCAGACCTTCTCAGGATTCTTCAATCTTGTGAGACATTCCAGTCAAGTAGCTACAGACAACTACCTTGAAGAACATTACTTTTATTGTGAGTTGATTAATAGTTACACACACACACACACACACATGCATACACAAGCACATACAGTTTAGTGATTCTGCTCTTCCAGAGAACCCTGACTAATACAGGTTCTCTCCTTCTGGAAAATGCTGAATGATGTAGGTACTCTACACTGAATATCATCATCCAAAGCCAAGCTACTAAAATTTTGAACAACTCCAATGCCATCTACAAACGGTTGCCTTTTAAAAAAAATTTCTATGGCACTTTAATGTTTGCTGTGCTAAGCACACCATTTTGTAGGACTTCCAAGTTTTTCCACATGTGGCCCTCATCTAGCGTTGGTTTTCATGACTCTTCATTGTGACTTATGACTGCTTGCCCAGAAAAATCTGCTCATCAGGGATATAGAATTTCATTAATCCCTATAGTCATTCTGCATCTCTAGTCTTTGTTTGTAAGGTGAATGCTTTGCCTAGTGAATAAATCTACTGACTGCTCTAGACTTGTGTGATAATCATTTCATCTGGCAATAATCAATGATTTTTAGGGGGTTGTTGCAACCTATTGGCTTAGAACTCAGATTTAAGTAAGGGTTTCTACTCCTGTTCTGATTTGGGGAAAGTTACTTGACCTTTCTAGGCTGTTTTCTCATTCATGAAATGGAAAAACGGATTATCTACTTTTTAGATACATGAAATAATTCATGTATCTATTATTATTATTATTATTATTATTATTATTATTATTTCAAGTGAACTACTGGAACAGAGCCCACCCCAAAATAAATGCTTAACAGTATCTGCTGTTAACATTTTTAATGTCTCTGCCTTTACCATAGTGAGCCCAGTTGCATAATTTGTTTATTTGACAGATCAATCCTGCAAGGATGAACATGGCGATAATAATGTGTGGAAGACTGAAAATAAACAAATGCTGATGTAATGACTCATGTAATGGAGAGTCGTCCAGTTAAATGGCAACACGCAGACGGATGGCAACACAAGGGCAGGCTCCGTCTCTCTCTGGTTGTAGTTACATCTTGATAGAAGAAGCACAGTGACAAGAAAATAGTTCCTTAAACTTGATATTTGAATCTGAGACTGAGTAAATTTGTCATGTTAAGGCCTCTGAATTTCGGAGTTTAATCAGCCAAGGAGAATCCTTGAAAACTTGTCCTGTAGTTTTTCATTATGCATGGCAAAAGCCCTCCTGCAGGATTTAGCAGAGAAGGAGAGTTGTTGCATGCATGATTTCAGTCCCCACCACTAAGTTGGCACCTGTCTCTCACTATATATTGACATGAGAGTCTCATTCAAAATAATCGTGCTTAATGAATATTAGTTTTAATTACAGAGGATGTGATTCAGCTACAAAAACATATATGATAAAACACCAATGATTTTGTAACACTCTATGTCAAGCAAGTATTTCACTGATCTGTAAGGAGGTATAATTCCTAGATAATTGTATTTTCCTTGGTCTTCCACATATCTTTTTCCACATGATAAAGGAGACTTTTTTATCACTTCCACTCTTGTGTTCAGATGTCCACTGGATGGAGTGCCACAGACAAGCACAACTTCTAAAATTTTCTAACAGTCCAAGGTCACAAAAGATTACAATTTTACCTCATTTTTTCTTTCTTAACTTATCTGTGCTCTCCACAGCAACAAACCAAATGGCCGGCCCATTTCTGGCCAATTATCATTGCCCAGTCTATGCATACTGGAGTATGAATGATTTAGAAGCTAAGAGATATTTTTAAGAATATTCACTAATTAGAGGATCTCTGGTCTTTGCTGCCAGAAGCTTAGATTCATATATCTTCTACTTATTCTTCATTTAGAAATAGCTCCTCTCGACTTTCTTGCAAGGAAGAGTTTCTTCACATATAACAGTCTCATGAACAAGCAGACAATACCTTTGACAGATTTCAAACATTCTTGTGCTAATTCACTCAGTGATTGGCAGTTGCTGTCATTAAGCCACCCCTCCTACTACATGTCATCTCCTTTGCTAGTTCAATGTCCTCTGTTTTTATTTATAGGGAACTATTCTAAATACTACATTATTCAAGATTGTTAAAAATAACAGCCACAGGAAACTTATTAACTCACATAATTAAACAGTTACTTCCCTCAGAGAAGATATCATTCTGATATGAGTTTGTTTTCTTCACAAAATAAATAATTATTAAGCAGAAAAAGAATTGGAAATATTTACATTTATTTTTTGAAAGCAGAAACATAAATATGTGTTGAGTATTTACTGTGTTTCATACACAGTAAATCATACATTTATTTAACATACATATTGAGACAGGAAACAATATGATTAGAGATAGGTATCTAAGCAGGAGGGAATTCCAGGATGAGGCCAGTGACTATATGGCCAAAGTCAGAGTCCTCAGGGAACAGTAGAAAGTCTTGATTATCAGAGAGTGGATATCAGAGGTGGCTGAAAGGACCACCTGAAATACAGTCAGGTTCTTTCTGATTCTGTCTTCTCTTGACATTTCTCTGGGTATAGATTTTATTCTCAGTCACCACAGAAAGATCTACATGTGGTGGAGCATGTGACTAAGACAGCTTGAGGTTCACATTCTGCCTATGTCCCCATTTCAAGAGGATAGGTTTTTCCATCCCTGGTTCAATGTATACTCTCCCAGGGTGGGTGTCTGTCACAGACACTGTCATCCCTCCTTTAACATCCCCTCAGGTCCAGTTCAGTACATTTTTCAAGTTTAACTCTCCTGGTGAGCAGTCACTCCCCACAGCCAGCTCCTGCATCTCTATTGTAGGACTTGTCCCTGGCATCTGGAACCAGCTCGGCTATATTCACAGATCTCTAAAAATGCCTGGAAATCTGTTCCTGGCAGGTGTCCTTTAACCAATGACTGACAGGTGTGGAAATATACTCCTGACAGCTTTTTCCCAACACGAATCCTAGCTTCTGCAGTATTCAGAGCTTCTTTATATAGAGGACAGAGTCAAACATACCTGTGTAGAAAGGAGAGAATGTAACAGGAGGAAAATGCTAGTCTTAGCCTGATTAAGGTTGTCCCTGTTCTGGCATGTGGAGATGCATCGGGGATGTGGGTGTCAGGACAGCATCCATCATTTTCTGGTAAAAGTCATTGTACCTAATGTATTTGGACAAATAATGTGGTATAGGTTGAAGATCTGTTTTTCTATCGGGAACTTGGAATTTGGACACATGCTAAGCAGAGAATATCCATGAGTCCTACCTCAGAGAAATCACGGAGCCCTGAGCCTCTTGTGAGCTTCTGTGGCTTAGTAACTTAATTATCATGATCCTTTTACTTTTAGAATTGAACATACCCTATGAGTCTCCTCTGGAAGATTAGCCTTGAAAGCTTTGCTTTCCCTTGCTTTCACCCCATGTGCCTTTTCTCTGTGCTGATTTTGCTTGGCGTTTTTCCATTATAATAAATACTCAGTTCTTCTAGTGAATACAGAACCTTGGATGGTTCTTCAACTTGTTGATGCAATAAATATCTGACCCAAGAAACCTAGAGGGAGCACAGGGTTCTATTCCAGTTCACAAATCCAGGTTACAGTCTATTGTGGCAGGATAATTATCACAGCAGGAGCCAAGGGAACTCAAGAACGGTGGCTCAGGGGTTAAGCCTCTGCCTTGCAGGTGGAAGGTCCTGAGTTCGGATCCCAGATAATAAAAAAATTAAAAAAAAAAGAACAATGGGTAAGGACCAATGCTGCATACTTACTCACTTACTAGCTTGACAAATACTCAGCTAGTTCTCTCCATCTTTATCCATCTGCCCAGAAAATAGCCCCATACTAGGAGCTGGGTTTTCACACATCAATTATGCAATCAGGACAATCTCCCACAGGCTCACTCAGAAACCTACCCTAACTAGATAACTCCTCGGTGTCTGCTGACATTTAAACTAACCATCACACCATCAAAGGACCCTTCTCAAACCTGCGATCTCACACAGCTTGCTCTCCTGTTTTGTGCCAGTTATTGAATTTCCTCCTCAGCATCTCTCTATATTTTTCTTGGAAGTATTTCCTAATAATTCATACCACTCCCCATTTCTTTTTTTTTTAATTTCAGCTCATACAAACTTATTAGGTACACCAGTTCCCTCCCTCCCTCCTCCCCCAGTACCCCCTGCTCCCCTTCCCCACCTCTCTCCCTCCCCATCCCCCAGTGCCTCCTGCCCCAATTCCCAGAGAGTCCTTTCTTGTGCATGTCTGATTTTCCTCTGGGCCCTCCTCTCCGATGACGTACAAGGACCCAGTGGCCTTTCCCTGAACCCTTTCTCGTGTTCCCCTTAGGTATAGGAACACTGCTGTGGCTGCCAATCCTTTGCCTCCAAGGATCTTGGTGCCTTTAGCAGATGCTAGACTTTGTGAGGTCAATAGTGTGTTGGACAATGCGCAGGGCATGCAAAGTCCAATTATGATTGCTTCAGCTCTAACTAGTATAGAGTATCTTACATATCATTGCTCCTCCCATCCTTTTGCTCTTACACTCTTACTGCTCCCTCTTCCGCAAATTTCCCTGAGCTTCAAGATGGGGAGAGACTAAGCTGGCCTAGTTCTAGGTGGTTGATATAGAGTCTCTGAAGTTCTGGATTGTGGTTTGTTGATTTTCTTTTGCAGTTTTGCTGCTCCAGCAATGCCCTTCACTCCATCCTGGTGGGCATTGTATGTTACCCCCTGGCCAGAGACAAAAAGCTGTTAGAGTCTTGTGATAAAAGCACATTCAAAGGTAGATGTAATAAAAGTGGGAAACGACAGTAAGGGAGGGGTCTATCACCCATTTGCAAAATGGTTACTTTTTATCTGCCAGACTATATGCCCTCCTCTTCTGATGAGATCACACCCCCTCAGTAGTAAATGATCAGGAACAAAAGTCTGTGAACTTAATCAGATGTCTCATTACTTATTTGGGTCCTTGGGGGAGGCCTATTTTCCCTGCTGTAACATGGTCCCTTCTTTCCTTGTTTCTGGTGTGGCCCTCCAACCCCATCCCTCCTGTTCATAATCCTTGGAATTACTGTCTCTAGGTGGGCTGGGTGGGTTTGGTACTAGGAGCCACCTATTAGGGAGTACATACGGTGCTTAATTTTCTGGGTCTAGGATACTTCACTTAATATAATTGTTTCTAATGACACCCATTTCCCGGCAAATTCCAGTAATTCATCATTTTTGATGGCTGAGTAGTACTCCATTGTACAGATGTACCACGGTTTCCTTATACACTCGTCAACTGTTGGACATTTGGGCTGATTCCATGACTTTGCTATTGTAAACAGTGCTGCTATGAATATGGTCGTGCTTGTGCTATCGAGGTGAACCTCTGCTGTATGGGGGGCTATTCTCAAAAGTGGAATAGCAGGGTCATATGGCATTTCAATCTTTAATTTCTTTAAGAATCTCCAGACGGCTCGCCAGAGTGGCTGTATGAGCCTGCATTCCCACCAGCAATGTAGGAGAGTTCCCCTCTCTCCACATCCTCTCCAGTATTTGTTGTTGTTTGTGTTGTGGATTTTTGCCATCCTGACCGGAGTGAGATGATATCTCAGGGAAGTTTTGATTTGCATTTCCCTGATGGCTAAGGAAGTGGAGCATTTTTTCAGATATTTGTTAGACATTTTAATTTCATCCCTGGTAAAGTTTCTTTTAAGTTCCAGGGCCCATTTTTTATTGGGCCATTGGTTTCCTTGGTGTTTAGTTTTCTAAGTTCTTTGTGCACTCTGGACAGTAGAGCTCTATCAGATATGTGGTTAGTGAAGATTTTCTCCCATTCTGTGGGTTGCCTTTGAGCTCGTGTTATAATCTCTTTATCTGAACAGAAGCTCTTTAATTTCACAAGATCCCAACTGTTGAGAGTTGGTTGCAGTGACTGTGCCATTGAATGTCTGTTTAGGAACTGTTGGCCTAGCCCAATCATCTCAAGGGAGTTCCCTATCCTTTCAACTATAGTTTTTATAGTCTCTGGCCTGATATCAAGGTCCTTGATCCATTTGGAATTAAGTCTTGTACATGGTGACAAGTATGAGTCCAGCTTTAATCTTCTGCATGTGGAGATCCAGTTTTGCCAGCACCATTTGTTGAAGATGCTGTTCTTTTTCCATTGGAGTCTTTGGGCCCCTTTGTCAAAGACCAAATGGCTGTAACTTTGTGGGTTTATATCTGGGTCTTCAATCCTTATCCATTGATCTGTGTGTCTATTTTGGAGCCAGTACCAGGCTGTCTTTAGAACTATGGATTTGTAGTATAGACTAAGGTTTGGTATGGCAATACCTCCAGCTGTGTTTTTGTTACTCAGGATTGTTTTTGCTATCCTGGGTCTTTTGTGCCTCCATATGAACTTTGAGATTGTTTGGTCAACTTCTTTGAAGAATTGCTTTGGGATTTTGATTGGTATAGCATTGAATCTGTATATTGCCTTTGGTAGGATGGTCATTTTTACAATGTTGATTCTGCCAATCCAGGAACAAGGGAGGTCTTTCCACCTTCTGGTGTCTTCTGCTATTTCTTTCTTTAGGGTTTCAAAGTTTTCATTGTAAAGGTCTTTTACCTCCTTAGTTAGATTTATACCAAGGTATTTCATTTTTTTAGGGGCTATAGTAAATGGGATTGTTTCTCTCAAGGCTTTTTCACTTCTTTCATTCTGGGCATATAGGAAGGCCTCTGATTTTTGCACATTTATTTTGTATCCTGCCACCCTGCTGAACTTCTCAATTAGTTCCAGGAGCTTCCTGGTGGAGTTTTTGGGATCACTCAGGTATAAGATCATGTCATCTGCAAATAGGGATAGCTTGACTTCTTCCTTGCCGATTTGAATCCCTCTTATGTCCCTTTCTTGTCTTATGGCTTCAGCTAAGACTTCAAGTACAATATTGAATAGAAGTGGTGAGAGTGGACAGCCTTGTCTAGTTCCTGATCGAAGTGGGAATGCTTCCAATTGTTCCCCATTGAGCATAATCCTTGCTGTGGGCTTGATGTATGTAGCTTTTATTATATTGATAAAGGTTCCTTCCATTCCTACTGTCTCTAGCATTTTGATCATAAAAGGCTGTTGGATCATGTCAAAAGCTTATTCTGCATCTATCGAGAGTATCATGTGGTCTTGGACTTGGACTGGTTTACATGATGAATTACATTTATTGATTTGCGTATGTTGAACCAACCTTGTGTGCCGGGGATGAAGCCTACTTGGTCCCCGTTAATGATCTGTTTGATATGTTTTTGAATCCGATTTGCTAAGACTTTGTTGAGAATCTTTGCGTCTGTGTTCATCAGGGAGATCGGCCTATAGTTTTCTTTTTTAAGTGAATCTTTATTAGGTTTTGGGATTAAAACGATATTAGCTTCATAGAAGGAATTTGGTAGTGTTCCTTCCTTTGCTATTTGATGGAACAGTTTAAGGAGTATTGGTGTTATTAACTCCTTAAATGTCTGGTAGAACTCTGTGCTGAATCCATCTGGTCCAGGACATTTTTTGGTGGGAAGATTCGAGATTACTTCCTCAATTTCCTTATATGGTATAAGACTATTTAAATAATTCACAACTTCCTGATTCAATTTAGGTAAGTTGTGTTTACTTAGGAATTCATCCATCTCTTTTGTGTTGTCAAACTTCACAGAGTATAAGTTTTTGAATTATGATGTTATAATTCTCTGGATTTCTTGGGTATCAGTAGTGATAACTCCATGTTCATTTCTAATTTTGTTAATTTGGGTTTTCTGTCTCTTGCTTTTGGTTAATTTAGCTAGGGGTTTATCAATCTTATGGATTTTTTCAAAGAACCAGCTTTTTGAGTGGTTGATTTTTTCTATCATTTTCTTAATCTCAATTTCAGATATTTCTCCTCTTATTTTGCTAATCTCCTCTCTTCTACTGCTTTTGGGATCAGATTGCTCAAGTTTCTCTAAAGCTTTAAGCTGCATTGTTAAGTTGTTTATTTCTGATGTTTCCATTTTTTTGATGTAGGCATGAAGAGCTATGAACTTACCTCTTAGAACAGCTTTCATTGTGTCCCAGAGATTTTGGTAAGTTGTATTTTCGTTATCATTCACTTTCAGGAAATCTTGAATTTCCTTTTTAATTTCTTCCTGAATCCAGTTCTCATTCAGCATCATAGTGTTAAGTTTCCAGGAGTTAGTGTATTTTCTCTTGTTTGATGTGTTGTAGATGTCCAGTTTTAGGCTGTGGTGGTCTGATAGGGCACAGGTTAGAATTTCAACTTTCTTGTATATGTGTAGATTTGTTTTGTGGCCCAATATGTGATCTATTTTGGAGAAAGTTCCGTGTGCTGCTGAGAAAAATGTGTATTCTTTGGTGCGTGGGTGAAAAGTTCGATAGAGATCTGTAAGGTCCATTTCTTTCAGGGTTTGATTAAGTTCCAAAGTGTCTCTATTAAGGTTTTGACCTGTTGATCTATCCCATGTTGAGAGGGCGGTGTTGAAGTCCCCAAGAATTATCGTTTGGGGGTTGATTTCTTGCTTTAGACTCTGTAGGGTTTTCTTAATGAATGTGGAGGGGCCTGTATTGGGTGCATATATGTTCAGTATTGTGAAGTCTTCCTGGTGAATTGTACCTGTGACTAAAATGTAGTATCCATCCGTGTCTCTTATAATTTTCTTTGGTTTGAAATCCACTTTGTCTGATAGCATAATGGCTACCCCTGCCTGTTTTCTGCTTCCATTTGCTTGTAGAATTGTTGACCGGCCTTTTAGTTTTAGAGCGTGCCTATCTTTTGTGGTGAGATAGGTTTCCTGCAGGCAGCAGATTGATGGATTGTGATTTTTAATCCAAGTTTGTAATCTGTGTCTCTTGATCGGTGAATTAATTCCATTAACATTTAGTGTTATAATGGAGAAACTATTGTTAATTCCAAACATTTATTATGTTTAGTAGTTTTTATAAGTATATTGCTTCGCTTTTAATGGTGTTATATTTGCCTTCTGTTCTCCTGGATATGCCTGTTTTTTTCTTCACGCTTGAGTATCATTTCTAGCATTTTTTGAAGGCCTGGTTTGGTGGACATGTATCCCTTAAAGTTGTCTTTGTGCTGGAAAATTTTTCTTTCTCCCTCAATCATGACTGATAGTTTTGCAGGGTAAATCAGCCTGGATTGACATTTCTGCTCATTCAATACTTGAAGTATGTCTCTCCAAGCTCTTCTTGCTTTTACTGTTTCGACTGAGAAGTCATTTGTTATTTGAATAGGTTTACCTTTAAAAGTGACTTGTTTTTTCTCCCTTGAAGCTCTCAGCACCAGTTCTTTATCTTGAATGTGGAGTGTTTTAACTATTATTTGCCGTGGCGTGCTTCTGTTTTGGTCGTATCTGTTTGGGGTGCGGAATGCCTCTTGTATATGGATGGGCCTCTCCTTTTTTAGTTGAAGAAAGTTTTCCTTGATGATCGTTTGAAAAATTTCCTCAGGGGTGGTATTTTGAGATTCTTGCTCTGGTATTCCATGAATACGCATGTTAGGCTTCTTCAGGGTGTCCCATATCTCCTGGATATTTCTCTCAAGTATCTTTTTGGCTTTAAGAACCTCTTCCATTGAGCTGGTTAGTACTCCCACTTTATCTTCAAGGTCTGAAATTCTGTTTTCTGCTTCGTTAGTTCTGTTGATAAGACTCTCTGTGGAGTTCTGGGTTGAAGATAACTTGTCTTGTAGCTCAGTTTTAAACTCTGCTTGAGTCTGTTTTAACTGCTCTATGCCAGTTTTTGTTTCTTGCACTGTTTTTCTCAACTCCTCCAGATGTCTGTTGTGTTCCTCTTCAAAGCGATTGATTCGATTATGTAATTTCTCCCGGATTTCCTTTTTCATAGTATTGAACATGGTAATGATCATATTTTGAAAGTCTTTATCCTGGGTGAGGCTTTCTTGGCCTTTTTCCGCGTGTTTGTTCTGGTTGGAGTCTAACATTATGGGATTAATTTCTTCAGTGGGAAATTTGTTTACTTGAGTGTTGCTTCTCATGGATTTGCACTTTGACTTTGGCATTGTCATTTTAACTCTTAAGATCTCTCAATTTCACTAAACTGAATTATTTGGCCTGTGGTCCTGGTGGGCGGGCGCAGGCGGAGACTTACCTAGGGCACGGGGTGAGGCCCAGCTGGACAGCGTGTGTCCCGACCGGCAGAGCGTGGTGAGGTGAAAGGGAGCATGGGGGCGTCGGCGTGGAGCTATTTAACCCGAGGGCAGCTGGGAGGTGGCCCGGGCGCAGCGGGAGGTCCTCCTCGTCCCTCGGCCCCGTGCGCGGCTCCGGCTGGATGGTGGGAGTCGGAGCTGGGTCCCTGTGGGCTGACCTGGGGTCCTGGTGGGCGGTGCGCGGGCAGAGACTTACCTAGGGCGCGGGGTGAGGCCCGGCTGGACTGCACGGGCGTCCCGACTGGCGGAGCGGGGTGGGATGTAAAGGGAGGATGGGGGCGTCGGGGTGGAGCTATTTAACCGGAGGGCAGCTGGGGCGGACCACTCCCCATTTCTGCATTGACTGATCAAAGATAAATTCTCATTACCCTAATTCATAATTAATTGCTGTGACCAGGAAAATAAGATGATGTAACTGTTCACATCTGCACCACAGCTTACAGCAGCAATTAGGAAGAAAAGAGCCTCTCATCTGAAGTCAAGAGGAGTAGGGCAAGTGTTGGATGCACAAATCACAGCCAATCCACACATAACGTGGCCTTTTCTCCCAAAAATATGAACATTTATAGGCTGAAATAAGATGATATTTTGAGTGATAATGTTCATTTCTGTGTGATGGCTTTCTTCTTCATTACTCTGTCCCCTTTGCAAAATAAAGTAAATTATTATTATTTCATCCAGTCACACTTTATGAATTAGAAAATAAATCCTTTCTGAAATGAAGATGCTCACCTTTTGCAAGCCTTACTAGTTGTATAAGAGATAATATACTTTCTTCATGCTTGCTTTAGACATCTAGCTGAAGCTTATGCCTTGGAGATTCCCTCTTTCTCTCTGTCTCTGTCTCTCTCTCTGTCTCTCTCTATCTGTCTCTCTGTCTATCTCTGTCTCTCTCTCTCTGTTAATGGCAAGCTCATCTTTTCCTGCGATCACTATTCTTCACTGGCATCAAAAGACAGCTTCTTTGACTTCTAGTGTGACTGAAAACCAGACACTCTCTAAGAGTGTCTCTTCAATACCAGACAGGAATTGCTGAGATATTCAACTCCTGAACTAAACAAGCTATAGGCAGCCATCCTTGAACTAACTTGAACTTATCTTGAAAGCTAATCTAATGGATATATATAAAACACCAGTTATATAACACATGACAAATTTTGAAAATTTTCATTTGCAAAAAACTGAAACTGAACATGTGATCATCATGTGACTCAGTAATTAGACATCCCAGAGAAATGAAAATATTTACATAAAACCTTTATATTGATGTTTATTGTAGGCTTTATTTTTAGTAAATATTGCTCAGCAGTAGTAAGGAAATGGAAATGTTTTGCATTTTTAACTCCCTCATTGTTAATAAATTGGTTGTGATTTTTACTATGTTTTATAGGATATTAACATGGAGAAAAAACTGAGTGAACAGCATATAGAATTTCTCCTAATTTGTTACAACTGCTTCTTGGATTATTTTCTCAAAATAAAAAAGACTCCTTAAAATATTATAACCTTTTATGTGTTGGATACTACATAACCAATTCTCTGTGTGTATATATCTCCATTTCCCTCTCCCTCTCCCTCTCCCTCTTCCTCTCCCTCTCCTTCTCCCTCTCCCTCTCCTCCTCCCTCTCCCTCTCCCTCTCCCTCCCTCCCTCCCTCTCTCTCTCTCTCCTAAAATGTTACATAAGGCATAGTTTTGTTATGCTTTTGCTTCATGGCATAGGTTCTAACCTTGTCTTTCCATCTATAATGTGTGCTTCTTGAGGAAGCACATGAAGTTTTAGGTCAAGTTCTTGGAAGGCCTTTGGTGCCATGTTTTGTTAAATTCCAGGGCTATTTGCCTCTGCAGCCTTTCCTGCCTTCCCAGCATGGAAAACCTGTAGTCTCTGTAGCTCAGCTTCCTTGTCTTTGCAGTTCTCAAGCAAAGGACTCTTTGTCTTGTCTCCTGTAAAACAAGATTTTTGAATTTTCTGGGTTTTTTAAATCTATTTTAAGACTCATTAATATTTAATCTTTTCATGCTCTAAATATGTTTATTCAAATTATTTTATTTGACTTCTTTCATTTCATTGTAATTTCATTAACAATCTCAAAACTAGTTCTAACTTTTTTGTTATCAAATCATTTTAGATACAGGGTCTTAACTTTTAGCTGGAGTCCACTTCCAAGTTCCTAAGTTTTAGTTCTAGCTACTTCATAAATAGTGCTATCTTAACTTCCTTGTGGCACTTTTAACTCAATGTTTTCCAAGAAGAACATGTAATCTTTTCTTCTTATTTTATACTCTCTGCACTTTCTGAAGACTCCAAAAGCATCAACAATATATATACTCTATATGTTTTGCCTTGACAGTGATAAAGAAAACACAAAATTTGCCTTAGAAAAGTGGTAACCTCTTCCCTGTATTGGAAAAGAATTTCCCCCAGCAGCTTTATTATTTCCAATCTCTGATTACAGACCATAAAAGTGTTTGGGAAATCCTTATACTCCACCTTACATTGTGCTGGCCCAGCAATACTCCAGTCATTGCCATAGCAGCAACAGCATATGAGTGGATATTATTCAGGTCGGCTGATCTGCCCACTGTACCACATGTCAATTTCTGAAGAACCCATATGGACATCCTGGCATAATCACATGGAGGAACCTTTGGCCAGTAAGGAATAAAGAACTGACAGGTTAAGAATAAGTACCATTGATTTGATCAATAGGTGGGGGATAGGTGACCAGTTTCTGTGGTCTGGTCTCTAGGGTCCCTAGAGTGTCCAACAGCATTGGACTGAGCACCAGTTATATCAGCCATAACTTACTCAGTGACGTTGCTTTGAACTGATGGTTTCATTCTTCTCATAATGTAGTTATAATCTTGTAAGATTTTTTTCCAAAACAGACTACATGACTTTGGTCCTTATACCAGGGTGTTCTGTAGAAGAATCACTGATCATTTATGACCTGTAATTCAAATACATCAATACATTTGGGGTGGAGGCTAAGATAACAATGGTTTTAGTTCAGGGATTCAGTAAAGAACCTAGAATATTGACAACATTAGGAAGTCGTATAGGGCTTGAGTTGATCTGATAGTTATAGAGGTGGAGAATTAGATGAGCTGCATACAAATGCATGCTTGAGTGTTATAGGTTGCACTTCTTTCCCATCTGTCATGGTTCGAATATGAATTGTCACCCCACAGACTCACATGTTGGAATCCTTAACTAGTGTTAATGTTTAGGAAGACTGTGGCACCTTTGGGAGGTAGAATCTTGTTAGAGGAAGGCAGGTCACAGTGGATGGGCCTTGAGGTTTGGTAGCCTGGCCTGCTTCCTTTCAGTTTGCTGTTGTTCTCTCTGCATTCCACGTGGCTGTGATAGCCTGAACTGGACTCCTTTTGCCTCCAGTTCTTCTGCTGTGGACTTCTGCTGGTGGACTATAATCTCCTCTGGAATCATAAGCCAAATAAACCTCTCTTAAGTTGTGTATAAATACTGTCTCAAAGCAACAGCTGAACAGTATCAAAAATGCCATCTCTGTGATCATTGAAGTTGTCCCACATTAAGATGAAATCATGCTGAAGTAGGGCTGATTCCTAGCCCAATATGGTTATTATTCTAGAAAAAAATTATTTAAATACACACATCACTATATGAAGATGAAGGCAGAACTTTGAGTGATAATTACTACAAAATCAGGTAAAAACAAGATCAACATCAGCCTAGCAGAAATGTGGAATGAAGCCCCATAAGCATCAGATAAAACTAACCTATGGACACTTAGCCTCAGCTTGCAATATCCTGAATTTTAGGACAATAAATCCCTATTTTTTCCAAGCCATCCAGTCCAAAGCTCATTTATGGAAATCCTAGGGGATCGGCATAGTAGGTAAAAAAATGCAATTAACAAAAGTAAAGAAGCTGAGAAGGGGAACAAGCTGAGTGAGGAGCAAAGTGGAAATGGAGTGGGGCTTCAGGTTCTGGCATACCTGGTTCATGGAAGGAGAAATATAAGTGACATGAGTATAGACTGGGATTTTTTGTGTGATAGGGTGAAAAACAAGGTTGCCATTAATTTTACTGGGCAGGAAAGCATTCCGAGATAAGGACAGCACTCATCTTCTGCATGTAACTAATGAGTCTGCACACGAAAACTAGGTTCTGCCCCTAAAGCCTTAGGTGCTCAGAAAGGAACCAATTAAGCAAACTGAGTGAAATTCAGATAAGGAATTTATGAAGATGGAAGACTGGCTTTACGAAAAGATGAAAGAACAGAAATGCACTTAGCTAGATTAAATGATGAGTAAGTGGAGTTTGAGGAAAGGGGGGTCACACATTTTGCAGGGCAAGCTCCAAGTGATTCAAAGAGAAAGGGGCAAGATATCATAATATTTTTAAATATTAAACTTTTAATTATGTGTTTAAAAATAGGAAAAATGCACATCTCTGACTGATAATTAACCTTTAAAATTATAAAGTGTTCTATTAAAAAACATTATTATATTTAATCTTGAAATACTAAAATTACAAGAAAAGGTACTATATTAAGATAGACCTAAGTTACCAACAAATAGGTGAAAAGAAGCTCAAAGTCACTAGTTACCAAAACATCTAGATTCAAACTATGTGGTTTTATTTGTTTTTTTGTTTTGTTTTGTTTTTAGAATTCCATTGTGTCCTTGTGTGTGTGAATTTGTGTAGAAGAGGGCATTTCAGTATATGTGCCCATAGAGACAGAAAAGTAACTTTAGGAAATTTCCTGGATTATTATACCTACTCATTGTTCTCTGAGGTTTCTCAGGCTCTACCTTCCAGGACCAGAATTACAGGGACAGCCATTTCTGTCTGACATTTTTACATGGACTTTGGGATCCAACTTAGAATCTTTTGCTTGTGAGGCAAAGGCTTCAAACCTTGAGCCATCTCCCCAAGTCTCGAACTATATCTTTCTTAAGACATAAAAAAATTTTCCACTGGTGGAAATACAGGAAAATTCATGCTTTTGTGCACTTTGAAGGGGATTAAAATATGTGTAGTATCTTTTAATGTAAATACAAAATATCTTTAAAATTTTATATGTGCCTATGGTTTAATTCAGGATTTTTTTTCTACAGAAACTCAAAAAAGTGAAAGAGAAATATTGTATTAGTCAAAGTTTTCTAAAGGATCATAACTGATAGAATGAATATATATATAACATATGTATGCATATATAACATATATATGTATATAATATATATATGTATGTTAAGTACCCAGCTTTCCATTTTGCCACCATTTAGCCATTCTGTAGGTATGCAGCAGTGGTACCTCATTTTACCTTGTTTGCTTTTCCATAATGCTTACTGATACTGCAGATCTTGTTCATGCTCTTATTCTTTTTTTAAACTTTACTTTTATTTATTCATTTGTTAGTATTGTGTGTGTGTGTGTGTGTGTGTGAGAGAGAGAGAGAGAGAGAGGGCATTTTATGTCCCTGTGGAGGACAAAGGGTGACTTTGGGAATCATCCTGAATTACTTCTACATCCTTTTTGCTTTGCTCTGGGACTAACCAGGCTCTGCTCACCAGGTCAGAAAAGCAAGCCACCACCATTTTCACCTGGCTTTTTTATGTGGGACCTGGGACCTGAACTCAGGACCTTCTGCTTGCTAGGCAGAGTCTTAACCCCTAAACCATCTCTCCAGCCTGCTCTTATTCTTCACATAAAAATTTTCTTTAGTCAAAAATCTCTTTGTGTCTTTTATATATCTTTCAGCTGCATTATTTAATTTTAGAATATAGAATTTTGAGTCCTTGTTACCATATACTAAATATATAATCTGAAAGATTTTTTCCCATTCTGCAGTATTTTTCATCTATTTAAAGAGATTAATTATACAGATCAAAAATTTTACAATTTGATAGGTTTTTTTTTGTTACTGTACTTTGGTGTCAAGTCTGAGCCTTGTCCTATGTCTTTAAAAGATTATACATGTTTCCTTCTGAAAGTTTTACACCTTCACGTTTAAAATCCAAGTCGCTGATCTTTTTTTTTTCAGATAATATGTCATTTTATAGTCCAGACCAGCCTTGAATTCCTAATCTACCAGCTTCAACCTCCTGATTGCTGTGATTCTAGGCATGTACTAACCATGATCAGCTCTTTGATCTGTTTTGAATTAATTTTTTTATAAATTTCAAGACATATGTTAACTCACCTCCCCAAAAGTTTTTCCAGAACTTTTGTTGAAAACATTACCTTTCAAAAGTTTTAGTGCTTTGCACTTTTATCTAAAGATAGTTTGACTCACTGTTGTAAGTATGTTTCTAGGCTACTATCTGTTCAATAGCCCATGTTTTTCTGCTTCCACTAATTAGCACAACACTGTCTTGACTACTGCACTTACAAGTGCTAAAATCATATGCATTGATTCCTTTCACTTTGGTTTTATTTCACCCATTTTATTCCTTTTACCTTATCACAACAAATTTTAGAAAGTCTTGTCTTATCAAAACTTTTACTGAAGCTTTGGTAGAAATATATTGTCTATGTATCAATATGGGGAGAATTGAGCTTCTTGTTCAGTTTTAATCCATAAATGTGGTAATATTTACTTTTTTCATCAATGTTGTATAGTTTTCATTACAACAACCTTTCCAAGCAGGATCCACTGCTCCTTTGATAAGGCCCCCTAGACCACACCCCAGGTTCCAGGTCACCATTCCCTCAGCTCCTCCAGGGAGGACCCCCTGCTCCTCCAAACTCAACAAAGTCCAAAGAAAACCCAAGCAAAGTTCTAGGGGCCAAAATCATTCACCTAAAGTCCTCTAAAATCATCCTATCACATGGGAGAGATTCTTCACACTTTTTACCATCTTGTTCCCTCCAATTATTAGTTATTATAGTTTAACTTTTCCATGTAGCCACAACAAAATGTATACAACTTCAGGGATCATACCATTCACTCTCACATATCACCAAAGTAATTAACCATTACTTTGCATTACCATACTAATCTTCACTGACTATCTACTAAATCTGACTTAATTGATGTACTAACAGTCTAATAGACTCATCTAGAAAATAACAATTCCAGACAAGCCTACCTAACTCCAAGGCAAACACTAGTAATAACTGCTCAAGAGTAGTAATACCAACTAATTCAGTTCAGTCAAAAACACACAGAAACTGAAAGAAGGTTTTAAAAGATAAAACAACAATGCCCATGTCACAGCACAAATCCATGAGAAACAAACTCAAAGACAACAAATCTCCCACTGAAAGAATTAACCCAATAATGATAGAATCCAACCAGGACAAACACAGAAAATAGCCAAGAAAGACATATGATAATGATTTTCAAAACCTGATCTTTACCATGATCAATACTATGAAAGAGGAAATCCAGGAGGAGTTAAATAACCACATCAACCACTTTGAACAGGAACATAACAGGACACTTAGAGGAGATGAGGAAAACAGTTGAGGAAACAAAAATAGACATAGAGCAATTAAAACAATCTCAAGCAGAGTTTAAAATTGTACTAAAAGACAAGATATCTTCAACCCAGAACTCAACAGAGGCTGATTAGTAGAACTAATGAAGCAGAAAATAGAATATCAGGTCTTGAAGACAAAGTGGAAGAATTAACCAGCTCAATGGAAGAGGTTGTTGTAGCCAAAAAGATACTTGAGAAGAATATTCAAGAGTTATGGGACACCTTGAAGAAGCCTAACATACACATTCATGGAATACCAGAAAAAGAATCCCAAAATACCACACCCAAGGAAATTTTTCAAATTATCATAAAGGAAAACTTTCCACATCTAAAGAAAGAGAGGCCCATCCAAATACAAGAGGCGTTCTGCACCCCAACAGATATGAACAAAATAGAAACACACCATGGCAAATAATACTCAAAACACTCCACATACAAGACAAAGAAAAGGTGCTCAGAAAGCTTCAAGGGGAAAAAAAAGTCACTTTTAAAGGTAAACCTATTAAAATAACAAATGATTTTTCAATGAAAACCGTAAAAGCAAGAAAAACTTGGAGAAACATACTTCAAGTATTGAATGATCAAAAATGTCAACCCAGGCTGACAAACGTGGCAAAATTATCAGTCATGATCGAGAGTGAAAGAAAAATTTTCCAGCACAATGAAAACTTGAAGGCTTACATGACCACCAAACCAGGCCTTCAAAAAATGCTAGAAATGATACTCAAGCTTGAAGAAAAGAACAAGCACATCCAGGAGGACAGAAGGGAAGTATAGTACCACCAAAACCTAAAAGGCTAATACACTTACCAAAGAAACTAAACACAAAAAATATCAGGAATTAAAAGTAATTTCTCCATTATAACACTAAATGTCAATAAAATTAACTCACCTATCAAAAGACACAGGTTACAAACATAGATTAGAAATCACAACTCATCCATCTGCTGCCTTCAAGAAACACATCTCACCACAAAAGACAGGCACATCCTAAAAGTAAAAGGCTGGTCAAAAATTCTGCAAGCTAATGGAACCAGGAAACAGGCAGGGGTAGCTATTATGCTATCACACAAAGTGGACTTCAAACCAAAAAAAATCATAAGAGACAAAGAAGGATACTACATTTTAGTCACAGGTACAATTCACCAGGAAGACTTTACAATACTGAACATATATGCACCTAATATGGGCTCCTCCACATTCATTAAGCAAATGCTACAGCATCTAAAGCAAGAAATAAACCCTGAAACAATAATTCTTGGGTATTTCAATACCACCCTCTCAACATGGGACAGATCAACAGGACAAAAACTTAACAGAGACACATTGGAACTTAATCAAATCCTTACTGAAATGGACCTTACAGATCTCTATCAAACTTTTCATCCACACACCAAAGAATACACATTTTTCTCAGCACCACATGGAACTTTCTCCAAAATATACCACATATTGGGCGACAAAATGAATCTCCACATATACAGGAAAGTTGAAATACTAGCCTGTACCCTATCAGACTATCATGATTTAAAGCTTGACATCTGCAACACAACAAACAGCAGAAAATATAGTAGCTTCTAGAAACTAAACACTATGATGCTGAATGAGAACTGGGTTCAGGAAGAAATCATAAAGGAAATTCAAGATTTCCTAGAAGTGAACGATAATGAAAATACAACATATCAAAATCTCTGGGACACAATGAAAGCTGTCCTAGAGGTAAATTTATAGCCCTTAATGCCTACATCAAAAAAATAGAAACATCATGAATAAATAACTTAACAATACAGCTTAAAGCTTTAGAGAAACAAGAGCAGTCCAATCCCAAAAGCAGTAGAAGAGAGGAGATTAGCAAAATCAGGGGAGGAATATCTGAAATTGAGATTAGGAAAACTATACAGAAAATCAACCAGTCAAAAAGTTGGTTCTTTGAAAAAAATCAGTAAGACTGATACACCTCTAGCTAAATTAACCAAAAACAAGAGAGAAAACCCAAGTTAACAAAATTAGAAATGAAAATGGAGTTATCACTACCAATATCCAAGAAATTCAGAGAGTTGTAAGGTCATATTTCAAAAACTTATACTCCATGAAATTTGATAACACAAAAGAAATAGATGAATTCCTAAGTAAGCACAACTTACCTAAATTGAATCAGGACGTTTTGAATTATTTAAATAGTCCTATAACATATAAGGAAATCAATGAAGTAATTCTGAATCTTCCCACCAAGAAATGTCCTGGACCAGATGGATTCATCAGAGTTCTACCAGATATTTAAGGAACAACTAACACCAATACCCCTTAAACTTAAACTGTTCCACCAGGAATGCTGCCAAATTCTTTTTATGAAGCTAGTATCATATTAATACCAAAATCTAATAAAGATACACTTAAAAAAAGAAAACTCTAGGCCAATCTCTTTGATGAACACAGATGCAAAGATTCTCAACAAAATCTTAGCAAATCTGATTCAAAAACATATCAAAAATATCATTCACTATGATCAAGTAGGCTTTATCTCAGGCACACAAGGTTGATTCAACATATGCAAATCAATAAATGTAATTCACCATATAAACCAGTCCAAAGTCCAAGACTACATGATGCTCTCGACAGATGCAGAAAAAGCTTTTGACAAGATCCAACTTTTATGATTAAAATCCTAGAAACAGTTGGAATGGAAGGAACCTTTATCAACATACTAAAAGCTGTATACAACAAGCCAACTGCAAAGATTATACTCAATGGGGAAAAATTTGAAGCATTCCCGCTTCAATCAGGAACTAGACAAGGCCGTCCACTTTCACCACTTCTATTCAATATTGTATTTGAAGTCTTAGCTGAAGCTATAAGACAAGAAAGGTAGATAAAAAGAATTCAAATCGGCAAGGAAGAAGTCTTTTTGTAGCTGATATGATTGTATACCTGAGTGATCCTAAAAACTCCATCAGGGAAGTCCTGAAACTAATACAGAAGTTCAGCAGGGTGGCAGGTCACAAAATAAATGGCCTTCCTATATGCCCAGAATGAAAGAAGTGAAAAAGCCCCGAGAGAAACAATCCCATTTACTATAGCCCCTAAAAAAATGAAATACCTTGGTATAAACCTAATCAAGGAAGTGAGAGACCTTTACAATGAAAACTTTAAAACCCTAAAGAAAAAAATTACAGAAGACACCAGAAGGTGGAAAGACCTCCCATGCTCCTGGATTGGCAAAATCAATACCATAAAAATGACCATCCTAATAAAAGCAATATACAGATTTAATGCTATACCAATCAAATCCCAAAGCAATACTTCAAAGAAATTGACCAAACAATCTCAAAATTCATATGGAAGCACAAAAGACCCAGGATAGCAAAAACAATCCTGAGTAACAAAAACACTGCTGGAGGTATCACCATACCAAACCTTAAGCTATACTACAAATCCATAGTAATAAAAACAGCCTGATACTGGCTCCAAAATAGACACACAGATCAATGGATAAGGGTTGAAGACCCAGCTATAAGCCCACACAACTATAGCCATTTGATCTTTGACAAAGGGGCCCAAAGAATCCAATGGAAAAAGAACAGCATCTTCAACAAATGGTGCTGGCAAAACTGGATCTCCACATGCAGAAGATTAAAGCTGGACCCGTACTTGTCACCATGTACAAGACTTAATTCCAAATGGATCAAGGACCTTGATATCAGGCCAGAGACTATAAAAACCATAGTTGAAAGGGTAGAGAACTCCCTTGAGCTGGTTGGACTAGGCCAACAGTTCCTAAACAGACATCCAATGCCACAGTCACTGCAACCAACACTCAATGAATGGGATCTTACGGAATTAAAGAGCTTCTGTTCAAATAAACAGATTGTAACACAAGCACAAAGGCAACCCACAGAATGGGAGAAAATCTTCACTAACCACGTATCTGATAGAGCTTCCTTATCCAGAGTGCACAAAGAACTTATAAAACTAAACACCAAGGAAATAAATGGCCCAATGAAAAAAAACAGGCCTGGGAACTCAAAAGAAACTTTTCCAGTGATGAAATTGAAATGTCTAACAAATATCTTTAAAAATGTTCCACAGCATTATCCATCAGGGAAATACAAATCAAAACTTCCCTGATATATCATCTGATCTGGTCAGGATGGCAAAAATCCACAATCCAAATGACACCAAATGCTGGGGAGGATGTGGATAGTAGGGAACTCACCTATATTGCTTTTTGGGAATGCAAGCTTATACGACCACTCTGGTGATCAGTCTGGCGATTGTTAAAAAAACTAAAGATTGAAATGCCATAGGACCCTGCTATTCCATTTCTGGGAATAGTCCCCCGTAAAGCAAAAATTCACCTCAATGACACAAGCACAACCATGTTCATAGCAGCACTATTTACAATAGCAAAATCATGGAATCAACCCAAATGCCCAACAGTAGACGAGTGCATAAGTAAAATGTGGTATATTTATACAATGGAATACTACTCAGCCGTCAAGAAAGATGAATTAATGAAATTTGCCGGGAAATTATATTGAGTGAAGTATCCCTGACACAGAAAATTAAGCACCGTATGTATTCCCTATTAGGAGAATCCTAGTACCAAACCCAGCTAGTGATATATTCAAAGATAAATCTCTGTAATACCTACAGAAATTGCAAAGATTATAAACAGGAGGGAAGGGGAAGGAGGGCCCCCCAGAAATAAGGAAATAGGGGATCATGGTACAGCAGAGAAAATAGGTCATCATCAAGTATTGAAAGCAAGTAGTGAGACATCTATTTAAGCTCACTCACTTTTCCTCCTGGTCACTTGCAACTGAGGGGATTTGATCTCACCAGTCAGGGAGGGCATAGAGTCTGGTTGATAGATGGTAAACATCCTGTAAATGGGAGACTGATCCCCCTCACTGTAGTTTCCTACTCCTATTCCATTTACCTTTGAATCTACTCTTATAGTTAGACTCCATGTAAAACAGCCTTTTATCTCTGGCTAGGGGGTGACATCCAATACCAATCAGGATGGAGCCAAGGGTGGTGCAGGAAGAGCAAAACTGAAAACGACAATCAACCATAATTCAGAACATCAGAGACCCTACATTAATCACCTGGAATCAGACCAGCCAAATCTCTCCCCATCCTAAAGCTCAGGGAAATTTGTGGAAGAGGGGGCGGTAAGATTGTAAGAGCCTAAAGATGGGAAGGAGCAAGGATACCCAAGATACTCCACACAAGTTAGGGTCGCAGTAGCCATCATTGGACTTTGCATGACCTGCGCAATGACTGACATTGTCTAGCATGGATCATAGGCATTAGGATCCTTAGAGGCAAGGGATTAACAGTCATAATAGTGTTCCCATCTAAAGGAGAGCACAAATAGGGGCTCTGGGCAATGCCACTGAGACCTTACACCTCATTAGAGTGGAAGACGCAGAGGGAAGTTTGACATTCACACTAAAGGATACCAGGGAATGGGAGGGAGGGGAGGCACAGGGAGCAAGGCGGGGGTGAAAGGAGGGGGAAAAGGGGAGAAGGGTCCAAGTTAGACTGGGGAGAGGGGGAAGGAGGGAGTGGACCGAGGTACCTATTAAGTTTGTATGATTGGGAAAAATAAACATTAAAGATGTAAACGTTGAAATAACATATAAATCTTACGTGCATTGTAAGAATTGGAATTACATAATACATTGGAATCATATAATCTACAATGCAGTCCATTAAATTTCAGCACCTAGAATATTCCAAGCATAGTACTATCTGTGATCAATACAAGACAATAGAGTGTTGCAGTAAGCCATTGGTACTTTGTCTTACATGTAGAACCCATTTTCTGAGAGTCCCAAAGCTACTGGTAGCTGCTGTGTTTTCTTATGAATGCTCTTTATTAATTAAGACAGCTCCCTTCTACTCCTAGTTTTTCAGAAAGTTTTATTATGTATGGATATTCAATAAGTTCCATAAATATTTAGATGCTGTCATGATTAGGATATTTTCAGTTTTGCACAATTACAAAAATGTTTATGAAGATGGAAAGTCAAAGTAAAGGAGGATAGATGATAAGGAAAGATAAATCAATTCAAGTGAGATGAAAGATTTGGAAAATAATCATGAGAGGCAAAAACCAGTCTTGTTTCTGACTTATTTATATTGACTATGTATATATGTAATCAATATTAATTTGCCAGTTGCCACTGAATTCTTTCTTTTTATATTCAGAGCTTCCCCAGACCGTGTGCTTTTGGATGAGTTATTAAAATGGAACATTGTAACAGAAACAGAATGGACTTGGGAGCCAAAGAATGAGGGATGGGCACCATGAGCAAGACTCATTTTTCCTTATGATGGACTGTGTTTGCATTTGTGATAAAATATAACAATAAAACCCACACTTCAAGATCCCTAAGACTGTAAAATAAGGGTTAGGGAGGTATTTCGAATGGGAGAGTCCTTACATAGCTTGGGTAGCTTGGGTAGAGCCTTGAGTTCAATTCTCAGCACCTATATACCTGGACTTAATGTTGTCTGTTTGTAATCCCAATACTTAGGAGGTAGAGACACGACCATCAGAAAATTCAAGGTCTTTATTGACTAAAGATGAGTTTAAGGTAAGCCTGAGTTACATGGAACTCTGTCTCAAAACAAAATCAAAATTAAAAATGAAAAGACTATCAAGATACAATTTAATAGGCCTAGGCCATCTCTCCGAAATATTTCATAAATTATTCAACCATTTTTTCAAAATATTTGTCACTATGCTCAATCTTTGTCACTTTTGAAAGTTTAGTTTTAGTTGTATATTTTACTTATTCAAAAAGTGTAAGATACCAACATGCCCTCATAGACTATGAGGAACTGAGGAGATAAGATCACACCAGGGAAACCTTAGGGACTAGAGCTGGATGAGAGATGGGAAATGCCCTTTCAGTGGGGTGTCTGGAGAAGTGGCAACATGATATTCCACAGAGGCCTGAACCCCTACAGAAGTAAGAGAAATCAGAGGAAACCCTGGGGTCCACAGAAGCGGGCAGACAGAAGAGTGGGAGGGAATAGAATGGTTTGATGAGGGAAAGAAAAGGGAATGTGAGGGAGGGGCAATGGAGGGAAGCTTGCAAAAATAAAAAGTTTATAAAGTATAAGAGAGGGTCTTAAAAATAATAGTAAACACATAGTACTTATTCTATATTCTTTTCCCAAAGTTGTATCATTTTATTTCAAATGGGGATGGTCTTGCCTCCCTCCTCCCATGTCATTATGATTAAAATAATATAATCTCAAAAGAACATTTATCTAAATTAGGCTCGTGTGAGAGATGAAGTTTCTTTCAAGAGTCACTTTCTCAAGAAAACCCTCAGCAATGCAATTTGTGAGATGAGAGAAAAAGTAAGTACACTCTATAAAATAAATTACCTCAATTTCCAACCACCCATTAGATAAAGCTTTACCCATTAGGGAAAAGCAGTTTCATTTTTTGGAAGGGTATATATTTAATACTTTTTTTAGTATTAGGGACCATGTGGTATAAAAGATCTTAAATTACACAAGATATTGGACTGAAACTTCTCTTTTTGTTTCTGCTTTGTGGAAGAGAAGAACAGGTGATCTGAGGAAATGAATTGTGAGTCATATAGAATTTAGTTAATGGAAGGTTAGGATGACTGAAAGTAAAATGTGAATATCTTAAAATACTGAATATTTTAGATTTAAAATAACCTAGAATTCATATATCCATCTGACTGATGAGTCAGATATCCTTTTCTACCTCTAATTCCTCAACCAGTAGTACAGGGTCTGATAAATGGTGAGTTTTGATGATTATTAAATAAATTGTTCAATTTATTACTTATTATAAAATTATTCTAGATATTATTATGTCTCCAACAATAAGTGGAATAAATGAAAGGAAATTACATCATAATATTTATTTAAAAAGTCTAAGAAGTAAATTTTAAAGATATTTACAGTTGATGACAATCAAGCCATTGGGATATATATATGCATATATACATATATACACATATATACACACATGTATGTGGACATATATATCTTTAGTAATTAAGAGAAATTGAAAACAAATAAAAGAATAAAGTCATTTCTCTCTTGCCTTACATTACATTGACCTTGTATTTTTCTTTTATATGTTACTTACTCATTTTTGTATTTATTATCTGCATAACCCAATAGACTATAAGATCTATCAAGTTAGGAATTTCACTTTTCCCACTACTGAAGTCTTAGCATCCAGAGCAGCATTGGTATATGATGACACACAAAAAATATGTGTCAGATAAAAGAGTAAGTGTTGAGGTAAGCATGTATATAGGTCCTCAGAGATATTTCAGAAACATGCTAAAACTAATGAAAAAGCAGCTTCACAGACAAGTGAAAGGGCAAACTGTGACTGATGAGATATTTCCACATTTTCATCTGTATGCATATATCACTTAAATTTTTGGAAACAAGAACATTAATTTATCAATTTTAAATTGTGAAAAAAAATAAAAATTTAAATTGTGTTTCAGTAAATTCTTTGTAATTCAACACACCTTACTGTTGTACTGGAGTTGATACATGTTGCCAACTTGACAGTCAAAGGCTTGACTTTGGGCACATTTGTAAAGGATTTATATTCAGACAAACCCTAAACCAATTCTTTATGAAAATTATCCAATTGAAGTTGAAGGATCCAGACCATAGTTACTGTGACCATTGCCCAGAAAGTAAATAAAATACAGACAGCTGATTGATTATTTGGGAATATTTCAGTATATTGACATTAAGGCATTCTGGTAAAAGGGAGATGTGTCCCTCTCTCATTTCATCTGCAGATAAAAGTCTGACAAGTTCTCTCAGCCCCTAGTATTATATGAACTCTCCTGCAAAGCTAACTATGAAGCATAACCAGAATTATAGGTAAAAATAAAATCCCTTATTCCATGAAGCTGTTTGATCATGTATTTATCAGTAACATGAAAACCACTATAATATGCATAAATAGCTTAGAAATTGTTATATCTGTTATAAAAGTGAGAAGGCTAAAAGCTGATAATTAATTATTTTTCTTAAAGAAGTTGATTAAAAAAAATCAATGTCGGGCTGGTGAGGTGGCTCAGTGGTTAAGCCTCCGCCTTGCAGGCAGAAGGTCCTGAGTTCGGATCCCAGATCCCACGTATAGACGCCAGGCGGAAGCGGGGGCGGCCTGCGCTTCTGGTCCTGGTAGGGCGGAGCCTGTGAATCCCTGGGCAGAAGGAGGTGGAGGCGTCCGTGGTGGTTCGCGAATTCGTCCGTGGTTCTACACATACACAGGCACACACACACACAGACACACGCGCGCACATACACACGCATATGCACACAGTTGAATAAATAATAATAATAAAAAAAAATTAAAAAAAAAATCAATGTCACAGTGCAAACTCAACCTGGAGAGTCTGGAGATAAAGATAAGTATAGCAAATCAGAGCCAAGAATTATTCTGCATAAAATAGGAGTGACTGAGGCCAGAAAGTGGTTAGAATGTTTAATTGATTGCTTTGATGAGTTGTTAGAAGTGAGAAACTACCAGGAGCCACAATTTTAGGGTCTCTCCATATGGGTCCAATACAGTAACGGTGGGTTATAACTGAAAGAGCTGTAAGATTCAGACTCAAGAAGGAGATCTTGGGCTATCCTAGAGACCACAGAAGAGAAGTCTATAAGGACACTAAAAGAACTTAAAGTCTGGAATACCCATAGCTACTACAATATATTTAGGCTTAACTAACTACTCTATGTGGGTTGTCATTGAAGCCTCATTCTGAAGGACCATTTTCTTCAGTTCCTATTATATTTGTATTTCCAAATATTTCTTGTCTCTCTTTAAAATAAAAAATATACAACATGCCAAAAAGCAAGTGATTATACAGTTTGAATAAAAGGCATCACAAGACAACTCTGATATCAAGCAGATTTAAGAACTATGAAATTCACAGCACATGTGATTAATATATTAAGCGTTTTAATGTAAAACAAAGACGGCATGCCAGAAAAGAAATGCAAACGCTAAGAAAGGGTCAAAATGAAACAAAACAGCAACAAGCCCACTGTGCTAGAAATGAAGATCAAATGCTAGTTAGAAACAAGTGTCAACTTGACAATTAAAGGATTAGTTTTGGGCACATTAGTGAAGAATTTGAAATTAAGACAATCCTAAGCATTAGTGAGATCATAAATACACTGGAACAATTGAGGGAAAAAAAAAACAAAAAACAAACTTAAATGTTAATAGAAACTTTCCAAAATAAAATACTATGCAAAAAATAATTTTATAACACTAGATAATTTTATAACACCAAAAAAATCCAAGAACCATTAGCAATTTTCCAAATGTGTAAAAATTCATAATTAGCTTCTGAAAGAGAGAAGACATATTTGAATTAATAACAACTTAAAACTTGAAAAAAATACTGACAAAACACCAAGCTATGGATTCAGGAAGCTCAACGATCCCTATAAAAATAAGAGCATATTGCTCAACCTCAAAAAGGACATTTAAAATCCCCCGCCCCATAGCTACCATCCTGAGTCTCAGGGAGCAGGTATGAAGAAGGGGTGATGGGAATGTAAGAGCCTGAAGGTGTTGAGAGGCACAGGAACATAGGACCTTCTGGACATAACTAGGCCTATGCAACGCTGAACTTGCTGTAGCTGGGTCTGCTTCTACAAGGTCAGTAACATTGGCCTATCTACATCATGAAAGGGGAAAGGCCTCAAAAGGCACGATGACTCCCTCGCAGACTAACGAGAGTTAAGACTGGGTAGGAGAGAAGGGAATCAACTCTCCCTGGGGATATGCCATTGGTTTGATTGACCTTACTTCATCAAATGTCCAGACACATGTAATCATCAGGAATATAGATGGTACTTAGTATGCCATAAATACACAGATGGACATGAGCGTGGAAGTGTAAAGGCAGGTGATATCATAGTTGATATTGGTGTCAATTTGATGTTTGAGGGTGTGAGCCCTGGGCACATTTGTAGAGAATTAGTAGTTGAGTTGAGCCCAGAGTGAACCTGCAGGAGATTGTCTAGCTAATGGGGAAGTCTCAACCCATGGTGGGTGGAACTAGGCCTTGGACAGGTAAATAAAAATAGAAAGAACTGGTTGAGAAAGTTGGTATCCTTCTGTATACTTGGCCAGATATGTTGGTCTGAAAAGTAAGGATTGTCTTTCTCTCTTTCTCTCTCAGCTATTATGTGGAGATGGTATGGTCAGTTCCACGGCCCGTTTGGTGATGGTGCGTGCTCTCCTGCCAACTGGACTAAGAACTGTAACCAGACTATCATAAGAGAATAAACCCCTCATTCCCTTAAGACATTAGATGGTGATTTTTATCAGTACCATGCAGGTGAATACAACAGGTGGCAAAGAAGAAAGTAGATAAATATCATAAAGTACACTGAAATACCTATCTGACATATATAAAAACAAAAAACTGAACTGGAGAGATGGCTCAGGGGTTAAGACTCTGCCTCACAAGCAGAAAAACCTGAGTTTGGATTCTAGGTCCCAAGTAAAAATGCCAGGCAGAAACTAAGAGGCCTGAACTTCTGTCCTTGGTGGGTGGAGCCTGGGAAATGCCAGAGTGAAGCAAAAAGGAGAATTATCCAGGATGATTCCCAAAGTTACCCTTGGTCCTCCACAAGGATGCACAATGCTCTCTGATACACATACACACACACACACACACACACACACACACACACACACACACACATGTGCACACCAAACCCCCCCAAAACCCAAATTACACTCAAGGAAAACATATATAGAGAAAAAACACAAAGGAAACAAGCATCAAATGAAAAATATATAATTACATTGCATACATAGCAAATATTACTCAGATAAACCCTTTAACTGTGAATGTCTAAATGCATTAAGCCTATCAGAATACAGGAACAAAAATCTAACCCAAGTTATAGTCACTGTAAATAAACTACTCTAAATATAAGGAAGAAAAATATGTTTCTTTAACCAATAAAATTGTTCAGAAAGATATGAGAAAATGAGAATCACTATAGTCACTTCTGACAAAGAGGACTTCAGAGAAAGAAAAGTTATCGGTGATAAAGTGAGGCATTACAAATGATAGAAGGCCAATTCTCCCAGAACACATTGCAATCATTAATGTGTATGCATCCCAGTGTCAAAATACATTAGAAAAAACTGATGGAACAAAGAGAGAAAGACAGTCCACTATTGTAGGTGGAGCATCAACACCCTTTTTTATAGTAATTGGTAGATCAAGCAGGCAGAAAATCAGTAAGGATAGTGTTCATCCAAACAGCACCATCAGTCAACTTCATCTCACTGATATATGGACGTTCCTCTTGCACAGCAGAATATACATTGTTTCAGAACTTTGCATGGGACATTCATCACAATGGACTACATTCTCAGCTATAAGGCACACCCTGACACATTTAAAACAATGAAAGTCAGACAAGTGTGTTCTCAATCCTTCACTGAATGAACATAGAAATCAACAACAGAAAGATGGCTAGAAAATCTCAAAATACTTGGGGATTTAAAACAACATGTATGTCAATATATAAATGGCACATAGACTAAAAAAAATCACAAATGAAAATCAACAAAACATTTTGAGGTAAATGAAAGTTAAAATAAACCATCATTGGGCTATTATGGCTTGATATTGAGAACATCATACCATATAAAATAATGAAAAAATATTTTAATTTTTAATTATTTTAATAGTAAATTTATCTTCTCATCACCTACTACAAAAACCCCTTGCCTCATCCCATCCTATCCTGCCCTACCCATCTCTCATCCAATCAGATTCCATCCCTTTACCACAGCCTTGTGAATGTGTGACCCACTGGGTTCCACAGAAAACAACAGGAAGTCTATGTCTATGAGTAGAAACCAATAGAAAGAAGCCAGAGGAGTCCTAAACATAGGAGCAATCCATTTTATATATTAAAAGTCTTAATATCGTTAACTATTTTGAATTCAGATATCACTTCAGCACAATCCAAATCAAATTTTCCACAAGCAATTTTGCAGATATCAACACTTATTTTTTTTAGTTTCTATGGCTTCTTAGTACATTGTATGTGGCTGTAACAGACTACATAAGATATAAAGAATGTATTTTCTCCCATTAACATTAACCACTGGTAAGAGACCATTTTGCATTGTCACACAGCAGAAAACAGATACATGAGAACACAAGAGAGCAAATCAACTCTTGTGAGCCTTTTTGTAATGGTATTAATCAACTTATGAAGGTAGAACCCTTATGACCTAAGCATCTCCCATTAGGTCCTACTCTCAATACAGCTGTACTGGGAATTAATTATCCATTATGTGAATTTGGGGAGACAGATTCAAGCTGTGACATACAGCAAAGGACAAGACCCTGAATATCCAACACAATATTTAAAAAGTTGAAAGATGGATCCTACCCATCTCAAGGTTCAACAAAAAACAACAGTGATCATTGAAGAACATTGACAAATGAAATGGAGCAGAGTCCAGAGAAAGACTGCCCCCAACTTCCAAACAGTTCATTGATCTTTGACAAGGACAGAAAGGAAATTCAATGTAAAAATGTAGTCTATAGCCTAGTCAAAAGCTGGAGTTCAATAATTGGGTGTCTGTTTGCATAAACATTTTGAAAGTACATTACTCATACTTTTCAGGGAAATGACTTCAATATGGAACATAAACATGAAATGAATACTTATAAATCTTCTAGAAAAAAATTAAGATAACACCCTCAGAGAAATTGGGCTTCTGATGAGATTTTAGACAAAATACCAAAGTCATGATTCATTAAAGAAAACAATATATTGGGCTTTATTAAAGGTAAAAACTACCTCACAAAAGAGATTACCAAGAGAATAGATAAGCTACAGATTTAGAGAAATGCTCATAAAATGTAAATGGCATGGTTTGAAATGTGCGTTGTCCTCTACAGGCTCATTAATTGTTTGGGAAGGTCATGGCACTTTTAAGAGTTCCAGCCTTGCTGGAGGAAGGCAGTCACAGGGGTTGGGCCTTGAAGTGGACTAACTCCACCCTATTTCCAGGAGAGATCTGTTCTTGAAGTTGGCACTTTTGCAGCTCTCAGCCTCCATTAGGGACATAACTTAGACCTTCTCCAATTTCTGTCACTCAGTCATGCCTTTTCTGCAATAATGAACGGTAACTCCCCTGTGGAACTGTAGGCTGAATAAATCTCACTTTCTACCCTTAAATTGTTTGATCCTCAGTAGTGTCTCACAACAACAGACAAGAGTAACCAGTAGAGTATATATTTTTATCCAAAATGTAAACACCAGTAGTAATATTTAACTTTAAGAAAAGTTTTCAAAAGATCTGAACAGATAATTTCATTAAAAAAGAGGACATAGAGAAAAAAAATAAGTGTGTGAAAAGAAACCCAGCAATATATATCATCAAGGAATTATGAATTAAAATAATAATGAGACACTATTATTTATTAGAATGGCTAAAATCCAAACCCATTGATTAATGCTTCCAAGGATGTAATCAATCCCATTTATTGCTGAAGAGAATGCACACAGTTCAGCCACTTTAGAATAAGAGTGAATATTTACTTATAAAGCTAGTTTTCCTAAAGATGGAGAAATTAAACTTCTAAATATTCACTCAACTCATTTGAAAACTTGTGTTCACACAAAAATCTTCACACCTACCTAAGTGCCCAAAACAGGAGTAATCGAAGTTGTCCTGTAAGTGCAAATTAACAAACAGAAAGCTATAACACTATCACACAATGAAATATTATGTAGCAATGAAAACAAGCAAGATATGGAGATGGCAAAAGGCCTGACAGAATCTTAAATGTAAACAGTAAGTGAAGCTGGTTTGGAAAAGTTAACCATTTGACAATTTCAAAGAACTAGATATTAAAAACATTGCTGGTAACTAGAAGTTTTGATTAAGGGGATGAGGGTAGAAGGGGTAAAATACTGTAGACTTTTAACAGAAACAAACCCAAAATACTAGAGAGTATGCTTTCTTCAAAATCTATAGAACTTTATAACACCAATAGTGATTATTACACAAGCTATTAAACTATTTAGAAAATCAGAGTATCTCATAGAGGAGAACAAACTATGTCTGTATAATGTATTTGGATGTATTGAGGGAGATAAGATAAAAGTAATATTCAAAAATATGAGTGGAGATAACAATAATGTATTGCACATTTTTTAAAACCATGAAGAAAAGATTTATAAAGGTTTTCTACAAAGAAATGATGAACAATTTTGAAGACAGATAAATGTAAACCAATTAAAACATTATTCTCCTTGCATGTATTCTCCTTGCATGTATCCTATGAATATGTACAATTTTTACTTATTAATGAAAATAAATTTAACAAATCCTAAAAACAGAAAAGACAATTAGAATGGAGTCTATATGACTAAAGTCAAAAGAAGCTGGAGATAATATGCACTGCGTTCACGGCTGTATGGATCAACAATTCAGAAAATATTGTATGTATAAGCAGATGGCAGTTGGTGGGAACCAGGTGTCTTATTATTGCAGTGTGAATCTGCAGATAAACAAAAGGAGGAAGCAAGAATGATTCATAGATGTAGCAGCATGGATATGAGCTCTTGTAAAACTTGAGAAAGATGGATGTTTACATATAGAAATGTTATAACTGTGCATATGCATAGGTTAAGATACCTACATGTATTTCTTTGCTATGTTAGCAAACAAAGTGTGGAAGCAACAACATCCTAGTAATAATGAGTAGCACTTAGCAGATCTTGGAATCCAGCACCATTTTCCAGTGAGAAGCTCAAGAACTCTTTGGAGAAAAGGCTGGGAATTAAAGTGAGTAAGAAAATATGCAAAAAGGATTCTAGAATATCTTATAGTACCGGAGATTAAAAATGTGAGAAAAAATCCATAGCAACCAACTAATAAGCAAAACAATTCTTACATAGATGGAATTGTGACAAAAGCACAGTAGCCAACTGAAAGACCTTCCAACAGTAAAGGCAACAGCTACTTGAAGAATAAGATAAAGAAGTATTGGACAATGTTTTACTTTTGTTATATGTTGCAACAGTACCATATGTGACCTCAGCATCTAGCAGGGGTATGGTTTAATTCCAGGTTACCATCCATCACTGCAGGGAAGCTGTGGTAGTCGAAACATAAAGCTACTGGTCACCTCACATGCACAGCAAGAGCAGACAGCAATTAATCAATACATGTGTGCTTGCTTGAAAATTCAACACTACTTGTTTTTATATAAATTTGGATTCTATGGAATGGTCTCACCCCCAATTGACTGGATCTTTCCACATAATTAATGCAATCAAGACAATCTCTAATAATCATGCCTAGAAATCAACCTTAATCTAGAGAATTCCTATTAGAGGCTTGCTTTCAAGGTTGTCAGCTGGGAAAATTCATATTAATTATCACCACTAGATATATAATGCTACATAAATATCTGCAAGTCTCTCACATATAAATAAATTATTTAAAAAATAGGGAACAAACAAATCTTTCTTGCAGAATCCCAAGTTTTTTATGTTGATACAATTCCTTTAAGAAAGGTAACTACAAGTCTCCACTATCTAAGTGAGAGTCATACTGACTTCCTTCCAAACAGTAGGAAACAGAGAGAGAAGGATTCTATTAGGTGAGTAAGGTCAATATCAACAGTGATAAATCACGTTGACACTTATGGCTTAGAGATTTTTCTTAAGATCTGTTACTGCAGTCTAACATTTAGGAAAACATCAAATGTCAATAGAGGATTACCGTGTACAACATTTGACTGATTGGCAAAAGTAAGGTTTAAAAACAGGAAATCTGACCAAGGCTGAGGATAACACTTCTTTGTGTATAAATATAAATAGCTATTTATTTTTTAAAATATAAATATTTAGGGGCTGGAGAGGTGGCTCAGGGGTTAAGCTTCTGCCTTGCAGACCCCATGTGTAGATGCCGGGCGGAAGCGGGGGGGGGGGGGGGGGGGGGGTGTTGCATTTCTGGTTCTGGTAGGGTGGAGCCTGTGAATCCCCGGGAAGAGTAAAACAAGGAGGAGGTGGAGGCGGTCCATGGTGGTTCCCGAATTTGCCCGTGTTTCTACACACATACAAACACATACATACACACATGCACAATTGAATAAAAAAAAAGTTTAAAATATAAATATTTAAAAGGCAACTTGACTACATGTCCATTTAGTAAAACATCAGTAATAGATTCTCCCCCTAGAGTCTGTAATCTCCCCAGGAATAGATTTTTTTTCTTTTTCATGTATATGTAAATGAAATGTGTTTGTGTATGCATCTGGTGTATGTGTTTTATATGTGTAGGTGTACATGTGTGCGAGGGTTTATGTACATAAGTGTACATGAGTGTATGTATGCCTGCAGAGGCCCAAAGGTAATATCGAGAATCATCCTCAATCTTTCTTATACTTTATTGTTGTGAGCCAGGGTCCTAATTAAATACAGCAAGTGCCATTAGGGCTAGTCTGGCTAGCAAACTTGCTCTGTGGATTCCCACATTCATAGCCTTTTATTTGGGTGTATACTATTGGACATATATGTCCTACTGGACATGTTGAGAATCAGATCTCAAACATAATCAGAAAGTAATTGGTTACCTCCCAAATTGCCATGCCACTAATGTACCAATGGGGATATCTTGCTAGCAGGTTAGTGTTATATAACATCATAGTCCACAGCTGGGTAAGAAAATTGATGACTTTCTCCCCTTGAAGGCTATGTAGCACTTCCTATTACTATGAACACTCCAAATCATAGAATCTTCTTTTTTCCCCCAGTGGTCAGTAATAAATGGAAAAACTCTTACTGGTCAAAATATTAAGAATAAGTCATTGTTAGGTATTTAACCTTAAATGGGACATCTTCATCAACCCTCTGATGTCCTGAGAGTGCTGCAGAAGTGGTGGAAAGACTGCATTAGCCAAAAGATGAGGGAATGCTATGAAATGCTGTGTTCTGGATATATCATAGCCATTGTTGTCATGAATACTCAGTTGTGGCTACCTGCATAAGACCTTCACAAAAAAAAAAAGGAGGTACAGGGGGTTCAGAGAAAGATAAGGAAAAGAAAGAAGGAGACATGAAAGTAGGAGGGGGACTATCCAGGAAGGAAAGCATTATCAGGAGGATTAGAAAGGAGATGAGAGCATAATAAAAGCAAATATGATCATAATATATTGCACTTATGTGTGAAACTGTCAAAAAAATTCTAAAATTAAAACCAGTGATAGCTTCAAGCATATGAATATGCTGCATTTTAAAAAACCCACTGAATTGTGTAAATTGACAAATTTTATGCTGTGAATCATTTATCAAAAATTTCATTAAAAATAGATGAATTTCAATAGCAATGATAAATAAAAAATAACAAACAACATGGGAAATCTGAAAAACTGACAAGGTTAACAAAGTCATGTGCCTAAAGACACATGAAAACTGTGATACAGCATCAGGGAGGCAAAAACTAGAAAAGGTTGAATTAAACTATAAACTTCATTTAACAGCATTAGATCAATACCTGTTCATTTATTGTAAAAAAAAAATAGTATGCTAAAAAATTTTAAATGTCAGCAAAAGGAACTGAGTTCTGGGTATATGTGAATTTTCGGTACTATCTTCTTAATTTCTCTGTGTATCTAAAAATTCTTCAAATTAAGGTGCATTTTGAGGCTGTAGAGATGCTTCAGGGGTTAAGCCTCTGCTTTGCAAGCAGAAGGACCTGAGTTGGGATCCTAGATCGTATGTAAAAACACTGAGTGGAAATTGCAACAATTTATACTTCCAGCCACTAGAAAGTGGAACCTCGGGAACTCCAGAACAAACCAAGAGGAGGTAGAATAATCCAGGATGATACCCTAAATCACTCTTGGGCCTCCACGAAGTGTACACACATAACACACACATACACACACATACACACACACACACATACACACACACTGTATTAATCAGGACTCTTACAGCCACTCTACAGAACCAACAGAATGAATTTATTGGATTGGCTTATGATTGTCCGGCTATATAGTCCAACAATGGCTGCCAGTAGTTGCTCGGTCCAGAAGTCCATTTAGTGATTGAAGGCTGGAAGATTCCTGGAGAGTCTTCAGTGATGTTAAAGGATTGAAGGGTTGGGGAACTGATGAAGCCAGGCAGCAGAGAAAAGACGAGTTTGCCAGCACAGGGCAAGAGACTCTGCCAGAGCTCTTCTGGCTTATGGTTTCTTTCATGTGGCCTGCTACTGGGAGGTTCCATGTAAATTTAGTGTTGGTCTTTGTATTGCAGATATACTGATCCAGATAAATTCTTCAGGTGCTATGGCAGCTGATCTCGTAATTAATTCCAGGTGTGGTCAAGTTAATAACGAGGATTAATCATACACACATACACACACACACACACACACATACACACACACAAAACTAAATAAGTATTTTCAAAATTGAATTCAGAACTAAGTCTGCTCCAACATGGACACCATGCAATAAAGAAATTTACTAAACACTTCTTTTGAGGGGGAAAGAGAGCAACCTTAGTTATTACATAAAATGCTTATAACTACTAAGAAAAAGTTATTAGACAAACAACATAAAACAAGATTCTTCCATATATGGAGAGTAGAAACAAAACAAAATTATGTGAAACTTAAAATGCTGTTTATTTTTTATCAATTTAATTGAATTAAGAAATAGAAAACCAATAAAACATTTCTGCAAGCGTCTCTGAGGGCTTTTCCAAAATAGCTGACTTAAAATAGGCATGCCCAGATTTTCAGTCTTGGCCTTGGCCTGAGAGTTGCATCATTGACATTACTTGTGAGGCTTTAAGCTTTTCAATGAGCCATGTCCACACATATGTCCATACTTTACATACATATACTGTTGAGGGAATTCTGAGCCTCCATGTCTATGTGAATCAATTTCTCTGATCCATCTCCTCTTAGTCATCCATGTCTATCTCTATCCTACTGTTTCTTCTCTGGATTCATACAGAAGGGGGATTAGCAGAAAAGCATATACTCCAAATAGAAGAAACCCAGAAAACTGGACTGGAGACAAGTTTGGCTGATTACATGTGTTAGAGACAGAAATATATGTGGACCCAGTTAGTTTCACAATTTTGAGTGCCTAACTGCATGCTTGATAATTAGTTATTGTATTTGTATTGCTCATCTTAAGACTAATTAAATAGACTTCTTGTTTTTCACTTAAACTTGAGACTTTATAAGAATATTACAAAGAACTGAATAAAATATTTTGCTGTAGTATATAGAGATATTCCATTTTCGAAGCTATGGAAAAAGTGATTAGATTTTAGAAATAGGTATTAAGTTTCTCAATTTAATATTAAATAAAAATATAATTTGGTCACAATTATTTCATGTTATTTTCATTTCTGCTTCAAGATTATAATGTCTTTTAAATTTTTTATATGCTTTGCATGTGTGCATATGTGTTTATTGTATATACATTTGTGTAATGTACGTACATGTATGCATGGGTGGGGACTCTACAAGTTGACATCAGGTGTCCTACTCTATCATTCTCTTCCATATTTTTTCAATCAGGGTGTTGTAGCTTGAAATACATTTGAATCATGAATTGTTTGGGAAGGTCAAGGGGTCAAAGCATCTTTAAGAGGTCGAGCTTCACTGGAGGAAGGCAGTCGCAGGGGTTGGGCCTTGAGGTAGATTAGCCCCACCTCACTTTCAGAAGTTTGCTCTTGCAGTTGGCAGTTTTGTAGCTCTTAACCTCCTTTATGGATGTGACATAGATGTTCTCAGCTTCTGCCAGCCAGTCATGCCTCTCCTACCATGAAGGACTGTATCTGCCCTCTGGATAAGCTGAATAAATCTTTGTTTCTCCCTTTAAGTTTCTTGATGGTCCCACAGCAACAGAGAAGAGTAACTGCTATACAAGGTCTCCTATTGAAACTAATATTTATTGATCCCATTAGACTGACAAGCCAGTGAGCTCCAGAAATCCTCCTATCT